>JAVQMG010000130.1:580000-1780000 GCA_032878915.1 Castanopsis chinensis | reverse complement strand
GTCTTGGAATATAATTTATAAATAAGGCCTATAGTGCAATTATATTTATATAGTGATATTAAATGTAATTGATGGTAACTTTGGACTTGTCAATAGTTGACAGAAAAGCCCAAGGCCTATTGGAGCTAGTGTCTTATTGGTCCCTTTTGGTCTCACTCCAAGCCACACACTAAAACCCAATTGGAAAGGCCTAATAGGTCAATCCAATTAGATAATCAGTTAGTTGTAAAGGGAGAAACATACAAAATTTTATGTATGAGTGTATGAAATGGTGTGTATGTGAGCTTGAGACACGCTCTAATTCTCCCTTGGAAACTGATTGAGAGACCACACTTCTTGGGCGTAAGGTGGAATTGGAGTGAAGATTAAAAGTGTTCCCAAGTACTTCCAATCTTTTTTTTTAAATTCACCACGCCCAGGTACACTCTTTTGTTCTTAAATTCAGAAACTTACATAGTACATGTTATCTTTGTGTATGAAGTAGATCCGTTAAATTTCCGCTGTGTATGTTTTGTATGCGATAAAAACATGTATTTTCCAAAAATTGGTATCAAAGCCAGGTTTTTATTTTCTAATCTGTATTACATGTTTAGTGAGTTTTAGAATTAAAGAAAACTATTTTCATAGTTGTGAAATTTTGTAGTCATTTTTCTGCATGTTATAGTTTTGAAATTGTTGTTTGATTAAAATTGAATTTTAACACTTTAACATCAATGAAATTCAAGTTTTAATCTTAATCTCATCGTTTTTGATTATTAAGAATGTTTTTTGTTCTTTAGAAACATAAAAACGGTTAAAAGAATAACGGCTGTTTCTGGGCATTTTTGCGTCTGGTGAGTCGCGAGTGGGCCGCAAGAGCTTCTAGATGAACTCGCGACTAGGGTCTTACGATCGGGCAAGTCACCAAAATAAGTAGCCAAAACTCGCAATTGGAGTCTCGAGACTGGGCAAGTCGCCAAAATGAGTAGCCAAAACTCGTTACTCGCGTGAGTAGCCAGAATGGGTAGCCAAAACATGTGTTTCATTTGTTAGAACATATGTCATTCTTTTATGTAATTGGCTTATCCTTTGACAAAATGTGCTTAGCATTTGGGTAGATCTAGGATGATTTTAATACTTCAAGGAACAAGGTTTCAAGATCAAGTGTTAAGGCCATGCAAGTATGTCCAAGATTCAAGCTATGAAGCGTCAGTCATTAAAGCTCGATAGCTGGCTCGACACCTTCATCTATCGAGCTTTAAAGAAGCTGTTCATGCGCGAGGCTTAACAACTGCTCGACAGCACCACGACACCTCTAGCTATCGAGATTTACTAAAAACAGATTTTGAAATTCTGTTTTGATTCCAATCTGTGGATGTGTCGTTGGGCCTTCTTTTCTTCTAACCCTAGATATATAAAAGGATTATTTTAAGGGCCAAAAAAGTAGACACAAGTTACACAAGCATTGTTCAAGCAAGTTGTGACCTGAGACAAAAGTTCTGGCCTAGTTCATCTCTTTTGTGAAGAAGTTGCTGTGTCTTTGCACCATAAGGTTTTGTAACCAAGCATCTTCTTGATCTTCATCGTGTGGATGAATTGAAGAATTTTGCAGCCAACAACTTCCTCTAGTTGGTGATTGAAGTCGCGTACTAGGATCTGCGCAATTGATTAGTTGCGTTCTGGGATCCATGCAATTGGTTAGTCACGTGCTAGGAGCCGTGCATCAAAAGGAGAAATTGTCACTACAGAACAAGTCCAATTGGGTATTGGGGTAAGGCTTCAACTGTAGGTTGGTATAAGGTACTGAGATTCCTTTACTTATAACCGCTTGTTGTGATAATAGTGGAATTTTGGGAGTGGTGACCTTAAAATCACCTAGTGGGGTTTTTGCTGTGTAGGTTTTTCCCATTCGAAAACAAATCACCAAGTCATTTAATTTCCGCTGCATACTTATTTTAATTGGTGATTTTTTTGTGCTGCCACGCGCTTTACATGTTAATTTGATTAATTAATAACTTGGCTAATTAATCAACTTAATCCATTACTAGGGGTCAATACGTGTTTGGCCTATCATATTTATTTCATGGTCCTACAAGACTGAATTTCCTAATTTATAGTGGTTTGATCAAACACATTGTCTTAGCCTTGAGCTTTAAATTCCATGCGAAAGGTGTTTTGTATCATGGTACTACAAAATAACCCTGTTAAAGGGATGAAATGTGGCTACACATGATTCTAGACAATGGTATACACTAAACTAAGTATTTTAGTATCCTTTATGCTGAGTTCTTACTATTATTACCTAGAGGCTAAATGTAAAACAGCATATTATTAGTGTTTGATATTAGTTATCATGATAGCACTAATAATGAGAATAGTTCTCAATCAATCATAGTATTTAATGTTCACTCTACGCTGAGGGATATTGAATATGGGATTGGGTTGTCGTTGAATATATTATGTTATGGTTTTATTTAGGTTCCATACTATATGTTTATATGCAAAATTGATAATGTTCAGTTTACTTATTATATTCATATTTATTATTTTCATATTTAAACATGGCATCATTTAGCCCAATTGTTACTATTCTTAATCAAAACAAACTGACTGGATGCAACTATGTTGACTGAAAAAGAAATTTGGATATTGTTCTTACAGTTGAAGAGCACAAATTTGTGCTTACTCAATCATGTCCTAACTTTCCTTCATTAGATGCTCCTTCTGAGGAAAAACAATGATATGATCGTTGGCAAAAATATAATGTGATGGCCAAGAGCTATATCCTAGCATCTATCTCAAATGTTTTATAGCATTAGATGCAGTATGTAGAACTTGCTTCGGACATTATGCTAAGTCTGAAGAAGATGTTTTGTGAGCAAGACCATTCTACATGGCAAGAAACCATGAGGCAAACTTATAATACCAAAATGGCTGAAGGCAGGCAGTTCAGTGAGGAAGCATTGTCTTACAATGATCTCTAATCTGAATACATTGGAGGTTTTGGGTGCTCATATTGATGGACAATCCCAAGTAGATATGATACTCCAGTCACTACCAGAATCATTCCAGGAATTCAAACTCAATTATAATACGAACAAAAAGAATTATTCATTGTTCAAATTAATGAATGAATTGGTGGTGGCGGAAGGCATCCTCGGTACTTCTGGTGTTAATACCAATATGGTTGAAACTTCTACTTCTCAACCTGAGTCAAAAGGCAAGGGTAAGAAAAAGAAGAAGAAAGACTTCACCAAGCAAGAGGGTAAATAAATTGCCTTACGGGTTGTCGATAAAGGAAAGAAGATCAAAGGAAAGTGTTTCCATTGTGGTGAGATAAAGACATTGGAAAAGGAATTGTCCAAATTTCAAAACTGCCAATAATAAGGGTATGAAAAGTTCATTCCTCCTTGAAATATGTTTAGTATAAAATCCAACAGATTCCTGGTGTGTGGATTCAAGTTGTACTAATCATATCTACAATTCGTTGTAGGGGTTCCAGGAGACCAGAAAGCTTAATGAAGGGGAATTGTTTCTTACTTTGGCTGATGGGAGCAAGATTCCGATTGTAGCTGTTGGAGTTGTTAATTTATGCTTTGAGTCTAGGGTTTTAATATTGCAAGACTATCTATTTGTACGTAATGTTCGTAGGAATTTAATTTATGCAACTTATTTAAGTAAACATGGATATTGTGTTATTCTTATAGACAATGTTGTAATAAATAAAGGTAAAGTGTTTATCTGTTTTGGTAATATTGAGGATGGTCTTTATATTTTAACTCCTGATAAGCATGAATTATATAATTCTGAATTAGATAATAATTCACATGTGAAATCATTAAAGAGAAAGTTTCCTTCTACTAGTGAAGCATACCTTTGGCACTTGCAATTGGGTCATATTAATTAAAAAAAAATTCAAAGACTTATCAAAGATGGACTCTTAGGGCCCATGGACTTTAATGGTTTTCAAGTTTGCGAATCTTGTTTGGAAGGTAAAATGACCAAATGACCTTTTATTGCAAAAGGTAAAAGAGCCCAAGATTTACAAGAACTAGTACATTCAGATGTATATGGTCCTATGTCAATCCAAGCAAGAGGTGGCTATAAGTATTTCATTACTTTCACTGATTAATACTCTAGATTTGGTTATGTGTACCTAATGAAATAGAAATCTGAAACCTTTGAAAAGTTCAAAGAGTTTAAGGCTGAAGTTGAAAATCAATTGGGTAAACACATAAAAGCCAATCGATCTGATCGAGGTGGTGAATATCTTCTTGGAGATTTTAAGGATTACTTAACAGAAAATGGGATTGTATCCCAATTGACTATAGCTGGAACTCCACAACAAAATGGTGTAGCAGAAAGAAGGAATAGGACTCTTTTAGATATGATTAGATCCATGATGAGTTATTCGACTCTACCAATTTCTTTTTGGGGATATGCCTTAAATACTGCAATGTATCTTCTGAATTTAGTACCTTCAAAGTCTGTTCTTAAAACAACTGTAGAGTTGTGGAATGGGCGTAAGCCTAGTAGAAGACATCTTCATATTTAGGGTTGTTCAGCATATGTGTCAAAAGGAAAGTCTAACAAGTTACAGTTTAAAATAGAAGTGGTATTTTTTATAGGGTATCCAAAAGGAAATGTTAGAGGTTTATTCTATAGTCATAAGGATAATAAAGTATTTTTTGGCACAAATGCAAAATTCTTGAATAATGACTACATGAATAATTTTACTCCTAGAAGTAGAGTTGTATTGGTTGAAATGAAAGAACCTATAGTTGAACAACCAATGGATGAAACTAGGGATGATGTGGTTATTTTAGATACACCACAACATACTACTCATGAGATGTCAAATACTCAGGTGCCTCGTCGTAGTGGGAGAATTGTTTGGCCTCCTATAAGATTTATAGGTTTGGGAGAAACTTATGAAGCTGTCTTAGAAGAGGCTGAATCAGATCCCTACACTTATGAGGGGCCAATGAATGATATAGATGCACATCAATGGGTCCAAGCTATGAAATTTGAATTGGATTCAATGTATTCCAATCATGTATGAGATCTTTTAAAGGTGCCTAACGGCATTAAACCTGTTGATTACGAATGGGTTTACAAGAGGAAGAGATGGATAGATGGAAAGTTTGAAACCTTTAAAGCAAGGCTAGTGGCGAAAGGCTATACACAAAGAGAAGGAATTGACTATGATGAAACTTTGTCGCCAGTAGACATGTTTAAGTCTATCAAAATTCTCTTAGCCATTACTGCTCATTACGATTATGAAATTTGGCAAATGGATGTTAAGATTGCATTTCTTAATGGAAATCTTGAAGATGAAATCTACATATTACAACCGGAAGGTTTCATAACAAAGAACTAAGAGCATATGGTATACAAGTTGAAAAGGTCCATTTATGGACTTAAGCAAACATCTAGGTCATGGAACATTAGATTTGATCAAGCAATCAAGTCATTTGGTTTTGAACAAAATCTTGATGAACCATGTGTGTAAAAAAGATATCAAGATAAAGTAGTAATGTTCCTAATGCTTTATGTTGATGATATTCTACTCATTGGGAATGATGTAGGGGTAATGTCATTGGTAAAGGTTTGTTTGTCAAGCCAATTTGATATGAAGGACTTGGGTGAGGCTAACTTTATTATAGGAATCAAGCTTTGGCGAGATTGCAAGAATAAGATGTTAGGATTATCAAAAGCTGGATATATAGATAAGGTTCTAGAATGGTTTAACATGCAAAACTCCAAGAAAGGATTGCTTCCTTTTAGACATGGAGTTCCTCTGTCTAATGATCAAAGGCCTAAGACTCAAGAGGAAAAAAATATGATGAGACAAGTTCCTTATGCTTCCGTAATGGGAAGTCTCATGTATGTCATACTTTGTACTAGACCAGATATCTGTTATCCAGTTGGCATGGTCAGCTGATATCAATCATATCCAAGACCAAAACATTGGAAAACTGTAAAGCATATTCTCAAGTATCTAAGGAGAACGAGAGATTATATGCTTGTTTACCATTGTGAGGATTTGATTCCCATTGGTTATACAGATTCAAATTTTCTATCAGATCTTGATTTCAAAAAATCCACTTCAGGTTGTGTATTCACCTTAGGAAGTGGAGCCATAAGTTGGAGGAGTGTAGAGTAATCTTGTATTGCCGACTCCACCATGGAAGCTGAATATGTTGCTGCTTGTGAAGCGACAAAAGAAACTGTTTGGCTCAAGAAATTCATTTCTAATCTTGGTGTAGTGAGAATTGAGCAAGTTCCTATCACATTGTTCTGCGACAATAGTGGAGCAGTTGCACAATCCAAGGATCCAAGGAATCACAAGAAAGGAGAGCACATAGAAAGAAAGTACCACATTATTCGAGACATTATTACTCGTGGAGATGTAGTAGTAGCAAAGATTGAAAGTGTAAACACTCTAGCAGATCCTTTTACCAAAGTCTTGCCTCAAAGGACTTTCGAGTCACATTTGGAAGGAATGGGAGTTAGATTAGTGCATAATAGTCTTTAGGGCAAGTGGGAGATTGTTAGGATTAATGCCTTTATATCCTATTGTATAATGCTAAGTATGATATTAAGTATGACATCATGTATACCATTATGTATGACTTAATATTATGATTAATAAAGTTGTTTTATTGTTATATAAAAATAAAGGTAACATGAATATTGAGACATTATCATATAGTCCATAAGATACATAGTATGTGATTTATGTGAAAAGTCACAGAAGATATAAATCACATGTTCTTTGTAAATTCAAAATTATAGTTCGTAGTCGGTGATGAAATTGGGCATTTTATCTATGAAGATTACAATATATCAATTAAAATGATTTATCTTGATCATGGAAGTGGAGACTTCTAGTTGGCATGTTGATATGTCTTAAGAGTTAAGACATATTGAACTGGACTATTGTGAGATTTATTATTCTTTTAACGACTGTCATATGAATAATAAACTCACGACTTTTATTTACATGTACTCTTAATCTTGAGAGGATAATGGACCTAATCATGAAGTGTAAGTTGCTTTGGTAAATTAGGAGTGAGATCTAAAGTCACGATCAAAACCACAGTATGTTGGGCAACCACATTTAGTGTTAATGGAACATATATTCTCAAGATGGAATTAATAATCTCTTAATGAAGATACAAAATATTCCATTGAGATAAGTTTAATGGGTTTGGTTATTCATAGTGTTAAACTTAACTATTTTAGTAAGGAGTTACTAAAGTATATATTTATGGAATTGGATTTCATAAATATATGGTGAATAACTTAAAGGATTAAACCGGGTATCCAAGGAATTAAGATGTAGTAATTTACAAAGTGATAGTCTATTTTCATGACTTTGTATTACCACGAATATTTTATGAAGTGGTTGCATGTATAATAAAGTCTTGGGATATAATTTATAAATAAGGCATAGAGTGCAATTATATTTATATAGTGGTATTAAATATAATTAATGGTAATTTTAGACTTGTCAAAAGTTGACAGAAAAGCCCAAGGCCCATTGAAGCTAATGTCTTATTAGTCCCTTTTAGTTCCACTCCAAGCCATACACTAAAGCCCAATTGGAAAGGCTCAATAGGCCAGCCCAATTAAATAATCCATTAGTTATAAAGGGAAAAACATATAGAATTTTATGTATGAGTGTATGAAATGGTGTGTATGTGAGTGTGAGACACTCTCTAATTCTCCCTTGGAAACCGATTGAGAAACAACACTTCTTGTGCGTAAAGTAGAATTGGAGTAAAGATTAAAAGTGTTCCCAAGTACTTCTAATCTTTATTTTGAAATTCACCACACCAAGGTATGCTCTTTTGTTCTTAAATTTTGAAACTTACATAGTACATGTTATCGATTGCGTATGAAGTAGATCCGTTAAATTTTCGCTGCGTATATTTTGTATGCGATACAAATATATATATTCCAGCACTACCCTAGGGATGTGGAGCATGTCGGCTATAAGAACTGGAGTGACCATGATGCACGTACCTCGAACACGAGTAGAAAACTGAGGTAGTGAAGAATCGAATCCATGCATGCTAGAGTACAACTCCTGGATCAACATGGATGGACATGTGACCAAGACGTCACATAGTGACTCCCAACCCCTACTGTGAATGATAGTGCGTAAGTCAGTGTCAGAGAAGTCCGACAAAATGACTTGGGGTTCCGAATGAATGCCTTGTCAGGAAAAGTTCTCAAAGAAGTTCGATTTGGCTTTCTCATCAGGGAACCGGACGAAAAGGGAGTAGGATTGAAAGAAGAAGATGCCCCGAAATGTAGAGGGTTCCGGGACAGAACGGATTTTTGTTTAGGTGCCATAGAAGTAGACTAACACAAACAAAAGAGAGAGGGGGAGAGAGAGAGAGAGAGAGAAAGAAAGAAAGAAAGAAAGAAAGAAAGAAAGAAAGAAAGAGACAATCAAAAAAGTCCCCAGAAGTTCAAATATATATATATATATATATATATAGATATATAATTGAATAGAAAGAACGTATGCATAGGAATGCATGAACATGTGACATGCAAAGGTAATTTCATCATAAGTTTAGCCCAATCCAATCCTACCAACACACAATCAGATAACATATATAAAACACATCTAAAATGCATGACAATATAGTTAAAATGCAAATGAGATGATATGCATGAAGTTTCTAAGGTCAACACTACAAACACGTCTTTGATTTGGAAAACCCCTAAATTTTCAAAAAATCCCAAAAACTTAGGTTAAAATCATGAAATGCATGAATATAAGGGATTTAGACACTTACCAAGTGGAGAAAGACTTGATTAAGGCCGAAAACTACTTAAGGAAGAGGTTAGAGAGAGAAAAATGTGTTTGGGGGGTGAAACGGTTGAGAGCAATCGATAGAGAATGAGGATACTGAGATCTGAATCGCGAAGACCTTTTATATAGAAACTCAGTAATTCTTGATAGATCAAGAGGTGTCGAGGATCTGTCGAGCTTTAAAGAGTTTGATAGAAGAATTTATTGAGCAGGTTTCCAAGACAAAATGAAGCTCGATGAATCGAGGATCTGTCGAGGAGCTATTAAGGGGATAGAAAGATTCTCGATCAGTCTACCTAGCTATCGAGAGGTGTCGAGATTGCGATAAAGATCAACCGAAAAGCTCAATAGACAAGCTAGGTGTTAAGAGGTATCGAGGAGCTGTCAAGATTGCTTAAAAATAGTTTTTCAAAGAAGAGAAAAACACAAACATGAATGCAATCATCCAAGCCACTCAAACAATGATTCAATCAACATTTTAAGCTCTCAAAATCATCTCTCAACAAAAATATTAAGCACATTGATCTCAAAACACACACACACACACACACACACACACACACACACACACACACACACACACTAAACATGTCTAACCAATTTTATATTTTAAAAATAAGTTAAGACAGTTTAGTGAGCATACATTAACACATGTAAACCTTGTGATGCCTAAATCGCACTGTACCTGCACATGTATCAAAAGTAGCAAAGAATATTGCATGTTGTGTGTGAAAAACATCGTAAGATTGCATAAATGTATCTATGTTATGATGATTTGAGATATGAATAAATCAATTTAACTCACATACAATCATAACTGTTTGATGGGGATTATCACCTTTGAGGTACATCCTATAACACCTATATCTCCTAGAATACACGCTTGCTATCATATGTAAAACATTTTGTTTCTTTTTCTCTTTTTTTTCTTTGCATCTTTCTTTTATTGAGCATATCATGCATGGGCATCTAAGAGAGAGAAAAGAAATACCAAATTATGTTAAACTTTTTGACATTACATTTTTGCTATACCGAAGCATACAGATGTCATTGACATTGCACTTTTTCTATGCCGAAGCATACAGATGACATTTTATGATTGGCGGGTAACAATGGTGAGATAGTTATTTATGCCTTTCTCTTAGGATTTTCTAGTTCTTCCCGTCAAAAAGAGTGATACAAGTGTTAAGTACAAGAGATTACTTAACCTTACTCATTACAAACACGAGCCACAAAGCTCACTTGCTTAGTTGTACATAGAGATGCTCATCTAAGCTACAAGAGATACAATGTTTAGAAAACTTTGTTTCATTGGCCATTTAAGGTATACAAGAACCAATGTACACAAACACACACTGTTTTGTTTTTGTTTTTTTTTTTTTTTTTTTAATTTTTCAACTTTTTTTTTTTATTTTTATGTGAAAAACAAGAAAAAGAAAAATTGAAAAAATAACCAAACAAAAATATGTTAAATAAAACAAAGCAATGCATAAACCTAGACTGACTCAAGACTTGAAAGCAAAACACACAAGAAATGCACACACAAAAAAAAAAATAATAATAATAATAATAAAAATAAAAGAGAAAAAGTGATATAATCACTTGGAGCCCTTTTCCTTTCACTCCTTGGAAGAAACTTTCCTTTGAGTGAATCCTTGAACCGGAGGTGAGGGGGAAGAACTGAAATCCATTCAAGTTCGAAAGGAACATGAGGGCTTTGAGAAGATCTCCTAGAGGAGCAAAAGAGGATGGAAAACTGATTTTGGTTTCCCGATGCGACCATGTCATTGCTTTGTTGAGTGGCTAACCACTTATAGCAATTTGGTCAAGTATGACTGACTACGCCACAGTGATGACAGAGATGCTACTTCTTCTCTTTGGACTTTTGAGCATTACTCTTCTTAACCCTAGGATTTTTGGTTTCTTTCTTAGCAAGCTTAGGGGGTGCTCCTAAGATAGATTCATCCTTGTCTATGTTCTCACTAGCTATCACATTTTTAACATCATTATTCTCAGAATCAACATTGTTAGCAGGAGAAATAAAAATAGTAATACTAGAAGAAGTAATATTAGAGGAAGAAAAATCATACCCTAAACTAGTTCGATCGGAGGCAGATTTTTGCATGTTAAGCATCTCGTCAAGCTTTGCATTTGAGGTCCTCTCCAACTGAGCTCTTGCTTGGAACGATTCCGCCTTAAGCTTCTTAGTCTTCTCAGCCTAGAAATTGTTTTCAAACCTCAGTGCTTTGATAGTCTGATTTGCTTCATCAAACTTTGTGGAGAGTTGTACTTATTCAAGCTCCACATCACTGAGCTTCTTGTTGGCCAACCTATACTACTTCTCTAGGGCAAAGATCTGAGCACTTTTCTCACAATCTTGGGTTCGGGAATGGTTTTCCCGAGATTAAATTCTGAGTTGCTATGTCCTTGAGCCTGGCGTAGAACTCATCAAATGACTCATACATGATAAAAGACTGTCCTTTATCCATGACAAACAGAGGTCAATGGATCTCACAACAAAGATTAAACCATAATCAGAGTGTGCCTACTCTGATACCACTTGATAGGCCAAAAAACGTATTAACCCCTTGTGATGAATTTATTGATTAATTAGCCAATTTTATTAATTAATCAATTTAACATACAAAAATGCGAGGTAGCACAAACAAATCACCAATAAACTAAAGTGTAGCGAAAAGTAAATTCACACAGTGATTTGATTACGAATGAAGAAAACCAACATGACAAAAACCCCATCGGGTGATTTTAAGGTCACCATTCCCGAGAATCCACTATTATTAAAATAATTGGCTACAAGTAAAAAAATCCCAGTACCTTATACCAACCTACAGGTTAACCCTTACCCTAAGACCTAATTGGACTTGTTTTGTAGTGACAATCTCTCCTTGTATTGTATGGCTCCCAATACGTGACTAACCAATTGCGCGGATCCTAGTACGTGACTTCAATCACCAACCAGAGAAAGAATATTTGCTACAAAGTTCTTCTGTTCTTCCACGCATGAAGATCTTGAAGTTTCTTGGTCACAAAACCCTATGGTGTACAAACACAGCAGCTTTTTAAGACCTAGGGCAAACTAGGTTTCTGGTCACACTTGATGAATTATGCTCTTGTGCAATTGTACTCTTAGCTATGTAAACTGATACAACCCTTAAAATAATCCTTATATATTTTTAGAGTTGTGAGAAAACAAAGCCCAAACATATACTCAAGGATTGGATGAAAAATAGACTTCAAAATTTGGGTTTCATAAATCTCGACAGATACCCTATCTGTCGAGCTGCTATCAAGCCATGGGCTAGAATAGCTCTTCAAGGCTCGATAAATGCTAGCTGTCGAGCTAGCTATGGAGCTTTAATGAACAACACTTTTCATATTTGAATCTTGGACAGACTTGCATGGCTTTAATACTTGGACTTGAACTCTTGTTCCTTGAAGTATTAAACACATCCTAGATCTACCCAATTAACAGTAAAGTGCGTTTTGTCAAAGGATTAGCCAATTACATAAAATAGTGACATATGTTCCTAGCATGCAAAACACATATGTCCTAACATGATGAAGAGAGTTTGATCAGCCTTTCCTTTTATGAACCCATGTGACACTAAGTATTGTGTGAGCTGATCACACCAAGCTCTGGGGGCTTGCTTTAAACCATAGAGTGCCTTCTTGAGGTACAACACATGATCTGAAAAGTGGAGATCAATGAATCCTTTTGGTTGAGCCACATAGACATCTTCTTTAAGGAATCCATTTAAGAAAGCAATCTTGACATCCATTTGGTAAAGCTTGAACTTCAAATGGCATGCTAGGGCTAGGAGAATCCTGATGGACTCCATATGGGCTACTGGAGCAGATATCTCTTCATAGTTTATTACTTCCATTTGTGAGTATCCTTGAGCCACAAGACGAGCCTTGTTACAGATCACATTGCCCTCCTCATCAGTCTTATTGTGGAAAATCCACTTTGTGCTAGTGATGTGCTCACTTTCAGTCTAGGCACTAGAGTCCAAACATCATTTCTTTGAAACTGAAGCAGTTCATCATGCATAGCCTCCACCTAAATTTCATCTTAAAGAGCTTCATCAACCTTGGCAGGTTCAACCTGCGACAAATAGCAAGAATAAGACACAAAGTTAACAACACATTTACCAACTGTGTGTTTCCTTATTGTAGGTTCATTAATATTTCCCATAATAACCTCTGAAGGATTATTCAACTTAATTCTACAGAAGGGTCATTTCTCTTTTTTAGATTCAGAATCAGGTGAGGTAGACATATTTGCTGAACCTTCTACAACACTTGGAGTACCGAGGAGTACTTGGAGATGCAGGCTCTTGATTAGCAGGTTCTTGAATATCCTTGGGCTCGGGAGGAAGAATTTCTTTGGGTATTTCCTCACTAATATTCTCAGAACCGGATTTCGAAGCTTCATCGAAAACAACATTTACAGTTTCCATCACCTTTTTGGTTCTCTTGTTGTATACCCAATAAGCCTTGCTTGTAGAGGAGTATCCTAAAAATATTCCTTCTTTGCTTTAAGAGTCAAATTTTCTCACATTCTCTTTATCCTTAAGGATGAAACAAGTATTTTCAAAGATTACGAAATACTTAACATTCTACTTCCTTCCCTTCCATAGCTCATAGAAAGTCTTTTTGGTACCGGGTCTGAAATACACTCTATTAACCATATGACATGCAGTGTTGATGGTTTCTCCCCTCAAGTTTCTAGCCACATCCTTGTTGTGCAACATGGCTGTAGCCATCTCCTGAATAACCCTGTTCTTCCTTTCTACTACACCATTCTACGGAGGAGTAATAGGAGCAGAGAATTCTCGAGATATACTTGATCTAGTGCAAAAGGACTCTGTAAAGTTGTGATTTACAACTATATTTTATGTTGGTTTTATTCCATGACAAAAAGTGTTGTAATTGCATAAATTTTTTTCCTTGTATTTTTATGGGTTTTTATTGTACTGAATTTAGTATTAAGTTAGTGAAGATTCAAGCTTAATTGAAGATCGGTGCATTTTGTGACTAGCTCGCGAGAAGTTTGTGAGAAGGGTTCCCACGAAAAGGGCACGTGAGAAGCACATGAATGGAAGCAGAAGAGTCATGCCAGGCTGTCAATTTCGAGAGTCTTTTGCAAGTAAGGCCTTCCTGCGAGATACCTACGAAACGCTCTACCTGGAGGATTTTAAGTGTGACTTTCTTACCCTTCACCTATACTATATATACCCTTATTACCCATAAAAGTATGAGAGGCCATTTAGAGAGAAAACCCCTAGATAGGTTTTTTAAAACACCCATCTTTTAGAGAGAGAGCTACCCATCCTTAGTGAGAAATTATTGTAGTCTCTTCTCCTTCCTTCTTCCATTGTCATACCTTGAGGGAAGATTGTACCCAAACACTACCCACACCTTTTCAGAGTGTAAAGAGTGTTTTGGAGATTAGGAAGCTTTAGGGATTTACCAAAAGAAGCCGGTGAGGCTTGGAAGATGCAATCGGGCGTATTATAAGATCTAGAAAGCTAGACAAGACACGGTTCCAAGAAGTCTTGTAGGAGTAGGATCTTGGAGGGCTTAGGTACATTGGGTAGATTAGACTTGGAAGGTCTCTTGCTATTCGTATATCCCAACTTATTATCTAGTGGATCGATTTATCACTTGGAGGGCAGTAGAGAGGTTTTTTGTCGAGTTCTTCGATTTCGTTTTCGATAACACATCGGCCTGTTATCTTGTATTTGCATTTCTCTTCCCAGCTCTTTTAGCTTTCATTTTACTGCTGCGATTTGATGAATATGGCTTAAAGTAGTTGTTTTGTTTGTTCGCTCACATTTACTTTATTCCGCATTTAATTTAAGTTAGGGTAAAATCAACCGAACTGTAATTTTTTTTTTAATTTGGGGTCTAAACAACTCTTGTGTTTGTAACACAAATTTGAGCTTTTAATTGGTATCAGAGCAGGTACACATGTTTTGGTTTCATTACCTAAGTGTGATCCTTGATCCCTTTATGTGTTTTGCCATGGATGGTGTTTTGTATGCTTCTATGGATGTTTTGGATGTTGTTGAGTGAATCCTTATAATTGTGATGACATGTTATATAAATCTATGGGTGTTGTTGAAATTCCAAATGTCAAACTCTTGAAGAAAAAGGCTAAGAAGTTTTATGAGAATTTGAGCAAGTTTATGTGTGAAAAGGATGATTTGATTGCTAAGCTCAATGAATCCAACAAATTGGTTGAAAAGTATAAGAAACTTGCTGAACATTCTCTTCAAAAACTAAAGGAGTTTGAGTGTTTGAATATGGACTTGGATGTTAAACTTGTTTTGTCTAAAAGACTTGTTGATGAGCTAAAATGTGAAAATGAATCACTTAAGATGCATTCCTAGTGTTTGATTGTTGAACCTATTGCTAAAAAGGATGAAAATATTTATTGCAATCATGTTGTTTGCTTTGTTGCAAAGATTAAAACCTAATCAGAGTGTCTGCTTTGATACCACTTGATAGGCCAAGAATGTATTGACCCCTTGTAATGAATCAATTGATTAATTAGCCAAATTTATTAATTAATCAAATTTACATGTAATATATGTGGCAGCACAAACAAATCACCAACTAAATAAAATGTAGTGGAAAATAATGTTAACAAGGTGATTTGTTTTCGAATGGGAAAAACTTCTCAGGCAAAAACCTCACTGTTTGATTTTAAGGTCACCACTCCCAAGAATTCACTATAATCACAACAAGAGATTACAAGTAAAGGAATCCCAGTATCTTACACCAACCTATAGTTGAACCCAGACCCCAATGCCCAATTGGACTTATTCTGTAGTGACAATTTCTCCTTTTAATGCACGGCTCTTAGTACGTGACTAACTAATAGATGCGCGATCCTAGTATGCGGCTTAATCACCAACTTGAAAAGGATGTTGGCTGCAAAGTTCTTTAGTTCATCACACGATGAAGATCACGAAATTGCTTGGTCACAAAACCTTACTGTGTATAAACACAACAACTTCTTCAAGAAGAACTAGCGCAAACTAGGTATCTAGTCACAATTTACTTGAAATATTTGCTTCACACTTGTGCAACTTTACTCACTGTGACGGCCCTTAAAAAAATCCTTATATATGTTTAGAGTTGTGAGAAAATAAAGCACAAACACATGCTCATGGATTGGAATGAAATCAAAACTAAAAATTTGATTTTCACAATTCTCGATAGATACCTTATCTGTCGAGCAGCTATCAGGCTTCGGGCTAAAACAGCTTTTTAAATCTCAATAGATACTAGCTGTCGAGATTTAAAATCCAGCACTTCATCACTTGATTCTTGGACAGACTTGCATGGTTTTAACACTTGAACTTGAAACCTTGTTCCTTGAAGCATTAAACACATTCTAGATCTACCCAATTACAAGTAAAGTACATTTTGTCAAATGATTAGCCAATACATGATGACATATGTTCCTAACATGAATCACATATGTCCTAACAGTATATATAGTGTGGGTGAAGTGTAAAACAGTCACACTTAAAATCCTCCAAGTGGAGAGTTTCGTAGGTATCTCGCGGGTTGGCCCCTTCTCGCAAGACACTCGCGAAACTGATAGCCTGGCACGACTTTTCAGCTTTCAGCATGTGCTTCTCGTGTAGGTCTTTTGCAGGTAGGATTCTCGCGAGACACTCGCAAAATCCACTTGTTTATCCAATACATGCTTGATTCTTCACCAACTTAATACTAAACTCAATACAATAAAATCCCACAAAATACAAGGAACAAAATTAATGCAATTACAATACCTTTTCTCATGGAATAAAGCCAACATAAAACATAGTTGTAAATCACAACTTTACATACTTAAATATACAATAGCAAGTGGTAGTGGGTTTTAATCTTCACATTTTATTTAGTTAGTGGATGATGTGACAGTTTTTTATTAAAACAAAAGGAGATTCCAATTAAAAAAGTGCTGGAGGTAAGCCAAAATCTTGTCTAAAAATAATCATTAAAATAACTGATTCTATTATCCAACTAAGAATAAAATTATAGATTATTATGTTTTCTTAAATCCAACAATCAAAGGCCTTAGTCCTTTTGGATATGGAAAATAAGAGTTTTCTTAATCCATTATAATTCCCAAAGAGTGAAACAAGAATAAACTAATTTCCAACTCCCAACAATCAGTTCTACCAAGCTTACCTGGTTTGGAGCAAATACACACAACAACTCAAAAGCAGGATCATTTGTGTGCATGTGTGTGGTAGTACAAGTATAGTCCTTTCTCTCTCCTTCATCACCTCTTTCACTCCTCTTATCTTGTAGCATTAAAGTTGTCTACTTGTATTTTGTTCATCACTTTAATGAAAACTCTCCTTGAAGTATAGCAAATTGGTGAATTTGCATGATATTCACTATTTTTGTACCATTAGCCCTATATGAGTGTGTAGTAGGTCTGACTCTTCGCACTAGAACCCAAGTTGGTTGGTCCCAATTTGTTATTCTTAATCTCGCTCCAAAACTGACCTCAACATTAGTTTTGTCCTTATCACCCGAGAAAAACAAATAAAAGTTGAAAATAATATTAAAACTATATATTTATTCCTTTTCCTTCCCCCCTTTTAGAAGTGTACAAACATACTAGAGATAATATCTTATATTTCATTTCATTCAATTCCAATTTATTTATTTAAGAGTAGTCTATTCCATTGCGTTTAATTCTTTTCAAAACTCCTAAACATAGTGCATGTGAAAGAAATATTTTGTCTAGGGGCTAACATTTTATCCTATAAGTTAGTTTTAACAGAAAATTATAGGGCTACTTGATTAAGCCCATTAAAAATAACATGTCCAAGAGTTTTTCTTTTCCCATTTTTCTTTCTCCTCCAAAATTTGGGCTACACTCTACTTGACTCTTCACTTTCATATTTGAAAATTTATTTTATATACTACAAATAAGGTACAATATGACAATATAATTATTTTTTAATTTTTGTTGTTATTGATATAAATCTAAGAAGCTAGATTGTCAAGAATAAATATAAAGAAAATTGTTAAAATAAAAAAAATAAAAAAATAAACACAAAGAGAAAGTAAATGATCATTATGATGGTGGTGGACAAAATCTTGATGAAGAAATAATTTTGCAAGATGATGAAGTACTTGATAATACAACTGGCTTAGATGGAGACGATTAAGCATGATGAGAAAGAAATCATTATTTTGTTTCATATGTCATTAATTATCACTTTTGACTTTAATCAATTTTAATGTGTGTACTGTAATATGTTAATTTGATTTATTTAATTAGTTTTGTCAAATATTATTATATAAGCAATATTAATTAAATTAATCGTGAGTTCCACAAAAAAAGAGTTAAATATGTTTTGATAAAATGAATATAATTTTTATATTTGTAAATCTATAATTTTTTCAAAATTTTTTTACTATGTATTTATATATCTTATGATATGTGATATAAAAAGAAAATAAAAAAATTAATTCACATTACGATTTTCATTTTGATAACTATGCTTATAAGTATGGGTGTATAGGAGTTTTGGAGATGGAATTTGCCTGCATCCTCTCAGGTTAACTTCGCATATGATCCAAGGGTTTTTAGGTTGTGGATGTAGATGTAGGCTATAACTTATAAAACTATACCATGCACGTTAACCTATGGTTAGTCAACAACCATTTCAACACTGTACACCGTTCCTGCAATGAGAATTTTTTTTTGGATACGAATCCGAATGTGACATACCAGTGACACTTAGAAGAAGAAGAAGAAGAAAAAAAAAAAAAATCTGAAACACAAATTACGTAGTTTTTCTTGAATTAGAAGTTAAATCTTTAATGTTGCGATTGTCAAAGTTTGGTGTTTTGAAAATTAAAGTGTACCATCTTTGGGATGAACGATGCAAGACTGCAATACAGGTTTTGTTACTATTGAAGTTTGCTGACTCTGACCAGGTCCAATTAGGACTACAAGGCTCCATTTTGCTTTTCCAAGTGCAGGAGGGATCTTCAAAAGGAAAATGGGAAATAGTCATTGCTATATATGAGGTGGTATAATTTATAAGAGCTATAAGCCCTAATATATTAATGCACTCGCTTCTTGCCCCTAGGTAGCATTCGATTATTCAACAAAAAAAGGTAGCATTCGATTAAGCTATTGGATAGCGTTCATCAATATTAGATGGTCAAATTGGGTGGCCTCCACCTGTATACCACTATCCAAAAAGATGTCCTTTCGAAACTAGTATATATGCAAAGTGTACAAAAAATATAACGGTCTAAAACGTGTATTATAGGTGGTAAGAAAAGAACAAAAGGACTTATTCCTGAGGAGGAAGCATTGTGTTGGTGCAAATACAATGATAATGGAAAATACATAAAGAGAAACTGAATAATACTTCTGAATTTTATTAATTTAAAGAAAGAAAGTATACAACACTATTTGAAGTGAGGCCCGGCACTTGCTCTTTTTAAGGAGATTCAAGCCCTTGGTTGGCTAAACTTAGTAACCGATGCATACTGTCTCTGACTTGTCTCCCCCAAGATACAACAGCTCAACTAGTGTCGTATGGTTAGAACAACTTCTGGACAAAATGTTCAAGCCCAAAACTCCACCAGAAAGAACACCCTTCCTTGATAAGAATCTCTCTATTTTTTTTTTTTTTTTTGTATGTTTCAGTAACTTAGATTGTGTCTGAATGGGTCTATTTATAGGATTAATGGGCCTCACAAAATTACCACCTAAATTAATCTGATTAAATAGGTCCATTATTTCGGATGTAGTGGATGTTACAAGATTAATTGTTGAATATAAATATGATGGGCTGGAGTTACACAATTAATGGTTAGATAAGGAGTTTCTGAAGAATGAAAAGGCCCAAACGGATAGTCCATTAAGTGGGTTAATGGCTCTTCATTTTACATTATAAAAATGGAATATTAATTCGGGTCATTTACTCACCAACGGCTTTGGTAAATGCTCTGAATGGGCTGTCAAGTAGGAGGATCCAAGGGGCTGATTTATTTCCATTTTTGACACCTCCACCCTTCACCTCCCCCTTGCGCACGTATCTAGCCCAATATTTGAGACAATTCATGTTAGCTCATTAATCACCACAATTAAAAAGAACAAAATAGTCTCTCTCCTTTTCAATGTGGGATTAAACATTTTCACTAACTCCTTATCTTCTATATTCACTCCCACATCTTTACATTTATGACACAACATTTATTCATTTTAATTATTTAATATTAAAATGCTCCAACAATCCCCCACTCATTTTAATATTAAATTTTTTAGTTAAAGAGAGATTACCAGGCAAAGATAGGTCACTATGCATCATGAAGGTGTGCTCTGCATTGAACCTTTACTTAGTAAAACAGCGATCTCAACTCCAGAGTCATAGTGGTCTCTGACTTGAACTAGGATTGCTTACGGGAAATTAAGCGTTACTGCTTACACATAACAACCCAAGTGTTGACATGAGCTTTTTTAGCTAGCACTTTACGGCCGTGTGCTGATCCCGGTTTCATGAGTGTATTTGAGATTAAGTCCAAATCTCATAGGGAGCGGCCCCACCCCCACTCTTACATAGGTGAAATTTTGTCAAGGGTGCTCCTGTAATTTTGACACCCCACTCATACGAGCTACAAAATTTCATTAAGAGTTTTTAACTCAACCTCTCCACATTTCAGGATAAATGCACTTACATCATAGGGATGAACAATTAAAAAATTATTTACAAAATAAATAATTAAAAAAAATTGTGCATTTCTTACGACCATCTTATGATTCGTTTTTCCCATTGAACCCAATTCTCAGGATCTCTGGTCCTTAGGTTGGGTATCCTCATACATGGCTCAAGATTCTTTGGACTTTAGTCCCATCCCCCTCGATGTATTCTAGACTGTATCTTTAACCAAGGCCTTGGTAAATGGATCTGCAAGATTATCATTAGATTTAATATAATCCACAGTTATGATGCCACTACTCAAATAAGATCGCACGGTACTGTGCTTTCTTCTTATAGGTCTGGATTTACCATTGTAATAACAATTTTTAACTCTACCAATTATGGCAGTGCTATCACAATGAATTAATATAGGTGGAATTGGCTTTTCTCAAAGTGGAATTTCATATAACAAATCTCTAAGCCAATTTGCCTCTTCACTAGCTGAAGCTAATGCTATTAATTCAGCTTCCATTGTTGAATTAGCAATTATTGTTTTCTTTTTAGATTTCCAATAAATAGCACCACTACCTAAGGTAAAAATATAACTAGTGGTAAAGAGAGAATCACCTGACAAAGTATTCCAATCGGCATCACTAAAACCTTCAATCACAGCAGGGTACTTTTTATAAAATAAGCCATAGCTTTTGGTACCAATTAAATATCTCATGACTCACTCAATAGCTAGCCAATGATCTTTACTAGGCTTGCTAGTAATTCTGCTTAGCACTCCTACTGCATATGCAATGTCAGGTCTAGTACAATCAGTAGCATAACGCAAACTACCAATGATGCTAACATAATCCTTTTGATTAAAAATCTCATCATCATTATTCACAGGAAAAATAAATGAACACTAGAATCAAAAGGAGTAGCTACACTTTTGTGATCATGAAAATTATATTTTCGCAATATATTCTAAACATAATGTGATTGATCAAGATATATTCCATCACATGCTTTTGTAATTTTCATGCCCAAAATAAAATTAGCCTCACCAAGATCTTTCATATCAAAATGGCTTTTAAGCATATTTTTTGTCTCATTTATAACATGCATATTTGGACCAAAAATCAACATATCATCCACATAAAGGCTAATAATAACATGTAAATTATTCCATGATTTAGAATAAATACATTTATCACATTCATTTGATTTATAACCACTCTTAATCATGCAGGAACCAAACTTTTCATGCCACTGCTTAGGTGCTTTTGTTTTAAGCCATATAGGGATTTAGTTAGCTTACATACCTTGCTTTCTTGTCCAGGCTCTACAAAGCCTTCAGGTTGATCCATATAAATCTCTTCCTCTAGGTCCCCATTTAGAAAAGCAGTTTTTACATCCATTTGATGAATTTTCAAATCAAAGATTGCAGCAATAGCAATTAACAATCTAGTAGATGTAATTCTTGTTACCGGAGAAAATGTATCAAAGAAATCAAGATCAGCTTTTTGTTTAAACCCTTTTGCAACAAGTCTAGCTTTAAACTTATCTATTGATCCATTCAATTCAACTTTTTTCTAAGGACCCATTTACAACCTATGGTCTTACAACCCGGTGGAAGATCTACTAATTTCTAAGTTTTATTAGAAATTAGAGACTACATCTCATCATTTATAGCCTCTTTCCAAAATATAGCATCAGGTGATATTAAAGCCTCTTTTAAATTTTGGGGATTTTCCTCAACGTTAAAAACATAATAATCAAGACCAAAATCCTTTTCAACTTTAGCTCTTTTACTTCTTCTGGGTTCCATTTCAAGATTTTCTTGATTTCATAGATGTGAAGTAGAAGAACTGGGTTGTGATAAAATATTTTCTTCACCCCCACTATTTTTCAATTTATAAGGAATTTTTTCTTCATGAAAAATTGCATCACCAGATTCAAAAATTATTTTGTTTTCAAGATCAAAAAATCTATAGGCTGCACTATTAGACGCATAACCAAGAAAAGCACAGGTAGTACCTTTTGATGGGGTGTGATAAAATAAAACTTCAATTTTGTCCATGAAGATCGTCCAGGACGAGCAATGTGCTTAAGACGAGGTAAGCTGCTTTGATGTGCTCAAGGCGAGGTAAGCTGCCTTGATGTACTCAAGACGAGGTAAGCTGTCTTGATGTGTTCAAGACGAGGTAAGCTGTCCTGATGTGCTCAAGTCGAGGTAAGCTGCCTCGAAGGCCTCAGGACGAGAAATTATGGACGACACGTGGGCACTTGAAAAATTTATTAAAGTGGAAAATGTCTCCGTATAATACGTGTAACCCCCAGTGACCGTTGCGCACAAAGAGGGTAACTCCTAAGCAGTTGAGGAAGTTATATTCGAATACAAAACCCCTCAAATCAAGCGGAAGTTACAAATCCAATAATTGCTCTTAAGACACTATATAAACGCTGGATCAAACCATGAAAAGGTAGGTGAGATAATTCCTAAAAAGTTGGAACTTAAAAATAATTGGGAGAAAACTGACTTTGTCATCGGAGGGTTATTGGCCGGCGACCCCGGTCACCTTTGATTACTTTCTTTTCTTGTTCAGGCTATCAAGGCAACCGTTAGCCTTCTCTAATCCGAAACATCCAGCCTACTGATTTTCTTCATATCATCAGTTGGCGCCGTCTGTGGGAAGAGACTTTGAAGAAAATAATTTTCATTTTTCTTTTCGTTCAACCATTTTTTTTTCCAGACAAAAGGCTGAATGGTTCGGACAAGATCAAGGGCTACCAGCCCAGGCCACTAGGAGAGAGTAGGGATGCCGCTAGTCATCCCTACCGTGATCGTCAGTCAGCGCCCGTCATGCAACCGCCTTCCATTCAACAAATGCAGTCCATGGCTACTGCTATGGCGGAACTGACCCGCCAAAATCAGGAGTTGAACTGGGAGATCAACTTAAGGAGGCAACACCATGAGGAAAAAATGTTGAGTCCGAGGATCAAACAAGAGGTACTACTTCTAGAAGGGTGCCACATTTGGAGAGAGAAATGGACCAGATGAGAAAAGCCATGGAAGAAATGAAGGAGAATATGAGGCGAGCGAACCCCGTGGAAGATTTGGTTCACTGAACGGACTCCCCATTCACGACTTCCATCAACAACCATCCTTTACCCCCTAAGTTCAAAATGCCTTCCCTAGATTCATACGATGGAAATCGTGACCCATGTGATCACATTGCTACTTTTAAGACTATCATGCACCTTCAAGGAGTTCCAGACGAGATTATGTGTAGAGCATTTCCTACCACACTTAAGGGACCAGTGAGGGTGTGGTTCAGCAAGATACCTCTAAATTCTGTCGGGTCGTTCGAGGAGTTGAGTAAGATGTTTGTTAATAACTTCATCGGAGGACAACGCCACAAGCATTCCTCTTCCAGTTTGTTAACCATTGAGCAAGGGGAGAATGAGAGTTTACGGTCCTCATCACCCATTTCAACAGGGAGGCCTTGACGGTGGACGAAATGGACGATAAGTTGTTGTTGGCCGCTTTTCATAATGGAGTCAATTCTGACTTGTTTATTCATAAACTGTTCGAGCAGGAGCCTCAGACTATGGCTGAACTCGTCCATTTAGCCCAGACCTTCATGAACGCTTAGGACGCAATAATAGCCAAGAAGAGGAAAAGGTCAGAACGCTCGGAAGCAGGTCATCCACGACATCCAGACTAAGGTCCTTGTCCCAAGAAGACCCGAGTAGATGAGAAAAGGGATAGAGATGGTAAAAAGGCAGGTTCGTCATCAAGAAGTCAGCAATATACTCCTCTGAATACCCCGCTAGAGCAGGTCCTTATGCAAATCAAGGATGATCCGTCCTTGAAGTGGCTTGAGAAAATGAAGGGAGATCCTAACAAGCACAACAGGAACAAGTATTGCCGCTTTCACAGGGACCATGGGCATGACACAGACGAGTGTTTTGATTTGAAGCAGCAAGTAGAGAACCTTATCAGGCAGGGAAAGTTGAGGAATTTCCTTGGACGAGATCACAAGGACGAGAAGTTGAAAGCCAAGGTGGAAGAGTCCATACGACCCCCGCTAGGAGAAATAAGGGTTATTATAGGAAGAACCTCAGCAGCACAGACATCCAAATCGAGGAAGACATACCTGAAGGTGGTTCAAAGCGTCCAGCTGTCAGGACGATTTCCCAAGACGAGGGAAGCTAACGAGCAAGCCATCACGTTCACGGACGAGGATGCTAGAAGAATTCATCACCCCCACGATAACGCGATTGTCATCACCCTACTCATTGCCGACTATACCACCAGAAGGGTGTTAGTAGACAATGAAAGCTCGACGGACATTCTGTATTACTCCGCTTTCCAACAAATGAGGTTAGGGCGAGATCAGCTTCGTCCAGTGAGTTCGCCCTTGGTAGGATTTGGGGGAATGAAAGTACAACTGGTGGGCACCATCACACTGCCAGTAGTGATTGGAACATACCCGTAGCAGATAACCAAAGAGGTAAACTTCCTCGTGGTTGATTGTTCATCATCATATAATGCTATTATTGGAAGGCCTACTTTGAATAGCTGGAAGGCGGTAACCTCTACCTACCATTTGTCCGTCAAGTTCCCAGCTGAACATGGCGTGGGTCAAGTGCAAGGAGATCAGTTAGCTGCTAGAGAGTGCTACCTAGCTATGTTGGCGATGGACGAGCATGTACAGACAATGAGTATAGACGAAGCAAGAATCACAACGGAGCCTGTTGAGGTGTTAGAAGAGGTTCCCTTAGACGATAGTAGAACCCAGAAGTTCACTAGAATAAGGGCGAGCATGGAAGAAGAGGCAAAGAGTGCACTGGTCCAGTTTTTGAAGAAAAGCCTTGATGTCTTTGCGTGGAGTCATGAAGATATGCCGGGTATTGATCCAAGTGTCATTACCCACCGTTTGAATGTATGTCCCTTCTCCAAACCCGTGCATCAGAAGAAGAGGGTATTTGCTCCTGAGTGAGACAACGCCATCAAAGAAGAAGTACAGAAGTTTATTATGGCGAAGTTCATTAGGGAAGTTTACTACTCGGACTGGTTGGCAAATGTAGTCATGGTAAAGAAGGCCAATGGCAAGTGGCGAATGTGTGTGGACTTTACCGACTTAAACAAGGCTTGCCCAAAGGACAGTTATCCACTGCCACGCATTGACCAGCTGGTAGACTCGACAGTTGGTCACATTTTGCTGAGCTTCATGGACGCCTTCTCAGGCTACAACCAAATAAGGACGGACGAGGCAGACCAAGAGAAGACTTCATTCATCACCAGCCAAGGATTGTTTTGCTACAAGGTAATGCTCTTTGGTTTGAAGAACGCAGGGGTGACTTACCAGCGGCTGGTGAACCAAATGTTTCGACCTTAAATTAGAAGAAATGTAGAGGTCTGTGTTGATGATATGCTGGTGAAGAGTTTGGACGAGGGAAAACATCTGGACGACCTTCAAGAGACCTTTGACACACTTCGACGGTATAACATGAAACTTAATCCAAGCAAGTGTGCCTTCGGAGTTTCATCAGGGAAGTTCTTGGGTTCATGGTTTCACATAGAGGCATTGAGGCAAATCTAGATAAGATCCAAGCAATACTCAACATGGAATCGCCGAAAAATATTAAAGAAGTCCAGTCTCTTACAGGGCGAGTTGCCGCCCTCAACAGGTTTGTTTCGAAAGCTACTGACAAGTGTTTACGGTTCTTTAAAGCCCTCAGGAAGGCGTTTGAATGGACGGACGAGTGTCAAAGTGCCTTTCACAATTTGAAGACTTACCTCACAAAGGCACCGTTACTAACTCCATCCGTACCTGGTGAAGAGCTGTATTTGTACTTGGCGGTGTCCCCGCATGCCATAACTTCCGCGCTGGTCAGGGAAGAAGAACGAGTGCAAAAACCGGTATACTATACCAGCCGGGCACTTAGAGGAGCGGAGGGACGGTACCTGATGATGGAGAAGTTAGCGTTCACCTTGGTCACGGCTTCTAGGAGGTTGAGGCACTATTTTCAAGCTCATGTCATCATTGTCCTAACAGATCACCCCCTAAAGAAAGCAATGAATAAATTGGAAGCCGCAGGACGGCTAGTCCAGTGGGCAGTGGAGCTTAGCCAATTTGATGTTAGGTACCAGCCAAGGAATGCAATAAAGGCACAAGCGCTGGCGGACTTCATCGCTGAGTTCACACTAAGTCAAGACGAGCTGGCCAAGGATGAAGGAACAAGAAAGTGGGCTATCAGTGTGGATGGGTCATCTACAATGTACGCAAGAGGGATTGGAGTCATACTTGAGTCCCCAGAAGGAGATAAGTTGGAGTATGCAGCCCGTCAACAGTACCAAACTACCAACAATGAAGTTGAATATGAAGCACTACTCAAAGGGCTGGAATTGGCTAAGTCCCTAGGAGCGGAGTCAGTGATAGTCGAAAGAGATTCACAACTAGTCATCAACCAAGTGAATAGAATGTGCGATGCCAAGGAAGATCGAATGAAGAGATACCTCAGCAAAGTGAGGAGGCTTGTGCAAAAATTTTCAGAAGTGAGTTTTGTTCAACTCCCGAGGGAGGAAAACATGGAAGCAGATGCGTTGGCGAGAGCAGCATCGGCAAGTGGAGTTATGGACGAGTATGGCAAAGTCCAATAGATGCCAAGCATAGACTTCCCAGAAATACAGCAAATTGGAGGGGAAAAAAATTGGATGAGTCCAATTGTAATCTATCTGAAGGATGGGAAGCTTTCGGAAGGCAAGAATAAAGCTAGGAAACTGAGGGTCAGGGCTGCAAAGTATGTCCTTATAAATGAAGTGCTTTATAAGCGAGGCTTATCTCAGCCCTACCTAAGGTGCCTAGCTCCGGACGAAACTAATTATGTTTTGAGGGAAGTTCATGAAGGAGCATGTGGGAATCACCCAGAAGCAAGATCACTCGTCCATAAGATCATTCGTGCTGGCTACTACTGGCCTACGGTCTAGGTAGATACTAAGGCTTATGTCAAGGCGTGCGACCAATGTCAACGCTACAGCAACGTCCCTAGGCAGCTGTCGGAGTACCAAACCCCGATGATGGCCCCATGGCCCTTCGCGCAATGGGGACTGGATATCCTAGGTCCTTTCCCCCAAGGAACCAGACAAATGAAGTTTTTGGTAGTAGGGATTGACTATTTTACAAAGTGGGTGGAGGCTGAACCCCTTGCAAATATTACACAGCAAAACGTTAAGAATTTTGTTTGGAAGAATATTATGTGTAGGTTCGGAGTACTGAGGGTGCTGGTATTGGACAATAGACGACAATTCGACAACGCACCATTCAGGGACTTTTGTGAGCACTTCGGAATCAAAAATCACTACTCCTCACCCTCCCACCCACAAGCAAATGGACAAGCAGAGGTAGCAAACCGATCTTTGCTGAAAATCATCAAAACTCGGCTCGAGGGGGCAAAGGGAATATGGCCAAACAAGTTACCAGGCGTTCTTTGGGCCTACAGGACAACTATGAGAACCCCAACAGGAGAAACCCCCTTTAAATTAGCCTATGGAAGCGAAGCGGTCATACCGACAGAAGTTCATATGGCTAACCATCGAGTGATGAGGTATCAGGCGAAAGAAAACAAAGAATTACTCCGTCTTGACCTCGATCTCATTGACTAGGTAAGGATGGATGCGGAGCAAAGAATAGCAAGATACAAGAATCTTATGGCCAGGCAACATGATGCAATGGTGAAACCCAGACGCTTCAGCGTAGGGGACCTCGTTCTCAAAATAGTATCTTTGGCAACTAGGAACCCAGCTCATGGAAAATTAGGACCCAATTGGGAAGGACCATACAGGGTAGTCAACTGCAAGAGGAAGGGGTCATATTACTTGGAAGCTCTGGACGGACGAAAGCTGGAGCATCCTTGGAATGTGGAGCACCTGAGAAGGTACTATCAGTAATGGGCTTGAACGAAGTTAATCAAGGACGAGGTTACAATTATGGACGACTCTACTACTATGCTTAATATCCACTAGTGTTCTTACTACTGCTATGGTATGTACTAAGAATAAATGTACATTAGTTCTTAAACTTTTACACCCTCTACGGACAAGTTTGTGAAAGACGAGGTTATGTATTTTAAGTATTTTCCTATGTACTTTCATAAGGCATTAGCTTCTAAGTAGGTGCCATGTTCGTGAATAATGCTTATATAATGATATAGTTTGGATTTTCAATGTGTTTTATGCATAAAATCAAACTTCCATGATAAGACCCATGAAGAGGGCAAAACCTTAAGACAAATGAAAAATCCTTGGATGCAGGGATGTAACATTCACGAGTTTTCCCCAAAACGAGGACCAAGTGTAAATTAAGCTAAGGCACAAAAAATTACAGTGAAGCACAAGTCCATGGACGAGCATCTAGCCAAGACACATAGGTGCTCTAGGACGAGTCAAACACTAGAAAATGTCCTTGACAAAAGGGCAAAAAGCCAAGCTTATGGACGAGGCGAAAGCCAAGCTTATGGACGAGGCGAGAGACAAGCTTATGGACGAGGCAAACAAGCCAATCCTATAGACGAGGCACGTGGACCAAGTCTATGGACGAAGGAAATGTCAAGGCTATCCTCACTTCGTCTATAGAAAAACATGGATAAAAAATAATAACATCATCCATAAGAAAAGTATAAGGACGACCCTTTAATACTTGAGAAATATACAAGCTTCAATCACAATGACAAAGGCAAGCACGTCCATTCAAAAACAAATAATGAATAAAAATAAACATTCATTGAAATAGAGAAAAAGGGTAGACGACCATCGTCCAAAAACCCTTAATTTAAGCCTTAAGGCAATTGTTAATAAAATCGTCTTTAACATTCTAGACGAGATGATTGTATTCTAATACATTTCAATAAAAAGAAAAGAAAAAGAAACAAAGCAAATTACATCAAAGCAGACATTTTAAACTGATGGAGTATTGGCATTTGGCTCGTCTTGAGGGGGCAAGGTGGTAGCGTCGTCCTCCACATTGATATCTTCAGAGCTATTTTGGACGAGAAAGCTTGTAAACGCCCCACCAAGGTTCAGCTTGATAGAACTGAAGTCCACTTCGGGGAATTTGTCCATGGTGTCCATCCTAAAATCCTCGAAGCCAGCTGCGTAGTTGGCGTCCATTGATTTAGTAAATTCTTTGGACGCCTTGAACTCTGCAACGGTGTCTCCTTTAGCTTTCTCTAAAAGGGCGTCTAACTCGTCATTCCTTTTTTGAAGGAAAGCAAGACGATCGTCCTTCTCATGGACTTCAGTCTCCAGCTCAACGACGCGATTTCGCAGCTTCTCCGCATCGTCCTTAGCCTTGGCTGCCACCTCCGCCCACCTCTTGGACTCGTCCTTCCCTTTCTTGACCGTCTTCTCCAGCAATATCCTCGTCTTGTCTAGTTCAGTTACCTGTCTAGACGCCACGATGAATTTAGACATTGCCTGCATAAATCAAAGCTTTGTTATAATGCATACATAAGCTAATAACAAGACGAAACAAACATATAAACTTACATACCTTGAAAAGGTCATGAACACCAGAGTGCTCAAAATCCTTCAACGACATGTTAGAACATGCCGTCACATCCTCGTCCGTCACCACCTTCTCAAACTTCTCCCAAGCTAGGTCCTCATTCTCAAGGAGATTGTGAGGGACATGGTGGGAAGGTTGAGACGAGGTAGGATCTTCAACTCTAGACGGGATGAGTGGAAGAGGAATTTTTTTATCAACATCCAGGATTTGAATAGGATGGCTAGGAGGGACGAGAAGAGAGCTAGGTTGATCCTTAGCTTGAACGTCTTGAGGCTTGGACGACCGGAGCTTAGCCTTCTTGTCCTTGCGCCTACTTGGGAGGTTTCCCAAGTCTACGCCTAAAGAAAGGCTCTTCCTTTTGTCGCCAGAAGCTAGAAGAGGATGGGACTTAGCTCCAGGCCCAGTTTCCTCGTGCACCGCGTCCTTGCCTTTATTCTGCTTCATCGTCGCCATCCTTGCAAGTAAAGACGTCAGTTAAAAAAAAAAAAAAAAAAAAAGAAGAAGAAGAAGAGAAGAAAAAACTTACGTCTTCTAACAGTAACTTCGAGGGCAATAGCCTCGTCCGAAGGGTCAAGACCTAAACCCCAAGTGGCAAGACGCTGTAAAGTTACCAGAAAGTGAAAAGTCCTGTCGCTGTAAAGACGAGCTTTTTGGACTCGTTCCAAATGGAACCTATCCAAGTGGGGTCATCTAACACCTTCAAAACAAAATGAAACAAAAAGCACGTTAGACGAATATAGTTAAAGAAGAGTGTAACAAATACAATGACAAATACATACCTTTAGGACGAAGGTTCCCTATCTCTCTTGTATAGGGAGGGAATGAATCCTTGTCAATGTCACTAGGACGACCAGCCCAGAAACCAGAGATGAAGAAAAATTCCATCTTCCAGTTTCTGTCTGACGTGACTAAGGACTTTATTAATCTACAATCCTTCCCTCTAGCTGTAAATTGATAAAAACCAAGGGACTGGTTAATTTCAGAGGGTTTATAACAGAAGAGGAACTCGTCCACGGTAAGAGGACGGTTCCCCTCAAAAACCTCCCTCCACGAAATTTGCATGGATACTATCAACCTCCATGCATTGGGGTTAAATTGACATATTCCTAAACCTAATCTGGAAAGTAACTCCCTGGAGAAGGCATTGAGGGGCAATCTCAAACCCCCTAGGAGGTAAGCCTCATAGATGCAAACACCAAAACGAGGTTGACAACACCACTCGTCACGAACGAGTAACCTAAGGTTTAAACTATCAGGGATTTGGTACCTCATCTTGAGAAGATCCAACTTCTTCTCGTCCGTCCTAGAACCAAGCCCTACAGCACAAGTGTAAACTACCTCCTCCTCCTCCTCTTCAGCAGAAGACGAGGGAGCACTTGTACCAGCCCTAGAACTAGATTTGACCCTCATCCTATGCTGTTCCCTAAATACCTCTAATGGAACCCCAGGGCACCAGACATATACTCGTCTATGGTATTCCCATCACTACTGCTATAGCTACTCCTAGAACTATCACTGGAACCACTAAAACTACTTGGGTCTTGGTACTCGTCTATGGCTTTGACAGTACTATCGCTAGATGAGGAAAGGACTACCTCAGACATTTTAAGGAAGAAACTTAATACCTGAAGACAAAGATTGAAGAAAATACCTGGAACTAGATGAGAGAAGACTATTGACGCAAGAAACTTCTAGACGAGGTGCTAAGACGAGGGAGGTCGAAGAAGAAAATTTGAGAAAATGAGGAGGGTAACGGAGGAATTCTACTATCTATAGGCATTGACCTTAGTACATGAAGCGACGCGACCAGCCAAAAAGCAACAAATGGCACGTCCCTCGAAAAACGAGCTGACATGATTGGTCTCCAGTTAGATCATGACAAGTGGCACGTACAACTGCTGACATAAGGACGCCTGTCCAAATAATGGAATCAGTAGATGTGAGTCCTAGGCGACCCATGGACAAGGGGGCAACTGATGGGGTGTGATAAAATACAACTCCAATTTTGTCCATGAAGATCGTCTAGGACGAGCAATGTGCTTAAGACGAGGTAAGCTGCCTTGATGTGCTCAAGGCAAGGTAAGCTGCCTTGATGTGCTCCACACGAGGTAAGCTGCCTTGATGTGCTCAAGACGAGGTAAGCTATCCTGATGTGCTCAAGTCGAGGTAAGCTACCTCAAAGGCCTCAGGACGAGAAATTATGGACGACACGTGGGCACTTGAAACATTTATGAAAGTGGAAAATGTCTCCGTATAATACGTGTAACCCCCAGTGATCGTTGCGCACAAAGAGGGTAACTCCTAAGCAGTTGAGGAAGTTATATTCGAACACAAACCCCCTCAAATCAAGGGGAAGTTACAAATCCAATAACCGCTCTTAAGACACTATATAAATTCTGGTTCAGACCAAAAAAAGGTACGTGAGATAATTCCTAAAAAGTTGGAACTTAAAAATAATTGGGAGAAAACTGACTTTGTCATCGGAAGGTTATTGGCCGGCGACCCCGGTCACCTTTGATTACTTTCTTTTCTTGTTCAGGCTATCAAGGCAACTGTTAGCCCTCTCTAATCCGAAGCATCCAACCTACTGATTTTTTTCGCATCATCACCTCTTATATCTAATTTAGGCATTTTAGGGTCAGTAAGCCTTACATAAGCAAGACAACCCCCCATACTCTCAAATATCCCAAATTTGGCTTTTGTCCTTTCCACATCTCAAAAGGTGTGGTATGTAACTTTTTATGTGGCACCCTATTCAAAACATAACATGCAGTTAAAATAGCTTCACCCCAAAAATGTAAAGGTGCACCAGATTCAATTAGCATGGCATTTGTTAACTCAATTAAAGTTCTATTTTTTCTTTCAGCCACACCATTAGAAGCAGGTGAATATGGTGCAGTAGTTTCATGGATAATTCCCAAAGACTGAACAAATGAGTTGAATGCACTTGATTCATACTCACGGCCTCTATCACTTCTTATTCTTTTTATTTTTCTACCGAATTGATTTTCAACTTCTTTTAAAAAATCTTGAAATTTTTCAAAAACATCACTTTTATTTTTCAACAAATAAATAGTTGTATATTTTGAGAAATCATCAATAAAAGTGATAATATATCTATTTCCTCCACAAGTTAAAATTCCCTCAAATTCACATAAATCGGAGTGAATTAACTCAAGCAATTCGGTATTTCTTACAACACTTTTATGAGGCCTTTTTGTAATCTTAGCTTGACTACAAGTTTCACATTTTTCAAAATCTTTTGTTAGTCTTGGAATTAATCCTAAACTACTCATGATTTCCACATATCTACTATTTATATGACATAAACGAGCATGCCAAAAATTAATAGAAGAAAGCATATAAACTGAACTGGTAGATGCTTTATTATTCTCAACATTCAATTTAATCATTCCATCACAAGCATAACCCTTGCCCACAAATAATCCATTTTTAGTGATTACATAATTATCAGATTCCATAGTTTGTTTGAAGCCAGCCTTGTTAAGCAGAAAACTTGACATTAAATTCTTCCTCATGGACGGAGTGTAAAGTACATCTTTCAATGTTAGCACACGTCTGCCCACCACCCTTCAACATAATGCACCATATTGATGTCTGTAATCATAGCCACTAAAGGCTCTTCGGTTACGTTAGCCTGCGGGACAGATTCACGTTTCTGAAATTTTCAAAATCAAGCAATATGTCTTGCCACAGACAAAACAGGATCTATTAAACTGATCTTGTGAAGGGGGTCCTTGGTTCTTATTGTAATTTTTATTTGGGTTTCCCCTTCCTTGAGGTCTATTATTATTTTTAAAGGCTCTCTTTTTAGGCTTCAATTGACCATTTCTAGGAAAATGATTTTTGGGCATATTATTATTGGATGAAATAAGGTTTACCTTTATGGTGGAATTACCATTGCTCTCTTGTGTGATGAGTGCATCTTGTCCTCTAGCCTCCTCTTCCACACAGATGTGTGTGATCAAAGTCTCCAAGGATGTTTCCTTTTGTTTGTGCCGCAAAGTCTTTGGGAACTCCCTCCAAGATTATGGTAGTTTGTCAATTATGCCAGCTACCACCAAATTGTCTCCAATCTTTATGCCTTCAGATCTCAATTCTGCTACAATCATTTGGAAGTCTTGTGCTTGATCTACCACTGATTTTCCATCCACCATTTGGTAACGGAAAAATCTACTAGTAGCATACTTCTTTGCACCTGCCTCCTCAGTATCATATTTGCTTTGTAAAGCTTTCCAAATTTTTTTGGTAGAATTGTAGGTTGTATCATAATAATCATAGAAATGATCAGCAAGACAATTCAATTGATAAGAGCAACAATTATATTCATCTTTTGTATACTTATCTATTTTTTCTTGATGGAGAATAAATTCCTCCTCACTCATCTCATCGGTAGGAACCTTGGACGGATTCTTCTCAGTGAGGATGTAGGCACCTTTGAGAAGGCTCAAGTAGAAGAGGATCTTTCCTTTCCACCTCTTGAAGTGGGCTCCCTTAAAGCGAAAGGGTTTATTAAGATCTCCAACAAGCTCATTTGGTTTCTCTTATGTAGACTCCATGTGTTGAATCTCCTTAAAATTGTTGGTGCAAATACAATGATAATGGAAAATACACAAAGAGAAACTGAATAATACTTCTGAATTTTATTAATTTAAAAAAAGAAAGTATACAACACTATTTGGAGTGAGGCGCGGCGCTCGCTCTCCTTAAGGAGATTCAAGCCCTTGGTTGGCTAAACTTAGTAACCGGTGCAGACCGTCTCTGGCTTGTCTCCCCCAAGATACAACAGCCCAACAAGTGTCGTATGGTTAGAACAATTTCTGCACAAAATGTTCAAGCCCAAAGCTCCACCAGAAAGAACACCCTTCCTTGACAAGAATCTCTCTATTTTTTTTTTTTTTTTTTTTTTTTTTGTGTATGTTTCAGTAACTTGGATTGTGTCTGAATGGGTCTATTTATAGGATTAATGGGCCTCACAAAATTAAATGCTTTGAATGGGCTGTCAAGTAGGAGGATCCAAGGGGCTGATTTATTTCTATTTTTGACACCTCCACCCTTCACCTCCCCCTTCCGCACGTATCTAGCCCAATATTTGAGACAATTCATGTTAGCTCATTAATCACCACAATTAAAAAGAACAAAATAGTCTCTCTCCTTTTCAATTTGGGATTAAACATTTTCATTAACTCCTTATCTTCCATATTCACTCTCACATCTTTATATTTATGACACAACATTTATTCATTTTAATTATTTAATATTAAAATGCTCCAACACGTTGTTTCTGTGAAGCGAATAAATGTGCAAACGCCTTGACAAGTAAAGGTCCGAATTCAACCCAAAATTTTATGATTTTTGATAGTTTGTCTGTGAACTTATGTATACTGTTATTTTATGATGACTCTAGATTGTATTATGAGAGGCTGTGGCCTTTGCACTTTTCTTAATTTCTGTTAATGATATTTGGTTTTAACACCCCCCCCCCCCCCCCCAAAAAAAAACAATTATTTTAAGTTCGAAAAGCATGATCAAGTTTTGCCATGTTTTTATTTTAATTGAAAAAATTATCAAAGTTTTCAATATATGCTACTAATACCCCTAGCATATATTTAGATCCTTTAATTAAATTTTACAGCTTAAACAAAATTAGACTAAATCCATCAAAAAGTCAAATATAAACCAAAATTTCATATTGCAAGCATATTCAAAAATGAATTAAAGCATGCAAATTGCAATATATAAATGCATAAAAGAAATTAAACTACATGCAAACACCAAGATGTTTTTATGAAGAGGAAAACTGAGTACTTGGGTAGAATAAATCTTTCCATCAACACCCTATCAAAAAACTCCACTAGTTTGAATAGTTGCAGTATGAGAATAATTAGGCGAAAACGGGCAAATGCCCATTTCGCACAAAAAAAAAAAAAGGCAAATGCCTCATTTCCCAAACTAATTAGAGAAATACCCCTCTTTTGAAACTCGATTTTCTCAAAATCGAGTTTCAAAAAAAAAAAATTTCTGAAGCCCTATAACAACGTTTTAAGGAGCCTATAGTGATGTTTTAAGGACCTATAGCGGCGTTTTGTAACTCAACCTCCATGAAATCGAGTTACATGCAAGTTTTTTTTTTTTTTTTTTTTATATATATATATTTTTAACTATAACTCAATTTCATGGAGGTCGAGTTACAAAATTTCACTATAGGGTCCTTAAAACGCCACTATAGGCTCCTTAAAACGTCGTTATAGGACTTAACTCGATTTTGAGAAAATTGAGTTTTAAAAGAGGGACATTTTTCTAATTAGTTTGAGAAAGGAAGTAAAATGCTGATTTTTCTTTTTCGTGAAAAGGTCAAAAGCCCATTTTTTCCAAGATAATTATGAATCTTCCAAGCCCATATCCTCCTAAGTAGTTAAACCCTCTAAGTTTTACTTGACAACCAATTTCATCGAGCCCCTCAAAGTCATTTTGAACTTCCAATAGAAAGACACCACACTTGATTTGGACTTCAAATGGCTCCAATGGTTTTCAAACCGATCAACACTCTTAACACTCAAATATGGTGAAGAGTATGATGGTTAAAATCTCTTCTCTAAGATATATCAATGTGAGAGGGTAGGGAGAAGAGAGAATGAAAGAATTTCACTCTTAAGGCCGTGGGCTCTCTCTCTTATAGAAAAGGCTAGGATGCATATATGATCTCTTTAGTCTTATAAGCTTATCTCATCCTCTTTTCCCACGTCCTTCATTCAGAAATTATGTACTATTAATTACAATATAAGCCAAGTTTGGCTTATGTTGTAATTAATAGTACATAATTTCTCTCTGTTTTCCAGTCATGACCAATTGCAACTTAGCTACTCCGTGACTTGCACTCGATAAAAGTTTTACCTTTGGCTGTCACGTGTCCAACCCGTGGTTCGTACATATTATAGACATGTCACGTAATACACTTCCAACAGTTTTGACCAGGTTCAAGTATATTCTATCCTCGGAAAAATACATTAAAATGAGAACAATTAATTACAAATAAATTTAGCATATAATTAGGGCAACGAAAACATGAAGTTAACGCGGTTCCGAATCATCTAATCTCTGGTACAGTTATTGTTTCAGTAAATTTGAGGCTTTCATGCATGGCATTTAGATATTCATGACAGCAATATTTCCAGTTAGCATGTATGATCACTAGCTGATGTGAAGTTCCAGGTCATGATGAAGTTGATAACTTTAATACCCACCAAAGAAAAGGCAGAATAAAAACCAGCGCCATTTATGTCAAAGTCAAGCTTATTAATTAGATCATGAATTGAATGTTACAGAATAAATAGAATGAGACTTTGTGAGACTTATCAGAATAAAATATCTAGTCAATAATATTACTTTATGCACAGTAAGTCCCATATGTTAATGTGTCGTTTCATGAAATGTAGGGTCTTGAAAGTGGTTACGTGCCATATTATGGGTAAGAGTTTAGCTGAATGGCTTAGAATTATAGTTTTTATATTCTCGTGTTGTAGAATATGCGCTAGGTTCTTTGGGGTAGAAAAATTAGTTTAGCATTTTTGATGTACCATTATCATGTGGGTGTATATAAATTTAGGTTTAATTTATTTGGATGGTACATCCAAAAAGAAGAGAGAAAAAAAGAAAAGAAAAAGTAAACGTGTTCGGAGCGTTAATTTATATGACGGTAGTGTCTTGCACTTGGCAACATTGTCTTGGACGGAAAGTTGTTTCAAATGAAAACAGTCCTCTCTAATAATTCTAGTAGGACAATTGAAGAGTCAAAAAATAATTTGGGATCGTTTTCATTAATGATGATTAAAGCAAGCGTTATATATTTATTGCACATATTAATGATGAAATGTAACGGATAGAGCAATGGTAACAAGTGAGCTGTGCACTTCAAAACTCCCATTGATAACATACTAGCCATTACTCATAAATGCTGGAATTCATATTGTCCATTAAGGCAAAGAACAATGGAATCCAAAGGTACACACAAATACTCATCCAAAATTCACTCCAAGTCAATTTCTTTCTAAACAACTTTCCCCCTTTTTGACTAGTATATTCCATTTCTTTCCAAAGTTTTATCACAAGTTTTCCTCAGAGACACGATCAACTATAGGATCGTTCATCTACTGAGACAAGGAGCTCAACTGCTAATTTTTCGCATCATCAATTTGGCATCATCTATGGGGGAATGCTAATCATTCAAGCTGTCTTCCCTAAGTGACAAAAGAGAATCTCATAGCACGAGATGAATGCCGAACAAGCTACACAACAAATTCAAGCCCTAGTAGCTAGTGTGGAGGAATTGACTCGCTAGAATGAAAAGTTAAGGAGAGCTGTTGAATCTCAGAACGAGGATTGACAATGGACTATTGAGAACTAGAATGAAGAATAATGTTAGAGAAACGAAGGAAACCATAATGAGGAAGAATCAAGTAGCTAGGCCAATAGGAGGACAAGAGCGTCAGAAGAAAACTCGTCTAGGATGGAGAGCGAGCTCCATAACATGAGGAGGGAGATGGACGAGCTCAAGAATACAATAAAAGACAAAGTTGTGGAGAACTTGGATGGAATAATTCGAAGGACGAACTGATTCACCATTTGGAGCCATTTGAGGGTTCAAGAGATCCCTTGGATCACATTGAGTAGTTCAAGACTTTGATGCTTTTGCAGATGACCCTAAACAAAGTAATGTGCAAGACCTTCCCAACAACGCTGAAAGGTGCAGCTAGGGTGTGGTTCGACAAGCTACCCTCATGTACTATTGCAGACCAGCAAGGGTTTTGTTCATCACTTCATTGGAGAACAAAAACATAAGAAGCCATTGGGCATCTTCTCAACATTCGCCAAGTAGAGGGAGAATCGTTGAGACAATATGTGACACGCGTCAATAAAGAGTTGTTGTTGGTGGACAAAGCCAAAGATCAAGTCATCCTGACAACCTTCCAAGCAGGATTGCTACCAGAAGATTTCTTTTTCTTAATCACCAAGACTCCGCCAAAAACAGTGGCCTAGAAATATATGAATGTAGAAGACGTAGTGACCACTAAAGGAGTGACAATTAAAAGGAAATGGGACAAAGGAACTAGCCACAACCTTGATAGGAAAAAGGAAGTACAAAGCACTGGACACACAGCAGAAAAAAAAAAAAAAAAAAAAAAAAAAAAAAGGAACCTCCTAGATCAAATGCCTAAGTTTACTAACTTCACTCCCCTAGTGATGTCTATCGAGCAGGTATTGATGCAGATAAAGGATGAACCTTCTCTATAATGGTCTAGACTAATTTTTGCTCCAATAGAAGTCAGAGACAAAAGTAAGTACTGTAAATTCCACCAAGACCACAAACACCGCACTGATGAATGCACATTTGAAGGACCAAGTAGAAACCTTGATCCATCAAGGAAAATTACAGAAGTTTGTACGAAAAATAGAGCCGTATAGATGACAACAGAGGAACAAAAAACACAAGGAACTAGAGATAGGGGCAAGAAGGCCCCCATAGTAGAAATAAGGATGATCTTTAGAGGGTTGTTAGCGGGAGGATCCTCCAAGTCATTGAAGGAGTATACAAGGGAAGTGAACAGCTCCCACCTTAAAAAACACCCAGATGCAACGAGCTGGACATCGTCTTTTCCGGAAAGGATGCTTGCGGCATTAGACAGCCCCATAATGATCCACGGGTGATAAAGCATAGAATGGAAGAATTCATAATTCATCGAGTGATGGTAGACAATGGAAGCTCAGCAAACATCATCTATTTGCCAGCTTTCCAATAGATGAAACCGAGCAAACAAAGGCTTTGACCATTCACTTCCCCATTGGTAAACTTCATTGGGGACAGGGTCATTCCTAAAGGTGTTGTTAAGCTAACCATAATTGCAAGCACTTATCTAGCACAAGCCGCCAAAGAGATTTATTTTCTCATGGTAGATTTCCCATCGACATACAACGTTAGCCTTGGACGACCAACACTCAACAAGTTGAAAGCGGCACCATCAACCTATCATCTAAAGGTGAAATTCCCTATAGCACACGACATAGGGGAAATTAGAGGAGACCAAATCCTCGCAAGGGAATGCTGTCAAGCCATCCTAGCATCAAGGGAAAATCATACATGGATGATAGGCGAACCTAAACCAATCCTCAAACCATCAGAAGCACCACAAGGAGTTGAGGTCATCCTTGGAGACCCATCCAAGGTCTTAAAGATAGCGTCAGCACTTTCAGCCTCAGAAGAGACGAAGATAACAACCTTCCTAAGAGAGAACCAAGACGTTTTCACTTGAAAGCAAGAGGATATGCCCGGAATCGATAAGGAAGTCATCTAGCATCATTTTAACGTTAATCCAGAGTACAAACCAGTGCAGCAAAGACAGAGAGTATTTGCACCTGTGCGTAATAAGGTAGTAGCAGAAGAGGTTGAGAAACTCTATAAGGTGGATTTCATAAGGGAAGTGTTCTACCCTAAGTGGCTAGCCAATGTGGTGATGGTAAAGAAGAACAGTGACAAGTGGAGGATGTGTGTTGACTTCATAGACCTCAACAAGGCATGCCTGAAGGATACCTTCCCTTACCTAGGATTGACCAACTAGTAGATTCAACTACTGGACACAAGCTCTTAAGTTTCATGGATGCCTTCTCCGGCTACAATCAAATCATGATGGACGAAGAAAATTAAGAGAAGACAGCGTTCATCACTAGCCAAGGGTTATAATATTACAAGGTAATGGCTTTTAGACTAAAGAGCGTAGGGGACACGTACTAGAGGTTGGCGAACCATATGTTCTCTCAACAGATAGGAAGAAATGTGGAAGTGTATGTAGAGGATATATTGGTGAAGAGCAATAACGAAGCAAATCACTTGGATGACCTAAGGGAGACCTTCGACACATTACCTAAGTACAAAATGAAGTTGAACCCAACAAAATGTTTTTTTCCTTTTTCAAAAGGGAAATTCTTAGGATTCATGGTATCTCAACGGGGTATAGAGGTTAATCCAGACAAGATAAAGGCGATAATGGAGATAAAATCCACAAAGATAGTGAAGGAAGTACAAAGCTTGACAAGAAAAGTTGTTGCTCTAAATAGATTCATCTCTCGAGCAACAAAAAAAATGTCTACCTTTCTTCAAAGTCTTAAAAAAAGCCTTTCACGAGTACGAAGAAGCCTTGACAAAGCTAAAGGATTACTTAACACAGTTGCCATTGTTTAGCCCCTTGATAAAGGGAGAAAAGCTGCATTTTTATTTGGCAGTATCTAATACGACAGTAAGCTTAGCATTGATTAAGGAAGAGGAGGATGTGTAGAGGTAGGTGTACTAAACCAGCCAAGCATTCCATACAGCAAAAGCAAATTACCCAGGACTAAAAAAGATCACCTTTGCCCTAGTAATTGCCTCCACAAAACTTTGTCACTACTTTCAAGCACATCCCATCATCATCATAACTGACCAACCAATAAGGAGGATAATGAACAAGATAAATGCAGTAGGATGACTCGTCCAATGGGCCATAGAGCTTCGCTTGTTCGACATAGAATATCGGCTTCAGGTCTCAATTGAAGCCCAGGTCCTCGTTGATTTCATTGCAGAGTTCACTTGCCTTCAAGAAGAAGAAAAGCCCCCAAAGAAGACATAGACGGTCCAAATAGACCGGGTTTGCCACCAAGAAAGCTGGAGGAGTAGGTATAGTCCTTATATCACTAGAGGGAGAAATCCTGAAGTATGCAGTCAGTGTGCAGTCCTAGCAACAAACAACGAAACCGAGTATGAAACACTCCTAGCAGGGCTAAATCTGGCAAGAGTATTAGTAGCCAAGACTCTTGTTGTCCAAGTTGACTCTCAGCTTATAGTTGGCCAACTAAGAGGAGATTGCGAAGCAAAGGAAGAAAGAATGCGGAAGTATATGAAGATTGTCCAAAAACTCCTACAGCATTTTGACATCGTCGACTTCTAGTAAATATCTTAAGCAAAGAATGCTGAAGCTGATTTCTTAACGCGACTAGCCTCGCCCAATGACCACGACATATCTCTTGAGTTATGTTTGGAAACAAGGGAACAACCATGCATAAAAGGAGAACAGGTGATGAAGGTACATGAATAAGATGAATGGATGACTCCTATCGTCCATTACTTGAAAGAAGGATAGCTCTCAAAAGATAGGATTGAGGCACGAAAGGTACAAATCAAAGCTGCATGCTTTGTCATTATTGACCATGTATTATATAGATGAGGACACTCCCTCCCCTATCTCCCGATGTGCTAACAAGGAAGAGACCGACTATGTAATGCAAGAGATACACAAAGGAGTCTGCAGTAACCACGTGGGAGCAAGATCTCTAGAGGGAAAGGCACTCAAAGCAAGTTATTGTTGGCCAAAACTACAAATGGTCACACATGACCTCGTCAAAGCATGCGACCCGTGCCAATGCTTTTTGAACGTCCAAACGTGACCAGGGGAACCAATGATGCCAAAAACTGCATCTTAGCCTTTCGCCCAGCAAGGAATCAACATAATGGTATCACTCCCTATAGGAAGAAAGCAATTCAAATTTCTCACCATCGCAATTGATTACTTTACTAAGTGGGTGGAAGCTGAGCCAGCAGTGATGATCACAGAAGCCAAGATCACCAACTTCGTATGGAAGAACATAGTCTGCAAAGTCGGGATTCCTAATGTAATCATATCGAATAATGAGAGGTAGTTTGGCAATCCTAAGTTTCAAAAAAATTTCCAAGACTTAGGCATCAAAAACCACTACACTTCTCCAAGACACCCTTAGGCTAATGGTAAAACGGAAGTGATGAACAAAAGCCTACTAAAAATGATCAAAACTCAACTTGAAGGGGCAAAGAGTGCTTAGCCTGAAAAGCTACCGAACGTTTTTTGGGTGTACAGGACAACTACAAGAGTGCCAACGAGGGAAACACCATGCAGACTGATGTTTGGAACTAAAGTCGTCATACTAGTGGAAGTAGGGCTAACGAGCACCTGGATCAAAGCTATGAAAAGCAAAGGAACTAGCAAGAACCCAACATAAACTTGGATTTGATCGACGAAGTGAGAGATGAAGCTATGAAGAAAATGGAAAAGTACAAGGGAGTAATAGCTAGATACTACGACAAGATGGTGAAGGTGAGAAAATTTGACATAAGCAACCTCATCCTTAGGAAAGTCTTGCAAGCAACAAAGGACCCAACCCAAGGGAAATTAGGGCCAGCATGGGAAGGACCCTATGAAGTAATTTGTCATTCTAGAGAAGGATCATATTACCTAAAGACCCTAGATAGCCAAGAACTGCCTCGTCCATGGAACATAGAACACCTAAAGAGATACTATCAGTAAGAAACCCCAAGTATTCCAAAATGCCTACTTTTATTTAGATGTATTTTCTTCTTTATTATTGTTTACCATCCATAGATGAAGGAATATTTTGTCTCTCTATCAATATAGCATAAGTAGAATTACTATTTAGAAATTATTTTCACAGATTTTTCCATTATAAACTATTGGCCAAGTCATCATGGACACATGACTTAGAAAAAAGTTATTAATACATAACAAAATCGCCATTCATACATGACTTTGAAAAGGTTATTAATAACTAACAACATCGTCATTTATACATGACTTTGAAAGAAGTTATTAATACATAACAACATTGTCATTTATACATGACTTAAAAAGAAGTTATTAATACATAACAACATTGTCATTTATACATGACTTAAAAAGAAGTTATTAATACATAACAATGATGTCATTCATGCATGAATTAGAAAAAAAAAAGTTATTAATACATAACAACATCGTCATTTATACATGACTTAAAAGAAGTTATTGATACATAACAACATCGTCATTCATACATGACTTAGAAAAGTTATTGATACATAACAACATCGTCATTTGTACATGACTTCAAAAAGTTATTAATACACAACAACATCATTTACACATGACTTCAAAAGTTATTAACAGATCACTAAATCGTCCTTCATACTTGACTTAGCAAAGTTATCAATACCTAACAACATCATCTTAAAAAGAGATTATTAACACATAACCACACCGTCATTCATACATGACTTAAAAATAAGTTATAAATATATAACCGCATCGTCATCTAGATATGACTTAGAAAAGGTTGGAGTAGCTAGCACGTAACTAAATCTTCATTCATACATGACAAGCCCAAAAGATAGTTCAAAGAAGAAAAGTGAATAAACATGCTCAAAACAACGAGCCCCAAAGAAGACCAATTTTTCTGCTTTACAAAAAAAAAAAAAAAAAAAAACAAAACAAAAAACAAACAAACAAACAAACAAACAAAAAGTTTTGAAGGAAGATTAAAAGGGGATGGGTTAGTTGGGACATTCTCAGCTACACCTGGCACGACCTCGTTCTCCGCCACGACCTTGATAGGATGATCTGCTAAGATTTCTTTCTCCACTTCTTCCATATCAAGCTTGGAGAAGTCTAACTCTAGGCAGTGCTTGGCCAAGTATTTATGAAAAAGGTCGACACCCTTCCTGTAATAGTCGCAGAGCTTGTCCGAGTACTCATGCAACTCCTTGAACTTCTGCCCTGCCTCCGACCCAGCCTTCTCGACCTTTATGAGGGCCTCGTCAATTTGCTTCTCCTTCAATTTTGAAAATGCCTTCTTAGTGTCGATGCTCTTTTCTAGAGTCTTCAAGTGTTCCTTGTCCTTTTTAGGCTCCCCAACAAAGAGAGATCTAGCTCCTAAGTGACTCATTATCAGTAGAAAGGGATTCCACCTTGGACTTGGTCGTCATGTACTTCTCTTTATAATCCAAGTACTTCCCAGAAATGTACAAGAATTCACCCAATACCTGTGAAGAAAAGAAAGAAGCATTAGAGAAGAGAACACAACAAAAAAAGACCTTATTTCACTGTTCATACTTGCATAATCTTGTGCACGTGAGATGACATTAGCTCATGAGATGGCTTCACCCCCAGAGGAGAAAGGTTGTCAACTGATATCACCTCATAAGCTTTCATTATAACAACTCCAACATCTTCCCAAAAATAACCCGGAGGAGCCTTGTCCTTGCCCTTGGCTTTGGAACCTCTGTCAGTGGAAGCAATTAATTCTAGGGAAGAGGAAGGCGAGGCTGGATGTTGGGAGATGAACTTGGCAACAGGAGAAGTCACCATAGGATCATCCTTGGGCGTCTCCATGTCCCTCTGGCATTTGCCCGTTAAAAGACCACCTGTCAAACCTCCTCTGTCCATCTTCTCTTACGTCTCAGCTAGCTTAGCTTCACTAAATCTAGTCGTCATTCCTTAACAAACTCAAGATAATCTCTAATCTTCTCAACACAAGTATGGTACCTCTTCTTTAGACGAGGGTGAACGAAAGTTGTGTAAACAATAACAAACGCTCAAAAAAATTATATACATATCAAAGAGATTAAACAAAAAGACGCATCTGACATAGGAGTACCCCAAATACAGAACAATTTAGGAGCATCATCTGGATCCTCACTTGATGATAGAAGTGTAGGAACTCATCTATCCTAATAATGTCCCCGTCATTGGTAGACATCCATATCACCATACAGCAAAATTCTATCCTTCACGAGTTCGACACTAACTGAGCCAAAGCAAGTTGTAAAAAGAAGAAAAGCTTTTTAATGAAAGGATGGATGGTGAAACGAAGTCCATTGGCAAAGTTAACCTCAAAAAAGCATACTTCGTCAGTGTAGGAGTGACAAGCCCTATCGTCACCATCAGGATCCTAATTTTATAGAAGAAGCGAATTGGCCTCTTCTCGTCCTTCTCCCTAAGAGAACAACATATACCCCAGGCTTTATAAGAGATAGAAGGAGAAGTGACTTTAAGGGCCCCATGATCCTCAAATGAAGACAAGCCTATTTCAAGCTCACTAGACCTACCCTCCTCACCAGACATTATCAAGGTTTGAGCAACTCCTACTAAACGGTGAATCAAAGGAAAAATAAAAAGAAAGATAGACCAATAAGGACAATCTTACCCTACGAAGGACCCAACCCTAGGATGTTTCCTTCCTAAAGAATCAAGCAGATCACACAGACAAGCAAAAAAGAAAGAAACAGAAGGGCAATTTGACCAAACTAAGGAATGATCAACCATAAGAACTCAAGAACAAAAAGGGGAGCTTGAAGAGACTTACTGAAAATGAAAAAGGAGTTGATGAGGAAAAACTTAGAAGAGGAAGAAATGCTCAGAGCACATGAAATGCCACGAAGAGGAAAAATGAAGTGAAAATGGAAAGAAAAGAAAAGGAGGGAAAAAAGCATAATAAATAGAAGATCGTGCACGGGAAAACCAAGATGAACTGACATGAAGGAGACATCCTGACCGTACACATTCCATGTGGCGAACAAAGCATCAACTCTCAATAAATGCACCAAACATGGAACACGAAGTTGGTAGGATGTGTGCCCTTAAATCCTATTGTATAATGTCATGTATGACATTATGTATGACTCAATGTTATGATTAATAAAGTTGTTTTATTATTATCTAAAATAATGGTAACAAAAATATTTGGACATTATCATATAGTCCATGAGATGCATATTATGTGATTTATGTAATTTAGTCATAGAAGATATAAATCAAAAGTTCTTTGTAAACTCAGAATTATAGTTCGTAGTCAGTGATGAAATTGGGCATTTCATCTGCGAAGACTATAATAGATCAACTAAGATGATTTGTACTGATCATGGAAATGAAGATTTCTAGTTGGTATGTTCATATATTTTAGGAGTTAAAACATATTGAATTGGATCGCTGTGAAATTTATTATTCTCCTAATGACTGTCAAATGAGTAATAAACTCACGACTTCTATTTATATGAACTCTTAATCCTGAGAGGATAATGGACCTAATCATGAAGTGTAGGTTGCTTTGATATATCAGGAGAGAGGTCTAAAGTCACGATAAAAAACTCAGTATGTTGGGCAACCACATTTAGTGTTGATGAAATATATATTCTCAATATGGAATTCATAGTCTCTTAACGGAGATACTGAATATACACTTGAGATAATCTTCAAAGTAGCAGTCTACATTCATGATTTTGTATTACTACGTATATTTTATGAAGGGGTTGCATATATACTAAAGTCTTGGGATATAATTTGTTAATAAAGCCTAGAGCGCAATTATATTTATATAGTGGTATTAAATATAATCAATGGTAACTTTAGACTTGTCAAGAGTTTACAGAAAAGCCCAAGGCCCATTGGAACTAGTGTTAGGATGTATGTCCTTAAATCCTATTGTATGATGCTATATATTTTATTATGTATGACATAATGTTGTGATTAACAAAGTTGTTTTATTATTATTTGAAAATAATGGTAACATGAATATTGGGACATTATCACATAGTCCATGAGATGTATAGTATGTGATTTATGTGATTTAGTCATAGAAGATATAAATCACAAGTTCTTTGTAAACTCAGAATTATAGTTTGTAGTCAGCGATGAAATTGGGCATTTCATCTGCGAAGACTATAACATATCAACTAAGATGATTTGTCTTGATCATAGAAATGGAGATTTCTAGTTGATATGTTGATATGTTTTAAAAGTTAAAACATATTGAACAGGACCGTGTGAGATTTATTATTCTTCTAACAACTATCAATTGAATAATAAACTCACGACTTATATTTGCATGAATTCTTAATCCTAAGAGGATAATGGACATGATCATGAAATGTAGGTTACTTTGATATATCAGGAGTGAGATCTATAGTTACAGTCAAAATCTCAGTATGTTGAGCAGTCACATTTAGTGTTGATGGAACATATATTCTCAAGATGGAATTCATAGTCTCTTAACGAAGATACAAAATATTCCCGTTAAATAAATTTAATGAGTTTGTTATTTAGAGAGTTGGGCCTAACCATTTTAGTAATGAGTTACTAAAGTATATATTTATAGAATTGGATTTCATAAATATATGATAAATAACTTAAAGAATTAAACCGGGCACTCAAGGAATAAAGATGTAGTAATATACAAAGTGGCAATCTACTTTCATGACTTTGTATTACTATGAATATTTTATGAAGGGGTTGCGTGTATAATAAAGTCTTGGGATATAATTAATAAATTAGGCCTAGAGTGCAACTATATTTATATAGTGGTATTAAATATAGTTAATGGTAACTTTAGACTCGTCAAAAGTTGACAGAAAAGCCCAAGGCCCATTGGAGCTAGTGTTTTATTGGTCCCTTTTGGTCCCATTCCAATCCACACACTTAAGCCCAATTGGAAAGGCCGAAAAGGCCAACCCAATTAGATAATTAGTCAGATACAAAGGGAGAAACATACAGAATTTTCTGTAAAGAATTTTGAAGAACACTCTTGTGAAGTAGTGTAGGAAGTGTTAGACATTTTTTAACATTCTTCCTTCAGAACTGATTGAGAGACCACACATTTTGGGCGTTAGTGGAATTGGAGTGAAGATTGAAAGTATTCCTAAGTGCTTCTGAAATTCAGTTTTGAAATTCAACGCTCCAAGGTACACTCTCTTGTTCTCAAATTCTGAAACTTATATAGTACATGTTAACTTTTATGAATGAAGCAGATTCGTTATTTTTTTCCCGCTGCACATGTCGTGTATGCGATACAAGCATGTTATTTATCCATCAAATGGTATCAAAGCAGTTTTCATTAACATATCTGTTTAACATGTTTTAAGTTTTGGAATTTATTACAATAGTTTCATATTGTTAGAAATTAGTTTTTCTGCACGGTTGTTGAAATTATTATTCTTGATAAAAACTGATTTTGATGTTATGATGTTGTTTAATTTTTAGTTTAAGTATGTTAAACTGAACTTTAAGGCTATAATATCAATGAAATTTAGTTTTGATATCAATTTATGTTCATAATGATCGTATGATGGTTGTTTTGTACATGAAAATGTTGAAAAACTGTCTTTGAAAAATTCTGGAAAATTCAAAATTCGCGAAGCTCGATCGAACGAGAATCTGTCGAGAATCGATCTAGTAGGCAGAAAGTTTCTCGATCGATCGAGGATCTATCAAGGATCTGTTGAGTTTTACGGAACTTTTCTCGATCGATCGAGAATCTATCAAGGATCGATCGAGAATTGTTGATCCAAAATTTTTTTTCTAAGTGTTTTTCCATATATAAAAGAGCAAGGCTATGTGTAATTATATTATGCATGTTTTATATTTAAAAACCTTTGTTTTACAATGGATCTCACGGCCTTTATTGTCAGTTTATTGTAGTGTGATTAAGCACCTCACCTTGGCGTATATGCCTTGCTCCCTTCGGAGGGTTTTTAATTCATGGTACTACAGGTTAAACTTCTTAATGATGAATAATATGTGTTTTTACATTAAGAACAACCACGCTTCTGTGGAGTTACTTAATGACTCACATTGAATTCAGTCAATGGTGTACACTAGACTAAGTTTACTGTTAATCTCCCTTCGGAGCTATGTCATTATTACTTAGAGGCTAAAGTAAAAACGGCATGTTATTAGTGTTTGATAAGAGTTATCATGTTAGCACTAATAATGAGAATAGTTCTCAATCAATCATAGTGTTTATAATTTACTTACTTCCAAGGAATTTTAAACTTGAGATTAGGTTGTCGTTGCATATATTATTTTATGGTTTTATTAAGGTTCCATATTATATGTTTATATGCTAAATTAATAATGTCAAGTTTACTTATTATATTCATGTTTATTATTTTCAGATTTGAACATGGCATCATTTAGCCCACTTGTTTCTATTCTTAATGAAAACAAACTAACTGGATCCAACTATGTTGACTAGAAAAGAAACGTAGACATTGTTAATTGCTGAAGAGCACAAATATGTGCTTACTCAACCATGTCCTAGCTTTCCTTCATTAGATGCTCCTCTTGAGGAAAAACAACGATATGATCGTTGGCAAAAATCTAATGAAATGGCTAAATGCTATATCCTAGCGTCCATCTCAAATGTTCTACAGCATCAAATGTAAGATGTAGAACTAGTTTCGGACATTATGCTAAGTCTAAAGGAGATGTTTGGTGAGCAAGGCCATTCTGCAAGACAGCTGAAGGTAGTTCAGTAAGAGAGCATTGTCTTACAATGATCTCTAATCTGAATACATTGGAAGTTTTAGGTGTCGACATTGATGGAGAATCCTAAGTGGATATGATACTTCAGTCACTACTGGAATCATTCAAGGAATTCAGACTAAATTATAATATGAACAAAAAGGTTTATTTTTTGTCTGAATTAATGAATGAGTTAGTGGCGGCGAAAGACATCCTTGGTACTTCTAGTGTTATAGCTAATGTGGGTGAAGCTTCTACTTCTCAACCTAAGTCGAAAGGCAAGGGTAAAAAGAAGAAGGAATTCACTAAACAAGAGGGTAAGCAAATTGCCTAGGGGTTGTCGACAAAGGAAAGAAGCTCAAAGGAAAATGTTTCCATTGTGGTGAAAAATGACATTGGAAGAGGAATTGTCCAAAGTTTAAAGCTGCCAAGAACAAGGGTATGAAAACTTCCTTTGCAGGGAGAAACATACAGCATTTTCTATAGAGAATTTTGAAGAACACTCTTGTAAAGTGGTGTAGGAAGTGTTAGACACTTTTTGACATTCTCCCTTTGAAACTGATTGAGAGATCACACATCTTGGGCGTTAGTGGAATTGGAGTGCAGATTGAAAGTATTCCCAAGTGCTTTTGAAATTCAGTTTTGAAATTCACTGCTCCAAGGTACACTCTCTTGTTATCAAATTCTGAAACTTATATAGTACATGTTAACTTTTATGAATGAAGTAGATCCGTTATTTTTTTCCGCTGCGTATGTCTTGTATGCGATACAAGCATGTTATTTATCTATCAGCTAGTGTCTTATTGGTCCCTTTTGGTTCCATTCCAAGCCACACTAAAGCCCAATTAGAAAGATATAATAGGCCAGCCTAATTAGATAATCAATTAGTTATAAAGAGAGAAACATACATAATTTTTTATAAGAAAAAAAGAGACATCATTGTGAAATGGTGTGTACGTGTGAGTGAAGCCACTCAATAATTCTCCTTTAGAAACTGATTGAGAGACCACACTTCTTAGGCGTAAAGTGGATTGGGGTGAAAATTAAAAGTGTTCCTAAGTACTTCTAATCTTTTGTCATGAATTTCACCACACCAAGGTACGCTATCTTGTTCTTAAATTCTGAAATTTACATGGTGCATGTTATCAATCATGAGTGAAATAGATCCTTGTTTGTTGCTTCCGCTGTGTGTTTTTTATGAGATACAAAACCAGTATTTTCCAACAGAAGCGACGAACGATTATGTTCTTATCTCATCTTATAGACGAGAATATGAACAGGGGGCAGTTGATGAGTCAAAAAATAACCTAGGATCGTCATTCCCACTAATGATGATTAAAGCAAGCGTTACACATTTATTGCATGCATTAATGATGAAACGTAATGAATGGAGCAACGATAACAAGTGAGTTGTGCTCTGCAGAGTTCTCATTGATAATGTACTAGCCGTTGCTTATAAATGCTGGAATTCATTGTCCTTTAAGGCAATGAAAAACTATAAAAGAGAGAACCAATGGATTCCAAAGGTTTACACACAAATACTCATCTGAAAATCACTTTAAGTCAATTTTTCTCTCAACTTTCTCCCTTTCTAACTTAAGCATCAGAGTATTTTTGGCAAACACTACACCGATGTATTCCAGTTCTTTCCAAAGTTTTATCGTAGGTATACCTCAGAGACATGAACAACCACAAAATCGTCCATCTATTGAGACGAGGAGCTCAACTGTTGATTTTTCGAATCATCAACAACTTTCTTCTTTTTTCTATTTATTTATTTTAAGGAAGGAAAACTTTCTTATTTACAATAAAAAGCTACAAGGTTAAAAAAAAATCTACATTGGTTATATGTTGACCTTGTGGTCCATTCTATTATCAACCAAATTAATGGAAGATTATTAAAATTCTCCAAAATATCATTGATGTCACACACCACACTAATTAAAATAAGTCACTAAATACAAAAATATAACAAACTCAAAAAGGCAAGTGAAAAAAAATTGAGTTTCTATTAGGTTACTTGCTTTTATTATTATGGACATGTGATTGTATTTTAAGAGTATCTAATAATAATAACAATTCAATTTAATTTAAACTACTCATTTATTAATGAAAGATAAAATTTAAAAGAAATTTAAAGTTTATTCTTAAATTTTCTAGAAGATTATGATCCTCCCAAGTAAAGACATGAATTTCTCAAAAAAAAGAAAAAAAAAAAAGTAAAGACATGAAGACTCATGTAACGCGCAGATACACCATAAGGACTCCAAAGTTACTCTCACAATCATAATGACTCGAAAGTGGCAATAATGTGTGTATTTTCACTACAGTTTATTTTGTTACAATAATACATATGGCAATAGCCATATCTTGATGTAGTAGTATGTATAGTACTGTCATATGATGTCATTAATATTAAGAAAATAATAAATTTTGGCTATAAACTTAGTTGTAGCATAAAATTACAACAAAAAGTAAGAAGATGACATGTGTCTCAATCATCTTCAATGCTCATGATTCACTTAAAATGATTGTATATAATCACTTAAATGTAAAAAGTTACCATGGGTTTTGAGTGAAGTTGTGGTGTACTTTTGTGTTAGAACTCATTTCCTTCTCACTTGTGTGTGTTTGTTTCTCCAAAAAAAAACTTACATGTAGATGTGACATGTGTCTCTATTATGTGCAATGCACACAACATGTGCACATATAATCTTTTTATGGTGAAAATGCACTTTTGGTCCCTATATTTAGGGTCAATTCCCATTTTGGTCCCTAAATTGATTTTGCTACTAATGTAGCCCCTAAAAAAAGAAAATATTTTTTAAAAAGTCAACCAACAGACAGAATAATCCTACGTGTCTAACAGAACTACACGTGTCAAACCCACTGATTAAAATAACAACATAATAATCCTATATGTCAAGCCCACTCAGCTAAAACTCACATGCCACTCACGAGAGTGACACCTTAGCTGTCCACCTCAGCTTCTCGCCTCCCAGCCCTCTGGCGTGATCCCACATGACCTTACTCTCTAACTACCTTAGTCACCACGTACGAAAATCCCCAAATTTCAAAGGAAATCCCCAAATTGAAAGAGAAAACCCTAAAACCCCCCATGTCATCTTCCTCATCTTTCATCCCTAAAATCTCCAAAACAAACCCATTTTGAGTTGAACGAAAACCCAAAAAAAAATGAAAACCCTAAAAAACCACATCCTCTGCATCACCGAGACAATGACACTCCAGACCAAGGAAAAAGAATGGAAGCTAGCTCTACATATACCTCTACATCATTGGAGGGAAGCTTGATAAGGAGAGTACCATGCATGTGCTATTGGCCCTCCCCTCAGAAGCCCATGCTTGTGGCGTCTTGGACAGAGAACAATTTATGGAGAAAGTTCTATGGGTGTCCCAATACTAGGTAAGTGAAAGTTCTTTGTTCTTCGTTACTTCAATAGTGGTTTGGGTTTGGGTTATAGTTGGTTTGGAAGTTATTCTATTTTTGTTGGTTGTTCATTTTGTTTGGAATTTGGGTTTAATTTCAAGTTGGTAAGAAGTGCAAGTTCTTCCAATGTGTTGATAATGAGATTTGTGAGTGTGGGAAGGTGCTTATCCCAGAAATGTGGCAGAAAATTTTCAAACTCCAAGCCAAGGTTTCAACTTGCAAGAATAGGGAGAAGTTTTTGACACTGTGTTTGATATTGACATTGTTGCTGTGTAGGATATGCCTTTGTGTGCTTCTAGATTTGGTGGGTTAGATGGGTGAGGTATGGTGTAGCATGTTTTGGACAATGTGGGTGTAGGTAGTGTTAGGGAAGGGTTAGGACAAGGTTGCTGATGGATGGTGTAGATGATGTTGTTATCTTACGTATCCCAATCATTTTAGTATGAATGAAATATGTAATGACAAAGTTCATTCTTAAGTTAGTGTGTAATGGTGGCTTTGTTAATTACCATAATTGATCGCAATTAGATTGTTAATTTACCAAATCTGCAATATTGATAAGGTAACCATTGTTGATATACACAACAAATACCAAACTTGCAATATTGGTAGGCTCACCATTGTTGATATACACAACAATTACCAAGCCTAAAATATTGATATACACAACAATTTCTATTTTGCTACAATATACAACAAGTTTACCAAATCTGCAATTCACAAGTTTACCAAATCTGCATTACATGCAATGTAACATATGCTGCAATACACAACATAAACAGATTCTGCAATAGAAATCAAGCTCCAATTCAGTGCAATTCCAAATATGCATTAATAAGTCATTCATAAATAAGCAATACACAACATAAGCAAATTTTGCAATACAAAACAAAAGCCAACTAAGTGCAATTCCAAATCTGCATTAATAAGTCATTCATTAATAAGGTAGACCAAATCTGCATTACTATGTCATTCATAAATCTGCAATACCATATCTGATATATAAAAAACCTACATGAGGCTCATTAGTTCAGCCACATCAAAAACTAAGCACTAACACTAATTACGGTAAGATAAGAACATAAGGCACTAACTACTAACACTGCCTAATAGACCAATTACAAATGTCTGCCACAATCCAGGCAGTGAATTTAAACCAAAAAATAGGCCATGTCTGCCAATTACAAAAGGTCAAAGTAAACCCAAAAAGTGGTGTAAACAATCCACTAGCCTATCCCCTTGGACCAAGCACAGATGCCTAGGTCTCAGCAAACCTCAATGCTTCCCTGTACCTTGATGCAGTTCTTGATGTAGTCATAGTTTCATTTGTGAAAGTCCCCATCATTTTCTTCCTTGGATTGGTGCTGGTTTGGTTGTTGGTTGCAAGGTTGCGGCTTGGTGGATACTGGTTGTTGGCTTGCTGGTTTTTGATTGATGGCTACTAGTTTGCTTGTCTTATGCCTTGCTAGTTGCTTTTGGGTTGCTAGTTTGATGGCATACTTATGGCATTTGGTTCACCAGCTTGGCCATTGTCATTTGTCTACAGGCAGCAGCAAATACAACTAAGTTAGAACATTAGTTGACATTTCAAAACATGTAGAATTTCAAAACATTAGTTTTACCTTGTTTGGTCTATTTCTCCTTTGGTTTTAGGCACCAGGCAGTGAAGAATTTCCTTCAACCTCACCTTTGCAACTTCTTCTGTTGTTTTCTATCTTCCCAAAGGACTTGCACCTTTTGGCAATACCAAAGCCCTTGTTGTGACCCCTCTTTGGTTCATTGGGTTCTAAGGCTCTCTTCTTCTTAGGCCTACCTGGTGGCCTTCTTTTTATGTGAGGTTAAACAGGAGGGAAACCGATTGGGGTCCACATATTGGCACCACTGAATGGATCAATGGTGTGCTAATAGCATGTGTTGTATGTGTTGACTTGGTAGTAGGCATTAGTGTACTTCTCACCTTGCTCTCAATTGAAGAATATGCATGAAACTGCATGGCAGCATGTAATACCAATGATATCCCATTTCCTACAACTGCACACCCCCTTAGCCAAGTCCACAATGAAGCTCTACAGTCCATTCTTTACCTCAAATTTGGTGTCAAAAGCCCAATAAGCTAACCACCTACCACTGCCCACCTTCTCCCTTTGTAGTCTTTTACAAACTTTAGGACAGAGCTCAAATTTCACCCTCAAAATCTGTGCTTGTTTTGCTAGAATCTGCTCATTAAGCATAACCTTATGCCCTCAAGCTGCAAACAGGAATAACCTACAATTCAGTGCATGCAACAGTGTATATAGCTCACTAAAATCTAAAAAATATGCATATCATGCTAATAATGGGTTTCCCCCTGAATTTGAGTATCCTACTACTGAAACTCTCACACATGTTTTGATGACAATGTCACCCAATGCATCAGTTCTAAACATGTGTCTAGCCCATACTATTGTGGTATGTCATTTCAACTAATTATATGCACCCTCATCAATGTCCTTCATCTCATTCATTACTCTCTCAAATTCATGTGCATATGTGGCTTTAGCTGCTTTGTAAAACAACTCCTTAATCAATATTCCAAGATGCTACTTCCTTAGATTGTTGTACAAATGTCTACAACAAATTTTGTGCTCATACTATGGCCAATTATCTACAAATGTTTGCACCAACCCCTGCCAAGAAAATCAACAGTGGTTATCATATATACATATTTCACTACTTATTGAATGTAGTTAAGTTAAAGAATGAGTATATGTTGGAGATACCTTTTGCTGATCTAATATGAATGTCCACTTCTTTTTATCACCAATGTCTGCTAGCAGCAAATTTATAAACCAAATCTATGAGTCCTTGGTTTCAGCTTCCACCACTGCAACTACTAAAGGGAAATATTCTTCATTAGGGTCTTTGGCAACTGTAACCATTTGTAGGCCCCCTGTCTTGATTTTAAGGTGATAAGCATCCAACCTAATTATTGGCCTACAACCTACCCTGAACCCTTGCTTACACCCAGACCAACAGATGTAAAGTCTCTCAATATAAGGTAGACCAACCTGTAAGTCCATCTTTGCTGCCAAATCACCTTCATTGAATGTGTCTTCATTAGAACTGTACTACCAGGGCTGGATCTCCTCAATTCTGCACAGTAATCCCATAGTTGATTGTACTACTCTATATACGACCCATCAACAAACTCCTTAGCCTTTTCCCTAGCCCTGCTAGCTTTTCCTGCACTAATATTTATAATATACTTATCATGCACAACTTCTTGAATGTCCCTTAGCTTAATATCATTTGCCTCTTCACCTTCTTCATTGACTTCTTTGCAAGGAACTTGGCAGAACACTTGGGTTTTTGTATCTCCTAGTGTATGTGTGCTCTAGGTTCAGAGCTTTAGCTGCCAGCTCATCTCCCTTGACATCTTTGCAAGGTAATCTGTAAACTTACAGGGACGTTGGTATTTGACTTTAACCCTAACTTTTTCATTCTTCACAAACTTCACCCCCCTATCCACCTTTCACTACATACTCAGTAATAGCATCCTTGAACTACTTAGTTGAGGTAAATAACATGTCCTTCTCAAATACTAAGTGTTCAGGATTGGCAACTAGTCTAAACATAAGGAAATTCTTCCTTTTCTTCTAACAGTGTTCATAACTCTTTCATTGACAATAGCACCACCCTCACTATCACTGTCACTGTCACCGTTACCATCACCCTGAACCTTACTATCAGATGATGACTCAGTTAAGCTCAACTACTCCTCAGTAGTGTAGTCTGAGTTCATTACCCTATCACCCAACTAATCATGCATGTGCATCACTACATCACTGTCACTGATGTAATATCTTCACCCACATATCACTAGTTGGGGTTTATTGATCTTGCCCGTTCTACATCACTGTCCTCAAAACTTTCATTACTACCAATGGTGATAGCCTCATCCTGTTGTGGTTCCTCAGCAATTGGTTCCTTTCTTGGTCTCCTACACCCAAGTATTTCCACTTCATCATCACTGTCATCATTTCTATCACCTACATTCCTTAGACCACCTGTTAAAATGTGTGTCCTTAAATCTTATTGTATGATGCTGTGTATGACATTATGTATGACTTAATGTTGTGGTTAATAAAGTTGTTTTATTATTATCTAAAATAATGGTAACATGAAGTTGGGTCATTATCATATAGTACACAAAATGCATAGTATGTGATTTAGTCACAGAAAATATAAATCACAAGTTCTTTGTAAACTCAGAATTTTAGTTCGTAGTCGGTGATGAAATTGGGCATTTCATCTGCGAAGACTATAACATATCAACTAAGATGATTTGTATTGATCATGGAAATGGAGGTTTCTAGTTGGTATGTTGATGTGTTTTAAGAGTTAAAACATATTGAACTGGACCGTTGTGAAATTTATTATTCTCCTAATGATTATCAAAGGAATAATAAACTCACGACTTCGATTTACATGAACTCTTAATCCTGAGAGGATAATGGACCTAATCATGAAGTGTAGGTTGCTTTAATATATCAGGAATGAGGTCTAAAGTCACGATCAAAATCTTAGTATGTTGGACAACCATATTTAGTGTTGATAGAACATATATTCTCAAGATGGAATTCATAGTCTCTTAACGGAGATACAAAATATTCCCTTGAGATAAGTCTAATGGGTTTGGTTATTCAGAGTATTAGGCCTAACCACTTTAGTAAGGAGATACTAAATTATATATATATATATATGAAAATGGAATTCATAAATATATAATGAATAACTTAAAGGATTAAACCAGGTATTCAAGGATTAAGATGTAGTAATCTTCAAAGTGGCATGTACAATAAAGACTTGTACATTCATGACGTTGTATTATTATGAATATTTTATGAAGGAGTTGCATGTACAATAAAGTCTTGGGATATAATTTATAAATAAGGTCTAGAGTGCAACTATATTTATATAGTGGTATTAAATTTAGATAATGGTAACTTTGGACTTGTCAAGAGTTAATGGAAAAGCCCAAGGCCTATTGAACTAAGGATGGTAATTTTTCCCCGCCGCGCTTGACCCGCCCCTCCCCGCTTCACCCCGTGTGGGTTTTCCCCGCCCCGCAAAGGTGATGGGGCGGGGATGGGGCGAGATTTTAAACCCGCACCAAGGGGCGGGGTGGGGATGGGTTTACACTTTTTAAACCCACCCCGCCCTGCCCCACCCCACCCTATACCCGCCTCGCCCCTCTTAAATAAGGGTTAAGTTGTAATTTTTTTCATACTCTAAAACCCTACTATTTAAACAAAAATATCATCATCTTATTTTATTCTACGTAGCGTGGTTCTACCTCTTTTTTCTCCCTTGCAAAGTTGGAAGTAAGGGACCAATATCATCATCTTATTAGGAGTTTGGATTATTTTATTGTGTCATACTATGAGATTTTTTTTGTGACATTGTCTTGTTAAACATTTAGATAATATTATTTAGTTTTTGCTAAAAATTAGTTTGATTTTATAGGATAAATTTATTTATAATTTCAAGTATATTTTTAATATTGAAACATGTCATTTTGTTTGAAAAAATGGTAATAGTTGTAGGGAAAATTAACAAGAAATAAAATTTTACTGTGCAAGGCGGGGCTTCGTGCGTCTTCGTGGCGCCTTAAGGGGGGGATGGAGCAAGAAATTTTTTCCGTCATGTGGGGTGGGGCGGGGAAGGGGCAAGAAAAATCTGTACAGGGCAGGGGCAAAGATCCCATCCTTTGGCCCCGCCCCGCCCCATTGCCATCTCTATATTGAAGCTAATGTCTTATTGGTCCCTTTTGATCCCACTCCAAGCCACACATTTAAGCCTAATTGGAAAGGCTTAAAAGGCTAGCCCAATTAGATAATTAGTTATAAGGAGAGAAACATATAGAATTTTTGGGAAAGACACAACACTCTTGTGAAATGGTGTATATGTGTGTGTAAGCCACTCTCTAATTCTCCCTTGGAAAACTGATTAAGGGACCACACTTCTCAGGCATTAGTGGAATTGGAATGAAGATTAAAAGTGTTCCCAAGTGTTTTTAATCTTTGTTTTTGAATTTCACCGCAATAAGGTACACTCTCTTGTTCTTAAATTCTAAAACTTACATAGTATATATTATCAATTGCGAATGAAGTCTTCTATTTTCCTACAATTGGTATCAAAGCAGTCTTCTATTTTGAATCTGTATAAAATGTTTTGTGAGTTTTGGAATTAGTGACAATGGTTTCATGTTGTTAGAAATTATCTTTCTGCATGGTTGTTGAAATTATTGTTTGATGAGAACTGATATTGATGTTATAATGTTGTTTAAATTTGAGTTTAAGTATGTTAAATTGAACTTTAAGGCTATAGCATCAATGAAATTCAGTTTTGATATCAATCTTTGTCCATTATGTTCATATGATGGTTGTTTGTTCGTAAGAAATGTTAAAAACCTATCTTAGAAAAATTCTGGAAAATTCAAAATTCACGAAACTTGATCAATTGAGCATATATCGAGCATCGATCGAGCAGGAAGAATTTATCTCGATCAATCGAGGTACATTCTCGATCAATCTGGGACTGAAGATTTAGAATTTTCTCTAAGTGTTTTTTACATGTATAAAGAGCAAGGCTATGTGAAATTAGTTTACGCACGTTTTAAAATTAAAAACCTTTATTTTAAAATATCTAGTGGGAGAGAGATACAAGGGTTGGATCTCGTGGCCTCCATTATCAGTTCATAGTAGTGTGGGATAAGCACCTCGTCTTGGCATATATGCCTCGTGATCCCAAAGGAGAGTGTTTATTTCATAGTACTACAAAATTGAAGTGTGGACAAGCACCTCGTCTTGGCATATATGCCTTTCGATCCCAAAGGAGGGTGTTTTGTTTCATGGTACTACAAGTTTAAACACTATAAAGGGAGATGAAATGTGGCTACACATGATTCTAGATAATGGTATACACTAGACTAAGTGTAATGTTAAACTTCCAAAGGAGTTATGTCATTATAACTTAGAGGCTAAAGGGAATACGGTATATTATTAGTGTTTGATAAGAGTTATCATGATAGCATTAATAATGAGAATAGTTTTCAATCAATCATGGTGTTTGTAATAAACTTGCTACCAAGGAATTATAAACATGGGATTGGGTTGTCGTTGCATATATTATATTACGGTTTTATTTAGGTTTCATATTTTATGCTTATATGATAAATTGGTAATGTCCAATTCACATATTATATTCATGTTTATTGTTTTCAAATTTTATCATGGCATCATTTAGTCCACTTATTGCTATTCTTAATCAAAACAAACTATCTGAATCTAATTATATTGACTGGAAAAGAAATTTGGACATTGTTTTAACTACTGAAGAGCACAAATATGTACTCACTCAAGCATGTCCTAGCTTTCCTTCATTAGATGCTCCCCTTGAGGAAAAATAGCAATATGATCATTGGCAAAAATCTAATGAAATGGTCAAGTGCTATATCTTAGCATCTATTTCAAATTTTTTACAACATCAAATGTAGGATGTAGAACTAGCTTCGGACATTATGCTAAGTCTAAAGGAGATGTTTAGTGAGCATGGTCGTTTTGCAAGGCAAGAAACTATGAGGCAAATTTATAATACCAAAATGGCTGAAGGTAGTTCAGTGAGGGAGCATTGTCATAGGATGATCTCTAATCTGAATACATTGGAAGTTTAGGTGCCGACATTGATGGAGAATCCCAAGTGAATATGATACTCTAGTCACTACCAGAATCATTTAAGGAATTTAGACTTAATTATAACATGAACAAAAAGAATTATTCATTGTCTAAATTAATGAATGAGTTAGTGGCGGCAGAAGGCATTCTTGGTATATCCAGTGTTGAAGCCAATTTTGGTGAAGCGTCTTCTTCTCAATCTAAATTGAAAGGCAAAGGTAAGAAGAAGAAGAAGGACTTCACCAAGCAAGATGGTAAACGTATTGCCTTAAGAGTTGCCAACAAGGGAAAGAAGAAGGAGTACACCAAAGGAAAGTGTTTCTATTGTTTGTCCGAAAGTTATAGCTTCCAAGAATAAGGGTATGAAATATTCATTCCTTCTTGAATTATGTTTAGTACAAAATCCCACAAATTCTTGGTGTGTGGATTCAGGTTGTACTAATCATATTTGCAATTCTTTGAGGGGTTCCAAGACACCAAAAGACTGAATGAGGGAGAAATTTTTCTTACTTTGGTTGATGGGAGCAGGATTCCGGTTGCAGCTATTGGAGTGTTTAATTTATGTTTTAGTTCTAGAGTATTAATATTGGAAGACTGTCTATATGCACCTAATGTTCGTAGGAATTTAATGTCTGCAACTTATTTAGGCAAACATAGGTATTGTGTTATCCTGAAAGAGAATGTTGTAATAAAGAAAGATAAAATGTTTATCTGTTCTGGAAATATTGTGGATGGTCTTTATATTTTAACTCCTGATAAGCATGAATTATACAATTCTAAATTAGATAATAACTCTTATGTAAAATCATTAAAGAGAAAGTTCCCTTCTAATTATGCATATCTTTGGCACTTGCGTTTAGGTCATATTAATTCAAATAGAATTCAAAAACTAATCAAAGATGGACTCTTAGAGCCATTGGACTTTGATGAATTCCCAGTTTGTGAATATTGTTGGGAGGGTAAAATGACCAAACGACCTTTTAATACAAAAGGTAGAAAAGCCCAAGAGTTGCTTGAATTAGTTCATACAGATGTATGTGGTCCTTTGTCAACCCAAGCAAAAGGAGGTTATGAGTACTTCATCATTTTTATAGATGATTACTCAAGATATGGTTTTGTGTACCTAATGAGATGGAAGTCCAAAGCCTTTGACAAGTTTAAAGAGTTTAGGGTTGAAGTTGAAAATCAATTGGGTAGACGCATAAAAGCCATTCGATCTGGTCGAGGTGGCGAATATCTTCTTCGGGATTTCAAGAATTATCTAATTCAAAATAGGATTGTATCCCAATTGACTATACCTGGAACTCCTCAACAAAATGGTGTAGCAGAAAGAAGCAATAGGACTCTTTTGGAAATGATTAAGTCCATGATGAGTTACTCAACTTTTCTGGTTTCTTTTTGGGGATATGCACTAAAAACTGCAATGCATATTTTGAATTTGGTTTCATCAAAATCTGTTCCCAACACACCCAAGGAATTGTGGAGTAGGCACAAGCCTAGTATGAAATATCTCCACATTTGGGGTTGTCCAGCACATGTGTTGAAAGGGAAGTCTGATAAGTTGGAAGCTAAAACAGAATTATGCATGTTTATAGGGTATTCAAAGGAAACTAAGGGTTATTTATTCTATAATTATAAAGATAACAAAGTGTTTGTTAATATCCATGCCAAATTTTTGGAAGATGATTATGTGAATAACTTTAATCCTAGGAGTAAAATATTTTTGGCTGAAATAGATGAACCTGTAGTTGAACAACCAATGGATGACACTAGGGATGATAATGTTGTATTAGATACACCACAAGCTACTACTCATGAGATGTCTAGTACAAAGGTGCCTCGTCGTAGTGGGTGAATTATTCGGCCTCCTATAAAATTTATAGGTTTGGGAGACACTTATAAAGCTATCTCAGAAGAGGCTGAATTGGATCCCTACACTTATGATGAAGCAATGAATGATATAGATGCACATCATTGGATTCAAGCTATGAAATCTAAATTGGATTTAATGTATTCCAATCATATGTGGGATCTTGTAAAGGTGCCTAACGACATTAAACCTGTTGATTGCAAATGGGTTTACAAGAGGAAGAGAGTGATAGATGGAAAGGTTGAAAGCTTTAAAGCAAGACTAGTGGGGAAAGGGTATACACAAAAAGAAAGTATTGACTATGATGAAACTTTCTCACCAGTAGGCATGCTTAAGTCTATTAGAATTCTCTTATACATTGCTGGTTATTATGATTATGAGATTTGGCAAATAGATGTCAAGACTGCATTTCTTAATGGCAATCTTGAAGAAGAAATCTACATGTTGCAATCGGAAGGTTTTATAGCAAAGAACCAAGAGCATATGGTATGCAAGTTGAAAAGGTCCATTTATGGACTTAAGTAAGCATCTAGGTCATGGAACATCATATTTGATCATGCAATCAAGTCATTTGGTTTTGAATAAAATCTTGATGAACCATGTGTGTACAAAAGACATCGAGATAAAGTAGTAATGTTTCTAGTGCTTTATGTTGATGATATTCTACTCATTGGAAATGATGTAGAGGTAATGTCATCAGTTAAAGTTTGGTTGTCAAGACAATTTGATATGAAGGACTTGGACGAAGCTAACTATATTCTAGGGATCAAGTTTTGGCGAGATCGAAAGAATAAAATGTTGGGTTTGTCATAAGCTGGATATATAGATAAGGTTCTAGTATAGTTTAGCATGCAAAACTCCAAAAAAGGATTACTTCCTTTCAAACATGGAGTCCCTCTGTTTGACAAGCAAAGGCCTATGACTCTTGAGGAAGAAAACATGATGAGACAAGTTCCTTATGTTTTTGCGGTGGGAAGTCTCATGTATGACATGCTTTGTACTAGACTAGATATTTGTTAGTCAGTTGGTATAGTCAACTGATATCAATCAAATCTAGGACTTAAACATTTGCAAGCTGTAAAGTATATTCTCAAATATCTAAGGAGATTACATGCTTGTTTACTGTTGTGAGATTTAATTCCTATTGGCTATACAGATTTAGATTTTCAGTCGGATCTTGATTTCAAAAAATCCACTTCAAGTTGTGTGTTCACCTTGGGAGGTGGATCCATAAGTTTGTGGAGTGTTAAGTAATCTTCTATTGCCAACTCCACCATGGAAGCTGAATATGTTTCTGCTTGTGAAGCGAAACGGGAAGCTATTTGGCTCAAGAAATTCCTTTCTGATCTTGATGTTGTGAGAATTAAGCTAGGTCCTATTACATTGTTCTGCGACAATAGTGGAGCGGTTGCACAATCCAAAGATCCAAAGAATCACAAGAAAGGAAAGTACATAGAAAGAAAGTACCACATCATTCAAGACATTGTTGCTCGTGGAGATGTAGTAGTAGCAAAGATTGATAGTGCAAAGAATCTAGCAGATCCCTTTACCAAAGTCTTGCCCCAAAGCACTTTCGAGTCACATTTGGATGGGAGTTAGATTAGTGCACAATAATCTTTAGGGCAAGTGGGAGATTGTTAGGATGTGTGTGCCCTTAAATCTTATTATATGATGCTATATATGACATTATGTATGACTTAATGTTGTGATTAATAAAGTTGTTTTATGATTATCTAAAATAATGGTAAGATGAATATTTGGACATTATCATATAGTCCATGAGATACATAGTATATGATATATGTGATTTAGTCACAGAAGATACAAATCACAAGTTCTTTGTAAACTCAAAATTTTAGTTCGTACCCGGTGATGAAATTGGGCTTTTCATCTGCGAAGACTATAACATATCAACTAAGATGATTTGTCCTAATCATGGAAATGGAGATTTCTAGTTGATATGTTGATATGTTTTAAGAGTTAAAACATATTGAACTAGACTGCTGTGAGATTTATTATTCTACTGACAACTGTCAATTGAATAATAAACTCACGACTTCTATTTACATGATCTCTTAATCCTGAAAGGATAATGGACCTGATCATGAAGTGTAGGTTACTTTAATATATCAGGAGTAAGGTATAAAGTCACGATCAAAACCTCAGTATGGTGGGCAACCACATTTAGTGTTGGTGGAACATATATTCTCAAGATGGAATTCATAGTCTCTTAACGGAGATACAAAATATTCCCTTGAGATTAGTTTAATAGGTTTGGTTATTTAAAGTGTTAGGCCTAATCACTTTAGTAAGGAGTTACTAAAGTATATATTTATAAAATTGGATTTCATAAATATATAATGAATAACTTAAAGGACTAAACTGGGTACTCAAGAAATTAAAATGTAGTAATCTTTAAAGTGGCAGTCTATATTCATGACTTTGTATTATTACGAATATGTTATGAAGGGATTGCATGTACAATAAAGTCTTGGATATAATTTATAAATAAAGCCTAGAGTGCAACTGTATTTATATGGTAGTATTAAATATAGTTAATGGTAACTTTGGACTTCTCAAGAGTTGACGGAAAAGCCTAAGGCCCATTAGAGCTAGTGTCTTATTGGTCCATTTTGGCCCCACTCTAAGCCATACACTTAAGCCTAATTGGAAAGGTCCAAAAGGCTAGCCCAATTAGTTAATCAGTTATAAGGAGAGAAACATACAGAATTTTTGAGAGAGACACAACACTTTTGTGAAATTGTGTATGTGTGTGTGTAAGCCACTCATTAATTCTCCCGTGAAAAACTAATTGAGAGACCACACTTCTTGAATGTTAGTGGAATTGGAGTGAAGATTAAAAGTGTTCTCAAGTGCTTCTGATCTTTGTTTTTGAAATTCACCGCACCAAGGTACACCCTCTGATTCTTAAATTCTGAAATTTACATAGTACATGTTTTCAATTGAGAATAAAGTAGATCCATTAGTTTTCTACTGCGTATGTTTTGTATGCGATACAAACATGTATTTTTTCCTACACCACTACTACTAGGCTCATCACCCATTTGGATTGGTGCCCTTAAATCCTTTTGTATGATGCTATGTATGATATTATGTATGATTTAATGTTGTGATTAATAAAGTTTTTTTAAATTATTATCTAAAATAATGTTAACATGAATATTTAAACACTATCATATAGTCCATGAGATGCATAGTACGTGATTTAGTCACATAAGATATAGATCACAAGTTCTTTCTAAACTCAGAATATTAGTTCATGGTCGGTGATAAAATTAGGCATTTCATCTGCGAAGACTATAACATATCAACTAAGATGATTTGTCTTGATCATGGAAGTGGAGACTTCTAGTTGATGTGTTGATATGTTTTAAGAGTTAAGACATATTGAACTGGACCGTTGTGAGATTTATTATTCTTCTAATGACTGTCAAATGAATAATAAATTTTATGACTTCTATTTACATGAATTCTTAATCTTAAGAGAATAATGGACTTGATCATAAGGTGTAGGATGCTTTGATATATCAAGAGTGAGATCTAAAATCACAATCAAAACCTCAGTATGTTGGGTAGTCACATTTAGTGTTGATGCAACATATATTCTCAATATGAAATTCATAATCTTTTAACAAAGATATAAAATATTCCCTTGAGATAAGTTGAATGAGTTTGGTTATTCAGAGTGTTAGGCCTAACCACTTTAGCAAGGAGTTACTAAAGTATATATTTATGAAATTGGACATCATAATATATGATGAATAACATAAAGGATTAAACTAGGAACTCAAGGATTAAGTTGTAGTAATCTTCAAAGTAGCAGTTTATATTCATGACTTTGTATTACTACGAATATTTTATGAAGGGGTTGCATGTACAATAAAGTCTTGGGATATAATTTATTAATAAGGCCTAAAGTGCAATTATATTTATATAATGGTATTAAATATAGTTAATGGTAACTTTGGATTTGTCAAGAGTTGACAGAAAATCCCGAAGCTTGTTAGAGCTAGAGTCTTATTTGTTTCTTTTTGGTCCCACTCCAAGCCACACACTAAAGCCCAATTGGAATGACCCAAAAGGCTGGCCTAATTAGATAATCAGTTAAATAAAAGAGGAGAAACATACAGATTTTCATGTGTGTGTTGAACAAGGAATGAAATGGTGTGGATGTCAGTGTAAGTCACTCTTTTATTCTCCCGAAAAACTGATTGAGAGACTACACTTCTTGGGCATTAAGTGGAATTGGAGCGAAGGTTAAAAGTGTTCCTAAGTACTTTTTATCTTTGGTTTTGAATTTCATTGCACCATGATACGCTCTCTTGTTCGTTAATTTTCCATTGCGTATGTGTTGTATGCGATACAAACATATATTTTTCCAACATCACCACCTTCATAGCACTCCTCGTCCCTACCACCATCCATTCCACCACCACCTATTCCACCACCATCCTTGCCACCAACACTACCACCATCCCTACCACTAGCTTTACTATCAGCATTGCCACCAACACTAGAATTGCCACCAACACTGCCACCATCCCTACCAAACTCAACCAGTTGAAAATGACTATCCCAATCATCATCACCATCATAGAACTCATCATCATCCTCGATATTAGAACCACTAATGTAGTAATAGCCTTTCCGATTATAATAACCATAAAGAAGGATGTTCAAGTTCACTAGAGCTGAAATCCTCAGAATAACTATAACTATTCTCATAAGAATCACTAGCAAATAAAGGTTCATCATAATCAGGCTATACAAAAAGATCTAAAGGCACACCAGTAGCACTATTAATAAGTATAGGCTTATGTACTAGATGATTTGCATACACATGAATCTGTCCATGACCCCTCACTAACTAAATCATTAACATTGCATCATGATCATCCTTAATCAACTTGAACAACCCAGCCTCCTCATTATCCCAGGCCTTCTATACTACAGCCTAATCATATGTGTATACCCAAAATCTTTACAGATGGCCTCAATTTCTACCTTAGACCACTTGTCAGTATCATAGCCATCTACTACCCCCACCTGACCCCCACATACTTCTGAGGATTTTCATCAAAATACCCACCATGGTGCACATGCAAAGTAAAGAACTCGTCCATTCTCTATGCATGAGATATATAGTCAACATTATTTAATCCACTACTTAGAAAACCAAACCAAACTGTCAGACATGCACTAACACTATTACAATCCTAAATAAACAACACTATTCCTCAAACACAAAGCAATATAAAACTACATCTTAATGCTAACAGGGAGCACATGGACCAGCTTGCTCCCTCAAAGATCAAACACAAATCACCCACTAAACAGACAATACCCACCTAACATGCAACACTATCGAAATAAAGGCATAAAAAACCATTTAAATAGTGGTCCGTAGGCATATTGACAGTGTGTGAAAAAAGTTAAAGAGAGACAAATATGGTGTGTGCAAAAGTTAGATATGGAGAGAGTGACAAAGATACATACACAGAGAAAGAGAGAAAGTGGACAAAGTTACCTTTTTGAGCTTCAACCCACTGCTACAATCTTGAAACTACTGCAGATTTGGATTGAAGCTTCAACCCACATCGTTCTCCCTCTTTTTTTTTTTTTTTTCGATTTTCAATGTGATTTTTGTGTGAATCGGTATCTCACTTCACTACAATTTGGGTTTCAACTCAAAATGGGTTTGATTTGGAGATTTTAGGGATGAGGGATAAGGAAGACAAATTGGAGATTTTAGGGTTTTCTCTTTCAATTTGGGGATTTTCATATGTGATGACTGAGGTAGGAAGCTGAGGTGGATAGCTGAGGTGTCACTCACGTAAGTAGCATGTGAGTTTTGGCTGAGTGGGCTTGACACATAGGATTATTATATTATTATTTTAATGAGTGGGCTTGATATGTGTAGTTCCATTAGCCATGTAGGATTATCCTTTGTTGATTGATGGCAATGACTATTTTAAAAACGATTTTCTTTTTTAAGGGACTACAATAATAGTGAAATCAATTTAAAGACCAAAATGAGAATTGACCCAAAATGTAGAGACCAAAAGTACATTTTCGCCTCTTTTTATTGTTTTGTAGCCAAAATTTGTGTGAAAGTTTCAATTGTATACATAACACTAAGAAGTACAATGGAGAAAAAATGCATTTAGAGAACCCAGATTTTTAAACATTATTTAAATGATATATTATATAATATATGTTATCTAGTTTATAATTCCCATATTATTTAATTTAATTTAAATGTTAGTATCTTTTCCGTAGTAGAAATTTAAAGCACAAATCTATTCTATGAGATTTATTCATCCTTGAGTTGGTTATTATTATAGACGAGACTAAGTGACCAACCAAATTTAATTTACATTAATCTATTGAAATATTTTTTGGTTGAAAATGAGAGACACAACTTAGACCCTGGTTTACGATTTAATTCAATTTTAAGCTAATTATTCAAATTAAGTCCAAATGTTAATGTACTAAACCAATTGACATATGCATGGATAGATAAGCCAAATAAAAATCCTAAACAAAAATCAAGCACCTACAAGAACACTAAAGTGTTTATGGAAAAAAAAAAAAAAAAAAAAACCCGGTACTTATAGCACCAAACAATTTAATAAATAAGAATAGTTGCAATATCCAAGCTAAGTAATGATTATGTACTTGAGCCTCTATCTCTTGCTAGCAATTGATTCCTCAATCTTTCCTTCCTGTTAGTCTCTAGATTTGTAAATTGAGCCAACAATTGTAAGATCAAGTGTCCTTGATCACTTCAAGGCATCTTGAAGATTTGGGATTATTCTTCAATGATTCCTAGGCACCAAAAAACACCAATAATTCTAAATAATAAAAGGTTCCTTTGTGTGTGATAGTTTTAATCTCCTCTCATAGTAATTGACAATTTGATAGGGAGAAGGTAGAGGGAATAAATGGGTTTTTGCTCTAGGGTTTTAGGCTGCTCTTTGGCTCTTCAATTTGGGAATTGAGTGTTAAATTTTGTGGGAAATGAGAGATATATTAAGGGTAAGGGTTGGTACAACTATGACATTGATAATTGAATTCTCTCAAGTTCTCATCAACTCATAACAAATTGAACCCACATTGATGTCGCGGAATCTTGAAGAAAGTACACATGATACTCTCTTTGATTAAACAAAAGAAGATAAGTACACACAATATTCATTTTGATGGAACAAAAACTAAACTATTAGCTTTTGGTAGTGAACCTCAAATTCATGAGGGGTTCTTTGAATCCACAATATGATAGGTTTTGAATCCTCCAGAAAATAATAGAGTAAAAAGACAAAACTCTAGGATGATTAGGAAAACATCCAAAACCCAATTTAATCGAACAATATTAAATATGCCTAAAATTAAGGAAATAATGACTCTAATCCAAAAATATTTGAAAATTACATTGAATTACCGAGAATAAAAAAAATAATTTAAAAATTGTGACTTACATCACACATCAATACATGAATACAATGGAATTCATATATATATATATATATATATATTTGAAAGAGAGTTTTAATCTATAGCATCCACTCTTGATGATAGCTCTTTATCACCAGACCAAGACACTAATCAGTTTTTGGCATAGGCAGGGGATTGAACCTCAGATCTACTATTCAACCATCAAATACTTTACTAGTTGAACTAACTGGAACCCACCAATGAAATTCTTTTTTAAAAATTGAAAATATAATCAAATTGGTACAAAATATGCCAACACAATAAGGGTCTCAATGTAAAAGTATTTGTAATTTTAAAAATTTTCACAGCTATCATTAAACTAAGGAGTTTATCCAGTAATAATAACAAAACTAAGGCAAATAACAATGAGACAAACGAACTAAATCTTAAAATTTGACATTAAACTTAACAAAAAAAATTTGAAAAATTTAGATAAACAACAAAATATGAGTTAAAAAAAAAGAAAAAAAAAAAAAAAAAAAAAAAAAGAAAAAAAAAAGAGACATGTCTACTTTATGAATTTACTTATGGTGACCACATTTTTGAGATCGAATTCAAGGAAAGTGAAGACCACAATCAGAAACTTAAGTCTATAAATCGAAATGAAACTAAAGCTATGTTGTTTGGAAGTTTGGAGGGAGAGAAGAGTAGAGGGGAGTAGATGGGAGGAGAGTAGTAGGGAGGAGAGAGAGGGGAATAGTTATCCTCCACCTTGTTTGGATTTTTTTAAAATTAAGTAAGGGGGAGAAAAGTAATTAGCATTTTCATAGTTTGTAATTTTGTTAATATGACAAAGGTAAATTTGGTAATTCATTTGGTCAAGCATTTCTATTCTCTACTCTCCCTCCAAATCTCTCCAATTTGGGGAAATTAAAAATGAGGGATTAGAAGTAGTTTGAACCCCTTCAAATCCCTCCCTTTCCTCCCTTAAAAAACAACCAAACAAGGTAATTTAACTTACTCTCCGTTCCTCTATTCTCCATCCATCCAAACAAGCTATAAATAACCAAATACAACATTTTAGAACTTAATAAGAAGAGAAGAAAAGATGAAAAGATTAAGAGACAATTTAGATGGGCAGACAAAAAGAGTTAAAAGGATCCAAGCAAATAAGCACATCATTATTTTTATGGTTTTAACCTTAAAAAAAAAAAAAAAAAAAAAAAAAAAAAAAAAAAAAACCTGTGATGTTTTATGAAAAGAAAAAAAAAAAAAAAACTGTGACGTGGTTTGGTTCCTGTATTATAAATATATATATTGAACAAAATAATTTTACAAATTAATCCTTGCATATTATTGGTCAACAACTTGGCCGTATTTAAAAAAAAAAAAATTGTTGAAAAAACTGCTGTTTCAAAACCTGAGAAACCTTTGATTGATTTATCCAGTCAAAACGAAAAGTTGAAGTTTAAAACTTATCAGGCTAAAACTCTTGAGATTGTTGAGAAAATGCTTTCTGATTTAAAAGTTAAAATAGATGGTACTTCTACAAGTGCTGCTCGAACTATTTGAAGAAATGAGAAAGATATTATTTTTGAAGAAAACACAGTTAAAACATTACAAAGTAGTATAGATAATTTATAAACAGAGTATAGATAATATATTAAAATATATTATAACATCTTGATGGCACTGCTAAAATAAGTTTTCAAAACAGTTCTCAAAACAATCAACCATTGAGGATCAATGAAGGAAGACATTCCTTTGTTGGATCTAAAAGTATTTCAAACAGAGATCGAGATCAAGATCTCAATGAATTTTTGCAACAGAATTTTGAGAAACCTAATTTAAAGCTAAAAGGAATTTCAAGTAATAACTCCCAAGTTAGCACTGCTTTTTACTCTACTAAGCCTAAACCTTCCTCTCCATATAGCAAAACTACTAATGAAGAAAAAGAAGACACTAGATTAGTTTGTCCATCTATTGCTGATTTTCCCCCTATTGAAACCCCTGTTTACCAAAGTCAACAACGAGTTCTAAATGTTCTAAATGAGAACTTTGAAATTGATATGGTTGCTTTGTATAATGAATTTGTTTTTGCAAAAAACAGAGATAAAAGAAAATATTACCTGAGTACTTTTGCTCAGTCTGAAAAAGATCGTATTAAAAGGAAATGGAAAGAAAAAATGAATCAATTGAAAAAACATATTTTGTTTTTTGATTTTCTTGAAAACTATTATGTTTCAAAGGATGAAGTTTCAAACCATCATTTGAATGTGATAAAGAAATCAAATTTTGTTAAAGAAGATAAAACCATTATTAGATCTGGCCATCCACCCCTTCAGACAGTTCTTGTGAGCTGTAAAGGAACTGAAGCAAAGGCCTCCCCTTTCAAAATTGCTGATGATCAAACTCCTGTTATTAGTGTTATTGAACAAAATAATTTTACAAATCAATCCTTGCATATTATTGGTCAACAACTTGATTGTATTGAAGAAAATATTGTTGAAAAAACTGTTATTTCAAAACCAGAGAAACCTTTGATTGATTTACCCAATCAAAACAAAAAGTTGAATTTTAAAACTTCTCAGGCTAAAACTCTTGAGATCGTTGAGAAAATGCTTTCTAATTTAAACTTTAAAACTGAGGGTACTTCTACAAGTGCTGCTTGAACTATTTCGAGAAATGAGAAAGAAATTGTTTTTGAAGAAAACACAGATTCTAACTCATTATCTTCTGTTTTTGCTATAAAAAAATTTATGATGATTTACCAGAAATTAAAAGATTTGTTGGATAATCCAATTCCGTATCTTTTACAAAAAACTGGTATTCCAAAACTACTCCTCCTGATATGCAGTTTGAAGAAAGGTCTTTTCAAACCCAATTTTCTGTTTCTGCTAATAAAATTTATGAATGGAATATTGATGGTTTTTTTGAACAAGAAATAATTAATAAAATGGGTCATATGTCTATGGTTGGAATTGCTTATATGAATAACCATAATCTTGACCACCCTAAAATTGTTAACCTCCTAGTTATTGGTTTTTTTGGCACTTTTTGTGGATGGTGGGATTCATATCTCACAGAAGATTCCAGAGAATCTATTAAGTATGCTAGTAAAAAGAATGATGAAGGTTTGCCTATTTTTGATGAAAGTATTGCTAAAGATATTCCTGATGGTGTCAACACCTTAATCCATACTATTCTTAAACATTTTGTTGGTATTCCATCTAATATTTCATCTCGAATTTCTAATTATCTGAACAATTTGAGATGCCCCCACTATGTCTGATTACAAATGGTACCAAGATGTTTTTATTTCCAGAGTCATGCTCTGGAAAGATTGCTACAAGCCTTATTGGAAAGAAAAGTTTATTGATGGTCTGCCTCCTATCTTAGCTCAAAAGGTAAAACAAGAGCTAATTGGTAAAAATGATTCCATTGACTATGATAATTTAACTTATGGTGATATTTTAAGCACTATAAAAAAACTTGGTATTAATATGTGCAATGATGAAAAATTGTTAAAATATCAATTAAAGAATAAAAGAAAAGCTCAATATAAAATGGGTAATTTCTGTGAAAAATATGGTTTGCCCCCTATTGCTCCTTCTGGGCAAAAAGGGAAAAAACATGATAAGAGTCACAAAAATTATAACCATAAAAAATATAAAAAATACAGAACCAACTTTGCTAAACCCAATGATTTTTATGATAAAAAGAAAAATGTTTCTAAAAAATATGAGAAATAAAAATCAGGTAAAGACAAATGTTTTAATTGTGGTAAACCTGGACACTATAGTAAAGATTGCAAGTAAAAACCTGGTATGTTAAAAAGTAAGTTTAACATGTTAAATATTGATGATAAAGATCAAGAAGAATTATTCCGAATCCTTGAATCAAACAATTCGTCTACTTCTTTGGAAGAGGACTTTTCTTCCTCATTTAATTCTTGTTATCAATCTGCTGATGAATCCTCCAGTTCACCTGATGTTAAAATAGGTTGTAGAGATTCCTATTGTAATGTTATAAAAACTGTTAATGTTCTCACCAAAAGTGAAGAGAATGAAAGTTTGTTAATTACTTTGATAAACCAAATTGAGAACCCTGAATTAAAACAAGAGTATCTCAATAAGCTTAAGAAAATTTTAATAAAAGATGAAAATGTTAAAAAACTAAAATCAACAATAAGCTTTGAAGAAACCTTGAAAAGATTTAATAAAAAGAAACCCAAAGATTTAACTGCAAATGATCTCCAACATGAAATCAATGTTGTCAAACAAGAGATAATTGAATTAAAAAATAAATTTTAAAATTGTTAAAAGTGATAACAATGATCTTAAACAAGAGTTGTTATTATTAAAAACTAATAAAAACCTTGATAAAAATCAATTTGATAATGACCAAGGTGAGCACAAAGATGGAGATGAATCCAGTCAATAGGCTCTTCTTTCTGATAAAGGTATTGTTGTTATTTTCAGTGATTCGCAACTTACACTTGTCAACAAAAATACTTCCCCAAAATGGTTTACAAAAGTTAAAATTGTTGTTTCCCATGATTATCATTTCAAATTTATTGCTATGATTGATTTTGGTGCGGATATGAACTGTATCCAAGAAGAATTGATCCCTTCCAAATACTTTGAAAAATCAACTGAAAGATTGGTTTCTGCTAATGGTACTCAAATGAAGATTAAATATGAATTGAATAATGCTCATGTTTGTCATGATAATGTCTGTTTCAAGATTCCCTCTGTTCTTGTTAAAAACATGATTGATAAAGTGATTCTTAGACTTCCATTTATAAATGCTTTGTATTTCTTTCTTGTTGAACATGATGGAATTACTACTGATCCTTTTGGACAGAAAGTAAAATTCAAATTTTCTTCAAAGTTTGAAATTGACACTAATGATGCTTTAAATTTGATTCATGCTAAAACCAAACATCTAAACTTCCTTAAGCAAGAAGTTAGATACAAGAAAATTGCTGAACAGCTTTCTGATAAATTACTTCAATAAAAAATTAATAATTTCCAAAAAATTATGATTGATGATGTTTGCTCTGATTCTTCTAATACTTTTTGGCATATTGTTACCTTGCCTTATGATACACTATTTGATACTAATGTGCTCTTTCAAGAACCACTAATGGGTTCTTTCAAACACTTCACAAATGTTTTTACAAGTAATGCCCATAATACTACGATGTTTATCATTACCATTTGTTCTAATATTTTCAACATTTCTTGGCAGGACAAGAAGCATATTGCTGAGAAGTATATTACTGGTATAAGTACCACTAATAAGTGGATTAAAGCTATCTATACTGCTAGTAGGTGGAATATTATGATCTCTCTTTGGCAGAGAAGAGAAACAAGGGGAAAGCACCTGCACAGGGCTATCTTCAAGACAAAAGGCTCCCAGTGGGACAACCTTTTGTAATGCATGAAGGCGCATCTTCTAGGATAAAACCTAGTAGATCAATATCCCTTCAGGAATTTGTCCCTACAGAGGTGACATATTCCAGTGGTGACATGGTTATTGCTTTGCAGGAAGTTTTGTCTATAACTTTACAATTCCACGATGAAGTTTACACAGAATTACCAAACCCTATCAAATTCATTCTTGATCACCTTTAAGCTGCTTTTGCTATGAACCACCGCACCGTTTTCCACAAAACCCTCCAAGCTCTTGAAATCCACCTTTTTAACCTTATTGCCCAAAATCAGGCTTAAACATGCTACTCTGTTAACCTAGTTCCAAGAGATGAAGCTCATTTTGTTAACCCAAATGTTGCAAATGAAACCTATCTTAGTCAACTCTTTGGCAAAGAGGATATCCATTCAAAGGATAAAAAGACCATAATGGGCACTAATTATGCTAGATTGAATCTTAAGACCCAATCTTTGTTAAGAAGTGTTGTTGCCAACTTGCTGATAGAAATACAATCATGTATTCTAGAAAGAAAGGCTATGTCCAAATCTCTTGATCTATGGTTCAACCATTTTAAGACACTTGTTACAACTACTATTCCTGACCATGCTGATTCAAATGATATTAATGACATCTATATGCAGTCAGTTTGGGAAGAACACTTTGGGAGTAGTCTTAAAGTGTATGAAAAGAATCACCCGTTTCCTGGCCTTTTGGTCAATTATTAGGATGGCTCAAATGATGAGGATAGAGATCTTTATTGGCTCTCCCAGATGTTTGAATCTGGCTTCATCATACTTATAAAACTGATGAGTCATGACCAAGTCAGCCAATTCCCTATAGTTATCCAAAATTTTATTACATAGATTAGTAGTCCTTTTGTTTCCATCAGATACTGGAGTACTTTGCCAAAATGGGATAAAGACAACTGGATGGATGTCCAGCCTTCAAAACATCTTGTTCTCATTAATGGCTATACTCACCAAGGTCAATGGTATGAAGGAGATACTTACCTATCATACAAATATCCTTATGCTCTTGCAGAATGCTGGAGAAATTATTTCAATAATCAAATTCTAGATGTCATCCAAGACTTATAGAAAGATTACCATTTCATAGGATGCACAGATAGAATCACTAATTCCGGGATTAAATCTTATGTTTCCGTTGTTTGTCAACTACAAAGAATGGGCCACGATGACCCAAGAATGTTTCTCACACCAGAAAAGAGTCTTGTATATGAACCATTACTATACTATGGATTTTGCAACCAGTATGCCATTTACCATGAACATGAATGCAATGATGATCCTCCATGGAATACTTATGATGGCTATCCATCTGATGCCCCTGATACTGATTAATGGCCAAAATAATGATCCCACTATTTGTCTAGCCTGAACAAAGGCTTTGATTGATGCTCTATTGTTTGTCTGGCCTGCACAACGGTCAAAATGCTACAATATTTACCCTTGGTGAAACTTTCAATATTGTACTGCTTGCTCCCCTCAAATGATTTTGCTTTTGATAAAATGGATTCCTCATGATGTCACTTGATTACTTTCGGCATAAAATGCCAAATGATGAAGACTGAAGTGAAGTTCCACTCTGCTCTTGCTCGTGCTGATTTGAGTAAAAAAAGTGAAAAGTTACTGTTCACTTTGTACTATTTATGGCTACTGTTCACTGTTACTGTTCATTGCTACTATTCACTGTTACTGTTTATTACACTTTTTTTGCTTATTTAAGGGGGGATGTCCCTTATGTTAAACAAAGAATTCTTTAAAGCCAGAACTTTCTTTAAAGCCAGAACTTTCTTTAGGCCTACTTCTCTACTTTAGAATTTTCTCTCTAGAATTTTCACTACTACATTATTTCCCTACAAATCTTGTAACTAGAACTAGTTTCAAACTTTGTACTGTTGAACTGTTGAGATCCTGTAACTATTACTGCTGTAAGTATTGTTATCTATTTTCAATAATAACTACTTTCAGCTTTTGTGTTTAATATATTTTAAATTATTTTGATATACTGCTTGGCTGGTTCTACTGTCTTGTTATTATTTTAAATTACTTTGATTATACTACTTGGCTGGTTCTACCACCTCCTTGGTTGGTTTTACTTTCTTTCAATATATTATTACATTGCTTCCACCTTCAGTGCTGTGTCTTGCCCCCTTTGTAGTATCAAAGCCATTCTTTCCTGGCCAGAGATAGTGTTGTTGTGTTCTCTGTCATTTGTCTGCGTCTACCCAAACCTTTGACACTCCTTTGTTGTGTTCCCTTTTGACCATCATTGGCACCACCCTTATCTTAAAGTGAATTCCTATAACTGAACAATATGTCCCGTTTAAGCTAGAAGAGCGTGTAAGACATCTGTTAGGACATATGTGATTGGATGTTAGGAACATATGTTACTATTTTATGTAATTGGCTAATCCTTTGATGAAACACACCTTGCTTGTAATTGGGTAGATCTAAGATGTGTTTAATACTTCAAGAAACCGTGTTTCAAGTCCAAGTACTGAAGCCATGCAAGTCCGTCCAAGATTCAAGTGTGATAAGTGTTGTTCATTAAAGCTCGACAACTAGCATTTACCAAGACTTGAAGAGTTGTTCTATCCCGTGGCTCGACAGCAGCTCGATAAATAGGGCATTTGTCGAGATTTATGAAACTCAGAATTTCTGGTCTGTTTTTCATCTAATTTATGATCATATGTTTGAGATTTATTTTCTCACAAACCTAGAAATATAAAAAGATTATTTTAAGAGTCGTAAAAGGTTGCACATCTAAGAGCACAATTACACAAGAGCATAATTCCTGAAGTGTGACCGAAGACCTAGTTTGCCTTAGTTCATCTTTCTTGTGAAGAAGCTGCTATGTTTGTACATCGTAGGGTTTTGTAACAAAGGAGCTTCTCGATCTTCATCATGTGATGAACTGAAAAACTTTGTAGCCAATATCCTTCTCTAGTTGGTGATTGAAGTCGCGTACTAGGATCCGCGCAATTGGTTAGTCAAGTACTGTGAGTCGTGCATTGAAAGGAGAGATTGTCACTACAGAACAAGTCTAATCGGGTATTGGGGTAAGGGTTCAACTGTAGGTTGGTATAAGGTATTGGGATTCCTTTACTTGTAACCGATTGTTTTAATAATAGTGGATTCTCAAGAGTGGTGACCTTAAAATCACCCGGTAGGGTTTTTGCCGTGTTGATTTTCCCCATTCATAAAAAAATTACCATGTCAATTTATTTTCCACTGCACTTTAGTTTACTGGTGATTTGTGTGTGCTACCACGCATTTTTGTGTGTTAATTTGACTAATTAATAAACTTGGCTAATTAATCAATTAATTCATCATAAGGGGTCAATACCTTCTTGGCCTATCAACATGAGAGGTATAGGGTTGATTAGGGTATGTGTTACGAAATGCAACGTTGTTGAGAAAAAAATATGATATTTGAGTGTTAAACCTAGGATAGTATAGATAGGTTGTGGAGATCCAATTCCTCTGTCAACTCCATGACTAGTTGTCCTCCTGATATTGTAAATAAGGAAGATCACACTATTGAAGAAAATGAGTTTCCGGATTTCCAGAAATGGAATATCCCCAAAGTGGATACAAAAACTGTTTACAAGACTAGTTGGACTGAAAATACTTTTTATCCTACTTATAAAGTTAGGAAAACTCATGAAAAATGTTGCTTATTTTCCAAAAGAAATATTAGTGACTTTCTTGCTAAAAAATTCAGTTATTTGCATATTGGTCTTGTTCAAGTTGCTATAAAACCACTCACTAGAAAAGGTATAAATGCTTCTGTTCTCACATGCCTAAGAGATGCTAGATTTAAGAACTTTAATGATAGCATTCTTGGTATGATTACTGCTTCTTTATATGATGGTCCTGTATATTTTAACTGTTATCCTAATATTACTCTTGCTTTGGATGATACTAATATTGTTAAAGCTTTAACACTGAATATTGCTTCATCTGGTTATAACATGGCAAAAGGCAGCAAGCCTTTTGCTTTGATTTATCGCATTTAATTGACTTCTGGGTACTTAATTGAATACTGGTGCTAGGATAAATAGAGAAACTATTGGTAAAACCATTTTAGTCCAATGGTCAACTACTGATGTCAGAATTCAAGTTCCAAAGATGATTGAATGGCAAGATGTTAAGCTTCCCATAGAATGGTTGTTGAACAAGAATCCCCTCCTGCTAAACCTGCTTTTGATGAGTTAAATCTCTCTCATATTCAACAATATCTTGATGGTACTGTTAAAATAAGTTTCCAAAACAGTTTTCAAAACAATCAACCCTTAAGGATCAATGAAGGAAGACATTCTTTTGCTGGATTTGAAAGTATTTCAAAAAGAGATCAAGATCTCAATGAATTTTTGTAAAAGAATTTTGAGAAACCTGATTTAAAGCTAAAAGGAGTTTCAAGTAATAACTCTCAAGTTAGCACTACTTTTTACTCTACTAAACCTGAACCTTCCTCTCCATATAGCAGAATTACTGATGAAGAAGAAGAAGAAGAATAAGAAGAAGAAGAAGAAGAAGAAGAAGACACTAGATTGGTTTGTCCATCTATTTTTTATTTTCCCCCTTTTGAAACCCCTATTTATCAAAGTTAATTAAGAGTTCTAAATGTTCTGAATGAGAACTTTGAAATTGATATGGTTGCTTTGTATAATGAATTTGTTTCTGCAAAAAATAGAGATAAAAGAAAATATTGCCAAAGTATTTTTGCTCAGTTTGAAAAAGATCGTGTTAAAAGGAAATGGAAAGAAAAAATGAATCAATTAAGAAAACTTTTTTTTTTCTTGAAAACTATTATGTTTCAAAGGATGAAGTTTCAAAATATCATTTGAATGTGATAAAGAAATCAAATTTTGTTAAAGAAGATAAAACCATTATTAGATCTAGCCATCCACCCCTTGAGATAGTTCTTGTGATCTGTAAAGGGACTGAAGTGAAGGCCTTCCCTTTCAAAATTGCTGATGATCAAACTCCTGTTATTAGTGTTATTGAACAAAATAATTTTACAAATCAATCCTTGCATATTATTGGTCAACAACTTGAGCGTAGTGAAGAAAAAGTTGTTGAAAAAACTGCTGTTTCAAAACCTGAGAAACCTTTGATTGATTTACCCAGTCAAAATGAAAGTTGAAGTTTAAACTTCTCAGGCTAAAACTCTTGAGATTGTTGAGAAAATTCTTTTTGATTTAAAAGTCAAAATTGAGGATACTTCTACTAATGCTAGTTGAACTATTTCAAGAAATGAGAAGGAAATTGTTTTTGAAGAAAACACAGATTCTGACTCATTATCTTCTTTTTCTATTAAAAAGATTTTTGATGATGATTTACCAGAAATTAAAAGACTTGTTAACAAAATGCTTCCTCCAAAATGGTTTACAAAAGTTAAAATCAATGTTAGTGCTATGATTGATTCTGGTGTGGATGTGAACTGTATCCAGGAAGGATTGATCCCCTCCAAATATTTTGAAAAATCAATTGAAAGATTGGTTTCTGCTAATGGTACTCAAATGAAGATTAAATATGAAATAAATAATGCTCATGTTTGTCATGATAATGTTTGTTTCAAGATTCCCTCTGTTCTTGTTAAAAACATGACTAATAAAGTGATTCTTGGACTTCCATTTATAAATGCCTTGTGTCCCTTTATTGTTGAACATGATGGAATTACTACTGATCCTTTTGGACAAAAAGTAAAATTCAAATTTGCTTCACAGTTTGAAATTGAAACTGATGATGCTTTAAATCTAATTCATGCTAAAACCAAACATCTAAACTTCCTTATGCAAGAAGTTAGATACAAGAAAATTGTTGAACAACTTTCTGATAAAGTACTACAATAAAAAATTTATAATTTCCTAAAAATTATAATTGATGATGTTTACTTTAATGTTCCTAATGCTTTTTGGCATAGAAGAAAACACATTGTTGAATTGCCTTATGTTAAAGATTTTGCTGAAAAGGACATTCCCAGTAAAGCTCGCCCTATTTAGATGAATGCTGAGAATGTTGAATTTTGTAAAAAAGAAATCAATGATTTGCTTAAGAAAAAACTCATTAAGAATGGCAAATCCCCCTAGTCTTGTGTTTTCTATGTTCAAAAAAATGCTGAGATTGAGAAAGGAACCCCTCGTCTAGTGATCAATTATAAGCCCTTAAATAAGGTCTTAGAATGGATTAGATATCCCATACCCAACAAAAATGATCTTGTTCATAGACTGAGTGAGGCTATGGTATTTTCCAAGTTTGACATGAAATTTGGGTTTTGACAGATCCAGATTAGTGAGAATGATAGGTATAAAATTGCTTTTACTACTCCTTTTGGACACTATGAGTGGAATGTTATGTTCTTTGGTCTTAAGAATGCCCCTAGTGAGTTCCAAAATATTATGAATGATATTTTTAATCCTTTTAGCCATTTGACCATTGTTCACATTGATGATGTTCTTGTCTACTCTAACTCTGTTGATGAACACTGGAAACATTTATATTCGTTTCTGGATACTATCAAAAGAAATGGTCTTGTTGTCTCTGCTAAGAAAATCAAATTGTTTCAAACAAAAGTTATCTTCCTTGGCTATGACATCTCTGAAGGACAAATTCTTCCTATTGATAGAGCCATTCAGTTTATTGATAAAGTCCCTAATGTTATCATTGATAAAACCCAGCTTCAAAGATTTCTTGGGTCTTTGAATTATGTGGCTGACTTTTACAAGGATATGAGGAAACAATGTAAACCCCTTTTTGGTCGCTTACAAAGTAATCCTCCACTTTGGTCTAATGTCCATATTTCCTTTATTAAACAAATCAAATCTCATGTCAAGACATTACCATGTCTCAGTATTCCTACTATTAATGCTTTCAAAATTGTTGAAACTGATGCTTCTGACATTGGTTATGATGGTATTCTGAAACAAAGAGTTTCCCCAAATTCATCTGAACAAATTGTTCACTTCTACTCTGGAATCTGGAATACTGCACAGTTAAACTATAATACTATTAAAAAATATATTTTATCTATAGTACTATGTATTTCAAAGTTTCAAAGTGATTTGTTAAACTAAAAGTTTTTGTTATGGATTGATTGTGAAAGTGCTAAATACACTATTGGAAAAAATGTTGAAAATATTGCTTCAAAACATATTTTTGCCAGATGGCAAGCTATTTTAAGTGTTTTCGATTTTGATATTGAATATATTAAAGGATCTCAAAATACATCCCTGATTTCCTCACTCGTGAATTTCTGCAATGTCACAATGACAAGTAGGCAGTCAAAAGACAAGAGCCCTGCCACTGATAAACCCATTGTTCAAAAAGACATGTCCTTTTCTATTTCTTTTTTTGACATGTGTTCTCCTATATCTATGTTTCTATCTTTTTGCACTATATTGTAGATCTACTTTCTATCTGTCCTGCCAGAGTGTCTTTTGATTTTTGAAAACTGTCATGTTCCATTTCTATCTTTTCTATCATTGATTTTACTATTTCTTTCTTTAGTATTTCTTCATTTTCCATGCACGTTGTTCTTTCTATTACTAGGCTATTTTTTATGCTATTAGTCTTTTGTCTTCTTATGACTTTTTCTTCTTTCAGTATATCTATAAGTCTTTCATCTTTATCTGCTTTGAAGTCTTCTTTATTCAAACGTTCTTCTTTGTCTTTACATGTTATAGGTGTAGGTCTGTCAGTTGCTTTTAAATTTTGAAAACTATTGCATAATAAACTATCTTTTCTAATATCCTTTATGTCTATCAGATTTATTGATCTGTTTTGCCAAAGAGTTGACTAAGATAGGTTTCATTTGTAGTATCTGGGTTAACAAAATGAGCTTCATCTTCTGGAACTAGGTTAACAGAGTGGCATGTTTAAGCCTCATTTTGGACAGTAAGGTTAACAAGGTGGATTTCAAGGGCTTGGAGGGTTTTGTGGAAAAGGGTGAGGTGGTTCATAGCAAAAGCAGCTTGAAGGTTATCAAGAATGAATTTGATAGGGTTTGGTAATTCTGTGTAAACTCCGTTGTGGTATTGTAAAGTTCTAGACAAAACTTCCTGCAAAGCAATAACCATGTCACCACTGGAACATGTCACCTCTGCCGGGACAAATTCCTGAATTGATATTGATTTACAGGGTTTTACCCTAGAAGATGCACCTTCATTCATTACAAAAGCTTATCCCGCTGGGAGCCTTTAGTCTTGAGGATAGCCCTGTGCAGGTGTTTTCGCCTTGTTCCTCTTCTTTGCTGAAGAGGTCATAATATTCCACCTACTGACGGTATAGATAATTTTAATCCACTTATTAGTGGTACTTATACCAACAATATACTTCTCAACAATACGCTTCTTGTCCTGCCAAGAAACGTTGAAAATATTAGAACAAACGGTAATGATAAACATCTTAGTATTATGAGCATTACCTGTAAAAACATTTGTGAAATGTTTGAAAGAACCCATTAGTGGTTCTTGAAAGAGCACATTAGTATCAAATCGTGTGACATAAGGCAAGGTAACAATATGCCAAAAAGTATTAGGAGAATCAGAGCAAATATCATCAATCATAATTTTTTGGAAATGTTAATTTTTTATTGTAGTAATTTATCAGAAAGCTATTCAGCAATTTTCTTGTATCTAACTTCTTGCTTAAGGAAGTTTGGATGTTTGGTTTTAGCATGAATCAGATATTAGTAGTAATTCCATCATGTTCAACAAGAAAGGGATACAAAGCATTTTTTAAATGGAAGTCCAAGAATCACTTTATCAATCATGTTTTTAACAAGAACAGAGGGAATCTTGAAATAGACATTATCATGACAAACATGAGCATTATTCAATTCATATTCAATCTTCATTTGAGTACCATTAGCAAAAACTAGTCTTTCAGTTAATTTTTCAAAATATTTGGAATGGATCAATCCTTCCTGGATACAGTTCATATCCGCACTAGAATCAATCATAGCAATAACACTGAAATGATAATCATGGGAAACAACAATTTTAACTTTTGTAAACCATTTTGGGGTAAGCATTTTGTTAACAAGAGTAAGTTGAGAATTAGTGAAAATATCAACAATACCTTTATCAGAAAGACGAGCCTGTTGACTGGATTCATCTCCATCTTTGCACTCATCTTGGTCATTATCAGATTGATTTTTATCAAGCTTTTTATCAATTTTTGATAATAGCAACTCTTGTTTAAGATCATTGTTATCACTTTTAACAATTTTAAATTCATTTTTTAATTCAATTATCTCTTATTTGTCAACATTGATTTCATGTTGGAGATCATTAACAGTTAAATCTTTGGGTTTCTTTTTATTAAATCTCTCCAAGGTTTCTTCAAAGCTTATTGTTGATTTTAGTTTTTTAACATTTTCATCTTTTATTAAATTTTTCTTCAGCTTATTGAGATATTCTTGTTTTAATTCAAGGTTCTCAATTTGGCTTATCAAAGTAATTAACAAACTTTCATTTTCTTCACTTTTGGTGAGAACATTAATAGTTTTTATAACATTACAATAGGAATTTCTACAACCAATTTTAACATCAGGTGAACTGGAAGATTCATTAGTAGATTGATAACAGGAATCAGATGAGGAAGAAAAGTCCCCTTCCAAAGAATCAGACGAATTGTTTGATTCAAGGATTCAGAAGAATTCTTCTTGATCTTTATCATCAATATTTTAACTTGTTAAACTTATTTTTTAACTTACCAGGTTTTTGGTTGCAATCTTTACTATAGTGTCCAGGTTTACCACAGTTAAAATATTTGCCTTTACTTGATTTTTGTTTATCATTTTTTTAGGAACATTTTTCTTTTTAGAATAAAAATCATTGGGTTTAGCAAAGTTGGTTTTGTATTTTTTATATTTTTTATGGTTATAATTTTTGTGACTTTTATCATGTTTTTTTCCTTTTTTGCTTGGAATGAGCAATAGGGGGCAAACCATATTGTTCACAGAAATTACCCATTTCATATTTAGCTTTTCTTTTATTCTTTAATTGATATTTTAACAATTTTTCATCGTTGCACATATAAATACCAAGTTTTTTAATAGTGCTTAAAATATCACCATAAGTTAAATTATCATAATCAATGCAATCATTTTTACCAATTAGGTCTTGTTTTACCTTATGAGCAAAGATAGGAGGCAGACCATCAATAAACCATATTGGTACCATCTGTAATCAGACCTAGTGGGACATCTCAAATTGTTCAGATAATAAAAAATTTGAGATGAATTATTAAATGGAGTACCAACAAAATGTTTAAGAATAGTATAGATTAAGGTGTTGACACCATCAAGACTACCTTTACCAATACTTTCATCAAAAATAGGCAAACCTTCGCCATTCTTTTTAACAGCATACTTAATAGGTTATCTAGAATCTTCTGCAAGATATGAATCCCACCATCCACGAAGAGTGCTAGAAAAACCAGTAACTAGGAGGTCAACAATTTTAGGGTGGTCAAGATTATGGTTATTCATATAAGCATTTCCAACCATAGACATATGACCCATTTTATTAATTATTTCTTGTTCATACAAACCATCAATATTCCATTCATAAATTTTATCAGCAGAAACAGAAAATTGGATTTGAAAAGACCTTTCTTCAAACTGCATATCAAGAGGAGTAGGTTTGGAATACCAATTTTTGTAAAAGATACAGGATTGGATTTTCTAACAAATCTTTTAATTTTTGGTAAATCATCACCAAAAATCTTTTTAGCATAAACATATAATGAGTTAGAATCTGTGTTTTCTTCAAAAACAATTTCTTTCTCATTTCTTGAAATAGTTCGAGCAGCACTTGTAAAAGTACCCTCAATTTTAACTTTTAAATCAGAAAGCATTTTCTCAACAATCTCAAGAGTTTTAACCTGAGAAGTTTTAAACTTCAACTTTTCGTTTTGACTGGGTAAATCAATCAAAGGTTTCTCAGGTTTTGAAACAGCAGTTTTTTCAACAATTTTTTCTTCAATATGGTCAAGTTGTTGACCAATAATATGCAAGGATTGATTTGTAAAATTATTTTGTTCAATAACACTAATAACGGGAGTTTGATCATCAGCAATTTTGAAAATGGAGGCCTTCACTTCAGTCCCTTTACAGCTCACAAGAACTGTCTCAAGGGGCGGATGGCTAAACCTAATTATGGTTTTATCTTCTTTAACAAAATTTGATTTCTTTATCACATTCAAATGATGTTTTGAAACTTCATCCTTTGAAACATAATAGTTTTCAAGAAAATCAAAAAACAAAATATGTTTTTTCAATTGATTCATTTTTTCTTTCCATTTCCTTTTCACACGATCTTTTTCCGACTGAACAAATGTACTTTGGTAATATTTTCTTTTATCTCTATTTTTTGCATAAACAAATTCATTATACAAAGCAACCACATCAATTTTAAAGCTCTCATTCACAACGTTTAGAACTCTTAGTTGACTTTGGTAAACAGGGGTTTCAATAGGGGGAAAATCAGAAATAGAAGGACAAATCAATCTAGTGTCTTCTTCTTCTTCATTAGCAGTTTTGCTTTATGGAGAGGAAGGTTCAGGTTTAGTAGAGTAAAAAACAATGCTAACTTGGGAGTTATTACTAAAAACTCCTTTTAGCTTTAAATCAGGTTTCTCAAAATTCTTTTACAAAAATTCATTGAGATCTTGATCTCTTTTTAAAATACTTTTAGATCTAGTAAAGGAATGTCTTCCTTCATTGATCCTTAAGGGTTGATTGTTTTGAGAACTATTTTGAAAACTTATTTTAACAGTACCATCAAGATATTGTTGAATATGAGTGAGATTTAACTTATCAAAAGCCGGTTTAGCAGGAGGGAATTCTTGTTCCAACAACCATTCAGTGGAACCTTAACATCTTGCCATTGAATCATCTTTTGAACTTGAACTCTACCATCAGTAGTTGAACATTGGATTAACATGGTTTTACCAGCAGGTTCTCTATTTATCCTAGCACCAGGATTCAATTGAGTACCCAGAAGTCTATAGTAAATTCGATAAATCAAAGCAAAAGGCTTGCTAACTTCTTCCATGTTATAACCAGATGAAGCAATATTCAGTGTTAACGCTTAACAATATTAGTATCATCCATATCAAGAGTAATAGTAGGATAACAGTTAAAATATACAAGACCATTATATAAAGAAGCAATAATCATACCAAGAATGCTATTATAAAGTTCTCAAATATAGCATCTCTTAGGCACATGAGAACGGAAGCATTTATACCTTTTCTAGTGAGTGGTTTAACAACAACTTGAATAAGACCAGTATGCAAATAACTGAATTTTTTAGCAAGAAAGTCACTAATATTTCTTTTGGAAAACAAGCAACATTTTTCATGAATTTTTGAAATAGAAAATATTTGTTCAACAGTCCTAACTTTATAAGCGAAATAAAAAGTATTTTCAGTCTAACTAGTCTTGTAAACAGTTTTTGTATCAACTTTGGGGATATTTCATTTCTAGAAATCTAGAAACTCATTTTCTTCAACAGTGTGATTTTCCTCATTTACAATATCAGGAGGATAACTAGTCATGTATTGACAGAAGAATTGGATCTCCACAACCTATCCATACTATCCTAGGTTTAACACTCAATTATCATGTTTTTCTTAACACCGTTGCATTTCGTAGCACATACCCGAATCAACCCTATACCTCTTATGCCCTACACGCTCTCCTAGCTCAAACAGGCCTTACTGTTCGGTTATGGGAATTCACTTTACGACAAGAGTGGTGCCAACGATGGTAGAAAGGGAACGCAACATAGGAGTGTCAAAGGTTTGGGTAGACACAGACAAACGATAGAGAACACAACAACACTACCACCGACCAAAAAAGAATGACTCTAATACCACAAAGGAGGTGGAACTCAATGCTAAAGGTGGAAGCACAGTAATAATATATTGAAAGAAAGTAAAACAAACCAAGGAGGCAGTAGTTCAAGATATAAGCAAAAGTAATAATAATAATAAGGCAGTAGAACCAGTCAAGCAGTATAATCAAAGTAATTTAAAACAATAATAAGGCGGTAGAACTAGCCAAACAGTATAATCAAAGCAATTTAAAATATATAAACACAAAGCTGAAAGCTGATTATATATGTATTTTGAGAAGAAGGTTGCTCCGTTCTAAATCCCTTAAAATAAGACGCAATGTGACAGAAGTTTCGGATAACCAACAGCCAGAGCAATTTCACTGGCTTAAAAGTTTTCAAGTATAATTCCTAGGCTTTTTATAAAGCAGCATTTTGATACGAAATTGTAGGTGCTTTTCCAAAACCGGTGCCAAATTAAGAAATCAGGTTTTCATAATACATTTCAAATGTTGAAAATAAATATTTGTCATATGATCATAATATATAGCCACTTGTTTCAATGGTATAGAAATATTCATGCTGGTTAATTTTTAAGGGTTGTTAGCTAGCTATCTAGCAAGTGTATGCTGTATCTCTCAAAAATGGATAAACATTACACGAACTAGGTGTCGAGGGCCATGATAGAGGACAAGTCTAATCTGTTATCCATTTTATCAAGGGGTTTGATCCTTAATTAATTATTGAAATCTAAAATTTGCAAGACTCGAGATTTTGTAAATATTTTTGTGAAAGATTGCTCTATCTGTTCTGCATGGCACTTCAATAACTCATGGATTGTAGTTGCAGATTTGACAGAGTTTATTTTTATTTAAACTTTCGTAGATGCTACCAATTAAACCTGTACCCTATTCTTTAGTGCGCTTTATCTCAACTTGTGATATATGATCAGATATTGATGTCGTGATTTGTTATCTATCAAAGTTGAAAATTCAGAAAGAAGAGACAGAATTTGGGGTTTTTTTAATTCTTCAGTTGAATGATGATTAGGTGAATCCGAATGAGCTAACCACTAAATTGCAAACCCGCTTGGTGGACAAAAAGAAATGACTGAATTTACTAAAAATAAAATTAAAGGTGGGTGAACATCCATTTGCAAATAAATTATAGTGGAAGGTAGATGTGGCGAGCCCTTTGCCGGGGTCTAAGTCGAACGCCTTAATTTAGATAAAATATATAGTATATGGTTGGTGCTAATTAATGTTGCCAAACCAGTAGCACTGATATCATATATCGGATTTGTAGTAATAGCGGGTGTTTTGTTACTAATTATTTTGCTACATGAAAAACCCTCCGACACTACCACTGTTGTGAACATTATTACCAGTTTGTGAAAGATAACACATACAATCAGTAAGAAAAAGGAAAAGACACAATCATCGTACGTAAAAGAATTGTATTTATGTGATTTGGTAATAATTTATATCTACAGGCACTAGATAAGTATTAATTCACTACATCAATCAAAACGATGATTACAAAACGTTTACTCATTCAAAAAACATTGACAAATTGATTCTAAAAAAAAAAAAACATTGACAAATTATAAAATCTCTTAACAAAAGTTTTCCAAAACATTTCAATGGACTCATCAAAAAAAAAAAACATTTCAATGGCAATCCAAATCCCAATCCACACTAATAATAGTATTGTAATAAGACTTCAATATCTATTTTTTAGTTGACAAGGAAAGAAATTTCTTTGCACGCTAATTAAGAAAAATCCTATAAAGAAGCTAAAAAAATCCAAATAGCAATTCCCAACAAATCTCCACTATTATTTTTGACTCAAACTCCACCAAATAATCTTCTTTAATTTCTTTTTGCAAGAATTCCAACTTAATCTCTTTTTTTTTTTTTTTTTTTTTTGAGAAAGAATTCCAACTTAATCTAAAAAGTAACAGACACAGATTATGACAGTTCTTTCACCTCAGTGAGATTTGTAAACCAGAAAATTCATTCAATTCCCATCTCCATCTTATAGTTTTATACAAAATTCTTTAATTTACAGCCGGTTATATAATAATATTAATATTAATAATAATAATAATAATAATAATAATCTTGTAAATGAACTATGATCACTGTCTGTGAAGCTTCTGAGGACAATATTAAACTGCGACTGCGAGATAAAAGCATTTATACGAATACATAATAATAATAATAATAATAATAATAATATGAATAAAGAATTGATAATAAGAGGATGATATCCATTAATTATTGCATTATTCAACTATAAAAAAAGTTGGAGTCCAGGTCATTGTTCAACAACCAACTGCATTAGTTGTTTCTTTCAATTAATTTTCTCACCACTTTGGTTTCATTCATCAGGGTCGACCCACTAGTCACGATGCACAAGGTTCGCCACAAAAATCCATCTTTCTACTTTGTGATGATGAGATGCTTATAAACAGTTATATTTCTTCTTCTCTATTTTTTTTTTTTTTGTGTGTGTGTGTGTGTGTGTGTGTGTGTGTGTGGGTGTGTGTGGATATTTTAGAGGGCGCACCATCACTTTAATTTGGAATATATACCACAATACATGGTCACCCCCACTTTCTGACATAATCATTTTCTATAAAAGAATGGTCAACATTGCCGCCTGCTGTGACTGTGACTTGTTTTTGCGCAGATGCTAATCATGAATCTGTATCCAATTCTTTAGACTTCGTAACAGTAGCTAGATTTGTTTAGCCTCAAAAATTAAATGACGTCCATACTCGTAACAGTAGCTAGATTAGTACTTATTAGGATAATGATTTTGTTGCCCTAGGTTTAGTATTATTATGGATTCAGGATTCCTCTCCATTATAATTTAATTGGTTTATGCATCAATCTATATATCAATATGTATATGCCTTTTTCATCAAAACAAAAATATGTATATGCCTTTGCTTTCCTCTTCATCTAAGGATAAAACTATACATATATACACACATACGTTACATATTTGTCAAGTTTATAATTGACTTATAATATGGTGGTTTATATTCTTAATAAGAAAATATATAATACTGAATTTGGAAAGTAGATCAAGCATGTGAGCAACAGTTTCTGCAAAAAAGAAAAGAAAAAAAGCATGAGAGCAACAAACCAAGAAGACTGGGTTACAGTTATTTTATTTCCTTTTATTTTAATTGAAATAATATAAATATGCTATGAAATTGAAAAATTATTAAAATACTCTAAGAGTATTATAAATGCATATTCCCTCATCTCACATGAATTATGGGTTCCACTATAAATTTAATTAGTAAAACCATAATTATGTGAAAGGGAAGAGTAAGTATTTATAATACTTTAGGAGTACTCAATAATTACTTTATGAAACCTTATTATATTGACCAAGTGAAACTTTTAGCTAACCACTTTAACAAAGTGAATCATGTTAATTCTTTATGTTCCTTTATTTTTTTTTTTTTTCCCCGTAAACAAGCACTTAAAAATGAAAAAATGTTTTGAAGAATAAATTGTATAAATAAAAAATCATAAAAGCATGTCTATATACTTCAAGAAACTTCATACAGTGTTCTAATGTTTATGTTCAGCGAAGTTTTCATATGTTCCAAGAAATTATGGTTAAAGTTTCAGCAAAAAAGAAAAGAAAAAAAAAAAAAAAAAAGTTGAAATGGAAATGTATTTGAGTTGAGAGGGAATTCAAACATTAAGAGCATCAGCAACAAAAAGGCTAAATTCTAAATTTAAGCATAAAGAATCCATTTAGCCCAAAATGCTCCCTCCATTGAATGTTGTAAAAGGTAAGGATCGTAAAAAAAAATACCATTGAGCTACAGTGCGGTTCTAAATGTAGAACCACACTGTAGCTCAATGGTATTTTTTTTATTAATATTTTATACTTAAAGTTTTCTCTCTCCACAGTCTCTTATCTCTTTCTCTCTCTCATTCTAACTCTCAGTTCCTATCTCTGTCTCTCACGACAGCTTTTCCCTCTTCACTCCCTCTTTCATGTCTCTCTCGTTCGAAGCTTGCACCGGTGTTGGGTTTTGGATTTTGGAGGTTGGATCGGCGTCAATCAGTGAGTTGGGTTTGGATCGGCGTCGATTGGTGGGCTGGGTTTGGATCGGCGTCGATTGGTGGGCTGGGTTTCGATCGGTGGGCTGGGTTTCGATCGGTGTCGATCAGTGGGTTGGGTTTGGATCGGCGTCTCGGAGAGCAGGGCTGGGTTTGGTTAGCGATGGAGATCGTGGTGGATGCAGCGGGCAGCGACATTGGTGGGCTACGGCGTGGTCAATGGATGTAGTGGGCAAAGGGGTTGGTCTGGTTGCTGTGTGTTTTTTTTTTTTTTTTGGTGGTGTTGATGATCGGAGAGGGTGGTGCTAATGGTCTGGGTTTTTTTTTTATTTTTTTTTTATGGTTGATTATGGGGTGGTGGTGGTGGTGGTGGTGGTGGTGGTGTGTCAGGTGTGTGTGGTGCAGCGGCGTGGTTCTTAAGCACAGAGAGAGAGAGAGAGAGAGAGAGAGAGAGAGAGAGAGACGGAGAGAGAGAATAAATAAATAATGTTGTGGGATATATTATTTTATTGTATAGAAATATTATTTTAATGAGTAGAATAGGAAAATAAAAGTTTGGATGTGGAAGAATTGTAAAATTATATTGTATAATTGATAAAGTAACTTTTTAGATGGTAAAATAGGATAAAATTGAGAAAAATGAATATTGATGCTCTAAGAGCCGTTTGTTAATCTAGTAATATTGTTTTTATTTTTTAAAAATATATATAAGTGAAAAAATATATAAAATTTGTTTACTCCTGACGATACCGAAAAACACCAGTGAGCTACGTGATCATCACAACACTGAAATAAAACTTGCACAAATAAAATAAATGACCTAATAGAGAGCACCGGTGTGGTGCCGACCAAAAACCCTCCGAAAGTCAAGTTAGAAACCTCTTCCAACCCTAGAGTGCTAGAGTTGAATTAATAATGCGTACTTTGATTTGTGAGGATCTTGGAGTATTTATATTATTATAAGACCGAAATTCATGTCTTGGACAAGAAGTTCTTTCCTTGTAGGAAAGTAACTTATGGATTTCGCATATCTTCTTCAATCTTTTTTCTTATAGAAGTCTTCTTAATTAAGGTTTAGCGCACAGGTTAAACAAAGTCATAACAGACTTAACATGAATCTCACGTCAATTTCCCTTGGAAGAACTTGGACCCAACCCTAGAAAAATAACTGTTACGTGTTACTTTCGTCCGTTCACTTTTAATCCACCCTCCTTAAATTCGTCAGTAATAAATCTTTCGTCTCTATTACTGTTACATCCATCAAATATCTCGTACACACTTTTTTTTTTTTATTTCCTTCAACTCCTGTATCAAACGACTCTTAATTAATTAATATAATCTATTTCTTTATGGATTTGAAAGGAACCATTGACAATCGGTCAGAAAGTGTTGTCACATCTAGAGAGCCAAGATCAATTAGATGGATTCGTCTGACAACATCCAATATATTCTTTCTCATCTTGACTATCCATTATCTGCTCATTGATGAAACGCCACGTCCTCACAATTTTAGAAGCCTGTTTAAAGTAGTTTGAAGAAGAAAAAAAAAAAAAAAATGTTATTAACGGTATTTGATAGAGCAGTTTAAAATATAATTTTTATAATTTTTAAAATATATATGAGTAAAAAAATATGTAAAAATTTATAATATTATTTAAAATATAAAAATATAAATTTGAGATAGAAAAACAAATTTAATCAAAAAAATTCAAAACCAATATATTGTATGGGTTGCATAAAGAACAATTATCAAAATCCTTGATTTGTCTTTTGAACCCTCTCCTTTGTGGTCCGTTTGGGTGGGTGAATTTTGAAAAGAAAAATTAGCAGGACACAAGCATTTTATTCGAAAATTAAAGAGAACACTGAAGAAAAAACAAGGAACAACAGTTATTTGCACGTGAAGACCAAAATGCCCATGTTTGGCACAGGTTTTATTACCCATCTTTCGGTTTTTTTCTTTAGTTTTTGTCTTTTTTTTTTTTGGTACTTTTCATTCGGATTTATTTAATTCTTATCATTTTTTTCATTTGTTTTGGTTTTTCTTTTTTCATTTATGAATAATTTGTTAGTTTTTTATTTTTATTTTATTTAAGATAGACAATTAGGCATAATAGTAAATTTATACAAATCATATTTTTTATATTTTCATTTTTTTTTCCTCAATCAAACAAAAATGTTTTCTATCTACCTATCTTTTCACCTCCAAGTAACCATATAGTATATGAGATAAAATTAAAATATTTTCTACCTTCTTATGTTTCCATCTCCAACCAAACATATACTTTTTTTTCTTTTATTTTTTTTACCTTTCTCAAATGTCTTTTGGTTTTTCTCTTAACAAATCGCTATTTGTGTAGATTTGACTTGGTTTTTGCAAATAAGTATAAAAATGCGTAGTGACTCGTAAAGGTCATGCTTCAACAAGCATGTATAAGCAGGTTTGTGTACTTTGATTTTTATTTATTTATTTTTGGTTGTAAACCACTTCTGTCACTATAAAAAAAAAACCCAGGTCTATCTTATTTTATTTCCTTTTGAGAAAGGGGAAATAATGAAAGATTTTTCTCTTGAAGCTGGGTCTACCAGAATTCTTTCTATATATAAGAGTGGTGGTGGGAGGCCAATTTTTGGTGGCGATGGGAAGGAATTGTGAAAAGGGAGGGGGAGGGGTTGTGGTTTTTGGTGAAATTAAATATTAATTGGAACTTTCTTTTTCACACTTGACTAGTACATACTTTTTTTTTAATTTTTTTTATGTGAGTACATACTTTGTTGTTGTTGGGTTATTTTATTTGACTTTTAATTAATTATTTTGACATAAGACTAGTACCTACTTTTTAACAACTTTTTATTTTTTGAGAAACTACTTTTTAACAATTGGAATTGAAAATTCTAACGGATTCGAACTTAGTTGGATATGCAACCTTTAAAACTTTGATTTATACGTTGGAGGCAGAGGCCTTATCTCCCCCCCCCCCCCCCCCCCCCCCCCCCCCCCAAAAAAAAAAAAAAAAACCATTGTTGGGTTCTTCATACCCCGTGGCTTTTGTCCTCATATCACTATGAAGAAAATTGCATTATAATTTTATATCTACCTAAGCTAGTCTAGACTCTAGAGTCAAAGTATCTGTTTTGGTGGATTTCCTATTATTTTTGTTCCAGTAGACTATGTCATATTATATTATATATATAATAAAAGTTGAATTTAGATGTCATAGTTACACTACGTGACTTTATTAAATTGCAAAAAAAATTAACAAATTTTTAAATTTTAAGAATAAAGATATACATATATTTTAGATAAATATGACAAATTAAGTAATGAAAGAAAGTAGTATTTAATTTACAATTATAACAATTGTGTTTGTCTAAAATGCTATCAACAAAGTCTAAAATCAATAGAATAAAATTATCTAAGGGTAGAATTTAAATAAATAAAAAAAGACAAAAAAAAACGTAAAAGAAAAAAAAAAGATGAAATTTACTTTTTTTTTCTTACGTTTCTTTAAGGGTGTGTTTGTTTGGAGGTGAAACAGGGAGGATGGAAAACTTTGAAGAGAAAATAGGAGAAAAAACTTTTTTGGGGTGTGTTTAGTTGGATGGAGAGGAAGGAAAATAAATGATAGGGCCCAGGTATTTTCTCCCCTGGCCCACCAAAATGTTTTCTCTCCAAAATGGAGAGAAAACTGATTGAGGATAAATTTTTTCTTGATTGACAAAAATGCCTAGTACATATACAGACATTTATTTAAATTGCTTTTATTTTATTTTCTTCTCACGTTGCTTTGCCCATTATGTGTTTTTTTTTTTTTTTTTTTTTTTCCTTCTGGGCAACAGATGTTGGCTTTTTTTTTTTTTTTTTTTTTTTTTTTTTTTTTTTTTTTTTTTTTTTTTTTTCAGGCCTGGGCTACATTGCCTTTTCTTTGCTTTTATTTTCCTATTCTTTTTTTCTTCTTTTGATTTTCTAGGCTGGGCATGATAGTTTTTTTTTTTTTTTTTTTTAACTAGTTGTGAATTTATTTTAACAAGATTTTTATTTTTTTAATAAATTTGGGTGATTTTTTTTTTTTGTGGTTATTTGTTACTTTTTTGTTTTAATTGGGTATCATTCTTTAATAAGGGTATATGAGTAAATTTATACAAACTCATTTTTTTCATCCCTCCACTTTTTCACCTCCAACCAAACAAATAGGGGAGAAAATAAAATCTTTTCTATCCTCCTATTTTTTCACTTTTCTACTATTTTCTATCCTCTCACTTTTTCACTACTCCAATTAAACGGACTCTAAAAAATGTAAAAGGGAAAAAAAAAAAAAATGATGGTATTTGAAACTGCGGAGATAATTTATTGTATGGCCGACCGCGTTGACTATCCTACGCGCAAACATTTGACATTTACTGTTTGTAGTAGTTGGAACTTGGAACTTGGAAAAACGTTATCACCATTCACGAGCTTCCGCAACCATCAACTCCAATTTATTATTCATCAACTTTTTCCTATTCAAGTCCATTTGAGATGAAAAGGCTGTTAAACGTTCCAAAGGATAGAACTTGCAAGCAATATATTGGTATCTTTTAGGTTTAAGGTGCAATTCTATGTTTGATCATACCTTTTAGGTTTTTTTTTTTAAGAAGTTAATATGGCAAGCAATATATTTGTATCTTTTAATTTTTTATTACATGATTATTTGTTATTGACATCAATATTTTATAATGGATTTAATTTGTTATGGCTTTTGTTTTGTGCTTTGTTCCATGTAATCTATATTTTTTAATTAAAAGCAAAATTTGTTGTCAAACATGAATTTGGATATGAGAGAATCCATCCGTCCAAATTTCTATGTAAGTCTATCTTTACTTAACTCCGTTTTTTTTTTAAGTTCAAAAATTTGGATATTTGTTCATTAATGAATTGAGGTTTTGGCTGAATTTTGTTTTCAACTGTTTCAATTATTGAATTCATTATTTTTTTCACGTGTAATATTAATATCTATGTTTTTTTATGATAAAAAAAATAATATATGTATTCTGAAAGGCCAAAACACAATTCAATTACAAACATTACATTAAGTTAGGGTGTTATATTTATTTATTAGTAAGTTAGAATGTTACATTAAGTTAGAGCATTATATTTTTATTTATTATTAATATAGAATGTTACCTATGGATACATATGCTGGTTTAGGGTTGATATAACTTATAACCATTTGAATGAAATCAACACTAAAACAAATGATTTAAATATCAAAATAAGAAATAAAAATTAAATTTCTTTTAAGTGTACAAGTACAATTTATTTTTTAATCTTAAATTTCTGAATTAATTCTTTTTTCATTTTATTTGTTATTAAAATTAATTATATTATCAAAATATTTTTTATTAAGCCGTGCATCGCACGGGCATAATACTAGTATATATATAAAACCAAAACCTCTGAAACTCTCACAATTTTTCACGACAACACAATATTTAAATAAAATTATCATTTTATTTAAATAAAATTATTATTTTTAGTTTAAACTTAACCAGGACTCTAATAAGTCCAACTTAAACTTAAACTTAAACTCAAACTCAAACTCATCATTATCATTTTTTTTAAAATAAAGTTATTTTTGTTTAATCAAAACTTAACAAGGAGCGAAACTCTATCTCTCTAACAAGTCCAACTTAAACTCAAATATTGATATTCCATATAAAAGCAAAAATTATGATAGGACTCAAAAAAAAAAAAAAAAAAAAGACTAACGTTGAAAAAAGAGAGACTCACGTTGATATTCATGGGTATGATTTTTGGGTTGAAATTTCTACTAATTATTTTTTTTTTTTATATTATACATGGCAGATAAAACATCACTATTGTTTTGAAGAAAAATCAAAGATGCAACCTATGTCTTCCAGCCTAGGGAAAGATAAATTTTTATCTAATATGTTATATATAAATTTATTGAATTTGGTTTGGTTCTAAAGTAAAATTTGGGGATTCTATAAATTTTGAAAATTTTTAAATCTTGGAGTTTTTGGTATTTGCCTCTCAGTAGATTGATATTAATTCTTCACATTAAATGCTTTTTATTTAGGTTTATGCGATGTTTTGTTTTCTTATCAAAAACTATATTTGGTTGATTAATTATTTGTGTGGTTTAATTTCCATAATTTTTTTTTTTTCAGAATGTCTATTTACTCATTGTTGGATTTCTTTTAAAGTCAATAGTTTTTTCATGCATTGCACGAGTTAGCGACTAGTTATTTAGAATCACAAAAATTATTCATAATTTTATTTGCAAATTAGACAATAAAAAATAATTTCAGGATTTTTTTTTTTAAATTAATCAAATTTTTGAGAAAATATTTTTTTTTTTTTTTTTTTAAGGGAGAAAATAGTTTCTAGAAAACAAGTCATTTCTAAAAATATACGTTTCTTTAAAAAGATTGGGATGTAAGTAATGGAAAATTAATGAAAGTGATTTTATAGCCAATTCTTGAAAGCATATATGAATATGATGTAGTAGCCACCTAATACTCGCATGCATATGGAGTTTGTACAATGCTTAGACAATTCAAGTGTTGCTTTCATGAGAATGACACATTTTTTGCACACTTGGATGCTGTGTTGGACACTTGGAGTTTTCTTGAACACTTAGAGGGTTACCATCATGACAATGACATCCCTTGGGACACTTTCTTTTGAAGGCTAGTGAGTTGGAGTGTTTTATATCTTGAAAATAACTTCTCTTAGGACACTTTTGTGGAATTGTACTTTTCTTGGGCAGTTTAAGAATTGTCTTGAATATTAAAAACTAAGAAAATCATGACAAGGGAAAACCCTCTCATCTTGACAACCCTACTAAAGGGAGGCAGGAGTAAGGGGTTGGAAAATTTTGAAGAAGGGGAACACCAAAGTAGAAAGGAAAGATATAACCCGAGGACTAAGGAATTTTGTTCAGAATTTAGGAAAAAAGCTCGACTATACAATCGTAGCCTTGGTTGGATCAAGGAGGTTTAGGATAAAAAAAACTACAGTTTAGCTCCCTTTGTAATCTTCAGAGCCGTTTCTTGGACCTCTTATTGTGGGATAAATCCAACCATGCGAGCCCAAGGCTGTTGGGAAAGGACCATCACAATTGGCGCCATCTATGGGGAAATGCTACTACGCTAAAGGCCTAGCAGTGGTGGAGGTATCTACTAGATAGAGGATCAACATGCAAATGTGGGGTTAGTGGGGTCCGGCGAGATCCATTCTAGGGAGGGAGCACTGCAACCAAGACAGGCACGAGACTCAGGTGGACTTGCATGCAGCATCATCTTCAGGAGAGGCAACCATGTTTTACATGCCTGAGGGCTCTTACCATAATGATTAGGATCGTGAGATGAAAAGCCTGCGAAGGAAAATTAAGGAGTTAGAGCTCGAAATAAGGGGAAGGCATGGTAGAAGGTCCCTTGAGGGGTTATCCTATGATCATGGCTCAGAAGCGAGCATACAAGGGGCTTATCCCACTAGGACCATTCTTGGCTATCAAAGGAACAAGTCAAATGAGTCCAGAGGCAAACGATTGTGTCACCTAGGAGAGAAAGGCACGAACAACCCAACACCGCTATGGACGCTACAAGCTGAGCGCTCAAAAGGATAGCCCAGTCACCTTTCTTTGAGGAAATAGAGTGTACTGAGATGCTGAGACACTTTATTCATTTGTCATTCACATGTTATGATGGCAAGACAGACCTGATGGACCATGTAAGTCATTTCACTCAACTAATAGTACTTTTATTCTTGGAATGATGGGCTTTTGTGCAAGGTGTTTCCCTTTAGTCTTGGTCCCACAGCAATAAGATGGTTCAACAGTCTAAAGAAGGCTTCTATCCATAACTTTAGGGAGTTAATCCAGGCATTTGGTGCTCGCTTTATGATGTGCATCTAAGTTCCCCAACCATCGATGCCTTGATATCCATGAAGATGGGGAGTGGAGAGACTCTCCGATCCTACACAGACAGGAACTGAGAATTATATAACGAGATTATAGGAGGCAATGAGCAAGTAGTTGCAAGCATGTTTAAACTGAGGCTTCCCTACGAGTTCGAGCTAAGATACTCATTGACTATGAAGCCCCTCGAGAACATGCATTAGTTAATGAGGCAGATAAAGGATCACAAAAGGCTGAAAGATGATAGATTATAGAGTAAAGGGAAGGCCCTTATTGTGTTTCAGTATCAGGGGGAGCACCGAACTAGAGGCTTCCAGCAAAGGCATAAAAGAGATGCAGGGGTGCAAAACCCCGTTAGCCGAGCAGAGGGGGTGAATGTAGCATTCAAGGAGCCTGTACACAAAATCTTGGAAAAGATCAAGCACAAGCCTTATTTCTGTTGGCCCGGTAAGATGGGCGGAGATTCAATCAGATGGAATCAAAATCTGTAATGCAAATATCATTAGGATAAGGGGCATACCACCAAGCAATGTAGGACATTCAAGGACTACTTGGAGAAGTTAGTCTAGGCAAGGCATTTGAGGGAGTATGTAGTCGGCCAATGAGGGAGTACAATGAGATAGGCATGAGGAAGCCAAGAAGGGATAATGCTACCTCCCTTCAGCATTATCAAAGTTATACACACCTCGTCAATTAGGGTTAGAACTAGTCAATGAAGGGGGATACTCAGGATTACCTCCCAGCAAGAACCAGAAGCATTGGAATGCCTCGGGAAGATGCCTAGGTCAAGGAGAGAGAAGGCAGCCTTTGATGAAAATGATCTCAAGGGACCACCCAACCACATGATGACGTGCTAGTCATAACCCTCTAGATCGAGAAATTCCTTGTCAAAAGAGTTATGATCGATCAGGGTAGTGGGGTGGAGATAATGTACCTCGATCTCTATAAGGGCTTAGGTTTGAAAGATGAGGACCTCACAAAGTATGATACCCCGTTGGTGGGATTTGACAGGAAAATGTGATGCTTGCAAGGCAGATCAAGCTCCTTGTGGTAACAGAAAGAAAAGAGGTAATGGTGAATTTTATAGTGGAAAGTGCTTTCTCGTCATACATAGTGATCTTGGTGTGACCATGGATCCATGCCATTAGGGTCATGCCTTCCACTTTGCACTTGAAAGTGAAGTTCCTTATCGACCAAGGAATCGTAGTAATAAAGAGAGATCAAAATGCAGCTTGGCCATGTCTGGTGGCTGCGATTAACCATGAGATCAAGTAGAAGGAGTAGGTAGAATCAAACCCATTATAGCAATTACAGTGCCCTTAGGATTCCAATGGGGTTGAACAAATAAGCTATTTTTGGAAAAGAAAGGCCACAGAAAACCTAGAGCACGCATACACATACACGCGTATGCTCCAAACCTACATGCGCATGCTTCAAGCATGTGTTCGCACACACCAGCATGCATGCAAATGCTAGGGTTCCAGAAACTATGAAAGGAAAGTTTTTTGCATTTAAAACTTGTTTTGAAACGAATCCTACATTATCTAGGAGCCATTCCAAACCTCTTTTTTCTGACTATAAAAAGCCTTACATGGTACCTTTTCAAAGCATGTAGAAAATCTGAATGGAAAACAAAAGATTCACTAGAAATAGTGAATCAAAGAGAGTTTTTTCACAAAACATTCTCAAGTCAATATTTTTCTGATTAGGAACTTTTTTGGTATTGATCTTCGATTTTCAAGGTTTAACTAAATTATTTTTTTTTGGTTGTAACTAGATTAACTAAGGGGAATTGTCAAAATCAAGCCAAAAGGAGCCGTTGTTTTGGAGGTAAAAGTTTTAGCTCTTCTTGCCTCATTTTCCTTGATTAAATATGTTTTTCTCTTGTTTCATTCATTTATATATGCTTAACATGTTTTTTTTAGCTTAAGTTTGCTTTGTTTTATTGTGTTAAGCATGCTAGGTTGCTAGATTTAGTTTTTGTGTTGTTGTGTTCTTGTTTTCTAGGTTGCTACACGCATGCTTACTACATGCATACTCGAAGTATGCATATGCGTGCAACTGGGGTACGTACGTAGGCCCTATGTATGCGCACGCGTGCTCATGCCCAGAATCCATAATCCGAACCTTTTGGCTTTTATTTCTTTGCTTTATTTATTTAATATGTCTCTCTTTTGTTCTAGTTTTCTACATGTATATGTCACTGCCTCCATGTGTTGTTGTTTGTTCTTTACATGCTAGATTAGGCTTTATCATCAATCTTGTTGATGTGCCATGAACATGCATATAACATGATCATGCATTGATGCATAGGTGTTGTGGTTTAGTAAGAGTTAAATGATGCATTCATATGAACATGCATTTGTTTGGGACATGATTTTGTCTTAGGTTGATGAATGTGAATATGTTAGTTTGGATGCCATGTATTTGACATTTAAAGTGTAATAACGTGCTAGTTTAACGTTGCCATGTCTATGTTTCTGCCTTAGATGTAATATAATGCTATGTGTGATAGATGTATGTTAGGGTTTGGGATAAAAATGCCATGTTGATTGCTTAGATGTATGCCAATTCGTGTGTGAGTCTAGAATGATGAATGTTGAATGTTCCTTTAATGAGATTAAGATGTGAGACACAATGAGTAGAAGTTGACCCACAAGTCGGTTGGGGTTGGGTGCCTAATACCTTCCTATCCCTATACCTAAACTCCGAACACATGCTCTAGTAATAGATCAGTCCTTTCACGAAGGGCACTATATTTATGGTTCCTAGGCCTAATCTTGGTGGCAACTCCATTTCCTCCTCCACCACATTTCGTTTGGCTGAGGCATAAGCCCCTTCGTTACTCCCACAAGGGTGTTTTATGAAAAACTTCCTCTGCGATTGAATATTTCCAATGAATCTTGTGTTTTTCCTCCTGAATTCACTATTTTTTACTATGAAAAGGTCCAAGGTTAGTTTAGGGCCCAATTAGATTGAAATTGACTTGAGGAAGTGCTTTCTAAAAAATATAACCCTTTTATGAACTATATAAGCTATTTTTGGAAAAGAAAGGTCATGAAAACCCTAGGGCATGAGTATGCATACACACGTATGTACTTGCATGCTCAAGCTCTACCTATGCATACTTCATGCATGCGTATGCATACACAGGCAAGCGTGTGCATGCTAGGGTTCTAGAAACTATGAAAGACAAGTTTTTAGCATTTAAAACTTTGTTTGGAATGAATCCTACATCATCTTGGAGTCGTTCTAGACCCCTATTTTCTAACTATAAAAAGCCATATATGGTAGATTTTCAAAACACAGAATCTAGGAGAAAAACACAAGATTCGCTAGAACTAGTGAATCACAGAAGATGTTTTTCATAAAACACCCTGGTGCAACGAGGGGAGTAAGCGTCAGTCGGGTGGACTGTGGTGGAGAAAAAAATGGAGTTGCCATATTGATTAGGTCTAGGAACCATAAATATAGCGCTATTCATGGAAGGACTGATCCACTACCAGAGCATATGTCTGATGTTTAGGTATGGGGATGGGAAGGTGTTAGGCACCTAACCCTACCAACCTATGGGTTAGCTTCCACGTCCTAATCTCATTAAAGGAATAATCAACATTTATCATTCTAGACTCACACACACTAGCATACATCTAAGCAATCAACATGACATTTTTCATACTAAACCCTAACATACATTTATCACACACAACATCATATCATATCCAATGGTAGAAACAAATCATAGCAGAATCAAACAAAAATGTTATTGCATTTTAGACATCAAAGGCATGGCATCCAAACTAACATATTCATGTTCATTAACCTAAGACAAAATCATGTCCCAAACAAATGCATGACTTACCTTACTTACCCTAAAACATCATGGCATCTATGCATCAATGCATGATCATATCTTATGCATGTTCATGGCGAGACAAAGAATGAAAACCTAACTAGCATGCAAAGAGCTAACAAACAACAACACATGGAGGAAGAGACATGTACATATAGAAAAATAGGACTAAATAGAGACATATTATACAAGTAAAGCAAAGAAGCAGAAACCAAAAGGTTTGGATTAGTGTTTTTGGGTACGAGTATGAATTCATATACATAGGGTTTGCGTATGCAAGCTAGTTGTATGCGTACGCATACTTTGATTATGCATGTGCATGTAGTTAGCATGCGTACACATACACACCCTAAACCCTAACCTAGAAAAAAAGAACACAAACAAAACATAAACTAAATCTAACAGCCTAACACTCATATAACATAAAAACAAAGCATACCTAAGCTAAAGAAACATGTTAAACATATATAAAATGAAAGAGACGGGAAAAACAGGTTTAATCAAAGAAAAGAGGCAAGAAGAGCTAGAACCTTTACCTCCAAAACAAAGACTCCTTAGCTTGATTTTGACCATTCTCGTTAATCAATCTAGTCACAACCAAACTAAAACAAGTTAGTTAAACCTTGAAAGTCAAAGAACATGATCAAAAAAGGTCTTAATTAGAACAATATTGACTTGAGGGTGTTTTGTGAAAAACTCTATCTTTGATTCATTATTTCTAGTGAATCTTATGTTTTTCCTCCTGGATTCTGTGTCTTTTGAAAAGGTACCATGTATGTCTTTTGTAGTCAGAAAATAGGGGTTTGGAGTGGCTCCCAAATGATGTGGGATTCGTTCTAAACCAAGTTTTAAATGTATAAAACTTGCCTTTCTTAGTGTTTGGAACCCTAGCACACGCACCCATGCCTGTATATGCATACACATGCATGAAGCATGTGCACGCAGAGCTTGAGCATGTGTGCGCATACACGTGTATCTGTACAGATGCCCTAGGTTTCATGGTCTTTCTTTTCCAAAAATAGCTTATTTAGTTCATAAAAGAGTAATATTTTTTTGAAAACACTTTTCTCAAGTCAATTTCAATCTGATCAAGCCTTAAACAAAACTTGGGCTTTAAAATTCCAACATCATTAAGGAACGGGGGCCCGAGTTGTAAATGGTACAAAATATGGTGTCTACAAATGCCCTTCTTTTGATTTTTGAGCTCTACTAATGGAATTAAAAGAATAAGAAACAAAACATTTTGTTTCGACATATAGCTAGGGGCTAACCCATGCATGTGGCAAACAACACACATACATAGGGCGGGGCGCAACTCTGCAGAATTACATGGGATTCGTATATTTGAAGTCCCACCTTTGCTACTCAAGAAATGAGCAATGATAGGTTCACTATCCTAGAACCTGTTATGCTAATTGCAAGCAAAAGGCGAGTGACTCACTATCCTAGAGTCACTAAAAAGAAAAACAAACATAGCCAACAGCCTCAATCATTAATCAAACAAACAAGGTGCTCTTACAATTATTTATTTATTTATTTATTTTTTGTGGTGTGGGGATCTTGCCTCAAAATTTTTCGGGTGGTTTGTGCCTCTTGGTAATACTTTTCTTCTATCTCCATCTCTATCTCTCCTATTCTGGTAAGGCTCTTTCCTCTGGGTGACTTTGTTCTCTGTCTCTTTTATTCTGATTTGTATGGGGCTTATGCTTGCATATTCAATTCCCACTAGATATGTGCACAAGTTCTGTATTCTTCTTTTCTGGCTTGTGTAGGAACTGTGCCTACATATTCAATTCTCACGGGATATGTGCACATGTGGCCTTGGTAGTTCTGACTTATGAGAAAGTCCTTGGGGAATGATCCACTGAAAAGAAAGACTCACTGAGGGGTGTGTTGGTGGCCCACGAACGAGCCTTCTTGGTAATTTTGACTTATAAGGAAGTCTTTGATGGTGTGTAGTCCATTAGGGATAATTTTCTTCTTCTCCTTCATGACTCACTAGCTAACTTATGTTGATTCTACTCACGAGGGAGTTTCCTCAATTCTTTGGGGGAATTCTTTTCTTCACAACCCTCAAGGGAGTTGTCCTTGTACCTTGGACCTGCGAGGGAGTCCTTTATGATAATTGGGAAACATTTTTTTATCTTGTGAGTTACTAGGGATTTAGTTGATGGTCTTAACTCACGAGGGAGTTTTTTTAGTGATGTCTAATCTGCTGAAGGATGGTCTTGATCCTTTTAATCCACTGGAGATGCTTTAAGTGTCTTCCATCCTATTGAGGATATTTCTGTCATTTTTGGTTGCATTCTTGAATTTTTCTTTGCATTTTCTACCTTCTAGGAGTGCACTAGGTATATTCTGAATCTCTTTTTTGGCTAAACTACACGTAGTTCAGTCATCAAACCTTCCCGCCCCTTCATTTTTTTCCAACGGCTGTAGAAACCGCATTTTTTACCCTTTACAACTCGAGACCCTGTTCCCTAATAATGCTTGAACTCTAAGACCTAAGGCCAGTTTGGGGCCTAATAAGATATTAAATTGACTTAATGAGTATTAAAATGGAAAATATAACCTTTTTAATGATAAAAAAAACAATTTTTGGAATAAATTGACCAAAGTGGCCCTCGACTTACCTGCATGGGTCGCGGCCTGCGTACGCGAGCCAATGCATGCGTATGCAGGCACTTTCCTGGGCATGTAGTTAGGGTTTCAGAGCTTAAGAAAGACAAGTTTTTTGTAATAATGGTTGAGGTTTGGAATGAATCCTACATCATCTGAGAGCCGTTCTAAACCCCATTTTTTTCACTATATAAAGCCTTACATGGTACATTTTCAAAACACACAAAAATACCATGGGAAAAACCTAAGATTCACTAGAAAATAGTGAATCAAAAGGGAGTTTTTCACAAAACACCCTCAAGTCATTTTTTATTTGATTAAGACCTTTTTTTGGCTCTAATCTTTTGAGTTTAAGATTGCTAATCACTATATTATTGAGTTGTGATAGATTTCATTGAGGGGAATGGTAAAAAATCAAGCCTAGGAACTTTTGCTTTATGGTATTCTTTTTAAACTTTTCTTTTTCTATTCTGACTTTAATCTTTGTTTTAGTCTGTTTCTTTTGTTTAGTTTATGCTCACATTTTTGTTTAGGTTGGTTTTAGGTTTTCTTTATGTCATTAAGCATGTTAGGTTGCTATATTTTAAGTCCTGTGTTTTGTTTAGCTTTTGCTCTATTTCTATGTAAATTAGGTCTTCTGGGTAAGGATCTGTGTATGCATGATCTAGCCTGCACACGCAAGCTAAACTAATGCATATGTAGACCTGTTCTAGCGTATGTGATGCCGTTACCCAAAAACTGTAATTTTTGTTTGTTTTGTTTCTGCATTCACATGTGTATTCTGTGTATCATATGTTTCATGCCGTATAGCTATTTGTTTACCTTTTAATATGTTTGTTTGTTATCACATGTGTAGATTTGGGTTTACATTAGCGTTTCTTAGTATTAATGCCATTCATTCACATGTTCATGCATTGATGCCATAGGTGCTATGGTGTTGAGAGGTAAGTAAAGGATAAGTCATGCATTAGCAATGTCCATGCATTGTATTAGGGTTTCACCTTAATGATATGATAGAACATGCTTAGATGTATGATTAGGGTATTGTAATATGTTTGCTTGCTGCGTTGTTGTAGATGCATGATAGGTTTTCACATGTTAGTTGAATGCTAGGGTTTTCTATTGTGCCTTGGCTCTCCTTTGTTTTAGATTGATAAGTATGTGTGTTTTGGGATGAAAGATACCATGATTGTATGCATAGATGTATGTTAGTGTGTGTGTGTGTGAATGTAGATGCAAGTGTTGAGAGTGCTTTTAATGAGGTTAAGGTATAAGCCACAATGATAAGAAGCCAACCTTAGGATTAGGCGATCTTGGGCTCCTAACACCTTCCCAAGATCGTACCTAAACTCCGAACCTAAACTCTAGTTGTAAGATCAAAGGTCATTCCTCAAAAGGACACTATATTAATGGTTCCAAGACCATATAACTAGTTGGCAACTCCATTTCTATTGTTCCCATAGTGGCGACTCTACTGGGGATAGTGAGTTTAATTCCTATGTGTCTTATTTCTTAACCTTGATGAAAACATTTTCAACACTTGTTGCACACACATTCACTTTTTCTTTTTGTCCCTTAACCTTGGTTGGTGATAAATGGGAAGATGGAAGGCTCCATTCGGGCCCCAATTTTCCAAAGTTCATTTGACCAACTCACAATTTGTGCCATTGCCTATAATGGGCCTTGAGTACATTAAAGGTTTGCTACCAATCCACTATGGGGTTCACTTAGGCCCTTGGTTGGAATCATAGCCCACCTAGTTGTGAGTGACCTACTTATTTATCCCTTTAGCCTTAGGGAGCCTACCCACACTAGAGATCCTAGATCCTACCCACATTAGAGATCCTAGATCCTACCATGAAGGGTACCCTATATATATCTCTTGTTTTGTTCAACCATATATCATGTGTCCACCTAATTCTAAAGAACAAATAAAAGGTATTAAAATGGAAGGGATGGCCCTAAAGTTATGTTATACCCTAAGATGTTGTAAAACAAAAGAAAAGAAGTTCTCACGTATAAGAGGCTTATCCCTAAATCCAAAGGTATATCTTAACTTGAAAGGTTCATAAAACCATAGCATTATTGCTTTCATAGGCCCGAATCAAAAGGGCTTTTGGAAAAGAGGACATTGGACCTAAAGTAACAAGTATGCTATGGTCTTAGCATCCAATATTCTTCAAAGCCAAATGAAACCCCCTAATCTTGGGTCTTTTTGTTGTATGCCTAGGCTCAAAATGATGAGAATTTCATAGACTTTGAAGGAAGGCCATAAAATATTCTAGCTAGAGGGCTATTTCAAAGAAAAAAAGTGATGAAATAAAAATGAAAGCCCAAAGGTGACGAATGCATTTTAGGCCCAAATTTGAGACAAAAGGATTGAAAATTCCTAAGTACATCATAATGAAAGCCCACGAGAGTAAGATGAGAGCTTTATTGTAAATGGACCAAAGCCCAATGAAGCAAGGGGCAAGGATCTATGAGATGAAAGGGGGTGATATTGTAATTGGGCTTCCATTAAAATGAACTTAAAGAATTTTCTAAGGACATCTAAAAAGTAAAAGGAACCTTTTAATTGGGACATGAACTTAATAAAAATGAGACTTCTTTTTAGGCAACGCCAAAGTCAAGAAAACACATTCCTACTCCTATTTGGATTCGAGAGAAAGGAAGGCGCTTGATCAAGATAGAGGATACATACCAAGAAGAAGAAAACAACCAAGAGACAATGGCTACCTCCACGAAAGACCCAATAGTACAAAAGATCCTTAAGGCTTTGAACGAACATGGAGAATCTCTTAAGAAAATGGGAGGATCACTAGGTTGGAAGAATTTAGGCTCAAGAAAATCCACACATGTGGAAATCCATAGTAATGAGGAGGAAAATGAAGAAGGAGATGAAAAAGACAAAGTGGAGTATGAAAGAAACAAGCAATTTTAGAGGCTCACAGCAGAAATCATAGTCATGAGGGAAAAGATGGAGAAGATGCAACTTACCTTACATAAGGCACAAAAATGGATGACTACCTTCATAATATGGGGGGAGTAAGCTCAATGGCGTCTATTGTATTGCCGCCCAAGTTCAAGAACTCCGATGCAAAAAAATTTGATGAGATTAGGGATCTAAAGCAACACATAAGAAATTACCTAAGAATTGCAGAAATGAAAGGGCTAGATGAGAAGCAACCCCTGCATGCGTTTCCTCTCTCACTCACTTGAGGTGCATCAAGGTGTACTATAGCCTTGATCCAAGCAAAACCAAGGTGTGGAATGAGCTAGTGGAGTTGTTTGTGGACCAAGTCATCTTCAACACCATGATTGATGTGATTTTAAGGGATTTAGAGACCACCAAACACATCGTAGGGGAGACTTTTTCTTAATACATAACTAGATCGAAGAACAAGGCATCTAGAATGGTCAATACCCGAAAAAAAGAAAAAAAAAGAAAAAAAAGAAGAAGAAGATTAAGGAAGGGTATTTAAGTAAATCTCTTATGGAGTCAATTTGATAATTTATAATTATAAGAGAGTTTATTGAAAATAAGGTTGAAACTCTAGCTTATTATGTCAACTTATATGGAGAGATATTTTGAGAGAGGAGACTACCCAAAATACTCAAGTAGGGAAGGTTTGACTGCACAATTGAGGTAAGAGTCTGAGAATCTCTTTCTTGTCAAATCTAAGCTTTATTTGAAATTAGAGTATTTTTTTATGTGGGTATTTTGACCAATAGTGAAACTATTTCATCATTCAATAGTTTTAATGATGCAAACGAAGAAAATTTTGGATTTATTTTTGGAAAACTAGACACTATTATTGCATATTTTTTTTATGTTCAGTAACTTAATTTTATCTATGTCTTTTGTTGAGTTGAGCGGAGATAGAATTTTTTTAGGCTTCATGGGTCAAGTTTCTACATAGGCCTTTATGCCGAAGTGATGGAATTAGGGAGTATGAGAAATAAAAAGAATAGTAACTAGTCTAGGCTTTAAGGCGTGACAAGTTATTAGTTATCGCATGTAAAAAAAAAAATAGAAAGGTGTTAACGTAATTGTGTTCAGGTGGATTTTTTATAAATTGACTTTTGACTTTATAGGTATTCTATAGTCTATATCCCTAGGAAACTATTTGTAGCAGAAAGTAAATAAAATATATGATATGAATAGGTGGATTTTTTTGTGTGAGATAACAATGGATAGTTATGAGATATTTTTAGTAGTCTCTCTATTTGGCTAGGTAACATTATAATTCTTAAATGATTTGATTATTGAGTAAAAATATTTGAAAATTGTTTTAGGTGATCTCTAAGGATTTTAGAGGATTTGTCAAGGAAAAGTTTCTTTTGGAATAGCTTTTGGAGGTAAGTAACCTTATCCTAATTGGTTTTATTTTGCGTATTTTAACTATTGAAAATTGTTTCCAGTCGTTACAATTTTATTTCTATTGTATTACTGATTTCAAGTAAAGAGTTATCACAAATATATCTTATTATTGAATATATGATGTATCTTATTTTGTTTTTAGCTATATTGATTCAAAGTAAAAAGTAAAGAGTAAAGAATTTTCACAAATATATATGAGCATTGAATATAAGATTTATTTTATTTAATTGTTTATTTTTAGCTATATTGATTTAAAGTTAGAATATAGAAATATCACAAATATATTTGAATATTGGACAATCTAACTATGAATTGATTTTGATACCCAGCCAATGGGGATTATTCATTGTTACTCTGATACCCAAACAATGGGGGTTATTCATTGGTATTTTGATACCCAAACCAATGAGGGTTATTCATTGGTACTCTGATACCCAGCCAATGGGGTTATTCATTGGAAGTCTGATGCCCAGTCATAGGGATATAGCGTGACCATAGTCATAAAATTGTTAACAATATGAATTATGTTTGAATATTTGAACCATTTGATTTCTTAAAACTACATATGTGAATTTGAAAATGTTTGAGTATTTGAACTATTTTGAGTCATTAAAACTGCTTATGTATTTTTAGAACCTATTGTAAGTTATAGTTTTTGATATATAGAAAATTGACTACTTTCTAACCATCTATGATATATTTGTAAGATTAAAGCATGTGATCTATTTGTAACTTATTATTTTAAGACTATAAAACTTCTTAGTTATATTTTGTAAAACCCATAGTATATTATAACTTTTGAAAACTCATATTACATCTTATTATTTTATAGATCTATTGCTTGATAGAACTTATTAGGACATTGGTTACTTATTGAGTTGTCAGCTCACCCCTCTTTTCCCTCCAGTTTCAGATTGTGAAGAATAGCAAGTTTTGAGAGTTTTGATGTTGTGTTGTGAGCAGGAAAAGAAGCTTAGTGATTTTGGAATTGGATGGTCTTTTAATAGTTTTATATTTATTGCCCAATTGGCATTATGTACATGAGGTTTGGATTTCGTTCCTATTAAATTATTGGAGATCTATCTATAAAGAAATTGTTGAGGTATTTTGAATTTATTTGAATTAATTTTTGAGGATAAAAATTTTAGTTGCTAAGAAGGCTTTGCACACTTGTAGGGTGCTTATTTTATAAGCGTGTGGTAGTTGTCGCGTGGCTATCTTTATAGTTAGGTTTGGGCCAGACAGGTCAATAGGTCAAATGAGAAAGACCAAATCAACATGATCATCAAGAACTTTCTTCCGGTTTATAATAGTAGGCTTTTGTCATCACCTGTTAGTCCATTTGGAGAGTTATATGATTGTGGGACAAGAATTAAAGATGCTCTCAATAATGGACAATCGGAGAAAGGGGAAAGCAAGCCTCCAACCAAGAAGACATATGGAGGAGGGACCACCACTAAAGCACCCAATCTTATGAATGTAAGCGCCATCATACCCTAACCAACACTGGCCTTCCCAGAGAAAGCGCACTAAGAATTCTCCAACCTAGGAATGACCCTCACCCAAGCATATGAAACCTATCCTTCAAAGGATTCATCAAACCTTTAGACCCCACACCCATGCCTAATTCCATAACTCCCTCTTGGAACTTCAATGAATATTACCACTGTCAATAAAAGTCCAGCCACAAAACCAGCAATTGCTTTTGCCTCAAACACGAGATACAAGACCTCATAGACAATGGAACCCTCCCAAAACCTAACATCATCACCAAACCCAATATTAGAAAAAACCCTTTGCCCGATTACTATAGGACTCCCCCTTCATATCAAAATTGGGTGCAAATAGATGAAGTTGATTGGGATTGCTCAAAGTTGATTGAGACCACAAATGTCAATGTCTATGCCATAAAAGTTCAAGGGATATGGGATGAAGAAGATGAGGCCTTGAAGGAGGACTAGGAATATGGGGAATACTTCCCAAAGAAGTGAAGGAATTAAAGAAAAGGGTTTTTTAGGACAATGTAGCAAATATCACTAGGAGTGGGAAGTACTATAAGCCACCCTTTTTGAAAAAGGATCATCCTAGTAGGGATCTAGAGGAAGGGTCCAAGCCCACAAAGCCTAGGGGAAAAGAACATAAAGAAGAAGAGGATAGGGTCTTGATACAATTGAAGAAGACCCAAGCTCATTTGTCTATATAGGGCTTACTCATGGCCTCTCAAAAGCATCGTAAGGCTCTCTTAGACGCCTTGAATGGAAAAGAAGTACCTATAGAAACTACACCATAAGAAGTTTTGTTTCTCATGGGGGTTGAAGGTCCCTCAAGCCCTCTCCTTGCTTTTTTCGATAAAGATCTCCCTCCCAAAGGAACTACTCACACTAGGCCCTTTCAAATTACCATTGAATGCATGGGCCCCAAAATCCCAATGGTTCTTATTGAAAATGGGTCCGCCTTGAATGTTTTTCCTTTTAGGACCGACCTTACTGCAGGCCTAGATATGGAGACCATCATTCCTTCTCCCTTGACTATAAGGGCATATGACAACACTTCAAGAAAGGCCATGTGTACTTTCATGTTATGGACATCAACCTAAACTACAACCTTCTCTTAGGAAGGGCTTGGCTTCACCCTAATGGGGCAATCCCTTCCTTACTACACCAAATGATGAAGATCCCATAAAAAGGAGGGATTGCCATAGTGCTTGGAGAAGGTGAGATCTTAGCACTTGTTCGTTGACTTGAGGAAGGAGGGAGTGAGCTTCAAATGAGTGGCTTTGAGTTCGTGAATATGGCACACTATGCATTAAAGGATGAAAAGTATACTACTGATTTGTTCCTGATTGTAGCCATGAGGTGATTGAAATGATGAAGAACATGGGATACATGCCTGGTATGGGCCTTAGAAAGGAAGGAAAAAGGGTAGTTGAGTTCCCCAATATCAAGACTCAAGTGACTAAAGAGGCTCTAGGATTCCTTAAAGGCTGTGAAGAAATCAAGAAAAACCATGGCACCCTCAATAGGAATTTTATGTAAAAATGAGGAGACTTCCCTTGTTATGGCTTCCCCGAACCTTGGGTAGGTAAAGATAGAAGGGTGTATTCGGGTTGGAAAATGTTCATTAATGAAAAACTCACTTTTAAGGAGAAGCCTACCGTGTTGATCAAAGAAATGCAAGAAGAGGTAAATTGGGTGAACTACATGGATGTTGAAGCAATGAAGATCATGATGAAGATGAGTGGGGATGTGTTCGCCATCACCGATGAAGAGCCAAGTGATCCTTCCAAGCTCATCATGCCTATCATAGGGCCCATTAATAATTGGACTTGGGTTGGGTTTTTTAAGAACATGGGGAAAATGTTTTGTAATGCAAGTTCCAATGTACTTTTCAATAAGATGAATTCTGATTTGGCTTACTTTGAAGTGTCCTAAAGCAATGAAATTCTACACTTAAATGATTCAAATGAATTTCAAGAGGTGTTTGCATGGTACTATGAAGATATACCTAGAATTGACCACGAGATAACTCAACATCACATTTATACCCATGACCATATGGTGCCTGTCAAGCAAAAATTGAGAAGAATAAAGACCGAATGGCCTTTAAAGATCAAAGAGGAAGCCACTAAGCAACTAAAGATAGGGTTCATCAAACTCGTAAACCAAGCTGAATGGAAAGCCAATGTCATACTCGTACCTAAGAAGGATGGAAAGGTCATGATGTGTGTAGATTTTAGAGACTTGAATAAGGCATGTCTTGTCCTAAGGATGACTTCCCCATCCCCTACATTGATGTCTTGGTAGATAACATGGCGGGAAGTGCCTTGATGTCTTTCATGGATGGTTTTTCGGGATACAACCAAATCAAGATGGCTCCTAAAGATATGACCAAAACCACTTTCATTATCAAATGGGGAATCTATTATTATACAGTAACACCGTTTGGTCTTAAAAAGGTTGGGGCAACTTATCAAAGGATAGCTCGGCCTTGCTACATGGATGATGCAAAATGAGGTAGAGGTGGATGTCGATGACATGATAGTGAAATCCAAAGATAGAGAAAGACACACCACAAACTGAAGGAAGTTCTTAGAGAGGATTAAAGAATATAGATTGAGATTAAACCCACAAAATTGCACCATTGGAGTAACCATGAGAAAGTTGTTAGGGTTTCTAGTAAGTGATAAAGGGATAGTGGTTGACCCATTCAAGACCAAAGTTATATTGGAGACGCCTCCACCCAGAAGTGAGAAAAAGAATAGGGGTTTCTTGGGTCGATTACAATATATTAGTTAATTCATTGCCAAGCTCATTTCCACTTGTGAGCCCACCTTTAAACTCTTAAGGAAGAATGAACCACACATATGGAACGAAGAATGCCAAATAGCCTTTGAAATTATCAAGGAATATCTCCTCCACCCACATATCCTAGTGCCTTCACAACATAGGAAACCTTTACTCCTATACCTCTCCATCATAGGGGAGGCAGTTGGAATTTTGCTTGCATAGGAAGATGATGAGAAGAATGAAAAAGTCATATATTACTATAGCAAGAGATTTCATGATTATGAGACTAGGTACACTCCTAGAGAAAAGTCATGCTTCGCACTTGTGTTGGGCTATATAGAAATTGAGACACATTTTTTTACCCTTCCAAATATGGGTGGTGGCAAGAATGGACCCATTGAAATAACTCTTTGAGAAGCCCACTTTGGGTGGAAGATTGTTAAGATGGTTGATTTTGCTGGCAAAATTTGACTTGAAGTATGTGGCTAAGAAAGCTATCAAAGGAAGGGTTGTGTCAGATTTTTGTGCCAAGAATCCTATAGAGGAGGAAGATGGCAAAGAGGACTTTCTAGATGAGAACATTTTGGATGTTGAGTTAGGGACATGGAAGATGTATTTTGACAGAGCCGCAAACCAATATGGAATTGGGATAGGAATACTCTTGATCACTCTTGAGGGATCTCACATAAAATTGAACTTTGGAGCAACTAACAACATGGCTGAATATGTGCATTGCCAAAATAGAAGCCCTTCAAGAATATGGGGTAATAGAAGCCGAAGTCTTTGGGGATTCAACTTTGGTTATAGCCCAAGCTCAAAAGTTGTTAAAAGTGAGGGAAGAACACTTGAAGCCCTATCAACAATACCTAGAGGATTTGACCAAGGCCTTTGACAAGATTAAGTACACAATCATCACTAGAACTTAGAATCAGTTTGTGAAGGCATTGACTACTTTAGTCTCCACGGTTGAAAAACCTGATAGAGTATAAACACGACCCTTAGAGATCGAGCAAAGTTGTGAGGAAGTGCATAAAAGGAAGACCAAAGCTTCAGTGATGGCCATAAAGGAAGAGGAAGTTCTATGGTATTATGACATCATGAAGTTCTAGGAACTAGGGGCATATCTAGATGGTGCCGATAAGAGGGAACTTCGTTCCATTAGGATAATGGAAACCCAATACATCCTTTGTAGAGGATAACTCTATATAAGGTCTTATGATGGTGTACACCTTCGTTGTTTGAAGAGGGAAGAAGCCGAAAGGGTAATGGAAGAAGTTCATCGAGGAATTTGTGGCCCTTATATGAATGGAAGAATGTTAGCCAAGAAAATCCCAAGGGTAGGGTACTAATGGAATACAATGGAGATTGATAGTATGGACTATGTAAAGAGCTGCTATGATTATTAGATGCACGCCAAGTTGAACCATGTTCCGTCTAGTGAGTTGTATAGCATGACCTCTCCATGGCCTTTCTTGGTTTGGGGCATAGATGTGATTGAAAGGGTAGTCTCTAAGGCTTCAAATGGTCATAAGTACATTTTAGTGGCAATCAACTATTTCACTAAGTGGGTGGAAGTAGCCTCCTACTCCGTGTTGAAGGCTAAGCTTGTGGCTCAGTTCTTAGAATACAACTTCATATGTCAGTTTGGGGTGCCCTAAGAGATCATTTCTGATAATGGTTCCCACTTTGAAGGTAAAGTCTGAAGGGTCATGGAAGAATATAGCATTGAGCATCACAAGTCTTCACCATATCAACCACAAGCTAATGGGTTCGTAGAAGTAGCCAATAATAATGTGAAGAATATCCTAGCCAAGATGGTAGTGACATACAAAGATTGGGCCGAGAAGTGTCCATTTGCCCTATGGGGTTATAGAACTTCTACCCAAGCATCAATTGGGGCAACACCTTACTCTTTGATTTATGGTAGTGAGGCAGTGCTTCCTATTGAGGTAGAGATACAATCTTTGAGGGTATTGGTAGAAACTAAGGTCCTAGAAGAGGATTGGACAATAGTCTTTGATAGATGAGAAGAGGGCTAGGGCACAATACCATACATAAAGGTACCAAAAAAGGATTGTTAGAGCATTCAATAAGAAAGTGAAATCAAGAAACCTTAAAGAGGGGGACTTGATCCTTAAGGTGCTTACAGATGAGACTTTTGATCCCAGAGTAAAAATGAAGCCTAGGTGGTCTAGGCCTTTTATCAATAAGAAGATCATGTCTGGAGGTGCTACAAGAATCAGAGATTTTGGATGGGGAAGAGATGCCTTGCCCCATTAACATGGATAGATTCTAGAAATACCACATTTAAAAGAAGAAAAGAAAAGAAAAAAGTCTACTAGGTTGAAAACCCGAAAGGGCGGTCTAGGCAAAAATTAAGGCAAAAGAACCCTGTTAGATTGAAAACCCGAAAAGGCATTCTAGGTAAAAGTTAAGGAAAAAGACCATGGGCATAGCGAAAATTCCTCAAAGGACGTTATGGGCAAAAATTACATGCCAAAGGAAAAAGAAAAGAAAAAGAAAAAATAAATAAATGACATGACAATAAGCAAAGATAATAAAAAAGGGAAATTCTTTCATTGCTCAAATTAAAAGATAATAAGTTTTTTTTCATAGGGGATTTGGAACATTCCAATCCTTTATTAAATTAAAAAAAAAAAACATAAGAATCATAAAAGCGCAAAAAAGTAAAACATGGGACCCGTTAAAGTTGGTCACTTAGTCTTTCTTATCTTTCTGCTAGACTTCATGTAAGCCTTCTCATCCTTCAGAGTCCATTTCATGTCATCCTCCAACCATTGCTTGTAGCTTGAATGGGGTAGATGTATTTGGGAGGAACAATGTCTTTTGTCAGCCTACAGCGTGGCCAAACTTCACTAATCCTGCCCAATTTCCTATTTGTGAACACCGTGGTGTGGAAGGCACCCTCATCATCAAGAGCTCCTTAACGCTCTCCAAATAGCCTTAAGATACGACAAGTGGAGTAGTAAGAGCAGTAACAAAGCCCAACTAGAGTCACACAATGGTCATTATAGCAACTATGGACCATGCTTGAGATATGCCATTATTCCACAATCCACTGAATGTCGGTCTCCTTTAGGCAACCCATGGGCTCCACATAGGCTTCAAAATCTAGGACATCTCAAAGATAGCGGTCCCTAAGATGCCTAGGAAGGTAGGTACTGAGGGGAACAATAGAGGGATGAAGTAACTAAAGCCTCTCTTGTAGCCATATCTAAAAAAAAAGGAGGAGAGAAGAGAGGGAGAAAAAAAAGAATGGAGAGCATGAGTGGAAAAATATATATAATAATAAAGAGACAAATATGAAAGATGATATAAGGTGCCTCGATGGGTTGAAAGCCGTAAGCCAATCCATGAAAAATTCAGGGGATCCCACTAGGCTAAGAACCTAGGAAAAAGTTAGGTTTATACCTGAAGAAGAAAAGGACTTCTCGAAAAGAAGCTTGCTTCCCTCCTTTGAAAGGCATCCAAACTATTGAGAGTTTTCACCAAGATCAAGCCCACTAGATTGGCCCTTTTTAGCTCATAAGCCAACGTACACATCTGAAGGTCCACACAATTTGATCGTTGAACCAAGATATACCTCGCAAGGGAACATAAGCGAAAGTCACGAAGGTAGTATGATCGTGGCCTCCCACCCTCAAGAAGGCCCAAAGCAGAAAAGAATCAAAGACCAGCCTAAGGTTGAGTTTGCCAAAAACACACCATCTATTGGTTGTTGTTTCAAGGGTGCCTAACACGACTTACAACAAGGAAGAAAGATCCCCACCCATGGTAGGAAAGATGAGATCATCAATCTCCAGTTCCCCTATGATAATGGTAAATTCTTAATAGTGGTGCATAGTTCTATTCCGTTGAAGCGGAATACATGTCGAGAAGGAATTCAATAGTTTGCAGTAGCATGAAGAAGAGGCTTAAACTTCCTAATCCAAGTGGAGACATCAAGAGGAGAATTTTCGGCCATTGGGAGACCTAAAAAAGTGTTCTCTAGATTGGAAATATGTTAGTAAAGGTTTTGGACTCAAATGGCTACTTTTACAACTAAGTAAATTGGCTAGGGTTTTTCTCATTCGCGACCCAGGTATGTGGAATCAACCCTGCGTAAGCAAAGTCAGAGCTATGTACGCTGGCTCATACCTATGTACGCATGGTGCTTGATAGAAGCCAATGTTCCCCTGTTTTGAGTAGAATTTTTCCACCCCCAAGCATACCTAGGGTTCCTGTGACCTAGGGAATCATTCAAGACATATTCCAAGCACAAGATTGCAAGCATCAAAGAAGCAAAGTTGTATAGAAATGTACAATTTATCATTATCTTGTAAATTAAGTGCTAAGTTCCAATCAAAGGAATGAATGTAAAAGATGTTCTTAATACATCCCTTCATCTCAAACCAAACCCAAATGTTTGCTAAAGGGAATAAAGAAAAAGCTTTGCGTTTTCTGTTGTATATATGCTATGACTGCTGGTAATCAATGGTGACGCCTTTTCCTTGGTTGGTAGCAAAGAGCGGCCTTTGAGTCCTCCTCCTCTCCACCATCATCGTCCTCATCATCACCAACACCGTCTAGGTGGGTCGCTCCTCTAGGACCATGTAGTTCCCTCGAGTAATTGGCCACCTCCAACTTAAGATTCCTAGCCAGCCATACTAAATCCTCATGCTCTTGGATAGTGGATTGCAATTTGAAGATAGAAAGGTTAGTGATTGAAATAAGAGGAGAAATTGGGCGCAAGTAAAAAAAGAAAAGAAAAAAAAAAAACAAGTGGATTAAGCACATCAAAGAACTTCCTAGTGAATCAAGCACATCAAAAAGCACTCCAATGGATCAAGCACATTAGGAATCATCCCCGGTGGTTCAAGCACATCAGGAATCATCCTTAGTGGTTCAAGCACATCAAAGAACCTTCCCCAGGGGATCAAGAATATCAAGCATCATCCTCACTAAGGAAGTAGAAGATTCTTCCTCGATATTTCAAACATCACAAACATCTTAAGCAATACCTCCAGTAAAGGAAGTAGAAGATTCTTCCTTAAATGGATCAAACATATCAAACATCTCCCCAAGTAAAGAAACAGAAGATTCTTCCCAAATGTATCAAATATCATCCCTATGGAGGATACATAGGACTCTTCCTTAAAAATTCAAGCATATCAAGCATCATACCTTTGGAGGAGGCCAAAGATTTCTTCCCAATGGACCAAGTACACTAAAGCAAGTCCTCAGTTAGGGAGCAGAAAATTCTTCCCCAGTGAGTCCCATACAAAAAATCCCTCACAAGGAAGCAAATTATTCTTCCTTGAAATCCTCCATGAACTATGAAGGAAGCAAAAGATTCTTCCCTAATGGATCACGACTCCTTAACAAGCTTCCCATCCCCAAGCAAGTTGTGAAAGGCAGAAAATTCCTCCCCACACACATCCACTCCTCAGTGATTTTTTCACCATCCCTAGTGGATCATACTCATGCATATATCTTCTGGCAATTAAACATGCAAGCACGGTAGAAAAAGGTAGAGACAGTGATAAAGAAAGAGGCTAAGCCCAACCCGAGGCAAGAGCCTTTCTAGAAAAGGTAGAGAAAGAAGTGAAGAAGATAAGAGGAAAAAGTCACCCAGAGAAGTTTGAGGCAAGAGCCCCAGATGGACACCACAGCGATTATATCCTTTTTTTTGTTTTTTGGGTTAGCTCATAAAGAGCACCCTTTTTTGTTTTATTTTTTCTTTTTTAGTGACTCTAGGATAGTGAGTCACTCACCATTTGCTTGCAAGTGGTAAAACAAGTTCTAGGATAGTGAACCTATTGTTTCTTGTTTCCCAAGCAACAAAGGTAAGACTCCAGCCATACGAATCCCACGCAGCTCTTTGGAGCTACAGCCCGCCCAATGTATGCGTAATGTGTGTCGTGTGTGTGGGTTGGGCCCAAGCCATATGTTGAAACAAAATGTTTTGTCTCTTATTCTTTAGATTCCATTAGCAAAGCTCACGAATCAAGCGAGGGGCATTTGTAAACACCACATTTTGTACCCTTTACGACACGGACCCCCATTCCCCAATGATGCTCAAACTCTAAGGCCAAGGCCAGTTTGGGGCTTAATAAAATATTTAATTGACTTGAAGGGTATTAAAATGAAAAATATAACCTTTTAAATGAGCAGAAAATCTATTTTTGGAAATAAATTGACCAAAGTGGCCTCCATATGCGGGTCACGGCCTGCGTACGCAAGCCAATGCATGCGTACACATCGTCTAGGAGATGTTCCAAACCCCATTTCTTCCACTATATAAAGCATTATATGTTACATTTTCAAAACACACAAAAATCCCATAGGAAAAACAGTAGATTCACTAGAAAATAGTGAATCAAAGGGAAGTTTTTCACAAAACACCCTTATGTCATTTTTTATTTGATTAGGACATTTTCTGGTCCCAATCCTTTGAGTTTGAGATTGCTAATCAATATTATAGATTTGACAAAGGGGAATAGTAAAAAATCAAGCCTAGGAGCTTTTGCTTTAAGGTATTCTTTTAAAAATTTTCTTTTTCTTTTTCTTTTCTACCTTTAATCTTTGTTTTAATCTACTTCTTTTGTTTAGTTTATGCTTACACATTTTTGTTTAGGTTAATTTTAGGTTTTCTTTATGTCTTTAAGCAGGTTAGGTTGGTAGATTTTACTTTCTATGTTTTGTTTGGCTTTTGCTCTATTTTTGTGTAAATAAGGTCTTCTGGGTAAGGATCTGTGTATGCATGATCTAGCGTACTCACGCAGGTTGAACTCATGCATACATAGACCTGTTCTAGCATGCGTGATGTTGTCACCTTAAAACCTCAATTTTTGTTTGTTTTGTTTCTACATTCACATGTGTATTTTGTGTAGCCTACTTTTCATATGTTTCAAGCCATATAACTGTTTGTTTACCTTTCAACATGTTTGCTTGTTATCACATGTATAGATTAGGGTTCTTAGTATTAATGCCATTCATCCACATGTTCATGCATTGATGCCATATGTGCTACGCTGTTAAGAGGTAAGTAAAGGATAATTCATGCATTAGCAATGTCCTTACATTGTATTAGGGTTTCACCTTGATGATATGATAAAACCTGTTTAGATGTATGATTAGGGTTCTATAATATGTTTACTTGCTACCTTGTCGTAGATGCATGATAGGTTTTCACATGTTAGATGAATGCTACGGTTTTCTTTTGTGCCTTGGCTCTCTTTTATTTTAGATTGATAAGTATGTGTGTTTTGGGATGAAAGATACCATGATTGTTTGCATAGATGTATGTTAGTATGTGTGTGAGTATAGATGCAAGTGTTAAGAGTGCGCTTAATAAGGATAAGGTATAAGACATAATGATGGGAGGCCAACCTTAGGGGTAGGCGATCTTGGATGCCTAACACCTTCCTAAGAGCATACCTAAACTCCAAACCCAAAGTCTGGTAGTAAGATCAAAGGTCCTTCCTTGAAAGGATTCTATATTCATGGTTCATAGACCGTTTAACTAGGTGGTGACTCCATTTCCATTGTGCCCACAACGATTACCAACTTTTCTTTTTCTTCTCATTCTTCTTTGTCTTCTCCAACTCTTCATATTCTCTCTAACTCTCCAACTTCCGTCTTCCCTCTACCAAAACCTTCTACCACTCTCTCATTTCTTCATCTCTAACAATTTGATCATTTATTTCTCCCAAACTTTCTCATTCTCTACAATGGCACCCATGTCCATAACCAAGAAAACCTCCTACTTGATTTCCACAAACGTCTTTGACTTCACATGTTGGAACAGGGCTACAAGGTTGATTGAGTTTCCTCCATTAACATATGAGCCACAAAATCATCTCTCAAAGGGTGCAAGGGCCGGATTGGTAGGCTTTTCAAACTTTTGTCATTGGCAAGTTTTGTTATGATCTTCCATTTTAGTCCATATTTAGACTTGTAAATGCTTAAGGTTTTATTGTACGATGAGTTTAGATGAAAAATTGATGCTTTAGGAAGGGTAGGAACATATTTAGGATGAGTTTTGATCACAAGTTGGCTGAAAAATCACGAGGCTCTCTTTGTCTACATTCATGCATGTACCTGCATCGAGTATGCATGTGCATGTTCTGTTCATGTGCAGCGTCCATGTTCATTAGTTCATACAGATGCATTAGTTCATACAGATGCATGATCCAACATGTGTATGCATGCAGAGACCTTGTGCATGCATGCACGGGCCTGTGTGTGCTTGCTGGCACTCAGAAATGTTTATTTTCATTATTTTGACTCCTTTTCACCCATTTCGTTATCCAACTGCAATCCTTATGTTCTCTTTTCATCTTTTTGTAGGTCTTGCGCCCTTTCTCAAGCAGGGGTAGCACTAGTCACATCTCTTCTTGGTATAGGGTCCTACTTGATGACCCTAAGATGGCCTGGGTGCATGTAACTGACTTCAACCCATCCTTTGTTTGCTTCCAGAGAGTTTTGCCAATGCCATCTTAGTGTAGACACTAGTTAAGAGGTGGTGGGATACTGCCCATACTTTTCATATTGCTGAGCGGGAGATAAAAAGTGAATCCCATGACTTTCATTGGATGACTAGTCTTAGGTGCGACAGCCTACTCATTGACTTAAAGGGTAAGTCAGGTATACAGCTGAGCATAGAGCTATTGGGGCGGAGGCACACAATAGAGATAGTTTGTTACTTTGATCTTGAGATAGAACATAGACCTCTTCCTAAGGAGACGCTTAAGGATTGTGCTTGAATGGCTAAGGCATTCTTGCTATATATATTGGGGGCATACCTATTTGCCAACGGTTGGCAGACAGTGTTGTTGAGATAGCTAGTTCACTTCTACGACTTTGGGGAAGATTAGGAGGCTAATTGGGCCTAGGTTTGTCTCACTTAATTGTACGCATCCTTGGACACACTCAACTAGGGGACTCTACGCCAGCTGGTGGGGCTTCAGAAGCTCCTTAACATTAGTTCTTTCTTCCTTTTGTTTTGCAGCTTCTTTCAAACATGTACTTCATACCTTTGCAAACTATGCTCATCCATATGTCATCTAGGTTTACAAAACTACATCTCTTGCAAACTATCATCTTGCCATTGTATCCATATTTTGCAAACTATCATCTTGTAAACTGTACCTTGTCTATCTTACAAATTGTCATCTATTTTCCTGCAAACTATCATCTTGCAAATTACAACTTTTCTTTTTAGTGTTGGGCAGTGAAATACAGTCTCTTTACTTCTATAACAGAGGTGGACTTGAGGAGCTTTCCTTTGGTCAGGGCTTATTTCAATGAGCTTTCTTCTAAAGAGGTGAGTAGAGATCCTACTTTCTCTCATTACTTTCGTTTGCCTATTTCCTAGGGTTCTCCTTCTAACCCTATGTGTTATCATAGGTTATATGGAACCCTTAGGAAGGTGTTCCTCCTGTTCTAGACCCTAATTTGGAAGCAGTTGCCATCATTGGTTTTGGGATCACTCAACCTTTGGAGGGTGCTAGCCTGAGGGTCCTCTACCTGGCTAAAAGGGTCTGTTGCTAACTGAGGGGTGCGAATCCACCATGGGTTCTGATGGATCCTCCATAGTTCATGCTTGTCACATTTTCCATGACTAATGCTGAATACCAGCAATGGAGAAGTGACATTTCTTATGTTGAACGGCTCGTGGATGACCTGGACTATGATGAGTTCAGCGAGACTCGTCTCATGCCCTTCTTCTCTATGGAAGTATTAATTCTCTCCTTTTCACTTTCCTCTCTCTTCTCTTGCATTTTCCTACACATGGTAACACTTAATTGTGATGACTATGTCAGGGTGTGGCTAGTCTTGCTGCTAGTGGTCCCGTTGACCCTCCTCGTCTAACTTGGTCAGTCTATGCTTATGGCCCTAATGGCTTAGATCAGGAGCATCTTGTGGGATGTAACCCTAAATATCATGGGTTACCCTTGTCCTATGGGTACACAAGCGGTGAGCTCTCTTTCATCCTTGTCTTGTCCTTTCTTTTCTTTCATCTCTCAAAACTTGTTCTAACACTGCCTTTTTTTTTTTTTTTTTTTTTTTTTTTTTTTTCTAATTTAGCCCACCATGGAGGAGCATGAGAAGATTTTTCGGCTTGCTGGGAACCTCAAGCTAGAGGTGACCAAGTATTCCAAGTAGATTTATAGTCATTGAGGGTATGCCTACCCAAGGGATGATGGTGATGATGATGATGATGATGATGATGATGATGATGACCCTAAGACAACTCCGAGTTATCAACTGGGGAAAAGGTACTATCGGTGATGATCTTGCTGTTCAAACAGATAGACAAAGACACAGACACAACATATTTTTAGCCTTATTTCTTTTTTTCATTTTTTATTAGCATGTTTCTCTACACTTTAGATTTTATTTGAGATATTAGGTTATATTTGAAGAACATCTTTTACACTTCTGCTTCTATTTAAGGCTTGTACTCATTTTATAACTCATAATAATTTTTGCATTTTATTTTGTCTTGCTTTTTCCTTTTCTTTTTTGTCTTTGATGCTTGATAATGTAAGCTTAAGTGTGTCTTGAGTAATCCTATAGGTCATAGGAATCATGAGGGAAGCCTTGGTGGAGGAACCATACTCCAAATAGGAAAAGGAATTCGAATTTGTCTGCCTGCTCACGTGTGCATATGCACACATGCGCACCCAAGTGTTGACCATGCGCTCTCACCTTTGATCATGTGCGCGTATATCGCAAGACAGAGAAATCCTAGCCAACTCTCTTTAGTATAAAATTGTTGTAGAAGGCCTCTTAACCTTCACAAAACGTATTCCAAGCCTAGAAATCACCCTATAAGGTCCCCAGATGGCTAAATTCACCCCTTTAGAGGTTTCAGCGTGGATTAAGAGGCTTGGTCTCAATTTCAAAGATGCTCTCACTCCTCTTAGTCTCTCTTGCGTTCCTTTCTATCATCGAATTAGAGTGAATGAGCCTCTTCTCCACACTGCCACTGAATTTTGGATCCCTATTTGGCATGTCTTCCTATTCAATGGCGTGGAATTATGCCGCACTCTTGATGAATTTGGTGCAATCATGGGTGAGCCTGACCTCGGTGCTATTATACTTCTTACCCTTGAGGAAGATCTCTTTGACTTGGCTAATCAACTCTTGGTGGTTCTTTTAGCAATGGCCAAAAGATGGTGCATGCTTGATAAGTTGAATGTTCATAAGGTCTTCAAGTATTTTTCTTAGTAGGATGTTTCGTTGGCTGAGGTGAAGGGCTCTCAATATCTCAATACTTTTTGTCTTAGCATCCTCGTAAGGTACTTCTTGGTTCATTAGACACCTCGTGTAGACCCAAGAATTCTTCAAGTGGTTAACAATCTAGGGAGGGTAAGTCCAATTATCATCATCTTGGTTGAAACTCTCAATGTCTTGAATGACGTTCATGGAGGGGAAGTAGCATTCTTTGCGAGGAGTCCTCTCCTCCTTTAGGTATGATCCCAATTTTTTTCCTAGGTCCACAACCTAGCGAGAATCCTCTAATTTTTGCATGGATTGTGTTAGGACATATGTAGTTCAAGTTGTTGACATATGTCGCTATTTTATGTAATTGGCTTATCCTTAGACAAAACGCACTTTACTTGTAATTGGGTAGAGTTAGGATGTGTTTAACACTTCAAGAAACAGTGTTTCAAGATTAAGTGTTGAAGTCATCAAGTCTGTCCAAGAAACAAGCTGGAAAGTGCAAGTTACTAAAGCTTGACACCTGTCTCGACACATGCATCTATCAAGCTTTAAGAAGCTATTTTAGCCCGAGCCTCCACAGCTTCTCGACAGATCCTCGACACCTCTATCTGTCGAGATTTAAAGAAAATAGATTTTTAGTTTTGTTTTAATTCCAATCCGTGAATGTGTCTTTGGGACTTCTTTTCTTCTAACCCTAGACATATAAAAGGATTGTTTTAAGGGTCATCAAGATAATGCAAGTTGCACGAGCATTGAGTATTTTTTGTTCATGCAATTTGTGATCAAAAAGACAAAGTTCATGCCCTAGTTCATCCTTTATGAAGAAGTTGCTGTGTAATGTGCACCGTAGGATTTTGTAACCAAGCATCTTCCTGATCTTCATCGTGTGGATGATTTGAAGAACTTTGCAGCCAACAACTCTCTCTCTAGTTGGTGAATTGAAGTCGCGTACTGGGATCCGCGTAATTGGTTAGTCACGTACTTGGGAGCCGTGCATTGAAAGGAGAAACTGTAACGTCCCAGCTGTATAAACAAAAAAAAAAAAAAAAAAATGAAAGTCAGATTTTAATGGGTCTCACATGCCTCCCAACTACCCCACCTACCCCACCCATTCCCACCACACATTTCACTCATCTCTCTACTCTTTGGCCGGTTCACTCTTCCTTTCTTTTCATTTTTTTTTTTGTTCTCTCATACACTCTCTTTACTCTCATATCTTTTCTACCCGGTACTTCCACACCACCACCACCACCACCACCATTTCCACCATCATTTTCTGGCAAAATCACCGGAAAATTCTTGTGAACCCATAAGTACCTTCACATCCTTCTTTTGAGGTAAAAATTTCTAATCTTTTGATGGGTTTTAAACTTTTGCTTGAGGTTATTTTATCTAAGCTTTAATAATAGTACCCATGTGATTTATGAGCATTGGAAGTGATATTTATGTGTTTTTATGTATGAGTTTTGTATTGGTGGAATTATTTGATGAGTGGATATATAATTTGTGCTAAAAATGGTTATTTAAGGTTTATGTATGGTAGAAAATTTAGGGGTTTTGAGTTATAATATGTGATGATTGGTAAATCTAATTTTTTCCATTGTCATTGGGTTTATTTGGAGTTAGTTGAAGTTCTAAACTTCTTTTCTTGGAGGATATTTGATTTTGCTTTTATGAGTCTCTTAATGATGTAGTGTAAATTTTATGGAAGCTAGTCATAATGTTGGAGATGATATTGTATGGGTTAACTTTATAAATTGGAGTCTATGTCTTGCGAATTAATTTGTTGAGAAACTTTGGAAGAGGAATATGTTATTGATGAGGTTAAATATTAGGCTTGCCTAATTTAGTGCTTATTTGGCAATTCCTAAATTGTAACTAAATACAATTTTAAGCTTTATGCTTATTGTGTTAGGTTTGCTTGATATTGTTGAGGTTTTAGCTAATCTCCTTTGGAGCTTGGAGAACTAGGTTTTTGCGGTTGTGAGGTAAGTAGCCTTTTAATGGGATTTTTGGAAAATAATTACATTGCATAAATGTTGTTTTTGGGTTAGACACATTTTTGGAAACTGTTTATGGAAACTATACTTTCCTAAAAGCTATTGTGTTGTAACCTTACTATATATATGATTATATATATGAAAATGCATTACATTTGATATTGCATTTGGGGAAATGCATGAATTATTGATATGGAAAAATGAGCATCCTTTATTTAATCTTTGATAAGGAAATCATGGATTTTATAGTATATTAGAAAATTAAAGATGCTTATCTTGTCTTACTATGTGAGAAATTGATAGAAATTTTTTTTGACAAGAATGGAGTTGAAAACCTTACAAACCTTGTGGAAGTTAGATTATTTAAGGTTTTCTGAAACTATTTGGACATAAACTGTATTTGAAAGGAAATGTGTACTGTGAGCTTTATTTAGTTTTAACACCAGACCATGTGTGATTTCTCGGTGATCACCCGATTTGGTTTTCGTAGTCTTTGTAACAACGGAATCAAATCCAGGTCAGTGCGTTTTCACTTTGGATGACGCGTTCTTCCCTGCTGCCCATGGGGGGAAGAGGTTCCTTGATTGTGTGTGGGTGAGGCTGCTGTCCATGGGGCCAAGAGACCACATGCAAGAGAGGGCCTATTTGATGCGCTCTCTCTGCTGCCCATGGGGGGAGAGAAAAACCTTGAGGGTATGGGTGAGGCTGCCGTTCATGGGGCCAAGAGTCTACATACCAGAGAGGACAATATCATGCCAATTGTGAATGGGTGGATCCCCTGACCGATTTATGTGGTAGTATGGTTTATTTGTGATAATTTACCGTATGTTGGATTTTATGGCTTTGAAAATTATATTGTTAGTGCTCACAGATTATGGTATATAGTTTCAAGGTATTTACTTTGAGAAAATTTATGTTTCATTACTTAATCATTCTTTTCATATTATTATTATTAAAGATGAAACTTGCATTTCCCCCACCCCCATTAATTATGCTACTTATTGGGCTTTAGCTCATTCCACCCTTTAACAGTTTTTCAGAGTAATTAGCTATACCTTGGATATGAAGCTTACTTCGTTGGTGATGATTGAAGTGTTATGTTAAATTTGGAAACTTTTGCTGTAAATGGTTGGTGACTTGATTTTTGCTATGTTCATCGAGACATTAATCAATTCTATTGGAGGTTGGTCGCTTCAGGTTTGTTAGCTTTTGGCGTGGTAGGCCTAGACTTGATGTTAAGGTCCTTATTCTTGATAAGATTGTGACTTGTGTAATTTAATCAGAGTTTTGTAATATATTCAGGTGTTATGTGGAGGCACATGATTTTAGTTATTGTTCATAAATGTGTTATAGAGCTCTGACTTGTAATGTGGAGATTTTAGTATGATTATATATTCTTATCTCTTGGAAGAGAAAGGAAAATAAAGATCTCCTATAATTTCGTTTTCCAAAAAGGGAAAAATCTACAGGTACCCTTAGGATGTATTTCTCATGCTTTAAACCCTTTTGGGTTTGGGGCGTGACAGAAACTGTCACTACAGAGCAAGTCCAATTGGGTATTGGGGTAAGGTTCAATTGTAGGTTGGTAAGGTACTTGGGATTCCTTGCTTGTAATCGCTTGCTGTGATAATAGTGGAGTTTCGGGAGTAATGACCTTAAATCACCCAGTGGGGTTTTTGCCGTCAGGTTTTCCCCATTAGTAAACAAATCACCGTGTCTTTTATTTTTCCGCTGCATACTTTAGTTTTGGTGATTTGTTTGTGCTGCCACGTGATATTGCATGTTAACTTGATTAATTAATAACTTGGCTAATTAATCAACTTAATTAATCACAAGGAGTCAATGCGTTTGTGGCCTATCAAGTGGTATCAGAGCAGGCACACTCTGATTAGGGTTTAATCCTTATGTGTGATCCATTGACCCCTGCTGTCATGGATAGAGGTCAATATCTTATTATACCTCCATTATTTGATGGCATTAACTATGCATACTGAAAAGTACGCATGAGAGCTTTCTTGCAGTCTTTAGATGAGAAAGTGTGGCAAGCTATGGAGATAGGCTGGACCAAGCCTACAGAAGCGCCGGCTGAATGGGATGATGCCAAGATCTAGGCGGCAAATTTCAACAGCAAAGCATTGAATGCCCTATTCAGTGCAGTCACCAATGAGGAGTTCAAGAAAATTTCCTCAACAGAAACTGCTAAGGAAGCATGGACCATTCTCTAGACAACCTATGAGGGAACTAAGGTTGTCAAGGATTCAAAACTACAGAGGCTCACCATAAGCTTTGAAGAAATTAAGATGGAGGAGGATGAGTCATTTGATGAGTTCTATGCAAAGCTCAAAGACATAGTGAACTAAGCTTTCAATCTTGGGGAAACCATTCCTGAACCCAAGATAGTAAGGAAAGTGCTCAGATCGCTGCCCGAGAGATTCCATGCTAAGATCACAGCGATAGAGGAATCGAAGGATATTGACAGAATTTCTCTGACTGAGCCGGTTGGAAACTTGCAAACCTACGAGTTAGGGCTGACTAGGATAGGCAAGTCAAGCAAGGGCAAGAGCATGGCACTAAAAGCCAAGAGCAGTGATACAGATGATTCTTCAGATGATGAAGATTCTAAAATGAAGTCCTATATTACAAGGCAATTCAAGAAATTCATGAAGAATGCCAATGGAAAAGGCTTCAACAAAGGCCGTAGGCAATCAAGTTCTTCTCAATTCAAGAATTCAGATAAAAGGAAGAAGGATGTCAAGGATGGAGGTCAGTACACTATTCCTGCTGGACCAAAATGCTTTGGGTGTCAAGGCTTCAGACACATGAAACAAGAGTGTCCAACGTACCTTAAGAGCATTGGGAAGAGCAAGGCACTTGCTGTTACCTTAAGCGACATGGAGCCCGAGGATGATTCTGAAAATGAAGATGACAGAATCTTGAATGCCTTCACTGCCATTGTTAATCCTACTGATGGGGTTACTGAAGAAGTGGATGAAGAAAAGGAATTGGTGGATGCCAAGTGTGAGACTATAAACGATCAAGATGATATCCATACCGCCTATGAGAAACTGTACAAGCTTTCTGAGAAGCATGAGAAGCTCTATAGGCTGGCCACCAAGAAGCTCAGTGATGTGGAACTTGACCGTGAGGAGCTTTCCACTAAGGTTGATGAAGCAAATCAGACCATTGGGGCACTGAGGTTTAAGAACAATTTCTTGGCTGAAAAGACCGAGAAGCTTGAAGCGGAGCTGTTTCAAGTTAGAACACAATTGGAAAGGACCTCAAGTGCAAAGTTGGACGAGATGCTAAGTGTTCAGAAATCTTCTTCAGATCGTACTGGATTGGGGTATGTATTCTCTCTCTCTAATACTCCGTCTGTTAGTACTACTGTTTTTGTTCCATCTGCTAATAACATTAAAACTGAGGATAAAAATGTTAAAACTGAATTAGCAAGTGAGAACGTAGACAAGGGCAAGTCTATCCTAGGAGCACCCCCTAAAGTTGAGAAAAGGGAAACTAGAAACCCTAGGACTAAGAAGGCTATTTCTCAAAAGCCCAAACAGAAGAAGCAGCATCTCTGTTATCATTATGGTGTTGTCGGTTATACTCGACCAAATTGCTACAAGTGGCTAGCCACTCAACAAAGCAATGGCATGATAGCATCTGGGAACCAAAATCAGCTTCAGACTTCTCTTGCTCCTCTTGGAGACATTCTCAAAGCCCTTATGTTCCTTTCGAACTTGAACGGTTTAAACTCTTCCCCCTCATCACCTATTCAAGGGTTGACTAAAAGGAAAGGTTCTTCCAAGGTGTGGAAGGAAAAAGGGTTCTAAGTGATTCTGTTCACTTCTTCTTCTCTTTCCCTATTTTACTGTTGTGCTTTACTTGTGTGTTTCTTTACTATTTTGAGTCAGTCTAGTTTTATGCATTGTTTTGTTTTCTTTAACTTGTTTTTGTTTGTGTGTTTTCAGTTTTGTGTTTTATTTTTGCTTTTCTGATAAAATAAAATAAAAAAAATTGAAAAATACAAAAACAGTGTGTGTTTGTGTACATTGGTTCTTGTGAACCTTAAAATGGCCATTGAAACAGAGTTCTCTAAACTTTGTACCACCTGTAGCTTAGATGAGTATTCTTCTACACAACTAAGCAAGTGAGCTTTGTAGCTCTTTGTTTGTGATGAGTAAGGTTAAGTGATCTCTTCTACTTAACACTCGTATCACTCTTTTTGACAGGTAGGACTAGAAAATCCTAAGAGAAAGACATAAATAACCATCTCACCACTGTTACTCGCCAATCATGATATGACATCTGTATACTTCGACATAGCAAAAGTACAATGTCAATGACATCTGTATGCTTCGGCAAAGCAAAAGTGCAATGTCAAAAGCTTAACATAATTGGGTATTTCTTTTCTCTCTCTTGTATGCCCATGCATGATATGCTTAATAAAAGAAAATATGCAAAGAAATAAAAAGCAAAAAGATCAAAATGCTTTAAAATATGGTTGCAAGCGTGTTTTCTAGGAGATGTGGGAGTTATAGGATGTACCTCGAAGGTGATAGTCTCCATCAAACAATTATGATTGTGTGTGAGTTAAAGTGATTTTCTCAATCTCAAATCGTCATAACATTGAGACACTTATGCAATCTTGCGATGTTTTCACAAACAACACGCAATATTCTTTGCTATTCTTGATACATGTGAAGGTACAATATGATTTGGCCATCACAAGGTTTACATGCGTTAATGTATGTTCACTAAACTGTCTTAACTCATTTTTGAAATATAAAATTGGTTAGACTTGTTTAGTGTGTGTGTGTGTGTGTGCGCGTTTTGGGAATCATGTGCTTTAAAATTCTTGATGAGAGATATTATTGAGAGCTTAATGTGTTGTTTGGATCTATGGTTGAGTTGCATGCATGATTGCATTCATGTCTGTGTTTTTCCTCTCTTAAAAAAACTGTTTTTAAGGCATCTCAACACCTCCTTGACACCTCTCGACACCTAGTTGTCTGTCGAGCTTCTTAGACTTCTTCTAAACGCAGTCTCGACACATTCTTGACACCTGATGGATTGATCGAGAAACTTTCTGTCTGCTTGATAGATTCTCGACAGCTTCTGGATCGATCGAGATTCCTTCATGCTTGATCCTTCTTTCTCGGCACATGACCTCGATAGCTTCATCTGTCGATGTGCATCTTCTCGACACCTACCTCAATAGCTGTCTAGACACCTCTTGATACCTGCATCTGTCAAGAATTACTGAAGGGCTATATATTCTTTCTGTCGCGATTTCTTCTCATTTCGCTCGATCTCTCTCACTCGATAGCTGTAGTTTTCTCTCCCAAAACCTTTCTCAGTCTCTCCAAACCTCTTCCTAAGGCTTCTTCAAGTGTTTTTCTTGTTTTTTCTCACTTGGTAAGCATCTATCCTCTCATTATTCATGCATTTCATGTTTTAAAACCCTAGGTTTTGAGGTTTTTGAAAATTTTTGGGGTTTTTCAAAATTGTTGAGAATTTCATGAAATTTTTGGGTTGGTTTTATAGATTTGATCTTTAAAACTACATGCATTGCATCACATTACCATTCTAATTATATTTTCATGCATTTAGATGTGTGCAAACTTGTTGTGTGCTGTTAGGTATGGATTGGGCTGAGCCGATGATGTTTTTATATTGCATGTCACATGTTCATGCATTTCCCATGCATACGTTCTTTCTTTTCAATATATTCTTCCTATATTGAACTGTTTGGGATTTTTTTGTGTATTTCTCTTCTTCTTCCCCTCTCTATGTTTGCATTAGTAGTGTCTATGGCACCTAAACGTAAGTCTATTCCATCCCAGAACCCTCTGCGTTCTAAGGGATCTTCTTCTTCAGATTCTACTCCTTTGTCTATCCGGTTTCATGATGAGAAAGCCCATAAGGACTTCTCGGAGAACTTCTCTAAATGAGGTGTTCATTCGGAATGCCACGTTGTCCTAGCAGACTTTGCCGACACTGACCTACCCAATGTCATTCATAGTCGGGCTTGGGAGTCATTGTGTGACGTCCCAGTCACCTGTCCTCTCGTGTTGATATAGGAGTTTTACTCTAACATCCACGGGATTGATTCTTCAGTACCTCTCTTCTATTCTAGCGTTCGAGGTACGCGCTTTGCTGTCACCCCGGAGTTAGTCTCCGAGATTCTTCATGTTCCGAGGGTGGATCATCCTGATTACCCTAGATGTAAGTGTCTATGGACTGTGTCCAAAGACGAGATGATCTCGGCATTCTGTGAGCGTCCTTCCTCTTGGGGAGACCATTAGTACACACCATGTCGGCCTTTTGCTAAAGGTCCTCGTTCCCTTAACATGGTGATGACTTTTGTGTTGCACCCACTTTCTCACTACAACTCTATCACAGAGCCTCGTTGTCCCTCTTAGAGCATCTCACTATAGACTTCCCTTCACACTTTATCTTCTCTATCATAGATGTCTATAAAGATACGACCACCCGTGATAAGCTCATTTTCCCTTCTGCTATCACAAGGATACTTCGCCGTTTTTCCATCCCATTCCCTTCGTTCGATCCATTCCATGTTATGTCTGCCATAGACGTTGCTACCGTAAAACGTAGCAAGGAACAGTTTAGATCGAGACAGTCGAATGCTGCTACTCCTTCGTCCCGTCCGACTACATCCAGATCTGCTCGAGCGACATCTGCTCCTTCTTCTTCGAGTGACGTCACTCTAGGAGACATCATGGCGCAGCTTCAGGGCATGGATGCTCGCCTTGATACTCTCTCCACAGAGTTGTATTAGGTGAACGTTCGTGTTGGTTGCATCACCAGGCGACAAGCGACTTTGGGCAGCTTTGCTCCAGAGACTTCTCCTCTGCCACCTCATGTTTCTTTTGAGACTGAGGCTGATGATGACGGTGATGATGATGATGCTTCGGATAATGATGATGGAGATGCGAGCTCTTCTGATGAGATGTCTACTTGACAGTCTACCCTTTGTCACTCGTGATAAAAAGGGGGAGTAGTTTTAGTGTATGAGAGTAGTCATACTTAGGGGGAGAGCTAGTATAGGACATTTTTGATAAGGGGAGTGTTGATTTGAGGGATGTAGTGAGGATTACATGTATTTCTTTTCTTTTCTATCTTTTTAGAGATACATTGATCATGTATTGACATACATTGTATTTATTTCTTGATATATATGATGATGTATGTTTTTTTCACCTATCTTTCTATGTGTTGTTTCTTTTCTGTCTTTATACACATGTTTCTTTTACTTGTATGCAATCTATTATTTCTGCTTCACACAAAGATGCCTTGATATGTTTTGTTTATAAGTATTTCAAAAATACAGGTTGTCAAAGTCTACTTGCCATAAACTCTCTTCTTGCAAAGTTTTTCAAGAGTTTGTGTTAGGATAGATTTTATTGTAGGTAACAAGTGAATATGAGTTAAAGTGTTTTATGACTTCTCTCATATCTTCATTTGTTTGTTGTGGTTTTGTCACGGATTGCCAAAGGGGGAGATTGTTAGGACATATGTAGTTCAAGTTGTTGACATATGTCGCAATTTTATGTAATTGGCTTATCCTTAGACAAAACGCACTTTACTTGTAATTAGGTAGAGTTAGGATGTGTTTAACACTTCAAGAAACAGTGTTTCAAGATTAAGTGTTGAAGTCATCAAGTCTGTCCAAGAAACAAGCTGGAAAGTGCAAGTTACTAAAGCTCGACACCTGTCTCGACACATGCATCTATCGAGCTTTAAGAAGCTGTTTTAGCCCGAGCCTCGGTAGCTTCTCGACAGATCCTCGACACCTCTATCTGTCGAGATTTAAAGAAAACAGATTTTCAGTTCTGTTTTAATTCCAATCCGTGAATGTGTCTTTGGGACTTCTTTTCTCCTAACCCTATACATAATAAAGGATTTTTTTAAGGGCCGTCAAGATGATGCAAGTTGTACAAGCATTGAGTAATTTTTGTTCATGCAATTTGTGATAAAAAAGACAAAGTTCATACCCTAGTTCATCCTTTGTGAAGAAGTTGCTGTGTAATGTGCACCGTAAGGTTTTGTAACCAAGCATCTTCCTGATCTTCATCGTGTGGATGATTTGAAGAACTTTGCAGCCAACAACTCTCTCTCTAGTTGGTGAATTGAAGTCGCATACTGGGATCCGCCCAATTGGTTAGTCAAGTACTTGGGAGCCACTACAGAGCAAGTCCAATTGGGTATTGGGGTAAGGGTTCAACTGTAGGTTGGTAAGGTACTTGGGATTCCTTGCTTGTAATCGCTTGCTGTGATAATAGTGGAGTTTTGGGAGTGGTGACCTTAAATCACCCGGTAGGGTTTTTGCCGTCAGGTTTTCCCCATTCATAAACAAATCACAGTGTCTTTTATTTTTTCGCTGCATACTTTAGTTTTGGTGATTTGTTTGTGCTGCCACGTGATATTGCATGTTAACTTGATTAATTAATAACTTGGCTAATTAATCAACTTAATTAATCATAAGGGGTCAACGCGTTTGTGGCCTATCTGATTGCCTTTTGATTTTCAACCCATCGAGGCTCCTTATGTCGTCTTTGTACACACATTTATTTTTTACTCTCTCTCTCTCTCTCTCTCTCTCTCTCTCTCTCTCTCTCTCTCTCTCTCTCTCTCTCTCTCTCATTTTTATCTCTTATTTTTCCACTCAACACTCATGCTTTTGTTTTTTTCTTATTTTTTTCCCTTTAAATATGGCTATATGAGAGGCTCTAGTTGCTTTATCCTCCCATTCTCTCTCCTAGTTAATATCAGCCAAAGCATTATCATGATCGTATGCCCAAAAATAAGGAGATGGATCCTGCTGAGTTCTCTCAATTCTTGAAGTGTCTTTCCCTTTTAGCTGTCTAATGGGTGGTGGAATGGTGGTGCATCATGGATATGGTCAATCATGACTTCAAGGATAACTGTGTTCCTTCGGTTAGGCTTTGCCATTGCTCTTACTACTCTACATGTCCCATTGCATGGCAATTTGGTGACCATCAAGGAACTCCTAGCAATGATGGTTCCTTCCATACCTTAACATTCACTAAGAGGGTCTTGGGCATAATTTATGAGACTTGGATGCGGAGGATGATAACTAGGGACATGTGCTTTCCTCTATTCCTTCATCCAACTTCAGGTTACTAGAAGTGGCTATCTGCTAATATGAGTGCGGTTCATAAGGAAGAGAAGGATTACAAGAAGTCCAAAAAAAAAAAAAAAAAAAAAAAAGGACTAATTGACTGCCTTGATATGCCCTAAATTTCACTTTTTTGCATTTTATGATTCTTATGTCTTTTCTTTTGAGTTTAATAAAGGATTGAAATGTTCCAAATCCCCTATGGAAACAATTTGTTATCTTTTAATTTAAGCATTAAGAGAATCAACCGTTTTAATATCTTTGCTCATTATCTTTATTATATTTTTTCTTTCTTTTTCCCGTGCCATGTAACTTTTGACCATGACATCCTTGTTGGAATTCTCGCCATGCCCATGGTCTTTTCTCCTATCTTTTGCCTAGATCGCTCTTTTGGATTTTCAACTTAGCGGGATTCTTTTCCTTAACTTTTGCCTAGGCCACCCTTTCGGGTTTTCAACCTAGCAAGCTTTCATTTTTCAAATTTTATACTTCCAGAGTCTATCGATGTTGATTAGGCAAAGCATCTCTTCTCCATCCAAATCTGTAATTCTTGTAGTACCCCCTGACATGATCTTCTTGATAATAGAAGGTGTAGACCATCTTTGACTTCGTCTTTCCTCTTGAATCAAAAGTCTCATCTCTAAGTACCTTTAGGACAAGATCTCCTTCCTTAAGGTTTCTAGGTTTTACTTTCTTATTAAATGCCCTAGCAATCCTCTTGTGATAACCTTGTGCATGGTACTATGCTCTAGCTCTCTTTTTGTCCATCAAAGCAAACTGTTCATATCTTTTTCTCATCCAATCTTCTTCTAGGACTTTGGTTTCTTCTAGCACCCTTAAAGATCGTATCTTTACCTTGATGGGAAGCTTTTCAACCCAATCCTTGTATGCCACTACCATCTTGGCTAGGATATTCTTGATGTTCTATTGGCTACTTTTACAACTCCATTGATTTGTGGTCGATATGGTGAAGACTTATGATGCTCAATGTTGTACAACTCCATGATCCTTGGAACCTCTCCCACAAAGTGGGAACCATTGTCTAAGATGATTTCTTGTGGTACCCCAAACCAATAGATGACGTTGTTCTCTATGAATCAAGCCACATGATTGGCTTTTAGTATAGAGTCGGAGGTTAGCTCTACCCATTTAGTGAAATAGTCAATGGCCACGAGAATGTAATCGTGTCCATTTAAGGCCTTAGGGGCTATTCTTCCAATCACGTCTATCCCCCATACTGAGAAAGGCTATGGTTCAAATTTATGTGTCTGGCAATCATGGCAACCTTTTATAAAGTCCATGCAATTGATTTCCATTGCATTCCAATAATATCCCATCCTTAGGCTTTTCTTCGCTAACACCCTTCCATTTATGTGAGACCCACAAATCTCTTGGTGGACCTCTTTAATGACTCTTTCGACCTTTTCTTTTTTCAGGCAACTAAGGTGCACACCATCATAGGATATCCTACAAAGCTAACCTCCACACATGATGTATTATATTGCCATCATCCTAACTGAACTTCGTTCTCTCTTGTTCGCACTGTTAGGACAAATTCCTAATTCTAGGAATTTCATGATATCATATTACCAAAGGACCTTTTTCCTCTTCTATAGCCAAGACTGATGGTCCTGCCTTTTCCTTGTGTGCCAACTCATAGCTTTGCTCAACCTCTAAAGGTCGTGTCCATACTCCCTCAAGTATTTCAACCATTAAGGCTAGAGTAGCCAAAGCATCTGCAAACTAGTTTCGAGCTCTAGGGACAACAATATAGTCAATCTTGCCAAAAGTTTTGGTCAAATCCTCTAAATATTGCTGATAAGGTTTCAAATTTTCTTCCTTTACCTTCCACATTTTCTCTACTTAGGCTATGACCAAATTCAAGTCTCCAAAAACCTCTGCCTCTTTTACCCCTAACTCTCGGAGAGCTTCCATTCTGACAATACAAGCCTCGTATTTTGCCACATTGTTGGTTTCCTCAAAGTTCAATTTGATGGCTAAAGGTATATGGGATTCATCAGGGGTGATCACAAGTACTCCTATCCCATTCCTATATTGGTTCACAGCTCCATTGCAATACATCTTCCATGCCCCTAGTTCGATGTACAAAATAGCCTCATCTAGGAAATTCTCTTTACCACTCTTTCCTTCTATGGGATTATCGACATAAAATTCTTACGTAATGCTTCCTTTGATGGTTTTTCTAGTCACATACTTCAAATTTAATTATGCCAATAGGATTAACCATCTTGATAATCTTCCACTTAGGGTGGGCTTCTCAAACAAATACTTCAACAGGTCCATTTAGGTTACTATCTGTATCTAGAATGGTAGGATGATATGTCTTAGTTTCTGCATGGCCTACATGAGAGCAAAGCAAGACTTTTCTATGGGTGTGTATCTAGTCTCATAATCATGGAACCTCTTGCTTAAGTAGTACAGGATTTTCTCACTCTTATCATCATCCTATTGTGCAAGCATACTTCCAACCACGTTTTCTACGATCAAGAGATAAAGGAGTAGTGGCTTTCCATGCTTCAGGGGTACTAGGATGGATGGATGGATGGAAAAGATATTCTTTAATGAGCTTGAAGGCTTTCCAACACTCATCATTCCATGCATGGGATTCAATATTCCTTATTAGCTTGAAGATGGGCTCACAAGTAGAGGTGAGCTTGGTAATATACCTCTACTTCATTGTGCATCATGTCATGTAACAAGGTTGTAGCCACTCTTTGATAGGTTACACCTGCATTCTTGAGCCCAAATGGCATTATCGTATAACAATAAATCTCTCGTTCAGTGGTGAAGTAGGTCTTGGTCATATCCTTAGGAGCTATCTTAATTTTGTTATATCTTGAGAAACCATCCATGAAAGATATCAAGGCACTACTAGTGGTACTATCCACCAAGACATCCATATAAGGAAGAGGGAAATAATCCTTAGGGCAAGTCTTGTTTAGGTCTCTAAAATCCATGCACATCCTCACTTTTCCACCCTTCTTAGGAACATGCACAATATTGGCTATCCATTTGGCTTAGTGCATGACAAGTATTGTTTAGGTCTCTACCTTCAACTATTTTGTGACCTCTTCCTTGATCTCAAGGAGCCACTTGGTTCTCATACACCTCAACTTCTGCTTAATGGGCACCATGTGAACATGGGTATCAATGTGGTGTTGAGCTATCTCGGGATCAATACGGGGCATATCTTAATAAGACCATGCAAACACCTCCTGGAATTCTGTGAGTAGTTCTTAAAGATCTTTTCTTTATTCTTTATTTAGGGTTAAGCCAATTTTAATTAATCGTGGATTCTCATCATTGTCTAAATTAAGAGTTTTAAAAGTTGGTTCCACAGGTTCAATTTTCTTATCCAATTGTATATTAATTTCATTTTCAAATTCATTAGAATAATTTAAGTGCAGAATTTCAATGTTATGGGACACATCAAAATAAGTCAAATCAGAATTCATGTTATTAAAAATGTTGAAAAGTACATTTGCACTTGCATTACAAAATTTCTTTCCCATATTCTTATAAAACCTAACCCAAGTCCAATTGCTAAGTTGCTCATTAGTAGGCATGATGAAGGTAGAAGGATCACTTGGCTCCTCGATGGTGATGGACAGCACGTCCCCCCCCCCCCCCCCAAAACACTTTTAGCATATACTCCATTGCTTTAGAATCCATGTAGTCCACCCATTCGACCTTCTCTTAAAATTCCTTTATCACCATAGTAGGTTTCCTTGAAAGTGAGCTTTTCATCAAAAATTTCTTTCAGCTGGGATTCACTTTTCTATCCTTATCTACCTAAAGCTTAGGAAAACCACAGAAAGGAAAGTCTCCTCCTTTCTTCACAAAGTTACCATTTAGGGTACCAAGATTCTTTTTGATTCTGTCACAACCTTCAAAGAATCCCAAATCTTCTTTGGTCAGTTAAGTCTAGAAGTTGGGGAATTCAACCACCCCTCTTCCTTCTTTTCTAAAACCCATACTAGGCCTATATCCCATTTTTCTTCATCATTACAATCACCTTATAACTATAATATGGGAGTAAATCTATAGTGTACTTCTCATCCTTCAATCCATAATCAGCCATGTCCACAAACATAAAGCCACTCACTTGAAGCTTATTCCCTCCCTTTTTAATCTACAAACAAGAGCTAGGATCTCACCATCGTCAAGTACTACATCAATTCCTCCTTTCCATAAGATCTTCATCTTTTTAGAAAGGGTAGTCCTAATGGGATGAAGGCATGTTGTCCCAAAGAGAAGGTTGAAGTTATGAATGATGTCAATTAAGTGGAATTCCAAAATTGTTTCCAATGAACCAATTTTATAAGGAGCCTTGAAAGTTCCCATAACCTTCCTTGAAGTGTTATCATATGCTCTAACAATCAAAGGAGCATCCTTCTCCAAAAGATGATTGTCTCCCTTTGAGTTCAACGGACTTAAACCCTTCTTCCATCTTCTTACCAGGATGATCCTTCTCCAAAAAAGTATGGCTTGTAGATTTTTCCACTCATAGTAATGTTTGCCACATCGTCTTCTAGGACTCTTTTATTTAATTCAGACATTTCTTTGGAGAGTATTCCCCATACAGCCACCGCACTTTTCAAAATCTCATCCTCTTCATCCCATATTCCTTGGACCCAATTCTAATACGGAGGAGGAGCTCGATGATAACTAGGCAAGTGTTTCTTCCTAATTTTAGGCTTGGTGATCATGTTTGGATGTTCCATGTTCCATTTAAGGCAGAAACAATTATCTGTTTTATGGCTGGATTTTTTTTGGAAGTAGCAGTATTCATTAAGGTTAAAAGTAAGAGGCACATGGTTAGGCATAGGTGTGGGGTTTAAGGGTTTGATGAATCCCTTGGAGATTAAGTTCTCATATGCTTGTGCAAGGGTCATTCCTAGGTCGGAGAATTCTCGGCAAGCTTTCTTTGTGAAACTTGGATAGGCTAGGGGTTGTTGAGGTATGATGGCACTTACATTCACGAGATTGGGTGCTTTAGAAGTGGCTACTCCTCCTCCATATGTCTTCTTAACTGGAGGTTTGCTCTCGCCTTTCTCTAATTGCCCGTTAAACATGGCATCCTTAATCCTAGTTCCACAATCACACAACTCCCCAAAAGAACTAATAGGCAATGACAGGAGCCTACTATTATATGCCGGAAGAAAATTCTTGATAATCATGTTAAATTGGTCCTTTTCATTTTGGATACATTCCCTTTCCACCTCGTCATGTATTCGGAGAAAGTCTCCCTAATTCTTTTCTTAGTGGTCTCCAAGTCCCTTAAAACTACATTAATCATGATATTGAAAATGAATTGATCCACAAACAATTCTCCACACTTTGGTCTTATTCAGATCCAAGCTATAGTACCATCTCGATGCACCTCTATGAGTGATAGAAGGAATGCATGTGCAGTTTGCTTCTTATCTAACCATTTCATTTTAGAAATGCCTATATATCTCCTCACATGTTGCTTAGGATCCCCAGTTGTTGGTTAAAAATCTGGTTTTGTATCTCATACAAAACACACAGCGGAAGCAACAAATAAGGATCTATTTCATTCGTGATTGACAACATGCACTCTGTAAATTTCAGAATTTAAGAACAAGATAGCGTACCTTGTGTTGGAATCATACATGCGCAGCGGAAGAAAATAATGTAAACGGATCTACTTCATACATACAAGTTAACATGTGCCATGTAAGTTTCAGAATATATGAACAAGAGAGTGTACCTTGCAGCGGTGAATTTCAAAAAAAAAACTTGAAGATGAAAGGCACTTGGGAATACTTTCAATCTTCACCCCAATTCCACTAACGCCCAAGATGTGTGGTCTCTCAATCAGTTCCAAAGGGAGTATGAAAGTGTGTCTCACACTCTCTCTTTTTCTCTATGAAAATCTCTACAAATTCTCTACAGAAAAATTCTGTATGTTTCTCCCTTTGTATCTAACTGATTATCTAATTGGGCCGGCTTTTGGGCCTTTCCAATTGGGCTTAAGTATGTGGCTTGGAGTGGGACCAAAAGGGACCAATAAGACACTAGCTCCAATGGGCCTTGGGCTTTTCTGTCAACTCTTGACAAGTCCAAAGTTACCATTAACTATATTTAATACCACTATATAAATATAGTTGCACTCTAGGCCTTATTAATAAATTATATCCCAAGACTTTATTATACATGCAACTCCTTCATAAAATATTCATAGTAATACAAAGTCATGAAAGAAGACTGCCACTTTGTATATTACTACATCTTAATTCCTTGAGTGCCCGGTTTAATCCTTTAAGTTATTCATCATATATTTATGAAATCCAATTCCATAAATATATACTTTAGTAACTCCTTACTAAAGTAGTTAGGCCCAACTCTCTAAATAACAAACCCATTAAACTTATCTTAAGGGAATATTTTATATCTCCGTTAAGAGACTATGAATTCCATCTTGAGAATATATGTTCCATCAACACTAAATGTGGCTGCCCAACATACTGAGATTTTGACCTTAACCATAGATCTCACTCCTGATATATCAAAGCAACCTACACTTCATGATCAGGTCCATTATCCTCTCAGGATTAAGAGTTCATGCAAATATAAGTCGTGAGTTTATTATTCATTTGACAGTCGTTAGGAGAATAATAAATCTCACACCGGTCCAGTTCAATATGTCTTAACTCTTAAAACATATCAACATATCAACTAGAAATCTCCATTTCCATGATCAAGACAAATCATCTTAGTTGATATGTTATAGCCTTCGCAGATGAAATGCCCAATTTCATCACCGACTACGAACTATAATTCTGAGTTTACAAAGAACTTGTGATTTATATCTTCTGTGACTAAATCACATAAATCACATACTATTGCATCTCATGGACTATATGATAATGTCCCAATATTCATGTTACCATTATTTTCAAATAATAATACAACTTTATTAACCAAAACATTAAGTCATACATAATGTCTTACATAATAAAATACATAGCATCATACAATAGGATTTAAGGACAAATATCCCAACACCTTGGTATGGAGAATTTCAAAACAAAGATTAGAAGCACTTGGGAAAACTTTTAATCTTCACTCCAATTCCACTTTACGCCCAAGATGTGTGGTCTCTCAATCAGTTTCCAAAGGGAGAATGAAAGTGTGTCTCACACTCTTTCTTTTCTCTACGATAAAAATCGCTTAAAAAATTATGTATGTTTCTCCCTTTATAACTAACTGATTATCTAATTGGGCCAGCTTATTGGGCCTTTCCAATTGGGCTTTAGTGTGTGGCTTGGAATGGGACCAAAAGGGACCAATAAGACACTAGCTCCAATGGGCCTTGGGCTTTTCCGTCAACTCTTGACAAGTCCAAAGTTACCATTAATTATATTTAATACCACTATATAAATATAATTGCACTCTAGGCCTTATTAATAAATTATATCCCAAGACTTTATTTTACATGCAACCCCTTCATAAAATATTCGTAGTAATACAAAGTCATAAATATAGACTGCCACTTTGTAAATTACTACATCTTATCCTTGAGTACCCGGTTTAATCCTTTAAAGTTATTCATCATATATTTATGAAATCCAATTTCATAAATATATACTTTAGTAATTTCTTACCAAAGTGGTTAGGCCTAACTCTCTGAATAACCAAACCTATTAAACTTATCTCAAGGGAATATTTTATATCTCCGTGAAGAGACTATGAATTCCATCTTGAGAATATATGTTCCATCAACACTAAATGTGGCTGCCCAACATACTGAGGTTTTGACCGTTACATTAGATCTCACTCCTGATATATCAAAGCAATCTACACCTCATGATCAAGTCCATTATTCTCTCAGGATTAAGAGTTCATGCAAATAGAAGTGGTGAGACTTATTATTCATTTGACAGTCGTTAAGAGAATAATAAATCTCACAGCGGTCCAGTTCAATATGTCTTAACTCTTAAAACATATCAACTAGAAGTCACCACTTCCATGATCAAGACAAATCATCTTAGTTGATACGTTATAGTCTTCGCAGATGAAATGCCCAATTTCATCACCGATTACGAACTATAAATTCTGAGTTTACAAAGAACTTGTGATTTATATCTTCTGTGACTTTTCACATAAATCACATACTATGCATCTCATGGACTATATGATAATGTCCAAATATTCATGTTACCATTATTTTAGATAAAAATAAACAACTTTATTAAACACAACATTAAGTCATACATAATGTCATACATAGCATCATACAATAGGATTTAAGGGCATATATCCTAACACCAGTCCCATCAAACTTGTCTGCATTAGAAATTTTGAACTTGGGAGGCAAAGTGATAGGGTTTTCAGAACTCAATCCACCCATGTTGTAGAGGCAGTCATCCATCCTTTAAGCCTTGCAAAATACTAGTTGCATCTTCTCCATCTTTTATTTCATAGCTATCGTATCTATGGTAAGCTACTCAAATTGCTTTTATCTCTCATAATCGACCTTATCCTTCTCATCCCATTCTTCTCTTTCATCCTCGTCATGTATCTCCACATGCACAGGCTTCTTTATCTTTCTTTCCTCAATTTTAGAGAGACGACTCCCTATTTTCCTAAGGGTAGCTTGGTCTTCTATAGTCCTATATAGCTTTTGTGCAATTGTCTCATCGATTGGAGCAGCCATTTCTTCTCGGTATACTTCCTCTTGAAATGTCTCTTCTTGATGTATGATCTCAACCTTAATAAAGTGCCTTCCACTCTTCTCTCAGGCCCAAATTAGAGTGGGGACATGCTTGTTAAATATTGGTGGTGCAATGGTCCCTGGAAAGAAGTCCCATTTGATTAAGCCTATGTCCCAATTAAAAGGTTATTTTTTTAATCTTAGATGTCTATGGAAATTCTTTAAGTCCATTTTAATGAAGGCCCGATTACAAAATCACTCATTTTCCTCTCATGAACCTTGCCCTATTTTTCATTGGGTTTTAGTCCATTTACAATAAAGCTCTCATCTTTCTCTCGTGGACTTTCATTTGAATATGCTTAGAGATTTTCAACCCTTTGTCTAAAATATGGGCTTCTAGTGTATCCATCACCTTTGGGTTCTTCTTCTTTTCTTCATTCATTATCATCATTTTTTTTGAAGCAACCATCTAACTAGAACATATTGCGGTCTTCCTCTCAAAGTCTTTGAATTTCTCATCATTTTGGGCCTTGGCATACAACAAGGAGGCCCAAGATTAGGGAGGTCCATATTGACTTTGTAGGATGTTGGATGCTAAGTCCATAGCACATTTGTTATCTTAGGCCCAATGTTCTTCTTTTCAAGAGGCCTTTTGAAATTGGGCTTATGATAGCAACTAGGCTATGGCTTTATGAACCTTTCAAGTTAAGATATACATTTGGATCTTAGGATAAGCCTTTCACATGTGAGAACTTCTTTTCTTTTCATCCCACTATCTTAGGGTATGCCACAACTTTTGAGCCATCCTTAAAATTTTTTAGATCTTTTATTTGTCCTTTAGAATTAGGTGAACATAAGATCTATGGTTGAACAAACAAGAGATAAAAATGGTACTCTCTTATTGATAGGATTTAGGATCTCTCTAAGTGTGGGTAGACTCCCTAGAGATGAAGGGATAAATCAGTAGGTCACTCACAACTAGGTGGGCCATGATTCTAGCATTGCACCTAAATGGACTGTAATGGATTGGTGGTAAACTATTAATGTAGTCAATGCCCATTATAGGCAATGGCACAGATTATGAGTTAGTGGGATGAACTCCAAAAGATTTTGGCCCGAATGGACCTTCCACCTACCCAGTCATACCCAACCGAGGTGAAAAGGACAAAAATAACCAAGTGAAGTTTGTGCAAACAAATATTGACTAAGCCTTTATTAAGATTAAGAAATAAGACACATTGGAATCAAAAACTCTATCCCCAGTGGAGTCACCACTGTAGGCGTATACAACTGGCTGCATATGTAGACCCTATGTATGCACACACATACTCGAGCCCAAAAACCCCAATCCGAACCTTTTGGCTTCTATTTCTTTGTTTTATTTGTTTAATATGTCTCTAATTTGTCCTGGTTTTCTATATATATATATATATATATCTGCCTCCATGTGTTGTTTTTTTTTTTTTTCGCTCTTTGCATGCGAGTTAGGTTTTGATTCTTTGTCTTGCCATGAACATGCATATGATATAATCATGCACTGATGCATAAGTGCAATGATGCAGTGAGGTAAATGATGTAAGTCATGCATTCACATGAACATGCATTTGTTTGAGATATGATTTTGTCTTGGGTTGATGAACATGAATATATTAGTTTGAATGTCATGTTTTTGATGTCTAAAATGCAATAACATGTTTGTTTGATTTTGCTATGATTTTTTCCTACCCTTGGATATGATATGTTGCTATGTGTGATAGATGTAAGGGTTTGGCATGAAAAATGCCATGTTGATTGCTTAGATGTGTGTGTGTGTGTGTGTGTGTATGTGTGTGTGTGTGTGTGTGTTAGGACATGCGATTCATGTTAAGAACATATGTCATCATGTATTGGCTAATCCTTTGACAAAACGCACTTTACTTGTAATTGGGTAGATCTAGGATGCGTTTAATGCTTCAAGGAACAAAGTTTCAAGTTCAAGTGTTAAAGCCATGCAAGTCTGTCCAAGAATCAAGTGATGAAGTGCTGGTTTTTAAAGCTTGACAGCTAGTATCTATCGAGATTTAAAAAGCTGTTCTAGCCCAAAGCTCGACAGCTGCTTGACAGATAGGGTATCTATCAAGAATTATGAAAATTAGACTTTCAGCTTTGATTTCAATCCAATCCGTGAGTATGTGTTTGGGCCTTCTTTTCTCACAACCCTAAACGTATAGAAGGATTATTTTAAGGGCTTTCATAGAGAGAACAATAGCACAAGTGTGAAGCAAAGTGTTGTTCATGCAAATTGTGACCGGAAACCTAGTTTGACCTAGTTCATCCTTCTCTTGACGAAGCTGCTATGTTTGTACACCGTAGGGTTTTATGACCAAGCAACTTTGTGATCTTCATTGTGTGATGAAATGAAGAACTTTACAGCCAACATTCTTTTCAAGTTGTTGATCAAGCCGCGTACTAGGATCCGTGCATCTATTGGTTAGTCACGTATTCTTCTTAAGTTGAAGAGATTGCCACTATAGAACAAGTCCAATTGGGTATTGGGGTAAGGGTTCAACTGTAGGTTGGTATAAGGTACTGAGATTCCTTTACTTGTAACCGCTTGTTGTGATAATAGTGAATTCTCGGAAGTAGTGACCTTAAAATTACCCAGTGGGATTTTGGCCCTGGAGGTTTTTCCTATTCGAAAACAAATCACCTTGTCAAATTTATTTTTCGCTGCATTTTATTTTAGTTAGTGTTTTGTTTGTGCTTCCACGTAAATTACATGTTAATTTGATTAATTAATAAACTTGGGTAATTAATCAATTAATTCATCACAAGGGGTCAATACATTTTTGGCCTATCAATCTAGAATGATAAATGTTGAATATGCCTTTAATAAAATTAAGATATAAGACACAATGAGTGGAAGCTGACCCACGAGTCGAGTGGGGTTGGGTGCCTAACACCTTCCCATCCCTATACCTAAACTTCTGACACGTGCTTTGGTAGTAGATCAGTTCTTCCATGAAGGGTGCTTTATTTATGGTTCCTAGACCTAATTTAAGTGGTGACTTCAATTTTGTTCCTTACAATGGTCCACTTGGCCAAGGCATACTCCCCCTGTTACGCCTACATATGTTAGGGCATGCATCCATAACTAATTGATGAACACAGATGCGTATGCATGAAAAGTGGATGCATATGCATGAAGACCACCTACACACTCATGAACACAAGTAGAATGGTTCCTTTGACAGTTTTAGCATGCTATGAATCAAACTCATCCTAAATATGTTCCTACCCCTACTAGTATATCAAGATTTCATCTAGACCTATCCCACAACAAAACCTAAGCTTTTATAAGTCCAAAAATGGATTAAAATAGAAGATCAGAAGCAAAACTTGAAAATTGAAAAATGTTGGAAAACTTACCAATCCAGTCTGTGCACCCTTTGAAAGGTGGTTTTATGGACTAAAAGTCAGTGGAGGAGACTATGTTAGCCTTATGGCTCCATCCAGGAAGTTAGATTGAAGACTTCATCGAAAATTATGTAGGAGGTTTTCTTAGTATTGTTCTCAGGTGCCATTGGAATAGATGAAAGAGTTTGGGAGAAAATGAGAATTTCAGATTGTGAAAGATGAAGAATTAAAAAAAGGTTAGGGGTTTTTGTAGAGAGAAAAGGGAGGTTAAAGAGTTAAAGAGAATGTGAAGAGATGAGGAAGGTGAAGAGGAATTAGAAGAAAAAGAAACGGTTGGTAACCGTTGGAAAAAAACAAAGAGGTGGGAAGGTAGCTGATGATTAAACTACATGTAGTTTAGGCCTCCCACTAAACTATGTATAGTTTAGCAAAAAATAAATAAATTTAGGAAATCCCTAGTGGACTCCCGACAGAAGGGAAATGCAAGAAAAATTCAAAGAAAATCCCCAATGGACCATGGATTATCAAGAATGTTACAAAGAAATGTGGAAATGTTGGAAGTACCCTCAGCTAGTTGAAGGACATAAGTATGCTAAAAGCATTCCCTAGTGGATTAGAGTCACCAAGAAAACTTCCTAGTGAGTTAAAACCATCCACCAACTCCCAGTGAGCCACAGATAGAAAAAATTTCTCCAAGTGAATTCAAGGACCTCCTCGCGGGTCCAAAGCACCAAGATAACTCCCTCATGGGTTATTAGGAAAAGTATTTTCCCTAGTAGGTTGAGAATTACCAATGAAACTTCTTCCTAAATTAGAACCGACACAAACTCCCCGATGAGTCATAAAGGAAGGATCTTCCCCAGTGGATTCTACATCATTAGAGACTTCCTTGTAAGTCGAAAGCTACCCAAAAAAGCTCCCTCATGAATTTGAATTACCAAGAAAGCCCATGCATGTTGGAAAGCCCTTCGAGTGAGCTTTCCGTTCAGGATCATCACCATACTTGTGCACATATCCTTCGACAATTGATTATGTACGCACAAATCCCCTAGACAAAAAGAAAAGAAGATTGTAGAACTTGTGCACATATCCTTCGGGAATTGAAAACACAGGCACAGATCCCCTAGACAAGAAGAGAAATGAAGAATATGAAACTTGAGTACACATCCTTCTTGGAATTGAATATGTACACCAAAACTAAGGCGCATGCCACCCAGAATTGAAGAGATTGAGATAGAGATAGAAGTTACATAGAGGTAAGAGCCTTACCATATTAGAAGAGATTGAGATAAAGACAGAAACTACCCAGAGGCGATAGCCTCCCAGAGAAGTTTGAGGCAAGAGCCCTAGATGGACACCATAGATATGTATCCTTTTAGCTTGTAAGAGCACCTTGTTTGTTTGGTTGATGGTTGAAGTCATTGGCCATGTTTGTTTTTCTATTTTAGTGACTCTAGGATAATGAGTCACACACCTTTTGCTTGCAATTGGAAAAACAGGTTCTTGGATAGTGAACTCGTCGTTACTCGTTTCCCAAGTAACACCTGTGGGACTTTGGACATATGAATCCCACACAACTTTGCAGAGTTGCACCCCGCCCCATGTATATGTGTTTTTTGCAATGTGCATGGGTTAGGCTCAAGCCATATGTTGAAACAACATATTTTTTCTCTTATTCTTTTGATTCTGTTAGCGGAGCTCACAAATAAAAAGAAAGGCATCAGTAGATACCCCATTTTGTACCCTTTACGACTCGGGCCCCGTTCCTGAATAATGTTAGAATTCTAAAGCCCAAGGTCAATTTAGGGCCTAATCAGATGAAAATTAACTTGAGGAAAGTGTTTATGAAAAATATAACTTATTTTTGGACTAAATAAACTATTTTTGGAAAAGAAAGACCATGGAAACCCTAGGGCATGTATCTTCTAGTGTTGAGGTAAAGTTTCTTACTTTGGCTCTTCTCTTTTCTTTTCTTTTTTTCTTTTGATCTTGTGTTTATATATGTGTTTCGTTGCTTTAATTTGTTTTTTTAGTCTAGGTTTGCTTTGTGATTTTGTTTTGAGTATGTCAGGTTGTTAGATTCTTTGTTTTAATGTTTCTGTTCTATAGCTTTTGGGTTAGGGTTCTCAGGGTGTGTATCCGTGCACATGCTGCTTACATACGTACGCATATAGATGAGTTGTGTACAGATGCCTTATGTATGCACATGCATACCCTTGCCCCAAAACCCTACATGTTTAGCCTCTATTTAAACTAGTTGTCATATCTATATACATTTGTTTTTCTTTTATTGTTCCTCTTTGCTTTGGTTTATTTTTTTATGCTTATTAGGGTTTTAATTTTTTTAAATATGATGAACATGCATTTGAATATGATCATGCATAGATGCATAGGTGTTGTGATGCAGTGAGGCAAGTGAGGTAACTTATGCATAATACTAAGAACATGCATTTGATTTGGTTGATGGATATGATATAGTTTACATGCTTGGTTGAATCCCTTGATTTTGAGGTTTGAATGCTAAGTTTGGGAATGATTATGCCTTGTTGATTGCTTTAGATGCATGTTAGCATGTTTGTGTATATGTAAGTTAGAATAGCATGTTAAATGTGTCTTTAATGAGATTAAGACTTGGAACATAATGAGTGGAAGCCGACTCACGGGTCGGGTTGGATTGGGTGCCTAATACCTTCCAATCCCCATACATAAACTCTGGACATATGCTTTGGTAAAGATCAATCCTTCCACGAAGGGTGCTATATATATGGTTCGTAGACCTAAACTAGGTGGCGACTTCATTTACACCCTCTGCCATGGTCCATGCTAGTTTAAGGCATACTTCCTACAGATTTTGGCAAAGCCCAAAAAGGATATCTGTCACTGGATGCTTGTGCACACAGTGGCCCTACCCTTTAGTGGGTATATTCGGTTGGGATGCTGATGGGTTGGTTGTAATAGGAGTAATGGGAGCATCATGCTCCCTAGCCTGAACTCTAGCCTAGCCCCTAAGGCTATTTATAACCCTCTTCCTTTTTTTACCATAGGCAAGAGTGCCACCGCAAGCCAAGGACTAGGTCGAGAAGGAGGTGTCTACCCCCAATAGTTCGAGCCCCGGGGATGTAGTTAGTCAGTTCGATGTCCATCTACTGGACCATAGTCTCACCTACCTCCACTTCCTCAAATTCATTCATAGGAGTATGTTGAATTTCTGCTCAGAAGACTATATCATCCGAATCGTCACTAAATGGCTCTAGGGAATCTACTCTTCTCTTACAAGGTCCCCTTTCTCGAGCTTCATTCTCTAAGATTTTTGGGAGGAACCCCTTCAACCATATGTCTATATACGTCAGAAAAGGGTGCTTTACTCGAAAAGTAACTCCAAGATCCTAGAACCCAGTATAGGAGGGAGTGCAGCCAAGGAAAAGGTGTGAAGCTCGTAGCTGTCCGTCAGAGTGAATTAACACCTCTGAATGAAGGATCAAGTTAAGATGTTGAGTAATCATCTGTAAAAGTGAATTACGTAATCCTTGAAATTTCCAAGAAGGTACTCCCAACCTCGATCAGATCGAATGGCCTTTATGCATTTACCCAATTGATTTTCAATTTCAGCCCTAAACTCTTTGAACTTTCAAAGGCTTCGGACTTCCATCTCATTAGGTACACAAAACCATATCTTGAGTAATCATCCGTAAAAGTGATGAAGTACTCATAACCTCCTTTTGCTTGGGTTGACAGAGGACCACATACATCTGTATGAACTAATTCAAGCAACTCTTGGGCTCTTCTACCTTTTGCATTAAAAGGTCGTTTGGCCATCTTTCCCTCAAAACAAGATTCGCAAACTGGAAATCCATCAAAGTCCATGGGCTATAAAATTCCATCTTTGATTAGTCCTTGAATCCTATTTGAATTAATATGACCCAAACGCAAGTGCCATAGATATGCATCACTAATAGAAGGAAACTTTCTCTTAATGATTTTACATGAGAGCTACTATCTAATTCAGAATTGCATAATTCATGCCTGTTAGGAGTTAAAATATAAAGACCATCCACAATATTCCCAGAACAGATAAGTATTTTATCATTCTTTATTACAACATTGTCTTTCAAGATAACACTATATCCATGTTTACCTAAGTAAGTTGCAGAAATTAAATTCCTACGAACATTAGGTACATACAAACAATCTTCCAATATTAAATACTCCAACAACTACAACCGGAATCCTGCTCTTATCAACAAAAGTAAGAAATTGTTCTCCCTCATTCAAATTTCTGGTCTCTTGGAACCCATGCAAAGAATTGCAGATATGATTAGTACAACCTGAATCCACACACTAGGAATCCATTGGATTCTATACCAAACATATTTCAAGAAGAAATGAACTTTTCATTCCCTTATTCTTGGCAGCCTTGAATGTTGGACAATTTCTCTTCCAATGTCCTTTCTCACCACAATGGAAACACTTTCCTTTGGTTTTCTTTCCTTTGTTGGCAACTCCTAAGGCAATTTGCTTACCCTTTTGCTTAGTGAAGTCCTTCTTCTTCTTCTTCTTACCCTTGCCTTTCGACTTAGGTTGAAAAGTAGAAACTTCACTCACATTGGCTTCAACATTAGAAGTACCAAGGATGCCTTTCCTCGCCACTAACTCATTCATTAATTCAGAAAAATTATAAATCTTTTTGTTCATATTATAATTGAGTCTGAATTCCTTGAATGATTCCGATAGTGACTAGAGTATCATATCCAATTGGGATTTTCCATCAATGTCGGCACCTAAAACTTCTAATGTGTTCAGATTAGCAATCATCCTAAGACAATGCTTCCTCACTGAACTTCCTTTAGCCATTTTGGTATTATAAATTTACCTCATAGTTTCTTGCCTTGCAAAATGGCCATTCTCACCAAACATCTCCTTCAGACTAAGCATTATGTCCAAAGCTAGTTCTACATCCTACATTTGATGTTGTAGAACATTTGAGATAGATGCTAGGATATAGCACTTGGCCATTTCATTAGATTTCTGCCAACGATCATATCGCTATTTTTCCTCAAGTGGGGCGTCTAATGAATGAAAGTTAGGACATGGTTGAGTAAGCACATATTTGCTCTCTTCAGTTGTAAGAACAATGTCCAAATTTCTTTTCCAATCAACATAGTTAGATCCAGTCAGTTTGTTTTGGTTAGGAATAGCAACAAGCGGGCTAAATGATGACATGATTAAATTTGAAAACAATAAACATGAATATAATAAGTAAACTGGACATTATCAATTTAGCATATAAGCATATAATATGGAACCTTAATAAAACCATAACATAATATATGCAATGACAATCCAATCTATGTCTACAATTCGTTGGTAGCAAGTTTATTATAAACACATTAATTGGTTGAGAACTATTCTCATTATTAGTGCTATCATGATAACTCTTATCAAACACTAATAATATGCCGTATTACCTTTAACCTCTAAGTAATAATGACATAGCTCATTTGGGAGGTTAACATTACACTTAGTCTAGTGTACACCATTATCTAGAGTCATGTGTAGCAACATTTCATCTTCCTTTTATAGTGTTTAAACTTGTAGTACCATGAAACAAAACACCCTCCTTTGGGATTGCGAGGCATATACGCAAAGACGAGGTGTTTGTCCACACTACTTTAAATGGGTAAGTTCAATCTTGTAGTACTATGAAGTAAACACCCTTCTTTGGGATCGCGAGGCATATATGCCAAGACGAGATGTTTACCCACACTACTATGAACTGATAATAAAGGCCGTGAGATGCAACCATTGTATCTCTCTCCCACTAGATATTTTAAATTAAAGGTTTTTAAGATCAAGAACTATAATAATGCTAGAAACCCTTGAAAACATAATCCTAATCTCATTAGGAATAAATTTCATTAAACTAGCATTGACATATAAAAATATATATATATATATAATGTAATATAAACCCATATTACATGTAAAGATTCATATTACATTATATATAATATAATATATGGATTTATATAAGTAATATATGATTATTACGTTATATATATACTATACGGATTGTTAGAATCCTTTATAAATAACCAACACATGCAAAATGGCTATAACACATTAAAGATAACTAAGCCATGCAACCTGTATAAACCAAAGCATGAAGTCTAAGCCATGCAACAAAACCCAAGCCATGCATTAAACTCCAAGTTGTGCAAGAAATGATAGTTTTTATTTGAATTTAACTACCATCCATTTCAATATCTTCCTTCTATTTCAATAACTATCTTCCATTTCAATAACTGCCCTCCATTCGAATGAACATCATGGCTATAGATATTGAATATTACCGTGCAGAATTGTAATGGCTATATATATATATATAAATCATCTTGAAGTTTCATAAACTTCAATCTATATATTACATATATGAATCGTGGCATATGAATTCCAACGCTAATAATGTAAATTCATGAAACCATGATTATCAAACCATGTCTACACAAGAATTTGGTTTTCTTAAATTCTAAAACTCAATCACATGTTATACAATCATGATATGAAAACCTGGCTCTGATACCAATTGTTGGCAAATGGATTTTGTATCTCATACAAAACACACAGCGGAAACAACAAACAATAATCTATTTCATTCATGATTGACAACATGCACTATGTAAAGTTCAGAATATAAGAACAAGATAGCATACCTTGGTGTGGAGAAATTCAAAACAAAGATTAGAAGCACTTGAGAACACTTTTAATCTATACTCCAATTCCATTTTATGCCTAAGAAGTGTGGTCTCTCAATCAGTTTTCAAGGGAGAATTATCGAGTGGCTTCACTCACACATACACACCATTTCACAATGATGTCTCTCCTTTTCTTATTCTCTTTTAAAAAATTTTGTATGTTTCTCCCTTTATAACTAGCCGATTATCTAATTTGGCTAGCCTATTAGGCCTTTTTAATTGGGCTTTAGTGTGTGGCTTGGAATGGCACCAAAAGGGACCAATAAGACACTAGCTCCAATGGGCCTTGGGCTAATCTGTCAACTCTTGACAAGTCCAATGTTACCATTAATTATGTTTAATACCACGATATAGCTATAATTGCACTCTAAGCCCTATTAATAAATTATATCCCAAGACTTTATTGTACACGCAACCCCTTCATTAAATATTCGTAGTAATACAAAGTCATAAATATAGACTGCCACTTTGAAAATTACTACATCTTATTCTTGAGTAACCGGTTTAATCTTTTAAAGTTATTCATCATATATTTATGAAATCCAATTTCATAAATATATACTTTAGTAACTTCTTACCAAAGTGGTTAGGCCTAACACTTTGAATAACCAAACCGATTAAACTTATCTCAAGGGAATATTTCATATCTCCGTTAAGAGATTATGAATTTCATTTTGGGAATATATGTTCCATCAACACTAAATGTGGCTGTCCAACATATTGAAGTTTTGACCGTTACTTTAGATCTCACTCTTAATATATCAAAGTACCTACACCTCATGATCAGGTCCATTATTCTCTCAAGATTAAGAGTTCATGTAAATAGAAGTCGTGAGATTTATTATTCATTTAACAGTCGTTAGAAGAATAATAAATCTCACAGCGGTCCAGTTAAATATGTCTTAACTCTTAAAACATATCAACTAAAAGTCTCCACTTCCATGATCAACACAAATCATCTTAGTTGATACGTTATAGTCTTCGCAGATGAAATGCCCAATTTCATCACCGACTATGAACTATAAATTTTGAGTTTACAAAGAATTTGTGATTTATATCTTCTGTGACTTTTCACATAAATTACATATTATGCATCTCATGGACTATATGACAATATCCCAATATTCATGTTACCATTATTTTAGATAATAATAAAACAATTTTATTAAACACAACATTAAGTCATACATAATGTCATACATAGTATCATATAATAGGATTTAAGGGCACACATCCTAACAGCATAATCATTCTCAAACCTAATATTCACCTATTAAGGCATGTGAATACAAATCTCCAAGGGTAGAAACATCACATGGTAGAATCAAACAAGCATGTTATGACATCCCAACATCAAAGGCATAGCATTCAATCCAAGCATATTCATATCATTTAATAAAGACAAACTTATATCCGAACCAATGCTTGTTCATGTGAATGCTTGACTTACCTCACTTACTTCACTGCATCATAGCACCTATGCATTAATGCAAGTTCATTTTCATATGCATTTTCATGGTATTCAAAAAAACCAAGACCCTAATAGACAAACAAAGGGATAAAAAAAAAGCAAAACAAAATAAAACAAAGAAACAAAGACTCAAAGATAGACAAAATAGGTTAAACAGAAGCTAGAACATTTAAATAAGATAAGGGAAAAGTAAACAGGTGTGAATTAGGGTTTCTAGGCAAGAGTATGCGTGCACAAACACAAAGTAAACCTAAACTAAACAAACATATTGAAGTAAATAAAACACATATATAAACATAAAATCAAAAGAAAAGCAAAGGAAAGTGAAGAGCCAAAGTTAGAAACTTCACCTCAACACTAGAACTCTCTAAAGCTTGATATTGACTTTTCCCCTCAATCAATCTAGTCACAACCAATTCAAAATAAGTTTGTAAACTTCAAGACTCAAATATCAAGACCAAAAAAGGTCCCATTCAAATAAAACTTGATTTGAGGATGTTTTGTGAAAAACACATTTTTTTTATTCATTATTTCCCAATGAATCTTATGTGTTTACCACTAGAATTCGCCCTCCTTAAAAATCTACCATTTATGGCTTTACATAGTCTAAAAATAGGGGTTTAGGGTAGCTCCCAGATGATATGGGATTCAGTCCAAAGAAAGTTTTAATGTAGAAACTTCACCTCAACACGTGTATGCATATGCATGCCCTAGGGTTTTCATGGTTTTTATTTTCTGAAAATAGTTTATTTGGTCCAAAAATAAGTTATATTTTTCTATAAAAACTTTCCTCAAGTCAATTTTCATCTGATTGGGCCTTAAAGCAACCTTGGGTTTTAGAATTCTTACATCATTAGGGAACGAGAGCCCGAGTTGTAAGGGGTATAAAATGCAGTGTCTACAAAGACATATTGTACTTGGCCTTAAAGGCCTCTACATTGGAATTGGTGTTAACAAAGTGAGCAAATCCCATTTTAAATGAAAGCTAAGGGGTGAAAAAGGTAGGGATTAGGAGACTTACATAGTGAGAGATGTTCTTGAAAAGGGGAGTACTATAAGGAGGAAGAAAGCTTGGGACTTGGGAGGCTCTAGTAAAAATTTTAAGTGAAAAATGAAATGAAGAAGACCACTTACAGAAACCCAAACCCTATTTATAGGAAAAAGGGTAATTAACACTTTCGGCAAGAAAATTGTAACTGCCCTTGCCTTTCGTCCCACGTATGCCTTGGTAACTGAATGGTCAGGCTAGTGCAAGAAGGTCAGGCTGCCAAATCTGGTGCATTTATTACTTGATGTTTGGCATCCCCGAGAGGCAACTGTTACATTGAGTACGATACCCCACATGCAGAGGATTGAACCACGATCCCATCCCTATGATCTAGAAATGGGATCATAAGGGGCTATTGTATGGACTGAGTGTGTCATCCCAGCTCGAGTTGTAAAGGCCCATTCATTGAATGTTCTCGGTGTTAGGATATGTGCCCTTTAAATCTTATTGTATGTTGTTATGTATGATATTATGTTATGATCAATAAAGTTGTTTTGTTATTATCTAAAATAATGGTAACATGAATATTTGGACATTATCATATAGTCCATAAGATGTATAGTATGTGATTTATGTAATTTAGTGACAAAAGATATAAATCACAAGTTATTTGTAAACTCAGAATTTTAGTTCATAGTCAGTGATGAAATTAGGCATTTCATCTACGAAGACTATAACATATCGACTAAAATGATTTGTCTTGATCATAGAAGTAGAGACTTCTAGTTGATATGTTTTAAGAGTTAAGACATATTGAATTGGACCGCTATGAGATTTATTATTCTACTAACGACTGTCAAATGAATAATAAATCTCACTACTTCTATTTACATGAACTCTCAATCCTGAGAGAATAATGAACCTGATCATGTAGTGTAAGTTGCTTTGATATATTAGGAGCGAGATCTAAAGTCACGATCAAAACCTCAATATGTTGGGCAGCCACATTTAATGTTGATTGAACATACATTCTCAAGATGGAATTCATAATCTCTTAACATAGATATAAAATATTCCATTGAGATAAGTTTAATGAGTTTGGTTATTAAGAATGTTAGGCCTACCTACTTTAGTAAGAAGTTACTAAAGTATATATTTATGAAATTGGATTTCATAAATATATGATGAATAACTTAAAGGATTAAACTAGGTACTCAAGGATTAAGATGTAATCTTCAAAGTAGCAGTCAACATTCATGACTTTGTATTACTACGAATATTTTAATGAAGTGGTTGAATGTATAATAAAGTCTTGGGATATAATTTATTGATAAGGCTTAGAGTGCAATTATATTTATATAGTAGTATTAAATATAATTAATGGTAACTTTAGACTTGTCAAGAGTTGACAGATATGACCAAGGCCCATTAGAGCTAGACTCTTATTTGTTCCCTTTTGGTTCCACTTCAAGCCACATACTAAAGCCCAATTGGAATGGCCTAAAAGGCTAGTCTAATTAGATAATTAGTTAGATATAAGGAGAGAAACATACAAAATTTTATGAGGAATGAAATGGGGTGTATGTGAGTGTAAGCCACTCTCTTATTCTCCCTTAAGCACATACGTGTAAACTAATTGAGAGACCACACTTCTTGGGCATAAGTGGAATTGGAATAAAGATTAAAAGTATTCTTGAGCACTTTTAATCTTTGTTTTTGAATTTCACTGTACCAAGGTAAGTTGTCTTGTTCTTAAATTTTGAAATTTACACAATACATGTTATCTATTGCGAATGAAATAGATCCATTGATTTTCTACTGCGTATGATTTGTAAGAGATACAAACTATGTTTTTCCCAACACTCGGCCCATGTGAACCCATGTGGCTAGGTTAGTATGGGCCTAGCCAAACAATCAAGCTGGGCACTCCTAGAGATTTCGTGAACAAAAGATAATGCCTTCGGGGATTCTGCTCACTAAGAAATTACCGACGTCAGGTATAAGTTACTAGGAAGTCGTATCAAACCACTAACATTGGGAAAACCCCCTCATTATGACAACCCTGGTAAGGGGAGGCTATATATGGAGAAGGGGAGGCAAGATTAAGGGGTTAGAAAATTTTAGGGAAGGGAAACATGAAAGTACTATGGAAAGATATAACCCAGGGACTAAGGAATTCTATTTAGATTTCAAGAAAAAGGCTCGGCTATACAATCATAGCCTTGGCTGGGTCGGGATCAAGAGGTTTAGGGTCAAAAAATACAGTTTAACTTCCTTAGTAACCTTTAGAGTTGATTTGTGGACCTCCCATTGTGGGATAAGCCCAACCAAAGTACACGTAAATTAGGAGTCTAGGCCATAAAGTCCAAGGCTATTGGGAAAGGGCCACCATAGGTGTCACTTGAAATGGTTGAATCATTATCATAATTTATCCTAGACAAAGCATCCATCAACTGCTTTTTTATATCCTTCTTGGGAGGAATCTTAGGTCATTGAAATAGGGTTTGGGCTTTTTCCATTAGAAACTTAGATTGTTAATTAAAAGAGTGGTATTGAGATTTGAGACTAAATTTCAGTTGACATTAGAAAAATAAATTGAATGAGTCCCACAATTTTCTATTACGTGTACATATCCAATTTGATTTGATGGTTGAGTTAGACTGACAACACTTAAGGCCGAGTGGGACACGGCTGCACTTGCTTTGGCAAATTCCAATTGCAAAGCTATTAATGAAATCTTTTGTGGCATTTTTACTAACGAATTTCATAGGATCTCTTATGTGAAGATTGCCAAAGAGGCGTAGACTATCCTCGAGACTACCTATGAGGGAACCAAGAAGGTCAAGGACACAAAATTGCAAATGCTCACTACCCAGTTTGAGGAAGTAAAGATAAGTTGTTTGACTCATTCTATGGGAGGCTCAAGCTTAATCTTGGAGAGAAGACTGAAGTTGCCAAAGTTGTAAGGAAAGTCTTGAGATCCTTACCCGAAAGCTTCCAAGCAAAAGTCACCACCATTAAGGAGAGTAAAAATTTGGATGAGATCAAGATCCAAGAGCTTGTTGGCTCTCTTCAAACTTATGAGCTCAGATTGCTCTCTCACAAGTCTAGTAAATCACTTACTCTCAAAACCATAAATGAGAGAACCAGTGATTCCTCGGGTGAAGATGATGTTGAAAAACAAGTGCATATCTTGGAATGAACTTCTGAAAGTTTCTAAGATGAAGAGCAACGGGAAGTCATTTGGTAAAGGAAAATTCTCATCCTCTAAAAATGACAAAAGAGACTTCAAGATGAAGGATGCAAAAGACTCATCACCATCCCAAGGGATTGTTTGCTATGAATGCATTGGTCATGGGCATTTGAAGAAGGAGTGTCCAAACTATTTGAGAGGAAAGGGTAAACTGCTAACAACTACTCTTAGTGACTCGAAGAGCTCAAATTTTGATTTAGAAGAAGAATGTGATGGTGATGGTAATTATTCAGCATATATGGCAATTACCTTGGTTCATTCCAAAGATAAATTGAGTGATTTGTTTGAAGAACTTGGTGTTCACTCTGAGGGTGAAGAAGATGAAATTTCAGATGATGAGCATGTGTACCTCAATGAAGGTGATAAGAATCTTCAAGATTTGTGCGATGCATTGCTTGAGGATTGTGACAGATATGCTAAAGCTGCTAAGAGTGTAGTTAAGAAGATGAATAAATTTGAAGAAGAACATGAATTCACTCTTGCACATCTTAAATATGCCAAGTGTGAAGTTGAAGAGTTGAAAGAAGAGCTATTGAATGCCCATTCTAAGTTCTAGTTTCTCGAACTTGAAGTGATTCAAGCCAATTTCAAAGTGGAGCGCATCACAACGAAGAAACTTGATAGTGTACTTTCATCTCAAAAGCCTTCCACGGACAAACCAGATTAGGCTACAATGGAGAAGGAAGTTTGAGTGGTAAACCAAGAAGGGAGATGAAGTTTGTATTAGCGAAGAGTGTAGAAAAGCCCTAGATTGAGATCCCTACCATTGAGAAGAAGGACATTGGACCAAAACCAAAGGCAAAAGGGAAGTCATTGCCTAAGAATCAAAGGGGACCTCAAGTGAAGCATTTTTGTCATCATTATGGCATTCGAGGGCACGCAATACCAAATTGCTTAAAGCTTTGTGCTCTTAAAAGGGCTGATTCTTTGCATGATCAAGGAAATACAAGAAGAATGCCAAGAGGAAAGCAAGTTAAGGGAGAAAATGAGGGTAAACTCATTGGAGATGTGATGGAAATTCTTAAGAACATCTTATCTTGTCTAGTTAGCTTCACCCTGAGATTTGAGAGTTACGTTGATCATACCCATCCGTTTAAGGACCTCACCCAAAGCACCCGTGCAATGTGGGTGAAGAAGGGTACTCATGCATGATTATTCACTATGTCTATGCATTAATACTTTTAATGTATTAGGGTCATAGTTTTATTCATCATGTCATATGTATTCTTCTTGCTTCAACGCTTCCTTCCTAGCATGTTTCTTTTAATGCTTTTTGCTTTGTTTTCTTTGCTTTGTTGATCTTACTTTATTACTTTGTTTTGAGTGAGTAAAAATTCAAAAACTCATAAAAAGTATAAAATCTTAAAAAATTTGATCGCTTGTGTTGTGTCATATCACATGTTGAGTTTGGCCTCGTACCTTCGTACTAATGGCGTAGTGCATTTACGAGCTTAGCTTGTTTTGTATGGACATTTTTAAGTGTGAGTAAAATCTAGAAATCTATGTATAATTGTCAAGCCCCGTACCCAAAAGGGTCCAAACATAAGAAACATCTCAAAGGTACTTGTAGATTTTTCAATTTGGAAAACCAAACTATAGGAGATCTATATATAACCATAAATCTCCACATTACCGATCAGAGCTCTATAACACATTTATGAACAATAAATAAAAATCATGTGCCTCCACATAACACATGAATATATATTACAAAACTCTTGGATTACACAAAGTCACAATCTTATCAAGAATAAGGAATCATAATATCGAGTCTAGGCCTACCACGCCTAAGGCTAACAAACCTCAAGTGACCAACCTCCAATAGAATTAATTAATGTCTCGATGAACATAGCAAAATCAAGTCACCAATCGTTTACAGCAAAAGTCTCCAAATTCAACGTAGCACTTCAATCATCACCAATGAAGTATGCTTCATATCTAGGGTATAGCTAATTACTCTGAAAAACTATTAGATGGTGGAATGAGCTAAAGCCCAATAAGTAGCATATTTAATGGGGGTGGGGGAAATGCAAGTTTCATATTCAATAATAATAATAATATGACAAGAATGATTAAGTAATGAAACACAAAGTTTCTCAAAGTAAATACCTTGAAAACTGTTAGGGTTTGTGCCCTAAAATCCAATTTATTGGCATATTATAAATAATTAAATTGTTTAATTATATGAGACTATTTATAAATGAACTAATGGGACATTATCATAGTCCATAAGATGCATTGCATGTGATTTATATAAAAAGTCACAGAAGATGTAAATCACAAGTTCCTTGTAAACTCAAAATGTAGTTCGTAGTCGGTAATGAAATTAGGCGTTTCACATCAACTAAGATGATTTGTCTTGATCATGGAAGTGGAGACTTCTAATTGATGTGTTGATGTGTCTTAAGAGTTAAGACATATTGAACTGGACCGCTGTGAGATTAATTATTCAATTAACAACTGTCACTTGAATAGTTAATCTCACGACTTCTAATTTCATAGGCTCTTAATCCTGAGAAGGTAGTGAACCCGATCATGAAATGTAGGTTACTTTGATATATCGGGAGTGAGATCTAATATTCACAGTCAAAACCTCAGTATATTGGGTAACCACACGTAGTGTTGAAGGAACACATATTTTCAAGATGGAATCCATAATCTTTTTTTATAGAGACACGAAATATCCCCTTGAGATAAGTTTAATGGGAAATGGTTATTCAGGGCGCCCACTTTAGTAAGGAGTTACTAAAGCTTATATTTATTGAAATTGGATTTCAATAAATGTGAATAACTAAAAGATTAGACCGGGTGCTCAAGGATAAAATAATTGTTTACAAAGTGACAGTTTATTATGACTTTGTTCACTAAGGATATTTCATGGAGGGGTCAAATGACATTATTAGAGTCTTGGAATATAATTTATAAATAAGGCCTAGAGTGCAATTATATTTATATAGTGGTATTAAATATAATTAATGGTAATTTTGGACTTGTCAAGAATTGACAGAGAAGCCCAAGGCCCATTAGAGCTAGTGTCTTATTGGTCCCTTTTAGTCCCACTCCAAGCCACACACTAAAGCCCAATTGGAAAGGCCTAAAAGGTTGGCTCAATTAGATAATCAGTTAATTATAAAGGGAGAAACATATAGAGTTTTTTATTATGAAAAATAATAAGAAAGAGACATCATTGTGAAATGGTGTGTATGTGTGAGTGAAGTCAATTGATAATTCTCCCTTGGAAACTGATTAAGAGACCACACTTCATGGGCGTAAAGCAGAATTGGAGTGAAGATTAAAAGCGTTCCCAAGTACTTCTAATCTTTTTTTTTTTAATTTCACCACACCATGATATGCTTTCTATTCTTTTTTCTAGAATTCAAGGTTACATGTTATCTCTTATGAATGAAGTAGATCTGTGATTGTTGCTTCCACTGTGTGTTTTGTATTAGATGCAAGACTAGATTTTCCAACAAATGGTATTAGAGCAGTTTTCAATATCATGCTTGTATAACATGTTATTGAGTTTTAGAATTAGAGAAAACTATTTTCATAGTTGTAAAAAATATGCAGTCATTTTTCTGCATGTTTTAGTTTTGAAACTTCTGTTTGATTAAAACTGAATTTGCTGTTATGATGTTGTTTAAGTTTGATTTTAACCATGTAAAATTGAATTTTAACACTTTAACATCAATGAATTTGTTTTTGATCATTAAGAATGTGTTTTTTTCATTGGAAATGTCAAAAACGGTTAAAAGAAATAAGGTTGTTTCTAGGCGTTTTTGCGACTGGCGAGTCGCGAGAGCTTTTGGATGAACTCATGACTGGGGTCTCGTGACTGGACAAGTCGCCAAAATGAGTAGCCAAAACTTGCTACTCGTGAGAGTAGCCATAATGAGTAGCCAAAAATTCCGACACTTGTTTTTCAACTCAAAACATGTTTAAACAATGAAAAACATGGTAAGCATTAAACATGAACACAAAGAGTGATAAAATATATATATATATATATATATATAGGTTTATATGCACGTTGATTATAAAGGATTCATCATATTGTTCCTTGCCTTGCATTATATATATTTTTATGATCAAATAGTATGTTAATGCTAGAATTAAAGTATTTTTGTTACTGATTAAAAATCCTTTAATGAAATTTATTCCTAATGAGATTAGGATTATGTTTCAAGGGTTTCTATCATTATTAGGGTTCTTGATAATAATCTTGAAAATCTTAATGTTTGATCTGTGAATCTTCATTCATAAAATCAAAAGGTGTTTTTTGATGGAAGAGCAATGAAGAGGTCAAAAACAGTTAGTTGAAAATTCTAAAAAAATTCAGTTTTACATTTTTCGATCGATCGAGTAATAGGTTCAACCGATCGTAGGTACTGAATTTTGAATTTTCACTTGTTTTTGACTAAGTGTTAAAAACTTTGATAAAAAGCAAGATTGTGTGATTAATTTTATAGTCCTTAAAAATTAAGGATATTTATTAATCGTAATCTAACTAAAAGACCTAATGACATCAAAGATGTTAGTTAAATAGAACTCTTAGTCCTAAATTGTTTTATGATTAAAAGTCCTTAATTTATTTTAATTAGAGGGTTTTAATGAGATTAAAATTCTAATTAAAAGGTATATAACTTTTAATGAGATTAGAATCTTTTATTTAGTAAATTAAGAATAGAGTTCTATATAACTAGTTTTTGATCCATTAGAGTAAGGAATCCTAAATAGTTTAGGATTTCCATTTTAGTTAGTGATTCTAATGAGATTAGAGTCTTCAACAAGTGCAAGGTTATTAATTGTGATGGGATCACAATTGTTTAAGAAAAACCTAAATAACGAGTGGGAGTGCTGAAATAACCCTTTTGTTAAGTTTATTGTAATGAGAATAGATACCTTGTCTTGACTTCGAGTCTTGCATTCCATGCAGAGGGTATTTACTTCACGGATTACAAGATTAAACTTCTTTGGGATTGCGCGAATGTTCGTTACGCTATTGTGACATGACTTAGTAACATCACATCGAATTTAAACAATTAAACACATTTGATGTGTAGGGTTAAAATTGTGATGAGATCACAATGATTTCAGGACAATCCACTTGTTCTAAAATTTCTAGTGGGAGAGAGATTCAAGGGTTAGATTTCATGGCCTCCATTATCGGTTCATAGTGGTGTAGGGTAAACATCTCGTCTTGGCCTCGAGCCTTGCATTCCATGCGGAGGGTGTTTATTTCATGGTACTATAAGATTGAAGTTCCCGGTATATAGTGGTGTGGGGTAAGCACCTTGTCTTGGCCTTGAGCCTTGTGTTCCATGCAGATGGTGTTTTGCATCATGATACCACAAGATTAAACCTTACAAGGGTAGAGTTATATGGCTACACATGGGTCTAGGCAATGTTGAGTTCTTGCTATTATTACTTAGAGGCTAAAGGAAAAGCAGAAAATTATTTTTGTTTGGTAAGAGTTACCATGATAGCATTAATAATGAGAATAATTCTTGCCTAATCATAGCGGTTGGTATTCACTCTATGCTGAGGAATATTAATTGCGGGATTACGTTGTCGTTGCACCTAGTACAGTATGATTTTTGGGTTCCATATTATATGGTTATGGATGCAAAATATAATGTCCTGGTATTTAAGTTCATAATCTCAAAATGAAGTTGTCATAAATTTTTGTTCTCTAACTACTATTTTAATTATATCACATTAACTAAGAAATATTTTTGGACATGATGCTTAAAGGAGTTAAAGTAGATAAATATGTTTTGATTCAGCATTGTCATAATTTTCTATACATGATGCATTTATGGAAGATAGCTTATGATGTGATCATAGTCTCCATTGGAATGCTAAAATGTTACATTGTCTTCTATCTCAATGGTGCTATAGCATGAGATGCAAGAGTTAGTACTGGACTTAGACTTTATATTAAGTCTAAATGAGATGTTTGGTATGAATCATATTGAGTCCCAAGAAAGGCTTAAGGAGTTCCAATTCTAAATCATTTTATGAAAATATTTTAATTTTAAAATGAATTGAAATTCTTGGATGTAGAAATTAAATGTTAATCTCATATGGATATGATTCACAAGTCCTTGTTAGAATCATTTGATCAATTCAGATTGTTTTGAAACTAAATATATTCTTTTTATATTATCTGAATTGATGAGAGAGTTCAACACAATGGAAGACATCCTAAATGCTAAGGCTAGGATCAATATGATTTCATTCAAATTCTTAGCCTAAACTGAAAGGTAAAGGTGGTAAGAATAGGAATTATAATACCAAACAGTTGGACAAGTTAGTTTCCCTAGTAGTTGCCAAAAGGAGATTAGATTTAAAACTATGACCAAAACGAAAGTGTTTCCGTTTTGGTAAAGCTAAGCATTGTCCATGATTGTTTTCTAGATGAAAATTTACATATTTTACTTTTTAAAGAGAAAGTTTCATCTTTTGGTATTGTATGTTTTGGCACTTATGTCTAAATCTTATTAATCTAAATGATATTCAAGATTGGTGAAAGATGAGCTCCTTTTTGTAAAGGAATGAAGTTCCAATGACTTCTTTAAGTCAGTGCAAATATAAAGGATGAATAGGGCTCTTTTAAAGGTAGATTGTACTAGAAGAAAAATGTCAGAATTTGTTGTAAGACAACTATAAAATACATTTAGAAATGAGATGGTTGTATTAGATACACCATAAGACATTATTTTGTAGATAACTATTACACCGGTACAATATTGTAGTGGGAGGATTATCAAAAAAATTCATACTTTTGGGATAAACTTTTGGAGTCATTCCACAAGGGTATGAATTTGATCCTCGGTCCTACGTAAAGGAAATAAATGATATAAATATGGATTACTGGATCAAGGTTATGTGAATAGAATAAGATTCTATTTAAAGTCTAAAACTTGTAGAGGCTCCTAGTGGCATTAAGCTTATTGTTTTCAAATAGGTCTACAAGTTGTTAGGACATATGTAGTTCAAGTTTGTTAACATATGTCGCTGTTTTATGTAGTTGGCTAATCCTTTGACAAAACGCACTTTACTTGTATTTGGATAGATCTAGGATGTGTTTAATACTTCAAAGAACATGTTGTTCAAGTTTAGTATTAAAACCATGAAGATTGGACCAAGAAACAAGTGAAGAAAAAGTGTGTACTAAAGCTGAACACCTGGTGGACACCTGGCGGATAGCTGCTGGACACCTGCGGATAGCTGCTGGACAAATAGCTATCTATCGAGCTATCTATCGAGCTATCTATTGAGATTTAATGAGGCTCGACAGCTGCCCGATCGATCGAGGTATCTATCGAGGTTACGGGAATTTAGATTTCCAGATCTGATTTTTGGGCCAAGCTTTTGTATTTGTGTAGGGTTTCTTTTCTCACAACCCTAGGCATATATAAGGCTTATTTTTGAGGCCGTCACACAAGAGAATACAAGGAGAACACATGCAAAAGGTGACCGAAGCCTAATTCTCTCTGAAAGAAGCTACTGCGTCTTTGCGCCTTAGGATTTTGTAACCAAGTGCTTCTTGATCTTCATCGTGTGTATGAAGTGAAGAACTTTGCAGCCAACATTCTTCTTCCTCAAGTTGGTGAGTGAGTCACGTCCTGGGATTCGTGCAAAGGAGTAAGCCGCGTACTGGGATCCGCGCATCAAATTGGTTAGTCACGTACTTGGGAACCGTGCATTGAAAGGAGAAACTGTCACTACAGAACAAGTCCAATTGGGTATTGGGGTAAGAGTTCAACTGTAGGTTGGTGAGGTACTGGGATTCCTTACTTGTAACTGCTTGTTGTGATAATAGTGGAGTTTCGGGAGTGGTGACCTTAAATCACCCGGTGGGGTTTTTGTCGTAATGGTTTTCCCCATTCATGAACAAATCACTATATTATTTATTTTCCGCTGCATAACTTAGTTTCGGTGATTTGTTTGTGCTACCACGTGATATTGCATGTTAATTTGATTAATTAAAGACTAGGCTAATTAATTAATCTAAGTTATCACAAGGGGTCAACGCATTTGTGGCCTGACACAAGTAAATGAGATTGATAGATTTGAAGGTGCAAAGCTTCAAAGCCAAGACTAGTGGTGAAAAGATTTATTCAGAAAGAAGTGGTTCAACTATGAAAAATTTTTTCACCAATAGTCAGGTTTGACTCTATCCAGATTCTCTTATTCATTATATTTCATTTGGATGAAATATTGAAATGGTTATCAAGAAAGCTTGTTTTAGTAGCTATCTTGAGGAAGACATCTATATGATGTAAATAGACTTGATCATAGCAAAGAACTAGTAGTGTTTAGTATGCAAGTTGCTTAAAGTCCATTTATGTATTAAAGCAAGCATCTGAATCATAAAATATTATCTTTGATCAAGCAATCAAATTGTTTGATTTTGATCAAGTATTAAAAGGCCTTATGTGTGTAAAAGCTATATAGAATAATAAATTTCTTAATGTATGTTGATGACATTCTAATCATTTAGAATGATGTAGAGTTATTGTCATCAATAGAGTTAATTGTTGTCTAGTCCATTTTGATATAAAGTACTTGGAAAAGACTGGTCACATCCTAAGAATTAAACTTTGTTGAATTCAGAAATTAGGATGTTGGGTCTATCTCAAACTGCTTAAATAGATTAGATTCTAGCCAAGTATAGCATGTAATACTTCAAGAAAGGATTCTTTCGTTTTAAGTTTAAAGTTCCTTTATATAGGAATATAGTCCTAAATCATATAAAAGGAAGAGCATATTAAAACGGTTCCTTATACCATATCAATAGGAAGTCTCTATGATATGCTATATACTAGGCTAAATATCTATATTGTGGTGGGTATGGTAGCAATATCATTTGAATCTAAGATCACTTAATTTAGTGGGAGTAAAGCATATACTCAAATATCATAGGAGAATGAGGGATTATATGCTTCTCCACCAAAGTGAGGAGTTGATCGTTACTGGTTGTACAAAAATTGACTTGTAGTTTGATTGTGATTTATGAAGTTGGACTTCAAGATATGTGTTTATCTTAGGTGGTGAAGATACACATTAAGCGTAATTATTATCTCATTAGAGAGACATAAGCATGTGAGATGTAATAGCAGAAAAGATAATTTATGCAATAAATTTGTCTGAAACTTGTTTCCAAACCTTACCTTAGAGTGATTATGAATTACTCTAAAAGGAAAAAAGTGTCAGATATATGATAAATTTTCTTTGAGGGCAAGTGGGAGATTGTTTGGGTTTGTGCCCTAAAATCCAATTTATTGGCATGTTATAAATAATTAAATTGTTTAATTATATGAGACTATTTATAAATAAACTAATGAGACATTACCATAGTCCATAAGATGCATTATATGTGATTTATGTAAAAAGTCACAAAAGATGTAAATCAAAAGTTCCTTATAAACTCAAAATGTAGTTCGTAGTCGGTGATGAAATTGGGCGTTTCATCTGCGAAGACTATAACACATCAACTAAGATGATTTGTCTTGATCATGGAAGTGGAGACTTCAGCTGATGTGTTGGTGTGTCTTAAGAGTTAAGACATATTGAACTGGACCGCTGTGAGATTAATTATTCAATTAACAACTGTCACCTAAATAATTAATCTCACGACTTCTAATTTCATAAACTCTTAATCCTAAGAGGGTAGTAAACCTGATCACGAAATGTAGGTTACTTTGATATATCAGGAGTGAGATCTAATATTCACGGTCAAAACCTCAATATGTTAGGTAACCACATGTAGTGTTGAGGGAACACACATTCTTAAGATGGAATCCATAATCTCTTTTTATAGAGACACGAAATGTCCCCTTGAGATAAATTTAATGGGAAATGGTTATTCAAAGCGCCAACTTTAGTAAGGAGTTACTAAAACTTATATTTATTGAAATTGGATTTCAATAAATGTGAATAACTGAAAGATTACACCGGGTACTCAAGGATAAAATAGTTGTTTACAAAATAACAGTTTATTATGACTTTGTTCACTATGGATATTTCATAGAAGGGTTAAATGATATTATTACAGTCTTGGAATATAATTTATTAATAAGGTCTAGAGTGCAATTATATTAATATAGTGGTATTAAATATAATTAATGATAACTTTGGACTTGTCAAGGGTTGACAGAAAAGTCCAAGGCCCATTGAAGCTAGTTTCTTATTGGTCTTTTTTGGTCCCACTCCAAGCCACACACTAAAGCCCAATTGGAAATGCCTAAAAGGCCGGCCCAATTAGATAATCAGTTAGTTATAAAGGGAGAAACATACAAAATTTATTACAAAAAATAATAAGAAAGAGACGTCATTGTGAAATGGTGTGTATATGTGAGTAAAGTCACTTGATAATTCTCCCTCGGAAACTGAGTTAGAGACTACACTTCTTGGGCGTAAAGTGGAATTGAAGTAAAGATTAACAATGTTCCCAAGTATTTCTAATCTTTTTTTTTGAATTTCACCACACCAAGGTACGCTTTCTATTCTTTGTTTAAGAATTCAACGTTACATTTTATCTCTCATAAATGAAGTAGATCCGTGATTGTTGCTTCCACTGTGTATTTTGTATGAGATGCAAAACTAGATTTTCCAACAGAAACTACATACCATAATCTACAATATGTGAGCACTAACAATATAATTTTCAAAGCCATAAAATCTAACATATGGTAAATTATCATAAATATACCACATTACCACATGGACTGGTTAGAGGATCCACCCATTCACAACTGGCATGATATTGTCCTCTCTGGTATGCAGACTCTTGGCTCCATGGGACTAACAATATAATTTTAAAAGTCATAAAATCTAACATATGGTAAATTATCACAAATATACCACACTACCACATAAACTGGTTAAGAGATCCACCCATTCATAATTGACATGATATTGTCCTCTCTGGTATGTAGACTCTTAGCCCAATAGACAGCAGCCTCACCCATGCCCTCAAGGTTTTTCTCTCTCCCCATGGGCAGCAGAGAGAGCGCGTCAAATAAGACCTCTCTTGCATGTGGTCTCTTGGCCCCATGGACAGCAACCTCACCCACGCACAATTAAGGAACCTCTTCCCCCCATGGGCAGCAAGGAAGAACGCACATCCAAAGTGAAAGGGCACTAACTTAGATTTGATTCCGTTGTGTCAAAGACTGAGAAAACCAAATCGGGTGATCACTAGGAAATCACACATGGCATGGTGTTAAAACCACATAAATATCACTTCCAATGCTCATAAATCACATAGGTATCATTATTAAAGCTTAGATAAAAATGTTGGGATATTTGTCCTTAAATCCTATTGTATGATGCTATGTATTTTATTATGTAAGACATTATGTATGACTTAATGTTTTGGTTAATAAAGTTGTATTATTATTTGAAAATAATGGTAACATGAATATTGGGACATTATCATATAGTCCATGAGATGCAATAGTATGTGATTTATGTGATTTAGTCACAGAAGATATAAATCACAAGTTCTTTGTAAACTCAGAATTATAGTTCGTAGTCGGTGATGAAATTGGGCATTTCATCTGCGAAGGCTATAACATATCAACTAAGATGATTTGTCTTGATCATGGAAATAGAGATTTCTAGTTGATATGTTGATATGTTTTAAGAGTTAAGACATATTGAACTGACCATTTGGCGTGAGATTTATTATTCTCCTAACGACTGTCAATTGAATAATAAACTCACGACTTATATTTGCATGAACTTAATCCTGAGAGGATAATGGACCTGATCATGAAGTGTAGGTTGCTTTGATATATCAGGAGTGAGATCTATTGTTAAGGTCAAAATCTCAGTATGTTGGGCAGCCACATTTAGTGTTGATGGAACATATATTCTCAAGATGGAATTCATAGTCTCTTACCGGATATATAAAATATTCCCTTGAGATAAGTTTAATGTGTTTGTTATTCAGAGAGTTGGGCCTAACCACTTTAGTAAGGAGTTACTAAAGTATATATTTATGGAATGGATTTCATAAATATATGATGAATAACTTAAAGGATTAAACCGGGTACTCAAGGAATTAAGATGTAGTAATATACAAAGTGGCAGTCTTCTTTCATGACTTTGTATTACTATGAATATTTTATGAAGGGGTTGCATGTATAATAAAGTCTTGGGATATAATTTATTAATAAGGCCTAGAGTGCAACTATATTTATATAGTGGTATTAAATATAGTTAATGGTAACTTTGGACTTGTCAAGAGTTGGCAGAAAAGCCCAAGGCCCATTGGAGCTAGTGTCTTATTGGTCCCTTTTGGTCCCACTCCAAGCCACATACTTAAGCCCAATTGGAAAGGCCCAAAAGGTCAGCCCAATTAGGTAATCAGTTAGATACAAAGGGAGAAATACACAGATTTTTTTTCTGTAAGAGAATTTGTAGAGATTTCATAGAGAAGAAGAGAGAGTGTGAGACACACTTTAATTCTCCCTTTGGAACTGATTGAGAGACCACACATCTTGGGCGTTAGTGGAATTGGAGTGAAGATTGAAAGTATTCCCAAGTGCCTTTCATCTTCAAGTTTTGAAATTCACCGCTGCAAGGTACACTCTCTTGTTCTCTAATTCTGAAACTTAAATAGTCCATGTTAACTTGTATGTATAAAGTAGATCCGTTTACATCATTACATTTATTTTCTTCCGCTGCGCATGTATGATTCCAACAAAAAATAACCTCAAGAAAAGTACAAAACCCACCAAAAAGATTAGAAATTTTTACCTCAAATAAAAGATGTGAAGATGCTTATGGGTTCACAAGAATTTTCCGGTGATTTTGTCGAAAAATGATGGTGGAAAATGGTGGTGGTGGTGTAGTAGTACCGGTGAGAGGATATAAGAGTAGAAAGGTGTATGAGAGAAAACAACAACAAAAAAAAATGAAAAGAAAACGAGAGAATGAGCCGGCCAAAGAGTAGAGATAAGTGCAAATGAGTGGTGGGGTAGTTAGGAGGCACGTGTGAACTCAAAAAATTTGACCCCTATTTTTTTTTTTTTTAGGGGCTGACTGGGATGTTACAATCATCCCCTCTTATAAAAATTTTGTCCTTTAAATTTTACGTACCTTGATCCTGATAAAGGCTTGGGTATCTTGACAACATATCATCTTCACACTCCCAAGATGCCTCTTTCACTTAGTGATTCTTCCAAAGCACCTTTACCTATGATATTGTTCTATTGCAAAACACTTGCTCCTTACGGTCCAAAATCTCTACCAGAACTTCTTCATATGACAAGTCATCTCTAATCTGAATCGGCTCATAGCTCAATACATGTGAAGGGTCAGGAATGTATTTCCTTAACATAAACTCATGGAAAACATTATGACTTCTTGCCAGGGCTGGTGGTAGGGCAATTCTATATGCAACTTCGTCCACTCTCTCCATGAACTCAAAAGGCCCTACAAACCTAGGGCTGAACTTACCCATCTTACCAAATCTCATTTTCCTTTTTACTAAATCTCATTACTCCTTTCATTGGTGCAACTCATTGTTAGGATTTGGGCCCTTAAATCCTATTGTATGATGCTATGTATGACATTATGTATGACTTAATGTTGTGTTTAATAAATTTGTTTATTTTTATCTAAAATAATGGCAACATGAATATTTGGACATTATTATATAGTCCATGAGATGCATACTATGTGATTTATGTAAAAAGTCACAGAAGATATAAATCACAAATTCTTTGTAAACTCAAAATTTGTAGTTCGTAGTCGGTGATGAAATTGGGCATTTTATCTGCGAAGACTATAACGTATCAACTAAGATGATTTGTCTTGATCATGGAAGTGGAGACTTCTAGTTGATATGTTGATATGTTTTAAGAGTTAAGACATATTGAACTGGACCACTGTGAGATTGATTATTCTCCTAACGACTGTCAAATGAAAAATAAATCTCACGACTTTTATTTGCATGAACTATTAATCCTGAGAGAATAATGGACCTGATCATGATGTGTAGGTTGCTTTGATATATCAGGAGTGAGATCTAAAGTTACGGTTAAAACCTTAGTATGTTGGGCAGCCACATTTAGTGTTGATGGAACATATATTCTTAAGATGGAATTCATAATCTCTTAATGGAGATATAAAATATTCCCTTGAGATAATTTTAATGGGTTTGGTACAAAACATACAGCGGAAGCAACAAACAATGATCTATTTCATTCATGATTGACAACATGCACTATGTAAATTTCAGAATTTTAGAAAACCGTTATCTTTGTGTTTTCATATTTTTGCATAAAGATATTGTTCCATAAACCTTGTGTGCATTGATCAATATATGCGATATATTGTTTTTGCATTATACTAAGAGTGCACGGATGGAATGGAAATTCAATAGTGCCGTGTCTTGGGTTATGGTGGTTATTGAAATGGGAAGTTATTTCTCATTCATTGCATCATTTGTCTTGGAGTGGGTTCATATATATATATATATATATATATATATATATATAAATATATATATATATATATATATGTATATATATATATATATATATATACGGATTGAAGGAAATGAATGCACTACTTGGACTTGTACAGCTTGGGTGGCCGAATGCTACATCCTAGCATCTATCTCAAATATTCTACAACATCAAATGTAGGATGTAGAACTAGCTTCAGACATCATGCTTAGTCCGAAGGAGATGTTTGGTGAGCAAGGCCGTTCTGCAAGGCAAGAAACTATGAGGCAAATTTATACTATCAAAATGGCTGCAGGAAGTTCAGTGAGGGAGCATTGTCTTAGAATGATTGCTAATTTGAACACATTAGAAGTTTTAGGTGCCGACATAGATGGAGAATCCCAAGTGGATATGATACTCTAGTCACTACCGGAATCATTCAAGGAATTCAGACTCAATTATAATATGAACAAAAAGATTTATTCTTTGTTTGAATTAATGAATGAGTTAGTGGCGGCAGAAGGCATCCTTGGTACTTCTAGTGTTGAAGCCAATGTGGGTGCAGCTTTTACTTCTCAACCTAAGTCGAAAGACAAGGGTAAGAAAAAGAAGAAGGACTTCACTAAGAAAGATGGTAAATAAATTGCCCTAGGAGTTGCCAATAAAGGAAGGAAAACCAAAGGAAAGTATTTCTATTGTGGTAAGAAAGGACATTGGAAGAGGAATTGTCCAACATTCAAGGCTGCCAAGAATAAGGGTATGAAAAGTTCCTTTCTTCTTGAAATATGTTTGGTACAGAATCCCATAGATTCCTAGTGTGTGGATTCAAGTTGTACTAATCATATTTGCAATTCTTTGTAGGGGTTCTAGGAGACCAGAAAGTTGAATAAATGAGAACTATTTTTACTTTGGCTGATGGGAGCAGAATTCCGGTTGTAGCTATTGGAGTGTTTAATTTATGCTTTAAGTCTAGAGTTTTAATATTGGAAGACTGTTTGTATGTACCTAATATTCATAAGAATTTAATTTCTGCAACTTATTTAGGTAATCATGGATATTGTGTTATCCTGAAAGACAATGTTGTAACAAAGAAGAATAAAATGTTTATCTGTTATGGCAATATTGTGGATGGTCTTTATATTTTAACTCCTGATAAGCATGAATTATATAATTTTGAATTAGATAATAATTCACATGTGAAATCATTAAAGAGAAAGTTTCCTTCTACTAGTGAAGCATATCTTTGGTACTTGCGTTTGGGTCATATTAATTCAAATAGGATTCAAAGACTAATCAAAGATGGACTTTTACAGCCCATGGACTTTGATGGTTTTCCAGTTTGTGAATCTTGTTTGGAAGGTAAAATGACCAAACGACCTTTTAATGCAAAAGGTAGAAGAGCCCAAAATTTGCTAGAACTAGTACATTCAGATGTATGTGGTCCTATGTCAATCTAAGCAAGAGGTGGCTATGAGTATTTCATTACTTTCACTGATGATTACTCTAGATTTGGTTATGTGTACTTAATAAAACGAAAGTCTGAAGCCTTTGAAAAGTTCAAAGAGTTAAGGGCTGAAGTTGAGAATCAATTAGGTAAACGCATAAAGGCCATTCGATCTGATCGAGGTGGCGAATACCTTCTTGGTGACTTCAAGGATTACATGACTAAAAATGGGATTATATCCTACTTGACTGCACCTGGAACTCCACAACAAAATGGTGTAGCAAGAAAGAAGGAATAGAACTCTTTTAGATATGGTTAGGTCCATGTTGAGTTATTCGACTCTACCAATTTCCTTTTAGGGATATGCCTTAAATACTGCAATGTATCTTCTGAATTTAGTACCTTCGAAGTCTGTTCCTAAAACACCTGTAAAGTTATGGAATGGGCGTAAGCCTAGTATGAGACATCTCCACATTTGGGGTTGTCTAGCACATGTGTTGAAAGGAAAGTCTGACAAGTTACAGCCTAAAACAGAAGTGGTTTTCTTTGTAGGGTATCCAAAAGGAACTGTTGGAGGTTTATTCTATAGTCATAAGAATAATAAAGTGTTTGTTAGCACAAATGCCAAATTCTTGGAAAATGACTATATGAATGATTATACTCCTAGAAGTAAAGTTGTCTTGGCTGAAATGAATGAACCTATAATTGAGCAACCAATAGATGAAACTAGGGATGATGTGGCTGTATTAGATATACCACAGGATACTACTCATGAGATGACTAGTACACAGGTGCTTCGTCGTAGTGGGAGAATTGTTCGGTCTCCTATAAGATTTATAGGTTTGGGAGAAACTTATGAAGCTATCTCAGAAGAGGCTGAATTGGATTCCTACACTGATAAGGAGGCAATGAATGATATAGATGCACATCATTGGGTTCAAGCTATGAAATCTGAATTGGATTCTATGTATTCCAATCATGTATGGGATCTTGTAAAGGCACCTAACGGAATTAAACCTGTTAGTTGCAAATAGGTTTACAAGAGGAAGAGAGGGATAGATGGAAAGGTTGAAACCTTTAAAGTAAGACTAATGGTGAAAGGGTATACACAAAAAGAGGGTATTGATTATGATGAAACTTTTTCGCCAGCAGCCATGTTTAAGTCTATCAAAATTCTCTTATCCATTGCTACTCATTATGATTATGAGATTTGGCAAATGGATGTCAAGACTGCATTTCTTAATGGCAATCTTGAAGAAAAAATATACATGATGCAACCGGAAGGTTTCATAGCAAAGAACCAAGAGCATATGGTATGCAAGTTGAATATGTCTATTTATGGATTTAAGCAAGCATCTAGGTCATGGAACATCAGATTTGATCAAGCAATCAAGTCATTTGGTTTTGAACAAAATCTTGATGAACCATGTGTGTACAAAAGACATCGAGATAAAGTAGCAATGTTCCTAGTACTTTATGTTGATGACATTCTACTCATTGGAAATGATGTAGGGGTAATGTCATCGGTTAAAGTTTGGTTGTCAAGCCAATTTGATATGAAGGACTTGGGTGAGGCTAACTTTATTCTAGGGATCAAGCTTTGGCGAGATCGTAAGAATAAGATGTTAGGCTTATCACAAACTGGATATATAGATAAGGTTCTAGAACGGTTTAGCATGCAAAACTCCAAGAAATGATTGCTTCCTTTTAGACATAGAGTTCCTCTGTCTGATGACCAAAGACCTAAGACTCAAGAGGATAAAAATATGATGAGACAAGTTCCTTATGCTTCTGTAGTGGGAAGTCTCATATATGCCATGCTTTGTATTAGACCGGATAGTTGTTATTTCGTTGGCATAGTTAGCCGATATCAATCAAATCCAGGACCTAAACATTGGCAAGCTGTAAAGCTTACTCTTAAGTATCTACGGAGAACAAGAAATTATATGCTTGTTTACCATAGTAAGGATTTGATTCCCATTGGTTATACAGATTTAGATTTTCAATCGGATCTAGATTTCAGAAAATCCACTTTAGGATGTGTTTTCACCTTAGGAGGTGGAGCCATAAGTTAGAGGAGTTTTAAGCAATCTTGTATTGCAGACTCCACCATAAAAGCTGAGTACGTTGCTACTTGTGAAGCAGCAAAGGAGGCTGTTTGGCTCAAGAAATTCCTTTCTGATCTTGGTGTTGTAAGAATGGAGCAAGTTCCCATCACATTGTTTGGTGATAATACTGGAGCGGTTGCACAATCCAAAGATCCAAGAAATCACAAGAAAGGAAAGCACATTGAAAGGAAGTACCATATCATTCGAGACATTGTTGCTCGTGGAGATGTTATGGTAGCAAAGATTGAAAGTGCAAATAATCTACCAAATCCTTTTACCAAAACCTTGCCTCAAAGGACCTTCGAATCACATTTGGAGGGAATGGGAGTTAGATTAGTGCACAATAGTCTTTAGGGCAAGTGGGAGATTGTTAGGATTTGTGCCCTTAAATCCTATTGTATGATGCTATGTATGACATTATGTATGACTTAATGTTGTGTTTAATAAATTTGTTTATTTTTATCTAAAATAATGGCAACATGAATATTTGGACATTATCATATAGTCCATGAGATGCATAGTATGTGATTTATGTGAAAAGTCACAAAAGATATAAATCACAAGTTCTTTGTAAAAAAAATTTGTAGTTCATAGTCGGTGATGAAATTGGGCATTTCATCTGCGAAGACTATAACGTATCAACTAAGATGATTTGTCTTGATCATGGAAGCGGAGACTTCTAGTTGATATGTTGATATGTTTTAAGAGTTAAGACATATTAAACTGGACCGCTGTGAGATTTATTATTCTCCTAACGACTGTCAAATGAATAATAAATCTCACGACTTTTATTTGCATGAATTCTTAATCCTGAGAGAATAATGGACCTGATCATGATGTGTAGATTGCTTTGATATATCAAGAGTGAGATTTAAAGTTATGGTTAAAACCTCAGTATGTTGGGCAGCCACATTTAGTATTGATGGAACATATATTCTCAAGATGGAATTCATAATCTCTTAATGGAGATATAAAATATTCTCTTGAGATAAGTTTAATGAGTTTGGTTATTCAGAAAGTTGGGCCCAACCACTTTGGTAAGAAATTACTAAAGTATATATATTTATGAAATTGGATTTTATAAATATATGATGAATAACTTTAAAGTATTAAACCGGGTACTCAAGGATTAAGATGTAGTAATTTTCAAAGTAGCAGTCTATATTCATGACTTTGTATTACTACGAATATTTTATGAAAGGGATGCGTGTATAATAAAGTCTTGGGATATAATTTATTAATAAGACTTAGAGTGCAATTATATTTATATAGTGGTATTAAATATAATTAATGGTAACTTTGTACTTGTCAAGAGTTGACGGAAAAAGCCTAAGGCCCATTGGAGCTAGTGTCTTATTGGGCCCTTTTGGTCCCACTCCAAGGCACACACTAAAGCCCAATGGGAAAGGCCCAACAGGCCGACCCAATTAGATAATCAGTTAGCTATAAAGAGATAAACATACAGAATTTAAACAAAAAAAAAATTGTAGAGAAAAAAGAAGGAAAGAAAGAGTGTGAGACACCTTTTCATTCTCCCTTTGGAAACTGATTGAGAGACCACACATCTTAGGCGTAAGGTGGAATTGGAGTAAGATTAAAAGTATTCCCAAGTGCTTCTGATCTTTGTTTTGAATTTCTCCATACCAAGGTACGCTATCTTGTTCTTAAATTCTGAAATTTACACAGTGCATGTAGTCAATCATGAATGAAATAGATCCTTATTTGTTGCTTCCGCTGTGTGCTTTGTATGAGATACAAAACCAGATTTTTATCCAACACTCATAGGAAAACTTTATCTCCAATTTCAAGTTCCAAAGCCATCATTTTAATGTCATAATAGCTTTTCTATCTACTTTGGGCTGCTCGTAATCTATCACGAATTTTATTTACCTTTTCACAAGTCCCCTGAATAATCTTGGTCCCAAGATTTTTTGCTCTCCAACATCATCCCAACAAATTGGGAATCTACACTTTTTCCCATACAAAGCCTCATAAGGTGCTGCTCTAATACTTGAATGGTAACTATTATTGTAAGCAAACTCCACCAAACGTAAGTGACTAGCCCAACTCCCTTTAATATCAAAAACGCATGCTCTCAACATATCTTCTAAAGTTTGAATAGTCCTTTCAAACTGTCCATCTGTCTAAGAGTGGAAAGTTGTGCTAAAATCAAATCTAGTACCCAAGGCCTTTTGCACACCACCCCGAAAATGAGAAGTAAACCTTGGATCTCTATCTGAAACAATATAAGTAGGTACTCCATGAAGTCTCACAATCTCATCAACATAGAGTTAAGCTAACTAAGCAAGGGGGTAGTTCGTCCAAATAGGGAGAAAATGAGTTGATTTTGTCATTCTATCAACAATCACCCAAATAGCATTATGATCATTTGGCACACAAAGTCTACTCCTAAATCTCAAAACACCATCCTCAGAAATAAAAATTTAGATCTCTCTACGCACCTCATCCATGATTTTCTTTAAATGCGAGTCCTTAGCCTGTGGCAATTTAATTCTTTCTACCAAAGTTGGTTGAAAACTCAAAATAGCCAGGTAGGCCTTAGAATGGCCTATAACAACCTCAATCTCCATCCTTTCAAGATCAAGAATAATTTCCTTTCAAGTGGTTAGCAAAGCAGAAGGCTTTCTACTAAAGGCATCAGCTACAACATTAGCCTTACTAGGATAATAGTTAATAAAGCAATCATAATCCTCAACCAGTTCTAACCATCTCCAATGCTTCATATTAAACTCCTTTTGGGTAAAGAAATACTTTAAACTTTTATGATCAGTGAAAATCTCGCATCTTTCCCCATACAAATAATGTCTCCAAATTTTCAAAGTAAAAGCAACTGCAGCCAACTCCAAGTCATGAGTAGGGTAATTTTTCTCATAATTTTTTTTTTCAGCTGACGAGAGACATAACCCATAACATCCCCATTTTGCTTTAACACACAACCAAGTCCCTTATGAGAAGCATCACTATAAATGTCAAAACCCCCCATACCTGAAGTGATAGTTAATGCTAGTGCTGTGATCAATCCCCACTTTAGCTCTTGGAAGCTTTTCTCACATTCTTCCTTGCCCTTAGGATCTGTAAAACAACCCTCAAGTGTTCTTCATGCTCTTCTTGACTCTTAGAATAAATCAAAATATCATCAATGAACACACTGACAAATCGATCCAAGTACTCATGAAATACCTTATTCATAAAATCCATGAAAGTAGCAAGAGCATTAGTTAATCCAAACGACATCATCAAAAAATTCATAATGACCATATCTAGTCCGAAAGGCCATCTTTGGTATGTCCTTACCCTTAATCTTTAACTGGTGCTAACCAGAACGAAGATCTATCTTAGAAAATACTTGTGCTCCTTGCAACTGATCAAATAGGTCATCAATACGAGGCAAATGATATTTTTCTTAATGGTAACTCTATTTAGATCACAGTAATCACTACATGGCCTCATAGACCCATCCTTTTTCTTAAAACAAATAAAACTGAAGCTCCCCAAGGCAAGGCACTAGGGCGAATAAACCCCTTGTCTAGTAATTCTTCCAACTGCTCTTTAAGTTCCTTTGACTCTATGGGTGACATTCTACATGGTGCCTCAGAAATATGTGTAATACTAGGAAGCAGGTCAATAGAGAACTCAATCTCATGATCTGAGGGCAACTCAGGTAAATCATCACGAAAAACATCCAGAAATTCCCTCATAATGGGAATGTCTCCTATCTCTAATTCTTAACTTTGTAAATCCACTACACTAGCAAGGAATCCTTGGCATCCCTTTCTATACAAGCAATTTGCTTGTATGCATGATATCACACGAGGCATAAAAGGCAAACATGAGGCCTTGAACAGAAATTCTGATTCAGTTGAAGGCCTAAACATCACCTCTATCTCAAACCAATGCACACTAGCATGGTAAGAAGCCAACCAATCCATGCCCAAAATGACATCAAAATCATGCATTTCTAACAACACCAAATCAGCCAATAACTCTCTACCTCAACACAAAGAATATGATACTTAAGCACAAGATTAGTCATTAAAGTATCACCAACAGGGGCAGAAACCAATAATTCCAAAATCAAGTTGTTCAGGGCTCTCAATAACTTTTTTATCTTTAGCAACGAATTCTCTGCTACCATTGGATCAGCAGAGAATTCTCTGCTACCATTGGGTCAGCAGATTTTTGTAATATACATGAATATATATTACAAAACTCTTGGATTACACAAAATCACAATCTTATCAAGAATAAGGAATCTTAATATCGAGTCTAGGCCTACCACGCCTAAGGCTAACAAACCTCAAGTGACCAACCTCCAATAGAATTAATTAATGTCTCGATAAACATAACAAAATGAAGTCACCAACCGTTTACAACAAAAGTCTCCAAATTCAACATAGCACTTCAATCATCACCAACAAAGTAAGCTTCATATCCAAGGTGTAGCAAATTACTCTGAAAAACTATTAGAGGGTGGGATGAGCTAAAGCCCAGTAAGTAGCATAATTAATGGGGGTGGGGGAAAATGCAAGTTTCATCTTCAATAATAATAATATGACAAGAATGATTAAGTAATGAAACACAAAGTTTCTTAAAGTAAATACCTTGAAACTATATAACATAATCTACAATCTGTGAGCACTAACAATATAATTTTCAAAGCCATAAAACCTAACATACAGTAAATTATCACAAATATACCACACTACCACATAGACTGATTAGGGGATCCATCCATTCACAATTGGCATGATATTGTTCTCTCTGGTATGCTAACTCTTGGCCCCATGGACAGCAACTTCACCCATACCCTTAAGGTTTTTCTCTCTCCCATTGGGCAGCAGAGAGAGCGCGTCAAATAAGACCTCTCTTGCATGTGGTCTTTTGGCCCCATGGATAGCAGCCTCACCCACACACAATCAAGGAACCTCTTTCCCACATGGGTAGCAGGGAAAAACGTGTCATCCAAAGTCAAAGGGCACTGACTTGGATTTGATTCCATTGTCACAAAGACTACGAAAACCAAATCGGATGATCACCGGGAAATCATACATGGCATGGTGTTAAAACCACATAAAGCTCACAGGTTACATTACTTTGAACTACTTAGTTTATATCTAGGTAATTTTAGGAAAACCTTAAAAAGTCTAACTTCCACAAGGTTTGTAAGGTTTTCAACTTCATTCTTGTCAAAAATATTTTATATCAATTTCCCAATAACAAGACAAGATAAGCATCTTTTGATTTTCTAATAAGCCATAGAATCCATAATTTCCTTATCAAAGATTAAATAAAAGATGCTCATATTTTCCACGTTAACAATTCATGCATTTCCCTAAATGCAATACCAAATATGATGCATTTTCATATATAATAATATATAGTAGGGTCACAACACAACACTTTTAAGAAAAATTATATCCATATATAATTTAATGTGTTTGACCTAAAAAAATCATTTATGAAACATGATTATTTTCCAAAACTATTCCATTAAGAAGCTACTTACCTTGTAACCCGCAAAAAGCCTAATTCTCCAAGCTCCAAAGGAGATTAGCTAGAACCTCAACAATATCAAGCAAACGTAACACAACAAGCATAAAGCTTAAAATTGTATCTAGCTACAATTTAGGAATTGCCAAATAAGCACTTAATTAGGCAAGCCTAATATTTAACCTCATCAATAACATATTCCTGTTCCAAAGTTTCTCAACAAATTAATTCACAAGGCATAGACTCCAATTTATAAAGTAAACCCATTCAATATCATCTCCAACAGTATGACTTGCTTCCATAAATTTACACTACATCATTAAGAGACCCATGAAAGCAAAATCAAAATATCCTCCAAGACAAGAAATTTAGAACTTCAACTAACTCCAAATAAATCCAATTGCAATGGAAAAATTAAATTTACCAACCATCACATGTTATAACTTAAAACCCCTAAATTTTTCCTCCATACATAAACCTTAAGTAGCCATTTTTTAGCACAAATTATATACCCACTCATCAAATAATTCCACCAATACAAAACCCATACATAAAAAAACATAAATATCACTTCCAATGCTCATAAATCACATGGGTATCATTATTAAAGTTTAGATAAAAATAACCTCAGAAAAAGTGTAAAACTCACCAAAAAAATTAGAAATTTTTACCTCAAATAAAAGATGTGAAGATGCTTATGGGTTAACAAGAATTTTCCGGTGATCTTGCCGGAAAATGATGGTGGAAATGGTGGTGGTGGTGTAGTAGTACCGGTGAGAGGATATAAGAGTAGAGAGGTGTATGAGAGAAAACAACAACAACAACAACAAAAAGAAAAGAAAAGAAAAGGAGAGCGTGAGCTGTTCAAAGAGTAGAGATAAGTGCAAATGAGTGGTGGGGAAGGGTGGGGTAGGTGGGGTAGTTGGGAGGGCATGTGTGAACTCAAAAAATCGGACCTTTTTTTTTTCTTTTAGGGGCTTAGTGGGACGTTACAATAATTGTTGTAAATATATCTTCAAGCTTTTCATGAATGTCTAGTTAATAGTCTTATTTGATCTTGATACATGCGTAGATTTGATCCTATATATCTTCTTACATTAATTTTTATGTCAAAAAACTCTTCAAACGTCAATCTCTTAAAAGAGAAAGAGCTGAAAAAGTCTTGCTTCGAAAACTAGTTTGACTAGGAAAATGTGGAGCAAAATGTATTCAAAATATATGATGCGAAAGCCAAAGGCTTATTCCTCATAGAAGTTTGAAAAATTTTGTGGCATCGTTGCTCAAAAATTGAGTTGTATTGATAAAAAAGTATGAAAAATGGAAGCCATATGAAAAGGTTTCAATCATTGTAAACACTTTGGTGATGAGTCATATATGTTCATTTCTAGTAGTGAGATAGGTCAATTGACTTTGTTTTATTTGTGTATGACTTGATTGTATTGACCAATGAAACTTTATACTAGACTTTGGACTAGTTCATACTTGATTCACATACACAACACACAAGCCTAATGTTCAATGAATGCCTATCTCAATTGTGTGATTGTATGTGTTCAAATGTGATTTGTGTATGCTCAATTGCTTGATAATCAAAACCAAAAATATTTTTATGTGTTTCATGTGTGTTTTGGAAGTGATTTTTGTCACTTTGGTTCTTAAAAGGGTTTCTCAAAATTTCAAATTTTTAGTGTTGAAAAACTCAGTTTTTGGCCTTTTTGCAAGTGGCCCCAGTTGCGAAATTCTTAAGAAATTGTAATTCCTTGAAAATTTTAGGTGGAGAGTTTCGCGAGTGCTTCGCAACTTAGATTCAACCCGCAAAAATCTACCATGTGCATCTGCATTTTTTGCGAGTAGGCTTGCGACTGGCTCACGAGTCACTGACTCGCGAAATGCAAAAAAATATAGTCTTTAAAGGGCTCAAAATTTCAATTTTCATGTATTGTCTTTTTGCACTTTGTGACTCCCACACACAAAAACACACATTTTCCCTCAAAACTCAACCAATCTTCATTGGATTTTTTCTCATGACTTCATTAAGGTAATTTCTAACCTTTTCATCTTTCAAATCCATTGATTTTGTCTCTGATTTCATAAAACCTAGGGTTGGGTTTATTTTATGTTTTCGGTTGGGAAAACTTCATTTTTGCGAATTGTTTTTAATTTTGTTGATTGGGCTTAGTCCCATTATGTCTATTGTTGATTGTGTTGCCCCATGTGGTATTTTAACATGTATTAAGGCAAAATTTTCACATGTTCATACATTGTTCATCACATATGCGTAGTGTGTGCACTCTAGGTGTTTGATAAAATGCCTCTATGATATTTTTCACTCTTTTGTACTCTGATGAGTACAAATTTTTGGGGTTTGCTATATTTATACATGTTTTGATCATTGTTTGTATGTTTTACACGCTTTGCCCCATGCGTGCTTGTTCATGCATTGATTATACATTGCACATGCACACTTTATGCACACACCCTATCACTTGACATGTTTTTGCATACATTCATGCTAGTTAAGTCTTTTCAAACATTTTAGCACATCTAACATGTTCTTGTGTCTTTGTTATGCCCGTTTGTTTCTATTTTAGGGCATTTTGCTCCATTTTCTTCTTGTTTTTGGACTAACTTGTATCTAATCAAGTTTGTTACTATGTTTGTGTATCATTTGTGTGGTTGCAAATTTTTGAAAATGTCTCCCCGCAAGAAAAGCACTCCCAAGAAACCTCTTAAGTGTCAAAAATTTGAAGAGGATTAGTTTCGAAATAGAGATGCATTTAAGGCATTCTCGGAATTTTACAAGGATGCCATCACAATTGTGGAGAAAGAGGTGGACCTTCCATCTCTTGAGAGTACTTGCATCCTCGATGTGTTTAGAGATCGCACATGGGCTCCATTTCTCTCAAGCTCAGTGGATGCGCACCATGTTTTGGTTCGGGAGTTCTTCTCAAATATGGTTGTTGAGGGAGATCACCTAAACTATTGGGTGAGAGGGAAGGATTTCATAGTGTCAGCTTTGTCTATTCAAAACTTCCTTCAATTAGGCCAGTGATTCCAAAGTCTTCTCTTCCATATCATAAAAGGAAATCGCTAGTTGTATAAAAAACAACACAATTACTAGGGGGAGATCGATACAAGTGCTTGCTTACCACTAGTTTCTCTCCAAAAATGAGAACACGAGCATACATCATGATGTTCAACCTCTTCCTAGTGAAGAATTTGATGAACCTCTCCCATCCTCAAGCTCTATTCCTTCATGATTTGTTTCTAAAGAATTACATAAGCATTTGTGCTCACATCTACTGTTTTCTTGCAAAGTGTGTAAGCAAGAAGATATCTTGGATGACTTTACCTTTCCCAAGATTGATCATGTCCATCATGCGACATAAGATGGTTCAGTTTCCTCATGGTTTGCCATTGATGAAGAGGGAAGATCATATATCTGCTCAAACAATGACAAGGAGCAAAGCTCATCTCCATGATCCTGATGAAGAGAGAGTAGAAGGTGAGGACACTACTCCTGAGGGTGGTAACAACAATGAAGATATTGATAACTTCACCCTCGATCCTGAAGACATGGAAGCCTCACCTACTTAGCCACAGCACCAGCCATAGGCTCAGCCTTATGCACTTCCTCGTGCTCCTGATCATATTGATATGCTTCATTTTCAGTAATGCTCTCTACAAGAGCAAATTAATGCTCTCTCCACTTAGATTAGGGACTTGGCAAGCATGGACTAGCACCTTTGGCCATTCTGGTAAAAAATGGGGAGTAGTTAGTGAGGGGGAGTACAGCTTGAGAGGGAGCAGAATTTTGAGACTTTGTTTATTGCTCTTATAGTTTTATTTAGTAGCTTTATATTTTATTTATAGTGCTTTATTTCTAAAGCTTTTAGTACTTTATATTAAAACTTAATTTACTTTAATACTATGTGTTCCTTGGTTTTTATAGCCATTTCATGATGCTTTTAGTTATCTATTGCTTCTTGCTTTAGTTTCTTTAAAGCATCATGTGCCTTTTGGACATGTAATTAATTTTTGCATTGCTCTTAATTGTTTGTGTGTCCGAATGATCATTTACAAGTTAAATGTTCATTGTGGTCATTTCTTAATGTCTGTTCCTGTTTGATCAAGTTATGCTATATGTTCTCATATCTTGTGTTCATCTTGATCATATTTTACCTGTTCTTTATGTATGCCTTGTATTCTACTTATCTCGTGCTTAATGAAGTTATTTATTATGTGCAAGTGTTTCAAAATACTAGTGTATATGGTTCAGGTGCTTCACAGAATTTTGATTTAGGTGTGAATGAATTTTTCCTCTGTTCCTAAGCTTACGTTTTAAGTCTAAAGTCTGTTTAGGGGTTTTGTCACTGAATAGCCAAAGGGAGATATTGTAAAGTTGTAATTTACAACTATGTTTTTTTGTTGGCTTTAATTCCGCATCAAATTTGATTGTAATTTTGTTCAATTATTTCCCTGTATTTTTTATGAGATTTAATGTAAGGGCTGTGTGTGAGAGTTTGGTGATGAATCTGTAAAGAAATGGTTTTCGCAATTGGACTCGCGACTGATGACCCGTGAAACAAGCCACATTCAAAGCACATGCTAAAATTCGAAGAGTAATTGATAAGCTGGTTTTTGCGAGTGACTTGCGACTTAAGCCAAGTCGCAAGTGACCTGCGAAACCCACTACCTATTGCTTTTTGGAGTGTGGCATTTCCCATTTCTTACCAACACTATATAAACCCACATTAATCACGAAATGTAAGAAGAAAAAAGGAGTATTTTCTAAAGAAACTTTTGAGAGAGAAACCCTAGCCTAACACTTAAGTGTAAAAGATTATTTTACCCATAATCCTCTACATCATTTGTCTAAAGTTTCCATCTACTCCCAGCTCTCCATCTACACATCCTTGAGAGGTTTTTAGCCCACACACTTACTTGACTCATTTTGAGTGTTGAGAGAAGTTTTGGTGCCTTTGGGAAGCATTAGAAAAAGCCATTAAGCGGCAGATGCAATCGGGCAGAATTGCGGGATCTAGAACGCTAATGAAGATAAGACTCTAAGAAGTCCGTTGATAATAAAAGCTTGGAGGGTTCAAATACATTGGGTAGATTAGGCTTAGAGAGCCACAGATAGGTTTTTTGTCAAGTACTTTGGTTTCCTCTTCAATAACACGTCTCGATGTTATCTTGTGTTTTCATCTCTCTTCCCTACTCTTTAAACTTTACGTTTATTGCTTATTTATGGCTTAGAGTAGTGTTACCGATTTATTGCGAATATTTTACTCTTATTCCACACTGAAATAAGTTAGAATAAAAGCAATTAAGCCGTAATTTAAAATTGGGGTTCTAAACAAGTATTAGTGTTTTCACACTAATTGAGCTTATTTGTCATTATTTATATCCTTAAAACCACTCAAAAGACTTCACTTTATTTTTATTTAATTCATAAATCGGTAGTATTGATTTTGAATACGGTCTCTATCTAATTTTGAAAATTTTTTGAGGAAATATTTAATTTTATTTATTTATTACATTGTTGTGGGCGAAAATATTTTCTGAGTTGTTTCTAAGTGTCCAAGAGAAGTTAATTTCATGATACCAACACTAGTGTTCAAAACAAGTCCAAACGTCTAAAAGATGTCAATTTCATGACGGTAATCCTCCAAGTGTTCAAGAAAAATTCAAGTGTCGAAATCAATATTCCAAGTGTACAAGAGATGTCATTCTCATTAAAGCAAAACTCTTTCTTTTTCTTTTTTTTGGAAGCACTTTTATAAGTTTTCACACCATAGGCGCATGGGCGCAGTGGCGACGCCACTTACATTCCAGGGTGTTCCCAGGAACACCCTGGGTTGAAAATTTATATATATATATATATATAATAATTTAAATTTTTTTATTTGTTTACCTTTTAAAAAAAAAAAAAAACACTCTCAAGTAATATCAGGAACATCCTCAAAATTTTTATGTCAAACAAATTTTGAACTAAAATCTAAAAAAAGAAAAAAAAAATTGTAACAAAGAACCTGAAAAAATAAATTTAAATTTTTTTATTTGTTGGTCAGTTGGTGTTGGTGAGTTTGTCTTTTACTATATTGTGACTTGTGAATTTATCTGATTGGCCCCTCTTGTGTGAATCTTATCTGTTAAGTGTGGGGTAGATTGGGCCATGTGACCGTGTGGTGTGAGGTCAGCAGTGGGATATTTGAATTAGGGAAGTAAAAGTCATGCAGAGGTAGGGGTTCGTGCACACATGAGGTGTGTGCTAACGCACAGTGGGGTGTGTGCTAGACTCCTAGTAGTTAGTAAAAAAAATGAATGAAGCAACTAAACACTAATAATTAATAATTCAATTAACTAAGACATTATAAAAGACAAACAAATTAAATTATGTTAGGCTAAACAACAATTAATAATTTAATAATTAATGAAACAACAATACAACAAATTATAGTTTATAAAAGACAAAAAAATTTATGAAACAACTAAACAACAATAATTAATAATTTTATTAATATTTCAAATGAACTTATAGTTTATTGTACATGTACTTTTGTTCATTTCATTTCTTTTTATTATTTTTTTTCCTTTTGAGGTTTTTCGGTGTACAGAATGCAAATTTGTTTTGGTTTTAAGAAATTTTTTTTTTTTCTAAGTACAAATTTCATGCTTACCAAATCTTAAATTTCGGCCGGTATTTACCAAAACATACCGAAACACCCAAAATAGACCGAATTGATCCAAAATTTTCTCAAAGTGAAATAGGAACACCCTGGACAAAATTTCTGGAGTCGCCACTGCATGGGCGGGGTGCCTACTGCTAGAAGAAAAGGAAGTAAAAAAGAAAACATGGCGTGAAAGTCATTAATTATTCGAAGATATATTTATTTGATCATTGCCATTAAATATTTCAACCACCCACACAAGAAATGATGGACGTCTCACTCAAAAACTCAACCCAACCCTGCTCATGCAATTAGAATATTATTATATTATTTTCTCAAAAAAAAAAAAAAGAATATTATTATATTATAAAAGCTGGCCTAAATCCACATCAGATATTATATGCCATAGCCCGCCCATAGGCTTTGCCTGACCGAATGCCAAACAGAAAAAAGAAGTTGCCATGTAGGACTACTATCATATCATATCTAGTTTTACAGTTAGTGAATGCTAGTTTAGTGTGCCTCCAATATATGGGTATAAATATAGGATATGTTGCTCTCCTTGTGTTTCATCCTGTGGTGTCAAAGCTGTCTATGTATATAAATATTTATTTGGTGTGCTTACAAATCGATTCAATATGTATTTTGGATTAAAAATGACACTCCTCCACACTCTGGCTCTTCTTCTTCTTCTCCTATCAATAATAATGGAGCCTGTTGTGTGTTTTAGACACTGGAGATGGAGTAGTAGTAGTAGTATAGGGAAAAAAATTACCACAGAAGGGAATGGGGATCTTGTAACTGGCTTGCCCGGCCAGCCTGATGTTAACTTCAAGCACTACGCTGGCTATGTCAGTGTAAATGAAACAAAGGGAAGGGCACTCTTTTACTGGTTCTATGAGGCCACGACTCAGGCTGATGAAAGACCATTAGTGCTGTGGCTTAATGGAGGTAAGCATATATAGTAATTGTCTGTTTGACACTTTGCTTTATCTTTTTCTTCTTAGGTAACTTAATTTGTATATGTACAGCTTTATAAATCCTTGTTTATTTATTTATTTTATGTATAATTTTCTTTACGTCCTAGCTAGATCATCTTTGTCAGTCATTAAAATCGAGGAAGGTCGAATGCCATGGTAGCCTATAGACACCTTATTGGGAGGTTTGTATGATTGTACGAAGAAACAATAAGATAAAATACGATCTAGGGGCTCCATTACTTACTATCTTATGTGGAGAACCTTTCTCGTCAAGCAAATTGCAATTAGTTTTGAGTATCCTTTACAGTACCAAATCTTTCGGCCAAATCCACCTGGCTATATATATATCTTACTGGAAATTCGTTTTTCTTTTTACCTTTTTTTTTTTTTTTTTTTTTTTTTGGTCTTTTAGCCTATCCGAGAAGTTTTTTTTTTTTTTTTTTTTTTTTTTTTTTTGAGAGAACCTATCCAAGAAGTTTAAATCTATGATTTTGTTTGGCACTTCGTTTTATGTTCTCTGCTAAGGTGACAAGATGCTTTCCTTTTCAGGGCCCGGGTGCTCTTCTGTGGGATATGGTGCAACACAAGAGATTGGTCCTTTTCTAGTGGATACGCATGGAAATGGGCTTAAATCTAATCCCTACTCATGGAACACGAGTAGGAGAAATCATTCTTTTCTTGTAAAAATTTGTCGCACAAATATTTTAATGCATAATATATAGATACTTGTACGATTGCAATATGAACCACTATTTAGTACTCCATCAATTTATTTAATTAATTAAGGGTAGCAATAAGCTATTAAAATGTTATGTTAAAAATTATTAATGTCTCATGATACAGAAGCCAACATATTATTCGTGGAATCTCCTGCTGGGGTCGGTTTTTCATACTCGAATGCAACTAGTGATTACATTAATTTGGGAGATGAATTTACAGGTAAGGACCATACAAATTCTAGTGCTCATGAGCTTTGTTTATTTTTATAGGTAAATATTGTTAATAAAATGATTAAATTTAATATGGTATTTCTTATAACAGTTTAAAATATTAAGACAAATGGTAGTTTATCAAGTGGAACGAATGCACTCACCTTTTATTTATGAGAGATTGAAGATGCTACTATATAAGTTTATCTCTATATATTAAAAGGATTCAGAAAGTTAATTATGACTTCAAAAATGGCAAAAATGCTCCGACTTTAATTAGATAATCCTTATTCTTAAAAAATAAAAAATGGGTTAAAATTGTAATTCAACAAATTTTTTTTAAAAAATTACCAGAGAAACTTTTTTCTTAAAAATTAGCACACTCTTTATTTAAATATATCTCCCACCTACCTGATATATTTTTTCCTAAAAACTACACACTAATGTTATTTAACAAAAAATTAGTTTATAATTGCTTGATTATTTTTATGCAGTACATGCAACTTTTCTTCTTTTTGTAAGTTTTATGTTACAAAATCTTGTTCTGCAAATACTTCGAGGGCTCCTGATCATTTTGGTTGTACTTTCTATGAATAATTTTTATAGCAAGTGATGCTTATATCTTCCTCCACAAATGGTTCCTCAAGTTCCCTTCATATAGAACGCGAACCTTTTATATTGCTGGAGAAAGCTATGCAGGTATTTTAACTCATAAATGTTTATTGTGCTTATCATATATAACTGAATTCCTATCAAATACTCACACTCTCCACGTTCACAGGAAAATACGTTCCAGAACTTGCTGAGCTCATTTATGACAAGAACAAAGATCCTTTTCTTTATATCGATCTCAAGGGTATTTTGGTATGGTCCTAGACAATATTAAAATTAATTAATATGTTCAAATCTAGGTAAAACTTAGGTATAGTTTATTAAGTGATTAGGTGAAATATATTAGATTTTTCAATTAAATTCGAACATATAATTACATTGATTGGTGAAATACTAATAGTAATATATATATTTAAGGATAATAAATTCAATGCAACTATGTATTCTAAATTTAGTTAGGAAATATAATATATTACACAAAAGGAACTATACTTAAATTTTACACTATGCATCCTATTTTTCCATGATTGGAAACCAAAGTACACAACTAATCCCTTTCTCAAAGTACAGTTGGGTAATCCTGAAACATCTGATGCTGAGGACTGGAGAGGTCTAGTGGATTATGCTTGGAGTCATGCTGTGATATCGGATGAGACTCATAAAATAATCAAATCAAGCTGTGATTTTAACGTTAATGATACATGGAGCAACAATGATTGTAGTGAAGCCATTGATGAAGTACTCAAACAGTATAAGGAGATTGATATCTATAGCCTCTACACCTCAGTCTGTACTGGCAATTCAGCGGATTCAGATAACAAATCAATGCAAGTCATGATGAAGCGCACATCTAAGATGGTGAGGAATAATACATATTTCATATTTGAGTTTATTGGAAATCAATCTATATACAACGGAAAATACTCTTTTATAAAATCAACAGGCACGTATCATCATTTCATTTTGAAATGAAAGTTTAGAGTGATTACACCTCACTTATAGTATTGTCTATGTACAATTGATCTCATGAACAGATTTACGTTCCAACTTTAATAATTTGGTTTATATACATGTTAGGCAATAATTAATTAATAATTTATTCTTTGAATCTAATCATGTATAGAGTGTCGTCACACCATATAAAATTATTTGAAACATACCATAAGAGTCTCATTTAACCTAATTTTAATCATGTAAGGGAAAAGGTTGTTTGGAGCCAAACTTTGTCCTCTAAATATGTATGATTCTCCATATTGCCTCCCATGTTGCACATTAATTTCATTCAAAGTGTTGCGAGTTGATTGAATAAAGAGATGATGGTGATGGATTTTGTTTAACAGATGCCAAGAATCATGGGTGGTTACGATCCATGCCTTGATGAATATGCTAAGACATTCTACAACAGACCAGATGTTCAGAAGGCTCTACATGTTAGTGATGGTCATCAGCTAAAGAACTGGAGCATCTGCAAGTAAATCATTTTCTATTAATTGTTAATATTTCGTTTGCCTTTGTTTGAAGTTCCCTGATCTAAAAGAAACTTGGAGCAAGTCTTTAAATTTCAAATAAAAAGAAGCGGCCAAGAAATTTTTTAATATGATTTTCATGAGACAAACTGAACATTTTTTTCTAAACTTTTGGCTGTAGTATGAATATATTTGAAAAGTGGTCAGACTCAAAGCCATCTGTCCTTCCTATATACAAAAAGCTAATTACAGCAGGTCTTAGAATATGGGTATACAGGTATAAGTTTCCTAGCTACCGTATATTATTTTCTAGAGATTGTGATGATAACATATTTATCAATCTTATGGTATTCCTTTGTGGGTGGCTCAGTGGAGACACAGATGGAAGAGTTCCTGTACTGTCCACAAGATACAGCTTAAGTGCCCTGGGACTACCCATCACTAAGGCATGGAGGCCTTGGTACCACCAGAAAGAGGTAATCATCAAGATTCAGAATATTGCAATTACTACATTAAAATACAATGTTATTTTTCATTTTAATAACCAATCCTGACATGGATAATATCTTATCTTAATATACGACTCTATTTTATTTGAACTCATTTAAAAATATTTGGGCATTGGTTATCTCAAATTCCTTAATGTACACTTTCTATACACATTATCAGTATCGTGTGTTAAAAGTGAACATTCTTAAAAAAATGTGGACACTAGGTGTGAAAATATGAATATTGTATATATAGAGTTACATCTAAGTGAGAAACCATATTCTTATTTAGGAAGTCTTTAAGGTATTCCAATACTCCACTAGTCCACAGTATATATCTTGGGACAAAGATGAAAACTAGAGTGTTTCACAAAGAGAGTGCAAATATGATACATTCCTGTTTTCAATTGAACGCTCTTTATTCTTGTGAATTGTGACATCACTTTGATACCTACGTATAGTAAGAATTATTCATAAGTGCTGCATTTACATGCTGAGTTCCATTAACTCGTGCTTAGAGTGCATATAATATGAGCTCGCTATTTGATGCAGTACAAAGTTCATTGTTGTAATAATAAATATTAACAGGATTTTTGGTACTCTTAAGTACTAATCAATACGGAATGGAATGGTATTTGGTTCAGGTCAGTGGTTGGTTCCAAGAATACGAGGGACTTACTTTTGCAACGTTTAGAGGAGCTGGCCATGCAGTACCTTGCTTCAAGCCAAGCGACTCATTGGCATTTTTCTCAGCCTTTCTCCAAGGAGAATCTCCACCAGCTGCTCGTTAAATCAAAACTTACAGCGGATTCTCTGTTGCTCTCCCAAAAGATTTTGGTCTTAGTATCTAGCTTGTTATGTGTAATTACATAGAGAACTCCTGAGTATAGAGAGTGTTGCCCTATAGTACGTCTAGGCAAAAATGACATCTTCCTTTTCGTGGGTGCAGAAGAAAGTTCTCATATCTAGCATGCAATTGGCTATCCGAATCTCTTAATAAACTCCCAATATTATTATTAGCTACCAGCGCCATGTTAATGGGAATGGTTATAATTAATGCAATTATCTTAGTTGTAGTGAATGCTTCTTTTTCCGGAAATCCTTATGAAATGTTAAAGTCGTTGAATGATTGAGAATTTGAAAGAGAGAAAAGTGAATAGTGTAAGAATTATGTGCTCTCAAAAACAATACTATGCATTTTTTATTTGATAATAAACTTTTATTTTCACATTCATAATTTTTATAGGTATATTTCATTTTTTAAATATGGCATGTGATGCCATCTCTGTGGAAAATCATGTTGATGGTTAAGGAACCAAAGACAGGGAGTAATGATTTTTCATAGATTATTAGATTGTTTTAGGCTGTGGATATTAATTGAATATTACCACTGAAGCCTACACTTGTGCTACTATATGATAGGATGATTTACTCCATCATTGAGGTAGTGACTTTAAGCAGACAAGTGGGTGTAATGTAACAAGTACATGCACTGAATTGGATCCGATCAAGAACACCTTATGGAGTGATCACTGTTAATTAAAAGGTTGTTCTATCACAATTTTTCTATTTTCCTTAAACACGAGAGGTTTATGTATATTTATTTACTAGGCATATAACTTTGATAGTGTCAACTAGTGATGCTAATTTTTTGAAGGCTATATACAGACACGTTGGGTTATGAGTGTATTAAGTAAAATATATAAATGCTCAATAATGAATCGACTAGTCTCTAAAGAAGATAGTATATTCAGTTGATCTTCATATTGAAGTTGGACTCAAAACAAAACCGGTTGGTGACATTTTTCAAAAATGTTTTTTCATATATATAATATTGTGTATATATATATATATATATATATATTTATTTAAAGAGTTTTTTTTTTCCAAAGATATTTTGGAGTCCAATAGAAATTATGAAATCAAGAAATTAAGAGTTACATAAGCTAGGGACATGACTGTGATATTAATTCAATCCTAGTGGCTTGTGGGAATATTGTGTGGTGGAAGGACATAGATATAAAATTGTAAGTAATGGGACCTCATTTATAATTCTCTAATCTTCAGGGGTCAATTGCAATGTGTTGATGGACATTATTGCAATTTGTAGAAGTTCAAATATTTTCTTGATATGGTTGAGAAAATTAAAGAATAATTTTGAAAGAGTTTCAAGATAAGTCAATAACATTCAAAAAGTTATTGATTAATCCTACAGCTAAAGATTAGGATCCCTAAGGATCCCACGTCCAATCTCTCTCTTGGGTTTTAGAAGTCTTGAATAAAAAAAATAAGATTTTATAATATTACATTAGTGGTTGGTCATTAGAACTATTGAGATATTGCCGTTTTCTAAAAACCTAAAAGAAATAGAGAGAGAGACATGAATACCTTGGGAGGCAACACGCTTGGGTTGCTAAGAGAGGTACGCAATTTTGTTCTATTTGGAATCCATGGTTGTGTGGTACAATGATTTTTAAATGAAAATATAAATTTTTGTTTTATATTGCTTCTGCAAAACTATCAGTGGTATCAGAGCAAACCATACTTAATCATGGATTTTGGATCGTTATTCATATCAGTATGTGTGCCGAAATTTACTTCCTATATGTCGTGATTGATATATGTGATATGTTGATTGTTGATTGTTTGGTTCCGATTCGTTTTCGGTATTCTTGATTATATTTGATAAATATGTTGCTAAAGTCGCATGTCTCTTGCATCTACTCTTGAGTTGTGAGCCATAGTGCTATTATTGCTTTATAGATTGTCTATTATGGTTTCATGTATATGTGATTATTTGTGTAACCCATGTTGATATGTTTTAGTTCATTGACTACCTTTTTATGTTGATAAAATCTTGAGTATTGCCGAATTGAGGTGTTGAATCTCAATTAGTGCGCCATAGTGCTAAATAGTCCCAGTAGTAATATATATTAAGTGCTAAATAGGATTATTTTACAAAACAATTCCTATGGTCCTCCATTGTCGGTGAATAAAGGTTCTATTAAATTTAAAATTTTGTCGAAGCCAAAAGGATAGACTTGATTTTGGTTTAGTAGTTCTTGTTTACTTCTTGGAAAGACAGGTGTGTGTATGACTAGTGGGAGTGTGGCTAAAATAGCAACATAATCATACTAGTGTTAGGATGTGTGCCCTTAAATCTTATTGTATGATGCTATGTTTAATGTTGTGTTTAATAAAGTTGTTTTATTTTTATCTAAAATAATGGTAACATGAATATTTGGACATTATTATATAGTCCATGAGATGTGATTTATGTGATTTAGTCACAGAAGATATAAATCACAAGTTCTTTGTAAACTCAAAATTTATAGTTCGTAGTCAGTGATGAAATTGGGCATTTCATCTGCGAAGACTATAACGTATCAACTAAGATGATTTGTCTTGATCATGGAAATGATGACTTTTAATTGATATGTTGATATGTTTTAAGAGTTAAGACATATTGAACTGGACCACTGTGAGATTTATTATTCTTCTAACGACTGTCAAATGAATAATAAATCTCACGACCTCAATTTGCATGAACTCTTAATCCTGAGAGAATAATGGACCTGATCATGAGGTGTAAGTTGCTTTGATATATCAAGAGTGAGATCTAAAGTAACGGTCAAAACCTCAGTATGTTGGGCAACCACATTTAGTGTTGATGGAACATATATTTTCAAGATGGAATTCATAGTCTCTTAACGGAGATACAAAATATTCCCTGGAGATACAAAATATTCCCTTGAGATAAGTTTAATGGGTTTGGTTATTCAGAGAGTTAGGCCTAACCACTTTGGTAAGAAATTACTAAAGTATATATTTATGAAATTAGATTTCATAAATATATGATGAATAATTTTAAAGGATTAAACCGGGTACTCAAGGATAAGATGTAGTAATTTTCAAAGTGGTAGTCTATATTTATGACTTTGTATTACTACGAATATTTTATGAAGGGGTTGCGTGTAAAATAAAGTCTTAGGATATAATTTATTAATAAGGCCTAGAGTGCAATTATATTTATATAATGGTATTAAATATAATTAATGGTAACTTTGGACTTATCAAGAGTTGACGGAAAAACCCAAGGCCCATTGGAGCTAGTGTCTTTTTGGTCCCATTCCAAACCACACACTAAAGCCCAATTGGAAAGGCCCAATATGCCGGCCCAATTAGATAATTAGTTAGTTATAAAGGAAGAAACATACAGAATTTTTTATGAGATTTTAAAGAAAAGAATCGTAGAGAAAAAGAGAGAGTATGAGACACACTTTCATTCTTTCTTTAGAAACTGATTGAGAGACCACACATCTTGGGCGTAAAGTGGAATTGGAGTGAAGATTAAAAGTTTTCCCAAGTGCTTATAATCTTTGTTTTGAAATTCTCCACACAAAGGTATGCTATCTTGTTCTTAAATTCTGAAATTTACATAGTGCATGTTGTCAATCATGAATGAAATAGATCCTTATTTATTGCTTCCGCTGTGTGTTTTGTATGAGATACAAAATCAGATTTTCGCTGTGTGTTTTATATGAGATACAAAACCAGATTTTAACCAACAACTAGTACATATATCTCACTGAGATAATGGTTTGTACTTAACCAAATAAACATGATCACTAAAATAGTGTAAAACATGTTTGATTTGAAGGCCAAAAGTAAATCGGGAGTCATAGATTAATTAATAAAATTAGAAACATAAGAAGAAATCGTGATGAATAGTATCTATTTGCCTTTATATGGTGTGCATAGTATATTTTAAAAGAAATTATTGGAGCATGCAAGGTAAGGGTTCCTGATGCCCACTTTGAACTATTTATGAATATAATTGTTATATTCTGTTCTGGGAATCTATGATATTTTGTTCTTGTGGGAGGTACCATTAGTTATTCAAAAGCCTAAATCTAATGGATATATGTCTGTGAAAATATTATTTTGCAGATTCATTATGACCAATTTTAATCCCTTAGCTAAGATTTTGGATGAAAATCGATTGTCTGGACCAAACTATGTTGATTAGAAAAGGAACTTAATCATTGTTCTCACTGCTGATAAGATAGCTCATGTCCTTAATACTGAGGCACCAGAACTTGCTTTAACTAATGCCACTGAGGAGCAGAGAGATGCATTTAATAAGTGGTATGAGGCTGATAAAATGGCTAAATGCTACATATTGGCCTCTATGATCAATGTGTTGCAAAAACAATGCCAAGGCCTAGTTACAGCACAAGATAAAATAATGCACCTCAAAGAGATGTTTGGAGAACAAAGCAGAAGTGCACAGGCAACTACTATGAAAAATCTCTTGTCCACCAAAATGGTGGAAGGAACTCCAGTTCGGGAACATGTTCTGAAGATGATTTCTTTCATCAACGAACTGGATATGCTTGGTGCAAAAATTGATAGTGAGACCCAAGTTGATGCAATCCTGGCATCTTTACTTGATTATTTTAATCAGTTTATCATGAACTATAACATGAATAAGATAGTAGTGACATTGTCAGAGCTGCTCAATAAGTTGAAAGCAGCTGAGGATCTCATCAAGAAAGAAAAGCCTATTGTAATGTTGGCTGAAAAATCTGATTTTTTTCTTAAGTTGAAGCCTAAGGGTAAGAACTTTAAGAGAAAAGGATCTCAGTCATTCAATAAGGCTCGAGGTGACAAAGTGAATAAGAATACTGAGAAAAAGAAAGCAAAAGGAAATTGTTTCCACTGCGGTAAGCCTGGTCATTGGAAGAGAAACTGTCACCATTATTTGGCTTCTCTGAAGAATGACAAACTTGCAGAAGGTATGTCTAATTTGCTCGTTATTGAAACAAAATTAATGGATGGTCCATTTTATTCTTGGTGTGTGGTACAATCTCACACATTTGCTATATGTTGCAGGGGTTCAAGGAGACCCAAAGGCTAAATGAAGGGGAGGTGATCCTAAAGATGGGGACTGGTGCAACTGTTGTAGCCATTGCCATTGGAACCTTTTATTTAGAATTATCTTCTAGTAGAACTCTTGTCTTAGAAGATTGCTTATATGTGCTAGAAGTGCGAAGAAATTTAGTTTCAATCTCAAAACTTGGTTGTTCAGGATATTCATTTCTTTTTACTTCTAAACTTGTTGTTAAGTTTAATAATAAATTTGTAACTTCTGGCATTTTACAAGATGGTCTTTATTTTTTGAGTTCTACTGATAATTCTATTAATTGTGTTGAGAATGATATTGCTGCCAGTGTGTTATCTCTTAAAAGATAAAGAGATGTTAATCTTACCTATTTGTGGCACTTAAGGCTTGGTCATATCAATATTGACCGAATCAATAGATTAGTAAGGGATGGGCCATTGAATCTTTTGAAGGTAGAGCCTTATCCAATTTGTAAGCCTTGCTTACAAGGAAAAATGACCAAAGGTACCTTTACTGGAAAGGGAGCTAGAGCCATTGATGTATTAGGATTAATACACACTGATGTTTGTGGTCGTATGAATCACATGGCAAGAGGTGGTTTCTATTACTTCATTACTTTTATTGATGATTATTCTAGGTATGGATGTTTGTACCTAATGAAACATAAATCTGAATCCTTTGAAAAGTTCAAAGAATTTCGTAATGAGGTTGAGAAACAAGCTGGAAAATGCATAAAAGTTTTTCGCTCTGATAAGGAGGAGAATACCTCTTGGATCAATTTAAGGAATATCTAAAAGAAAATGGGATTCTTTCTCAATTGACTCCCCCTACCACACCTCAACATAATGATGCAGCTGAAAGAAGAAATAGAACCTTATTAGATATGGTTCGCTCTATGATGAGCATGTCAGAGTTGCCAATTTCATTTTGGGGTTATGCTTTGGAGACTGCTACATATTTATTAAATAGAGTCCCTACCAAACCAGTTCCTAATACCCCATATGAGTTATGGACTGGTAAGAAACCAAGTCTAAATCACTTAAAGATATGGGGTTGTCCAGCATATGTTAGAAAGTCTAATATGGATAAGCTAGGACTAAGGAGTGATAGATGTTTATTTGTTGGCCATCCCAAGATATCTACTAGTTTCTATTTTTACAATCCTAGTGAGCAAAAAGTTTTTGTGAGTAGGAATGCTATTTTTCTTGAGGAATATTATCGCTTAAATGAAAGTAGAGCAAAAGTTTCTCTTGATGAACAAACTGATAACCCAATGGCTGAGTTGAATGAGAATAATGAAGAGCAAGTAATAGTGTCTACTAAACCAAGCAAAATACAAGAGACTCAACGTAGTAAAAAGACTATCAGGCCTCCAGTTAAACTCACTTTGTTAAATGAGATTTATCTAATAGAGTCAAAGGAGCATGATAATGATCCTTTTACTTATCAAGAAGCAATGACTGATAAGGATGTTGAGAATTGGAAAAGGGCCATGGAATTAGAGATGGACTTAATGTATACCAACCAGGTCTGGACCTTAGTAGACAAACTAGAAGGTATTAAGCCTATTGGTTGTAAATGGGTCTGCAAAAGGAAGATAGGACCTAATGGTAAGGTGGAGACCTATAAAGCTAGGCTAGTGGCAAAAGGGTATAATCAAAAGGCTGGAATTGATTATGAGGAAACCTTTTTGCCAGTAGCCATGCTAAAGTCCAAAATGATTCTATTGTCAATTGCTGAACATTATGATTATGAGATATGGCAAATGGATGTTAAAACAGCTTTCTTGAATGGACACATTCAAGAAGAAATTTTTATGGACCAGCTAGAAGGTTTCATATCTCATTGTCAAGAATCAAAAGTGTGTAAGTTGATGAGATCTATATACGGCCTAAAGCAAGCATCACGCAGTTGGAACATCCGTTTTGATGAGGCAATCAAATCGTTTGGTTTCTCACAAAATATGGATGAACCTTGTGTTTACAAAAAGGTTAGTGGGAGCACTATTACATTTTTAGTTTGTTAAGTAGATGACATACTACTCATTGGCAATGATGTAGGAGCAATGTCATCTATAAAAGTATGGTTATCTAGTCACTTTGCAGTGAAAGATCTTGGTGAAGCGTCCTATATACTCATAATCAAATTGTTTAGAGACTGAAAGAAAAGATTATTGGGACTTTCACTGGTCAATTATATTGACAAGATATTGGCTAGGTTTAGCATGCAAGATTCCAAGAAAGGTTTTTCACTTTTTAGACATGGAGTTCATCCCTCTAATCAAATGTGTCATAAAACACAAGAAGAGAGAGAGAGGATGAGAAATTGTCCTTATGCTTCGGCTGTAGGAAGTCTCATGTATGCAACGCTTTGCACTAGGCCAGACATTTGTTATGCAGTGAGCATTGTGAGTAGATATCAACCCAATCCAGGTTCTGAGCATTGGACAGTAGTGAAACATATCTTCAAATATTTAGATAGGACCAAACATTTTTTCCTAGTGTTTGGTGGTGAGGATTTGACTATCCAAGGGTATATAGATTCAGATTTTCAATTTGATATTGATAATAGAAAATCAATTTCTGGATTTGTGTTCACTCTTGGAAAGGGAGCAATAAGTTGGAGAAGTTGCAAGCAAGATACTACTGCAGACTCTACTACAGAAGCAGACTATATAGTTGCAAATGAAGCTGCAAAGGAAGTTGTGTGGATTCGCAAGTTCATTCAAGAACTTGAAGTTGTTCCTTCTATTGAGGCACCCATTACTATCTATTGTGACAATAGTGGGGCTGTTGCAAATGCAGTAGAACCAAGGGTTCATCAAAGGACAAAACATATTGCACGTAAATATCACTTGATACGTGATATCATACGTAGAGGTGATGTAGCAATAACAAAAATTGCCTCTGCCAATAATGTTGTAGATCCCCTCATAAAGGCATTGTCTCAAAAGGTGTTTGAGAAACATTTGGAAGCAATGGGTATTAAATACATGTATGATTGGTTTTGAGTGCAATTGGGAAATTGTTAGAATTATGTGCACTCAAAAACAATACTATGCATTTTTTATTTGATAATAAAATTTTATTTTCACATTCATAATTTTTATAGGTATATTTCATTGTTTAAATGTGCCATGTGATGTCACCTCTGTAGAAAAATCATGTTAATGGTTAAGGAACCAAAGACAGGGAGTAATGATTTTTCATAGATTATTAAATTGTTCTAGGCTGTGGATATTAATTGAATATTACCACTGAAGCCTACACTTATTTTCTTGCTATATGATAAGATGATTTACTCCATCATTGAGGTAGTGACTTTAAGCAAACAAGTGGGTGTAATGTAACAAGTACATGCACTAAATTGGATCCGATCAAGAACACCTTATGGAGTGATCACTGTTATTTAAAAGATTGTTCTATCACAATTTTTCTATAGTCCTTAAATTCGAGAGGTTTGTGTATATTTATTTACCATTCATATAACTTTGACAGTGTCAACTGGTGATGCTAGTTTTTTAAAGGCTATATATAGACACGTTGGGTTATGTGTGTATTGAGTAAAATATATAAATGCTCAACAATAAATCCACTTGTCTCTAAAGAAGATAGTATATTCAGTTAATCTTCATATTGAAGTTGGACTCAAAACAAAACCGGTCGATGACATTTTTCAAAAATGTTTTCTCATATATACAATATTGTGTGTGTATATATATATATATATATATATATTTAAAGAGTTTTTTTTTTTTCAATCACATTTTGGAGTCCAATAGAAATTATGAAATCAAGAAATTAAGAGTTACATAAGCTAGGGACATGACTGTGATATTAATCCAGTCCTAGTGGCTTGTGGGAATATTGTGTGGTGGAAGGACATACATATAAAATTGTAAGTAATGGGACCTCATTTATAATTCTCTAATCTTTAGGGGTCAATTGCAATGTGTTGATGGACATTATTGCAATCTGTAGAAGTTCAAATATTTTCTTGATATGGTTGAGAAAATTAAGGAATAATTTTGAAAGAGTTTCAAGATAAGTCAATAACATTCAAAAAGTTATTGATTAATTCACAACTGAAGATTAGGATCCCTAAGGATCCCACGTCCAATCTCCCTCTTGGGTTTTATAAGTCTTGAATAAAAAAAATAGATTTTATAATATTACGTTAGTGGTTGGTCATCAGAACTACTGAGTGATACTACAGTTTTCTGAAAACCTAAATGAAATAGAGAGAGAAACGTGAATACCTTGGGAGGCAACATGCTTGGGTTGCTAAGAGAGGTACGCAATTTTGTTCTATTTGGAATCCATGGTTGTGTGGTACAATGATCTTTAAATGAAAATATAAATTTTTGTTTTATATTGCTTCCGCAAAACTATCAAATTGAGCAAGCAATAACATGTGGTTTTGTCTTAATTATGGCCTACGTCCATAACATGAAGTTCTTAACTTCTACATTTTTTATATTAAACTCTTCAATTTACAATGATCTTAACGTAGAGATTATATATTAGAGAACCCTAAGTTAATCTTAAATTAACTCATCGTTTACTTGTTATATAACTACATGAGCCTACAATTGGTTTATACCTCTTGGGTCATAATATGTCTAAAATGAAATAAAAATTACCCAATAATATGATTAGAGATTGAATAATTAAACTTCTTGTTACCAAAAATAAATAAAAAAATTTTAGTAATTTTTCATTGCCAAAGTTCGCCTTTGTTTGTTTGTTTTTTTTTTTTTTTTTTTTTTTTTTTTTTCAAATTAAACATTTGATGCGATTTTCTGATGCGCTTGGTATCATAGAACTAATCCTATGTCACATGTTCAGCCAAAAGAAGTACATTGTAGGCAACACAACGCGCTGGATATTTATGTATTTCACAATGTACCATAATTGATTTCATAATCTCCCCAAAGCAGCAATACAAATCAAGATCTATCCAAGATTTATTAAACAGCAATACTGATCATTAAACCATATTGGGTAATGACTTCATGACTATATAATAGTAATACAACCGTAGTTCCAACAATGGTAACAATATTCTCCCCACTAGAAAATGTTAAAATCTGAATTTTATGGACGTGCCCCATATGCCATGCACATTACCCCGAAAATATTATTCCAATAATAAATATAGCTAGTGTAGGAGCTAATTAAGGAGAAATGGCAAATATTAATTTCTTGGTACAGATTTAAGCGAAAGAGAATCTAATTTTTGGTAGCGTAAACATTTTCCCGTGTCCACATAGAAACTCGTTCTATAGCAAAACTTTCCCCCTTTGAATATTTGAATGATGGTTTGAATTGATAATTCATTGCTGGATATATCATCTTTGCTCCAGAGTAAAGAGGTAGAGGATTCACAGGCTTTGAGGTTTCAATTTCAAGAGGAATATAGATTGCCTTTTTAATCTCTTCAAGCATTTATGTGTCGGAGTTGGATCCATTGGAAGAATTGAAGAACATTTGAAAAACTTTCATGCATGAAAGATGGAGACGCTTGCATGATTTTGAAAAATCACAAAATCCAGCCATTAAAACATGTTTAAGTAAATCCTTCTTACTTTGATCAAGTATCTCTCTCGTAAAAGCGATTGCCACTTCACTGTCTGCCTCCGGGTTTTCTTTCAAGTAGAGTTAAACAAAGTTCATTTTTCCTTTTCTTTCCATCTGTAAGTATACATTGGTTATTAGATCCTAAGAATCATATATAGGATTGGTGGAATTGAAGCAACAATGAAGAAATATTAGGTTACCTGGTAGCTTTGTATATCCTTCAACATACGAACAATGACCATCACTACAAAAAACAAGGGCTATAGCCGCGTTTGGAAAATGCAGCCATAGACCCTAAAAACACAGCTATAGGTTATAGCCACATTTCCAAAGGTGGCCTATCCTGCACGACAATAGCCCCTAGAGGGGTCTATAGCTGCATTTCTATAAAAGCGGCTAGAGGTTCCCCTATAGCTGCGATTTGCACCCATTTATAGGCTGAGACCTATAGCGGTGTTTTGTAAAAAACGCGGCTATAGACCCGCTTTAGGCTGCGTTTAAAACTCGGCTATAGGTACTGTTTTGGCTACGTTTTAAAAATGCAGCTAAAGCCTCCTACAGCTGCATTTTTGAAACGCGGCTATAGGTTTTTCTTTAAAAAAAAACCAAAAAAGAAAAAACAAAATTTGGGTTTTTTTTTTTTCCCCAAAAGATTCAAAATTCAAACCAAAAAAATTCGAAAATTAAACAGAACATATTCATAATACAAGCACACCCAGAAAATTCAAAATCAAACACAATATACTCATAATACAAACACAACGTGCCCCAAAATATAATAATACAAACCCATGAATCTCCTCTCATTCAACAAAACCAACCCAAATCTAACACTAAATCCATTTAAGGAACAAAAAAGCACAAGCTCAGAAACACAAAAGAACAAGCTCAATAACACAAACTCATTTAAACATAAGCATAATATCAACAACACAATAACACAAATTCAAGCACATATCCAAAAAATTCAAAATCAAATAATTCCATCAATGTAAAACCCATACATATAAACACATAAATATTACTCCCAATGCTCATAAAGCTTAGATAAAAAATAAATAAATAAATAAATAAATAAATAAATAAATAAATAAAAAAAAAAAAACTCTAGCAAAAGTATAATACCCATAAAAAGATTAGAAATTTTTTACCTCAAATAGTAGAGATGAGTGAGCCTTAGCTTTTCCTATGAGTTTTCTGATCATCCTTGCTGGAAAAATGAAAAGAATGCGTTGTGTTGTGTTGAGAGAAAAAGAAAAGAAAAGAAGAACAAACAATGTGTGGCCGGCCAAAGAGAGAAAAGAGATATTTTTGAATTGAGTGGTAGGGAGCAAATGGGGTAGGTGGGGGGGGGGGGGGGGGGTCAGGTCATCCCCTTTTTAAAAAAAAAAAAAATGTAGACCTATTTTTAAAAATGTGGCTATAGGTCTACTTTTAAAAAAAATATTATTCGGCTACACATTTCAAGCCATCCTTTTTTTGTGTGTGTTACCTATAGCCGCATTTTTAAAAACGCAGCTATAGGTCCTCCTTTTTTAAAAAAAATATTTTATTCAGCTATATATCTAGGGCCATCCCTTTTTGTTTTTTGTGTTACCTATAGCCGCATTTTTAAAAACGCGGCTATAGATCTAGCTTAAAGAAAAAAAAATTATTCGGCTACATAATTCAGGCCATCCTTTTTTTTATGTGTGTTACCTATAGCCGCGTATGCCATTAACCAGTTTCCATTATCTTCTTACACCTTCTTGCCCTCACCTACCCCTTACTCTCACCTAATTGGTATCAGAGCCCTGTGATTTCCTGAGTCTTGTAACCAGTTTGTCCCTCATTTGATTAGTATACTTTGATTATTGTCCTGATTAGTATGCTTTGTGATTCACAGTTGCCACAATACATGGACCCTTTGTATTCATTACATCAGAACACTAGATTTGATAATCAAGTAGAACACTAAGGGGTTATTCTCAACGTTTCAAAGAACCCTATTTACTTGAGTTATCTTGTGGACGTGTGAGCCTAGAAGTGGCGTTTTAGTCCTCTTAGGTCTTAGGTAAACAGCTCTTTCTAAAAGAAACTATCATGGCCCGTTCATCTTCAGCAATTACTAATACCACTATCGCTACATTTGATCTTTCTCTGCGTAAATCCATTGCAAATAGGTTAGACTACTTGTATGAAATCTCCCACGTACCTGAAAATAGCAACATTCCTATTATTGATTTCCCTATTGTAAATCCTTACACTGTGTTTGATAAACCTCAAAATTCTTTCTAGAAAATCCATAAAAAACTTTTTAGGTCCTTCTCATCCTTCTACTGTAAAAGAATATGTTTAAGCTTCTAAGTTTGATCAGTTCAATATTCCAGCAAGTGAGAATGAAAATTTTATTAGATTGGATTGACTGAGCTGCCTGATGAAGCATCTCATATTTCATAATCCATGATTCTAGAAAGAGAAAAGTCATTTACTCCCTGTTTAACTGTCTTGGAACAAATGTGCACATAGGCGTCATGCCTGGATTAACTTGGATTCATAAAGCATCATTAGACTAAGCTATTTTTGGTACAACCAAGTCAAAAGCATGATTTTGAAGTCTGTAGACAAGCTGGTAATGGAGTGTAGCTGCAAAAGTATCTTGCACTTGCGAAGCTCCAGTAATCTGAACTTGAACTCTAAGAGCATCACAAAGGTGGGGGTCTTTTAGAGACATGTTAAAGTTTGGATAGATCCTATGACTGCAAGGGTAATAAAATTTTCATTCTCGCTTGCTGGAATATTGAACTGATCAAACTTAGAAGCTTGGACATATTCTTTTACAGTAGAAGGATGAGAAGCACCTAAAAGATTTTTTTTATGGATTTTCTGAAAGAATTTTAAGGTTTATCAAACACAGTGAAAGGATTTACAATAGGAAAATCAGTAATAGGAATCTTGCTATCTTCAGGTACGTGGGAGATTTCATACAAGTAGTCTAACCTATTTGTAGTGGGTTTACACAGAGAAGGATCAAATGTAGGGGTAATGGTTTTAGTAACTGCTGAAGATGAACTGGCCATGATAGTTTCTTTTAGAAAGAACTGTTTACCTAAGACCTAACAGGACTAAAACGCCATTTTTAGGCTCACACGTCCACAAGATAACTCAGGAAAATAGGGTTCCTTGAAACGTTGAGAACAACCCCTTAGTGTTCTACTTGATTATCAAATGCAATGTTCTGATGTGATGAATACAGACGATCCACGTATTGTGGCAACTGTAAGTCACAGAGCATACTAATCAAGACAATAATTAAAGTATACTAATCAAAGGAGGGAGAAACTGGTTACAAGACTCAGGAAATCACAGGGCTTTGATACCAACTAGGTGAGAGTAAGGGGTAGGTGAGAGTAAGAAGGTGTAAGGAGATCATCGAAACTGGTTAATGGCATATATTGTTAACAACGTATAGAAGATAACATAAGAATAAGGAATGGAACACAGAACAAGATACAACAAACTAAGAGATATTATTAGATTCAATGACCTTTTTACATCAGACATAAAAGAAACTGAAAGACATATTACAAGGGCTTTCTTTACTCTCTATACCGTTCTAAAGATACAAGAGGCCTATTTATAGGCAATAAGTTACAAAATATTTTACATTCAGAAGATAAGGAGACTCTTCAGCAGATGGTAGGGGCTGGATTGTTCTTGACAGATGTCCAAGAGAGTAGGGGTCTTGGAAATGGATTGACAAATGTCATCTGGAGTCAGGGGTCCAGGTTCAGTATTGATCTTCCTCCGGATATGCCGCTGACAAAGAGATAAATATCATCTGGGAGGAGGAGATAAGAACTCAAGAACTTCTTACATGGTTGACAACTGTCATGGAAAGCAATAGGGGTATGGACTGAACAAACATCTGGCAAGGAAAGTAGAGATTGTTGCAAGAAAAGCCTTCTATAGTCTGCTAGTGGACATAAAGTTTCCTGACAAATTAAATGCATATGCTTAAAGACGATTTTGGAACCCTTTTTTTTTTTTTTTAAGTGTTGGAAATGTCTAGTTGTCCCATTCATCTCTTCCTTGGAACCATTTTTCATCAATGTCAGCATCAAGATCATGGTTATGATAATAAGGGTCATCATGTCCAATAAGCAGATTGGGCATTTCCTAATGGTCTTCATGTGGCCATTGCTATCTACAAACATCTAGATCAGCTGGTACTATCTCAGGTAAGATTCCTTGATTAAGGGATTCTGCCATTGTGAGAGAATAGTGACAAATTATCCAAGAGACATCCATGTGTGTGTGGAGAGTACTGTTTGCATTCGTTACCCAATGCATTTCTGTAGGGTGGAGGATTCCTTCTGCATGAACATCATTCTTGGAATTGAGTTTGGCAACTAAACATACTGAAGTAATTTTGTAATCTCAGGTGCTCTATTTTGGGATACTTTATCCATTCACCATCATGAGCATCATTTTTCAAGATTTCAAACCAGAATTTGTGAAAATATTTATTTTCACAATGGGAAAATATATGGGTAAAATTTTGGCTTAAAATGTAGACACAAGTAATACTCATTGAGTAAGTAACACATGTAGAGGTAATGTACCACTGCCCAATTGGTTATCCAAAAAGTAAAAGGGGTTTTCCATGGTTGTTCTATATCTGGGAAAATAGCAAGAAAATGGTGCTGATGCTCTTTAAGATAATCATGAAGGACTCTAATGATTTGTTTGGATCTGTCTTCAAGGGTCAAGGTTTTTATTTGATCTTTTATTTCTGGGGGAAGGGTTTCTACCATGCGAAGGATATCATGAGGGGTTATAAAGGAAGATTTTGAAGATGAAGATGGATTTGTAATTGGATATACACACAAAGGTGGAGGAACAATTGTGGTGTTAAGGACTGGAGGTTTTCTATAAAGATAGTCAGTGAGAAGGTTATCTTTTCCTTTGATGTGTTTGACTTGAAAAGACCATTGTGAAAACCAATCTGACCATCTGAGTAACTGAGGATGTGGAAACATTTTTATTTTGAATTGGAGCATTTTGGGAAATTAGGACATGTCTATTTCTACTAGAAAATTGTGTCCAAGAAGGTGAAACTAGAAATTTTCAATTCCATGTTTAACTACCAAGATTTCCTTGAAAGTAGAGTGGTAACGAAGCTCTGAAAGCTTGAATGCACCGCTTTTATAACCACAAATACTTCTCTTGCCATCGACTTCTTTAAAAAGAGCTGCTGCCCAATACTCATCATTTGCATCTGTCTGCAAAATTCGTTTGCTTGGGCCTGGAATTTGTAAAGCGGGAAGTTTTTCTGCTAATTTTTTCAATTGTTGGACTACTTCTGTAAGAACTAAATTCCATTCTGGAGGAGATTTTTTTAGCAATTAAGCTAAACAATCCCTGTATCTGGACATTTTTGGAATGAAACCTGACATATAATTAACAATTCCAAGAAACTGTTGTATCTGTTTGGTACTTGTAAGCTTATCTAGAAATTCTCCAAGAGAAACTGCTCTGTGGGGTTGCAATATATACTTTCCATTTGAAATGTTTACTCCCAAGAAATCTATAGAGGACACTTCTATGATCATTTTCTTTTCTGAAAGCATTATCCCTTGAGATTTCACTAAATTCAGTAAGCAATTTTTCATGGGATTCTGTATCCTTTGAAAATAGGAGGATATTATCTATATAGATTAATGCATTTGTCAAGAGTGGTTGGAACAACGTTACCATTGCCTTTTGAAATTGAGATGGAGCATTTTTAAGACCAAAATGCATAACAGTCCATTGATAATGGTGGTCCAAAATGCAAAACGTTGTCTTGTACCTCTCTTCTAGATGGATTCCTAATTGTCAAAATCCTACTTTGAGATCAAACTTTGAGAATACCTTAGCATTTGAAAGATGCTAGAAAAGAGCACTTTTGTTTGGCAAAGGGAACTTGTCATCTGCAAGGAAATAATTAAGATCTTGGTAATTGATTACCAATCTAAGTTTTCCACGAACTTGCTCAGCATGCTTGTTGACATAGAAAGCTTCACACGCCCATGGAGAAGTTGTAGGTTCAATGAGGCCTTCTGAAAGAATAGTAGATAACTCTTGCTTAGCCAAGGTCAAATGTTCTGGATTCATCCTTTTGTGACTAGCTTTTGTGGGGTTAACATCTTCATTATTTTTGAAAGGTAGATTTATGAAGAAAGATGGTTTTTTCCATAATGGGTTTGGATTTTTAAGGAGGAATTCAGAGTGGGTGGTTGCACAACATTCATTGATAATCTGGAGTCTCAAAGAGCCAAAGGGATCTACTGTGAATAAATGAGGTACTTGGGTCTAGGTGAGAAGGTGTTGTTTATGCAAAAGTCGTTCTGATGACCATATGAGGCTAGGTATTTGATAAAGGAGATCAAATCCTATAACAAGGTCTTTGCCTGTGAGAGGGGAGCCAAGGACTTGGTGTTTAATGGTAAGGGTTGGAAAGATTATAATGAGAATAGACTTACTTTTCTAGGTGGCCAAAAATGTTTCTCCATTTGCCTCTCTAAACATTTGATGATGGGGTAGCCAAAATTTTTCAGGTAAGATCTTGGGATGGAGAATTGTTGCTGCTATGCCTGTGTCAAACAAGGCTATACTGGAATAGGTTTGGAATAAGTATCAAGGAGGATATGCACTTAGGCTATGGGTGTGGGGCTGGTTAGGGGGGCTATAATAAGCTAGGATGTGTAAATGGTTTCGATTTCTAGGTCTGAATCATCATTATTATTTGGATCTGAATCATCTTCTAAGGTAAAATAAGCCATAATTGCCAAAGCTTGGGGAGAGTAATCATCATCCAGTGAGAAGAGTGACTCTACATCTGAGAAGGGGGTATCATCTGCATGAACTAGGCTTATTCAAGAAGCTTTGCTAGTTTTTCCTTCTTTGGAAATTTTTTTGCAAAGTGACCTGGTCTTCTACATACAAAACAAACTTTTGAAGTTTTTCCTTTGAACTGCTTTCTTCTGAGAAACTTCCATTTCTTTTTTCTGAAGGTTCTCTTCTTCAAACTTGCATAGTGTCTCTTTTTCCAAGAATACTTCTTGAAATGGTCTCTCCTTTTTGTTGTACAAGCACAATTCTTGTCATAGCACTTTATTTGCAAATCTTTTCTTTTACAGTTGTCTTTAAGTTTGCTATAAACCTTGTCAATTTCTGAAAGAAACTTTCTTTGATTGTAGAGTTTTTTAAGAGCAATAAGCACATGCTGGTAAATTTCTCCTAAAGAAGCTTGCTGCAGAGTTATTTTTTGAAGGTTCATCATACAGAGAGTTTCATCTCCTAATGGTTCTGGAAAGGAGTTTAGAAAGGTGTACTTAGAATTCACATCATCCATGCCATTAAAGGAGTAGTATCGGCTTGACATTCTGTCAAAATGTTTTTCCAAATCTTTCCTTTCAAAGGAGCAACATTTCATTAGGAAGAATTCTTCTCTTGCCACTTCTGTATAATAAGCCATAGAGCCAAGAAATTCACTGTGAATGATCATGAAAAAGTCTTCTAGAGTGTTGCACTGGACTGCCTGTCTTTGCCTGTATTCTCCAAGATTGATCCACCATTGTCTCAACCTTCTTGTAAGTCGTACAACAAATTTGGCAATAATTTGTGCAATAGTGCTTTTTGGGGCTTGGAGTTCAGCTATGCACCATGAATACAAGCTAAAAATCTAATCATGCCATTTTGAAGGGGGGTATTATCAATGGTGAACAAGTGTTTTGAATTTGTGGTTGATAAATAGGTTAATCTTGTTTGGTAATTAGGGATTAAAGGTGGTGAAGGAAAAATTAGTGGTGGTGGAGGTTGTTCAGGGTAAAGGACATCATCATCTTCTTCTACTTTTGGGTCTGTCATAAATACTCCTTCTAATGCAAGATCAGACAAGGCTAGATTCGTGTCATCAATGACTAAGAACACAAAAGGTTCTTTTGGTTCTTGAAGGGTAAGGGTTTTGAAAAATGATGAAATTGAGTTTGGAGGGTTAGGGTCTATAGCCAACATGTTCATATCTGAAGGGCTTGATGAAGCACCAATATTTGGATTTGGGGGTTGGTATAATGGTTCTTTGTCCTTTTTCTTAGGAGAAAGCTCCTTTTTGGTCTGGTTTGAGGTTCTAGTTGGAGTGGTGCTGAACATGTTATAGTAGGAAAGATTCCACTTGGCTTAATAGGATTATGATCAGGATGTGCCATGGCTAGTGGTTAGAGGTTTTGGTAGGGAGAAACTGGGGAGAATGGTGAGGTTAAAGGTATGGACAGATCTTTGTACAATGATTGGCAGGGTTGATAAGGCATATAGACCTGCATTGGAAGAGCTTGGGTTGCTTCTTTATTTGAATTCTCCATAGACTGAAGTTGCATCAACAGCTGTTTTCTTTCTTTTCTTTTTGCCCAAAGAGAGAGAAAGAAACAGACAAGTCTTTTACTGTGGGAGCAATGGTTGTCTATTATAGCTCAACTGTCTATATTTTCTTCTTCAAGTCTTCAATAAGAGAATTTGAGGACAAGAAGGTATGAGTAACCGCTTTAGCCATCTTTTGTTGATTATTAAGAATCTTTGAAAGGACTTGGTGTTGTGCTATAGCATTTTCTGCCTACCAATTTAAAGCTGCTTCAGCTGAAGAAACCTGTTTCTTGGTTCCATCTAGGTTGTTTCCAACAGGATTTTTTATTTTCCAAACATGTTTGGTGTTAGTTTGGGGATGGTCAAAACTTTCAAGAGGAGGAAAATTTTGTGAATGGGAGGGTGAAGCATGATCAAACATGTAACAAGGTAAGGTCTTCTATGTATGGGTTTGACTGATATGTTTGGGTTGACATTTTGGTATTTGGGGAAGGACTTTCTAGTAGTATGGGATTAATGGAGGTTTCTAGTTTTGAGCATGATTTTCTTTGCATGGAGAAGGAGGATTTTGCTTCTTGGTTCTAGGATAGAGGACATAATGATCAAATTTTCCAGAGGATTCTACAAGGAGGTCAACTTCTGGGTCTCCTGTCTCATATCTTTCCTTGAGGATTTGCTAGGAAGATTTTTTCTTTCTTCGTGAATGATCTTTTTCAAAAACTTCTTCTTATTGGTAATCAGCACAATCACAAACATCCCACCATATATGACCAGAAGATGATTTTTCTTCATAACAAGGCTTTCCATCTTCTTGGAATGCTTTGATTTGAAGGCCATCTAGGCCTTATATGACATTGGCTGGATCATAGCAATTTGAGTAGGAAAGACTGTTACCTATTTCTTTTCTAGTGTAGCCGCCAAGAATCTAATCTCAACTTCGCCATTTGCTTTTTTAATAAAGAAAGGATTATTAGACTGGATTGGCTTAGCCGCCTGATGAAGCATCTCATATATCGTAATCCATGATTCTGGAAAGAAAGAAGTCATCTGCTCCCTGTTTAACTGTCTTGGAACAAATATGCACATAGGTGTCATGCCTGGATCAACTTGGATTAATAAAGCATCATTAAATTGAGCTATTTCTGGTACAACCATGTCAAAAGCATGATTTTAAAGTCTGTAGGCAAGCTGGAAATGGAGTGTAGCTGCAAAAGTATCTTGCACTTGCGAAGCTCCTATAATCTAAACTTGAACTTTAAGAGCATCACAAAGGTGAGGGTCTTTTAGAGACATGTTAAAGTTGGGAAAGAGTGTGACAAAGAATGTTCCGCCTTAAGAGTAGTTTGGACAGTTCCTATGACTGCATTGTGATATTCAAAGAATCTAGAATCAAGGAGTGAAATTCTAGAGGCTATAGGGAGTCCTTTTCTTCCATGGAAAGTTAGTGTCAACCTCACTGCACCAAAATGGAGATGTGTGTACCTTGTTTTTGCCATGGGATCACAAATTCTTGGGGAAGAGTAAGGGTAATAAAATTTTCATTCTCGCTTGCTGGAACATTGAACTGATCAAACTTAGAAGCTTGGACATATTCTTTTACAGTAGAAGGATGAGAAGGACCAAGAAACTTTTCTGTAGATTTTGGAAAGAATTTTAAGGTTTATCAAACACAGTGTAAGGATTTACAATAGGGAAATTAGTAATAGGAATCTTGCTATCTTCAGGTACGTGGGAGATTTCATATAAGTAGTCCAACCCAACTTGAGCCAAAAAATATTTAACCCGAAGCAAAAACGGATTAACCCATGACCTAACTCGTGTTTTTTTGCGAGTTAACCCGACCCAACGCATGACCTAACCCATGATCCAAACCATTTTTTAAAACTTTTTTTTTTGGTAATAAAAATTAAAACAAAATTGGTTTAATTGTTTGTTGTGAGTTTTAAAGAAACAATTGAAACATTTACATAACTGCATGTAAATAAATTGAAAGACGAATGGTTGAATATTATATAATGAGTACAAATTTTTAGATATCAAATAGCAAAGTACATGCCAAGATAATTTAGTTACAGTAGAGTTAAAAACATAAATTTAAAATTGTAGACATGTGTAAGAAATATTCATGAGTGTCAAAATAGTGAAACCAAAGTATTAAATTAGCATAAATTATATATGCTTAGACCTATTTTTTAACAATTTATGTCCAAAATAAATGGTTTTCCAAAATAAATTGTGATATTTCCTAGAGTGTGTGTCGCTTAACAATGATATGATATTTATAAAAGAAACCATGTATAAATAAGTAAACAATTAAACTTTAATGTATATTCTCAACATGAAATAAATTGTCAACCGCAATTATAATAGATTATAAAATTAATTTTCAAGATTGTAAGTTTCTTATATGTTTTTATTCTTTGTCAAATGAGTTATCCAATAAGTTATTTGTAATTTTGTTTTATATTTTGGAATGCTGATATTATGTAGAAATAAAACTTGTATATTTGTTTTACTTGTCTTTGTGTTATTTCATTTTAGTTAGCAATGTTCGAATTTGTATAATTTTAAAATTATTAAATAAGTATTAATAAATTTAACTAAGTTCATTTTTTATATAAGTGGTGAATTCAAAGTAATGCATTTTATATAAAGTAATTTGTTACATGACTTTCTAAATGGTAAATACATGTTTTTTTTATTTAAAAAAAAAATCATGTGAAAATATGGGTCAACCCAACCCGATCCGTATCCCAATTGACCCGAATCCATTTTTAACTAGCTTAAAATGACATTTTTTACCCTCAACCTGATTGAGCTGACTCGACCCAACCTGCCCTACATGTTTACCATGTCTAGTTTTACCCCATTTGGATTCCGTAAGCCACGAAATGTATATTTCATACCACTTCATAACCCAAAAATTGAAAAGTTTTTCTGGTGCGGACACAAGATATGAGCCCCCAATTATACGCATGTATGAGAGGAAGCGCAAAAAGAAGACGGCCCAACCAGTGGCCTTATGGATGGGGGCCTGTTAGTTATCGGGCTTGAGATTGAGCAAGCCCGAGCATTTAATAATTAGGGTTTCTTTGTTCTTTATATTGTTAGCTATTTAAACATTTTTTCTGATTATTGTAAGACAGCTTTTGATAATTATAAAAAACGTGTGTTTTCTTTTACACTGGTGCCGACTCCAGTTTGCTTGGTGCTGACTCCTAGGGTTTTTCGTACTATTTTCTGTTTATTATGGTTGTTCTACGTCAGTTTTGGTATCAGAGCAGACTTCAGATCCATACAACACGACCGTAGACAACCATGACTGTACCTTTCAAGTTTTTGCCCCATGAGATCATGAACAAACCCAAGCCAGTCCCTACAATCCGTTTCTTCCCCATAGCCCCACATGAGTTTCTCACCCTCAAGCCAATAAAGAAGCCAACGGTGCCACCCCAGTCGGTGACTGCCATTCGTGCCCGCCTCTGATCACAGAACCAACAGCCTACACAGCAAAAAAAAAAAAATAATAAAAAAAAAATAAAAAAAAAATAAAAGAGGTAACGTTGCTGTGATCGAAAAAAAAAAATGGAGAAACAGAGACCCATGCGAGACCCAACCTTCACCAGCCGCCAAAACCCACACAACCAACACCCCCGCTGCAAAGCCCAATAGCCACCAGCCATCAGCCGCCGCAACACCCAACACCGCAACCTCAACCCGCCGCTGCTGAGATTTCCTAACCACCACCGCTGAGATCGACGAGCGACCGCCTCTGGGCTTGCTGAGCCACCGCCGCTGCCAAACCCGAGGCAAACTGCCACTGGTCCTCCACAACTCGAGCCGCCGCTGTCCTCTCCACCTTCGCACCACCACCAGCCGACGATCCTTAGCGCCAGGTTATTTTGTTCAGCTAGACCCACTCAATTGAGGAGCCAGATCGTGACTGTCTAGTACAATAAGTTGGGCACTGACTAGGGTACAATTCTTACTCTATTTTTTGGTGGATTCAATTTTGTCTCATTAAAAAATATTATCTTTATATTTTTATGTGCATATCCCACCATACCCCATTGGCCTATCCATTTTGTGCTCAAATTAGCTGTTTTATTATTTGTGTTTACTTTCAGTACCCATTCTAAAATTCCCAAAAAAAAAAAAAAAAAAAGACATCACCCAACTTCTTTGAAATATCTGATTCTCATTATTAATTGGGGAGCTTAGTGGAATTTGACTGTTATTTGGGCTATCTTTCAATATTGTGAACACTGTTACTATTTGACTGCAATTTATTTCTTTGATTCATTGACCTAGTCTCTACGTGCACTCTTGCTTGACCTTCAATTTTACATTGAGAATTGGTTACTTGAATATTTTGGAATCTCAACTGCATTCATAAATATAGTGTTGCATGCATCTACGTAGTGGTCGCATCATGTCAAACCCTGAAATTCAATCTACTTCCGAGTCTAGTCCCTCTTTAGAACAAACTATTAGAGACCTAGCAAAATGTGTCCATGATTTACTGGTTAGGGTAGATCGAATTGAAGCACCCCAAAGAGAACCCACTAACCAGGACGGAGATAACATGCTTAGGCGGAATAACCATGGTTACTTTAATAGGGCCCCAAACCTTGAACATGATCACTATAATCACTATGGCCCTAGGGACTATGATGATAGGATGTCTAAGGAAAAGATAGAAGCCCCCACCTTTGATGGCTGCCTAGACCCATGGGTTTTCACTGATTGGTTACGTCAAATGGAGAAATTCTTTGACTATTACCATTGGGCTGATAATAGAAAAGTGAGGTATGCTAGGATGAAGATGATTGGGAGAGCCGACCTTTTTTGGGAGGACCTTGAGAAAACCCTTAGGCGTAGACGTGAGCCCCCTATTATTGATTGGATTGAGATGAAGAAGGCACTTTCAAGGAATTACCTTCCTCCAACTTATAAGAGTTCTATCCTTGAGGAATAGGATCGCCTAAAACAGGGCACTGCTCTTATGGCCGAATACATAGAGAAGTTCAAGGAATTCAAGAGGCGAATCCGAATAGTTGAGGAAGAGGTTGTCACTCTTAATAGGTTCAAGAAAGGTTTAAATGCTAACCTACTAGGCGAGATTATCACCCGAAGAGTCACTACCTTAGGAGAAGCCTATGACCTTGCTAGGAATTGTGAGTTAGCATCCAAATCTATCTTTTGGCGACGTTCTAAGCTTCAGAGTGTTCCCACCAATCCTCAACCTTTTGGCAGCAAATCTAGACTTACCTTACCCCCTAAGGCCAACCCCACTAGCATTCCAATAGAAAAAGAGGACAAGGGAAAAGCTATAATCAATGAGCCCTCAAGATTAGGCTCTCGCCTCTAATGCTTCAAATGCAACGGGATTGGACATGTTGCAGCTAGATGTCCCTCTAGGACCCTTGTCATTCAAGAGGGTGATGAAAAGGTTGAAAACGTGGAGGAGCTAGTGTATGATCCAAATGCTGAAGAAGTCCAAGATATTGAGGCTGGATGGGAAGCGGAACCTAACTACCTCGCGTACATTAGAACCCTTTCTCCCCAGGTTAATGATTCCAATGTTGTTTTTGGTGTCCCTAGAGTGAATGTGGTAAAGTGTGCCTTGACTGACCAGAGAGACACTGATGATTGGCGAAGGAGCGCCATTTTTCAGACTTACACTAAGTGTGGAGACAAAACTTGCAAGGTTATTATAGATAGTGGGAGTTGCATTAATGCAGTGTCCTCTAATGTGGTTTCCCGCCTAGGCTTGAAATTGATCCCACACCCTAACCCATATAAAGTTTCTTGGGTGGATACTTCCTCCATATCCATAAAAGAACGATGTGTTGTCCCACTTCAATTCCTCACCTACAAGGCTGAAATATGGTGTGACGTAATTCCCATGGATGTAGGGCATATTATCTTAGGTAGACCTTGGCTTTATGATTTGGATGTCACCCTTCATGGGCGTTCCAATTCTTGCTTATTTATGTTTGAAGGTAAGAAAATTGTGCTCAATCCTTTGAAACCTGAGCCAATCGACGTGAGCAAGGAGCCAGAAGCACCAAAGGCGAAAGGGCTGAACATCATAAGCCCAAAGGCATTTGAGAGGGTAGCAGTTCAGGAATCCATTGTGTTTGTCTTAGTTGCTAGGGAACTTCATGGAGACACCCATGAGGAGCAACCTGAAGAAGTGAGGTCCATGCTCCAAGAATTTAAGGATGTTTTCCTTAAGGAACTCCCCGATCATTTGCCACCCATGCGTGACATACAACAAGCCATAGATTTTGTGCTCGGAGCGACCCTACCTAACTTGCCTCACTATAGGATGAGTCCTGCAGAACATGCCGAGTTGCAAAGGCAAGTAGAAGAACTACTTAGGAAGGGTCTTGTTCGTGACAGCATGAGTCCTTGTGCAGTCCTTGCACTCTTAACTCCAAAAAAGGATGGGACTTGGAGGATGTGTATTGATAGCCGTGCCATCAACAAGATCACTGTGAAGTATCGTTTTCCTATCCCTCGGTTGGATGACATGTTGGATATGATGGCTGGAGCAACGATCTTTTCCAAGATAGACTTGAAGAGTGGCTATCATCAAATTAGGGTTCATCCAGGTGATGAGTGGAAAACTGCCTTCAAGACGAAGGATGGTTTATATGAGTGGATGGTCATGCCTTTTGGATTGTCCAATGCTCCTAGTACCTTTATGAGAGTGATGACTCAAGTGCTCAAGCCTTTTATGGGGAAATTCCTAGTTGTGTACTTTGATGACATCCTCATCTATAGTAAGTCTGGGGAGCAACACTTAGACCATCTCACTCAAGTTTGTATGGCCCTTAGGAATGAGAGCTTATATGGTAATCTCAAGAAGTGCTCTTTCTTTACTGATGGAGTTGTCTTCCTAGGCTTCAGAGTATCTTCTGAAGGAGTTTCTGCTAACCCCCAAAAGGTTCAAGCGATTGTGGATTGGCCCGAGCCCAAAAATATCCATGAAATTCGAAGCTTTCATGGGCTCGCTTCCTTTTATCGCCGATTCATCAAAGGGTTTAGTGTTAGGATTTGTGCCCTTAAATCCTATTGTATGATACTATGTATGACATTATGTATGATTTAATGTTGTTTAATAAAGTTGTTTATTTTTATCTAAAATAATGGAAACATGAATATTTGGACATTATCATGTAGTCCATGAGATGTATAGTATGTGATTTATGTGATTTAGTCACAGAAGATATAAATCACAAGTTCTTTGTAAACTCAAAATTTATAGTTCGTAGTCGGTGATGAAATTGGGCATTTCATCTGCGAAGACTATAACGTATCAACTAAGATGATTTGTCTTGATCATGGAAGTGGTGACTTCTAGTTGATATGTTGATATGTTTTAAGAGTTAAGACATATTGAACTGGACCGCTGTGAGATTTATAATTCTCCTAACGACTGTCAAATGAATAATAAATCTCACGACTTCTATTTGCATGAACTCTTAATCCTGAGAGAATAATGGACTTGATCATGAGGTGTAGGTTGCTTTGATATATCAGGAGTGAGATCTAAAGTAACGGTCAAAACCTCAGTATGTTGGGCAACCACATTTAGTGTTGATGGAACATATATTCTCAAGATGGAATTCATAGTCTCTTAACAGAGATACAAAATATTCCCTTGAGATAAGTTTAATGAGTTCAGTTATTCAAAGAGTTAGGCCTAACCACTTTGGTAAGAAATTACTAAAGTATGTATTTATGAAATTGGATTTCATAAATATATGATGAATAACTTTAGAGGATTAAACCGGGTACTCAAGGATAAGATGTAGTAATTTATAAAGTGGCAGTCTATATTTATGACTTTGTATTACTATGAATATTTTATGAAGGGGTTGCGTGTATAAAATAAAGTCTTGGGATATAATTTATTAATAAGGCTTAGAGTGCAATTATATTTATATAGTGGTATTAAATATAATTAATGGTAACTTTGGACTTGTCAAAAGTTGACAGAAAAGCCCAAAGCCCATTGGAGCTAGTGTCTTATTGGTCCCTTTTGGTCCCATTCCAAGCCACACACTAAAGTCCAATTAGAAAGGCCCAATAGGCCAGCCCAATTAGATAATCAGTTAGTTATAAAGGGAGAAACATACAGAATTTTTTAATGCGATTGTATCGAAAAAAAAAAAAAAAAAAGGAAAGAGTGTGAGACACTTTCGTTCTCCCTTTGGAAACTGATTGAGAGACCACACATCTTGGGCGTAAAGTGGAATTGGAGTGAAAATTAAAAATTTTTCCAAGTGCTTCTAATCTTTGTTTTGAAATTCTCCACACCAAGGTACGCTATCTTGTTCTTAAATTCTGAAATTTACAGAGTGCATGTTGTCAATCATGAATGAAATAGATCCTTATTTGTTGCTTCCGCTGTGAGTTTTGTATGAGATACAAAACTAGATTTTTATCCAACAATTGGTATCAGAGCCAGGTTTTCATATCATGATTGTATAGCGTGTGATTAATTTTTTGGAATTTAAGAAAACCGTTATTTTTGTGTTTCAATTTTCTGCATCATTTGGATATAATGTAGAGAATTGCATCACCTATGTATAAAAGTGATGGCCATTACGATTCTGCATAGCCATATTCATCATCTATTGTCTTGATATTTATTCGAATAAAGACAGTTATTGAAAACGGTAGTTAATGACATGGGTAGTTATTCTCATATTGAATGCACCGTTTGACTTGGGATCCAATGCATGGTGTGAACGTGATTTCACCAAGTCATTGCATGGCTGGAGTGAATTTCCACATTTTGGCCTTTTTTGGCATTCAATGCATGGCTTTAACTTTAGTGCATCTTTTGTCCTTAATGCCATGGAAAAGTTGAATCTATATTTATAGGATTTCAACAATCCGTATCAGTTATATATATATCATATAAAGTATATATTATATTATATATTATATATAATATATATTTTATAACGTAATATATTATATATTATGTTAATGATATTTTTATATACATATATGAGTTTACATTACGTCATATATATTTATATATATTAATGCTAGAATTATGAATTTTATTCCTAATAAGATTAGGATTGTGTTTTTCACGTGTCTAGCATTTTTATGGTTCTTGACATTAAAAACCTTTATTTTAAAATTTCTAGTGGGAGAGAGATACAAGGGTTGGATCTCACAGCCTCCATTATCGGTTCAAAGTAGTGTGGGTAAACACCTCGTATTGGCGTATATGCCTCGCGATCCCAAAGGAGGGTGTTTACTTCATAGTACTACAAGTTTGAACTTACCCGTTTAAAGTAGTGTGGACAAACACCTCGTCTTGGCGCATATGCCTCGCGATCCCAAAGGAGGGTGTTTTGTTTCATGGTACTACAAGTTTAAACACTATAAAAGGGAGATGAAATGTGGCTACACATGACTCTAGATAATGGTGTACACTAGACTAAGTGTAATGTTAACCTCCCAAATGAGCTATGTCATTATTACTTAGAGGCTAAAGGTAATACGGCATATTATTAGTGTTTGATAAGAGTTATCATGATAGCACTAATAATGAGAGTAGTTCTCGACCAATTAATGTGTTTATAATAAACTTGCTACCAAGGAATTATAGACATGGATTGGGTTGTCGTTGCATATATTATTTTATGGTTTTATTAAGGTTCCATATTATATGCTTATATGCTAAATTGATAATGTCCAGTTTACTTATTATATTCATGTTTATTATTTTCAGATTTAAATCATGGCATCATTTAGCCCAGTTGTTACTATTCTTAATCAAAACAAACTGACTGGATCCAACTATGTTGACTGGAAAAGGAATTTGGATATTGTTCTTACTGCCGAAGAGCACAAATATGTGCTTACTCAACCATGTCCTAGCTTTCCTTCATTAGATACTCATATTGAGGAAAAACAGCGATATGATCGTTGGCAGAAATCTAATGAGATGGCCAAGTGCTATATCCTAGCATCTATTTCAAATGTTCTACAGCATCAAATGCAGGATGTAGAACATGCTTCAGACATCATGCTAAGTCTGAAGGAGATGTTTGGTGAGCAAGGCCGGTCTGCAAGGCAAGAAACCATGAGGCAAATTTATAATACCAAAATGGCTGCAGGAAGTTCAGTAAGGGAGCATTGTCTTAGAATGATTGCTAATCTGAACACATTAGAAGTTTTAGGTGCCGACATTGATGGAGAATCCCAAGTGGATAAGATACTCCAGTCACTACCAGATTCATTCAAGGAATTCAGACTCAATTATAATATGAACAAAAAGATTTACTCTTTGTCTGAATTAATGAATGAGTTAGTGGCGGCGGAAGGCATCCTTGGTACTTCTAGTGTTGAAGCCAATGTGGGTGAAGCTTCTACTTCTCAACCTAAGTCGAAAGGAAAGGGTAAGAAGAAGAAGAAGGACTTCACTAAGAAAATTGGTAAACAAATTGCTTTAGGAGTTGCCGACAAAGGAAAGAAAAGCAAAGGAAAGTGTTTCCATTGTGGTGAGAAAGGACATTGGAAGAGGAATTGTCCAAAATTCAAAGCTGCTAAGAATAAGGGTATGAAAAGTTCCTTTCTTCTTGAAATATGTTTGGTACAGAATCCAACAGATTCCTGGTGTATGGATTCAGGTTGTACTAATTATATCTGCAATTCTTTGCAGGGGTTCCAGGAGACCAGAAAGTTAAATGGGGGAGAACTATTTCTTACTTTGGCTGATGGGAGCAGGATTCCGGTTGTAGCTATTGGAGTGTATAATTTGTGTTTTAAGTCTAGAGTGTTAATATTGGAAGACTGTTTGTATGTACCTAATGTTCGTAGGAATTTGATTTCTGCAACTTACTTAGGTAAACATGGATATTGTGTTATCCTGAAATACAATGTTGTAATAAAGAAGGATAAAATGTTTATCTGTTCTGGCAATATTGTGGATGGTCTTTATATTTTAACTCCTGACATGCATGAATTATACAATTCTGAAATAGATAGTAGCTCTCATGTAAAATTATTAAAGAGAAAGTTTCCTTCTACTAGTGATGCATATCTATGGCACTTGTGTTTGGGTCATATTAATTCAAATAGGATTCAAAGACTTATCAAAGATGGACTTTTACAGCCCATGGACTTTGATGGCTTTCCAGTTTGCGAATCTTGTTTGGAAGGTAAGATGACCAAACGACCTTTTAATGCAAAAGGTAGAAGAGCCCAAGAGTTGCTTGAATTAGTTCATACAGATGTATGTGGTCCTATGTCAACCCAAGCAAAAGGAGGTTATGAGTACTTCATCACGTTCACGGATGATTACTCAAGATATGGTTATGTATACCTAATGAGACGGAAGTCCGAAGCCTTTGACAAGTTCAAAGAGTTTAGGGCTGAAGTTGAAAATCAATTGGGTAAACACATAAAGGCCATTCGATCTGATCGAGGTGGTGAATACCTTCTAGGGGATTTCAAGGATTACCTAATTCAAAATGGGATTGTCTCCCAATTGACTGCACCAGGAACTCCCCAACAAAATGGTGTAGCAGAAAGAAGGAATAGGACTCTTTTGGAAATGGTTAGGTTCATGATGAGTTACTCAACTTTACCAGTTTCTTTTTGGGGATATGCACTAAAAATTGCTATGCATGTTTTGAATTTAGTTCCATCAAAATCTGTTCCCAACACACCTAAGGAATTGTGGAGTAGGCGCAAGCCTAGTATGAAATATCTTCACATTTGGGGATGTCCAGCACATGTGTTGAAAGGGAAGTCTGATAAGTTGGAAACTAAAACTGAAGTATGCATGTTTTTAGGGTATTCAAAAGAAACTAAGGGTTATTTATTCTATAATCATAAGGATAACAAAGTGTTTGTTAGCACCCATGCCAAATTTTTGGAAGATGATTATGTGAATAATTTTAATCATAGAAGTAGAGTTGTCTTGGCTGAAATGAATGAACCTGTAGTTGAACAACCAGTGGATGAAACTAGGGATGGTGTGGTTGTATTGGATACACCACAAGATATTACTCATGAGATACCTAGTACACAGATGCCTCGTCATAGTGGGAGAATTGGTCGGCCTCCTATAAGATTTATAGGTTTGGGAGAAACCTATGAAGCTATCTCAGAAGAGGCAGAATCGGATCCCTACACTTATGAGGAGGCAATTAATGATATAGATGCACATCATTGGGTCTTAGCTATGAAATCTGAATTGGATTCTATGTATTCCAATCATGTATGGGATCTTGTAAAGGCGCCTAACGGCATTAAACCTGTTGGTTGCAAATGGGTTTACAAGAGGAAGAGAGGGATAGATGGAAAGGTTGAAACCTTTAAAGCAAGACTAGTGGCGAAAAGGTACACACAAAAAGAAGGCATTGATTATGATGAAACTTTTTTGCCAGTAGCCATGCTTAAATCTATCAGAATTCTCTTATCCATTGCTGCTCATTATGATTATGAGATTTGGCAAATGGATGTCAAGACTGCATTTCTTAATGGCAATCTTGAAGAAGAAATATACATGATGCAACCAGAAGGATTCATAACAAAGAACCAAGAGCATATGGTATGCAAGTTGAATAGGTCCATTTATGGACTTAAACAAGCATCTAGGTCATGGAATATCAGATTTGATCAAGCAATCAAGTCATTTGGTTTTGAACAAAATCTTGATGAACCATGTGTGTACAAAAGACATCGAGACAAAGTAGTAATGTTCCTAGTGCTTTATGTTGATGATATTCTACTCATTGGAAATGATGTAGGGGTAATGTCATCGGTTAAAGTTTGGTTGTCTAGCCAATTTGATATGAAGGACTTGGGTGAGGCTAACTTTATTCTAGGGATCAAGCTTTGGCGAGATCGTAAGAATAAGATGTTAGGCTTATCACAAGCTGGATATATAGATAAGGTTCTAGAACGGTTTAGCATGCAAAACTCCAAGAAAGGATTGCTTCCTTTCAGACGTGGAGTTCCTCTGTCTGATGACCAACGGCCTAAGACTCAAGAGGAAGAAAATATGATGAGACAAGTTCCTTATGCTTCTGCAGTAGGAAGTCTCATGTATGCCATGCTTTGTACTAGACCAGACATTTGTTATTCAGTTGGCATGGTTAGCCGATATCAATCAAATCCAGGACCAAAACATTGGCAAGCTGTAAAGCATATTCTCAAGTATCTTAGGAGAACGAGAAATTATATGCTTGTTTACCATTGTGAGGATTTGATTCCCATTGGCTATACAGATTCAGATTTTCAATCGGATCTAGATTTCAGAAAATCCACTTCAGGATGTGTTTTCACCTTGGGAGGTGGAGCCATAAGTTGGAGGAGTGTTAAGCAATCTTGCATTGCGGACTCCACCATGGAAGCCGAGTACGTTGCTGCTTGTGAAGCAGCAAAGGAGGCTGTTTGGCTCAAGAAATTCCTTTCTGATCTTGGTGTTATAAGAATGGAGCAAGTTCCCATCACATTGTTTTGTGATAATAGTGGAGCGGTTGCCCAATCCAAAGATCCAAGAAATCACAAGAAAGGAAAGCACATTGAGAGGAAGTACCATATCATTCGAGACATTGTTGCTCGTGGAGATGTAGTGGTGGCAAAGATTGAAAGTGCAAATAATCTAGCATATCCTTTTACCAAAACCTTGCCTCAAAGGACTTTCGAGTCACATTTGGAGGGAATGGGAGTTAGATTAGTGCACAATAGTCTTTAGGGCAAGTGGGAGATTGTTAGGATATGTGCCCTTAAATCCTATTGTATGATGCTATGTATGACATTATGTATGATTTAATGTTGTTTAATAAAGTTGTTTATTTTTATCTAAAATAATGGAAACATAAATATTTGGACATTATCATGTAGTCCATGAGATGTATAGTATGTGGTTTATGTGATTTAGTCACAGAAGATATAAATCACAAGTTCTTTGTAAACTCAAAATTTATAATTCGTAGTCGGTGATGAAATTGGGCATTTCATCTGCGAAGACTATAACGTATCAACTAAGATGATTTGTCTTGATCATGGAAGTGGTGACTTCTAGTTGATATGTTGATATGTTTTAAGAGTTAAGACATATTGAACTAGACCGCTGTGAGATTTATTATTCTCCTAACGACTGTCAAATGAATAATAAATCTCACGACTTCTATTTGCATGAACTCTTAATCCTGAGAGAATAATGGACTTGATCATGAGGTGTAGGTTGCTTTGATATATCAGGAGTGAGATCTAAAGTAACAGTCAAAACCTCAGTATGTTGGGCAACCACATTTAGTGTTGATGGAACATATATTCTCAAGATGGAATTCATAGTCTCTTAACGGAGACACAAAATATTCCCTTGAGATAAGTTTAATGGGTTCAGTTATTCAGAGAGTTAGGCCTAACCACTTTGGTAAGAAATTACTAAAGTATATATTTATGAAATTAGATTTCATAAATATATGATGAATAACTTTAAAGGATTAAACCGGGTATTCAAGGATAAGATGTAATAATTTACAAAGTGGCAGTCTATATTTATGACTTTGTATTACTACGAATATTTTATGAAGGGGTAGCGTGTATAAAATAAAGTCTTGGGATATAATTTATTAATAAGGCCTAGAGTGCAATTATATTTATATAGTGGTATTAAATATAATTAATGGTAACTTTGGACTTGTCAAGAGTTGACAGAAAAGCCCAAAGCCCATTGGAGCTAGTGTCTTATTGGTCCCTTTTGGTCCCATTCCAAGCCACACACTAAAGCCCAATTGGAAAGGCCCAATAGGCCGGCCCAATTAGATAATCAGTTAGTTATAAAGGGAGAAACATACAGAATTTTTTAATGCGATTGTATCGTAAAAAAAAAAAAAAAAGGAAAGAGTGTGAGACACACTTTCGTTCTCCCTTTGGAAACTGATTGAGAGACCACACATCTTGGGCATAAAGTAGAATTGGAGTGAAGATTAAAAGTTTTCCCAAGTGCTTCTAATCTTTGTTTTGAAATTCTCCACACCAAGGTACGCTATCTTGTTCTTAAATTCTGAAATTTACAGAGTACATGTTGTCAATCATGAATGAAATAGATCCTTGTTTGTTGCTTCCGCTGTGAGTTTTGTATGAGATACAAAACCAGATTTTTATCCAACATTTAGTACCAATATGTCCCCCATCACTGATTGCATGAAACAAGGAGAGTTTATTTAGACAAAAGCTGCTACTAAGGCTTTCAATGAAGTAAAGCAAAAGATGACGGAGGCACCTGTCATGCGACTCCTTGATTTTAACAAGCCTTTTGAAGTGGAATGTGATGCCTCAGGTATTGGTATAGGGGGAGTACTTAGTCAAGAGCGCCACCCAATTGCTTATTTTAGTGAGAAGTTGAATGATGCTAAGCAAAAGTACTCCACATATGACAAAGAATTCTACGCCATTGTGCGAGCTCTTTGGCATTGGCGCCATTAGCTGTTGTCGCGAGAGTTTATTATCTACTCCGATCATGAAGCTTTGCGCTACCTCCATTCCCAAAAGAAGTTGAATTTTAGTCACAGTAGTTGGGTTGAGTTTCTGCAACGCTGCTACTTTGTGGTGAAACATAGGGCGGGAGTTGAGAATAAAGCTGCTAATGCATTAAGTCGAAGGGTGTCTTTGCTGTCAGTCATTAGTGTTAAGGTTACTGGGTTTGAATGACTCAAGGATGAATATGAATTATGCCCAGATTTTGGGGAGCTCTATACTAGCCTAAGTAATGCCTCAGGGCCAGTCCTGGATGATTATACCATTCGGGATGGTTACTTGTTCAAGGCCAACAAGTTATGTATCCCTCGGTCATCAGTGAGAGACTTCCTAGTTTGGGAGATATATGCGGGAGGTCTGGCAGGTCATTTTGGTCGAGATAAGACAATTGAGGAAGTGGAACGTCAATTCTATTGGCCTAGTCTTAAGAGGGGCGTTGCCAAGATAGTTGGTCAGTGTCAACTAGCCAAACATCGCAAGCAAAACACTGGCTTGTACACGCCTCTACCTGTGCCAGATCGCCTGTGGCAGGATGTGAGTATGGACTTCGTGCTAGGTTTGCCCCGCACCTTTAGGAAGCATGATTCTATCCTAGTAGTTGTTGATCGCTTCTCTAAGATGGCTCATTTCCTACCATGTTCTAAGACTTCTAATGCTTCCAAAATTGCAAAACTCTACTTTGATGAAATTGTCAAGCTTTATGGTCTTCCCAAAACCATAGTGTCTGATAGGGATGTTCGCTTCATGAGTTATTTTTGGAAGACCTTATGGCACTTAGTAGGTACCAAATTGAAATTTTCCACAGCATTTCATCCTCAAACTGATGGTCAAACTGAGGTGGTCAATCATAGTCTAGGCAACTTTCTTCGGTGTCTAGTGGGTGAAGCCAATCGGAATTGGGACTCAATTCTTCCTGTAGCCCAACTTGCATATAATAGCTCTGTCAATAGGTCTATAGGCGCTAGTCCTTTTGAGGTTGTGCATGGATTTACACCTAGGAAGCCCTTAGATCTGTTGCCCATGTCTCCACATATTAGGATTTCTGAATCTGCTAAGGCATTTGCACAACATGTTCATGATTTGCATAATGAGATTCGCAAAAAAATTCAGGTAAGTAATTCTCAATATAAAATTCATGCTGACACTCATCGGCGTCATGCAGAGTTTCAGGTAGGGGATTATGTCATGATTCGAATCCGACCTGAGCGGTTTCCCTCTGGGACCGTTAAGAAATTACAGGCTCGTAGTGCCGGTCCATTCAAAGTATTGAAACGAATAGGCCCAAATGCATATGTCATTGACCTTCCTCATGATTATGGTATTAGCTCCTCCTTTAATATTGAGGATCTAGTTGCTTATAAAAGCCCTACAGCTATTCCTGATACTCCTTTTGATGAGCCTTTACCTGATCCTATTGATGCCCCTATTCCTACCCCTTTACCCTTAAATTTGCCCTATACACATAAAGAATCTATTGATGCTATTTTAGATGAGCAAATTGTTTCTACCAGGGATGGAGGAGTTCACCGTTTCCTAGTTCGGTGGCGAGGGCGACCAGATTCTGATTGCACATGGATTACTAGGGATGAGCTACAGCGATTGGATCCTGACTTGTTGGAGTACTACCAGAGCTCTTCAGATTTCCACTCGATGGGGTCGAGTTCTTCTCACCCGGGAGGAGTTCTCGAATGCCACTTCTTAATATTTCCTTTTCTTGGGCATTTCAAAATCTTTGGATCATGTGCAACCTCACTATTATCCAAAAAAAAACTTGTCTCCATTCTTATAGTTTTCACCAAGAAAAGGAATTTAGCCACTAGAGCCTTCTTTGCCGCTTCACAAGCTAACGTTACTCTTCATTGGAGCCGCAATGCCTGATTGGTGCGGACACAAGATATAAGCCCCCAATTATACCCATGTATGGGAGGAAGCGCAAAAAGAAGACGGCCCAACCAGTGGCCTTATGGATAGGGGCCTGTTAGTTATCGGGCTTGAGATTGAGCAAGCCCCAGCATTTAATAATTAGGGTTTCTTTGTTCTTTATGTTGTTAGCTAGTTAAACACTTTTTCTGATTATTCTAAGACAACTTTTGATAATTATAAAAAACGTGTGTTTTCTTTTACACTGGTGCCGACTCCAGTTTGCTTGGTGCTGACTCCAAGCAGCCCTTAGATGCTGACTCCTAGGGTTTTTCCTATTTTTTATTTTGTTTATTGTGGTTGTTCTACGTCATTTTCACTATCTCGCAAGCTGATAGATAAATCATCCCAAGATTGATTGATGTTTACTAGAGGTTCATCTATTTTCAGCCAAGACAACTGACTTCTAGGATCAATTATGTCTGGTCTAGTACAAAGCATGGCATACATGAGACTTCCTACTGCAGAATCACATGATATAATTGACAAAAGACTGACCCAGTAAATGGTAGAAAGCTTACTATATCTTGAAGATTTTTTGTTATGTCACGTCCTTCTTGTTGGAAGTATTTTGATGCTATCTCACTTACAAGATTATATAGGGCATCAAAGATAATCTTACTATGGTTGCTCAAATCCTTAGCATCCCATCTATCAACCAGTAAAAGATATAGATGTAAGAGGAATTTACAATCTTACTATATCTTTCTTTTCTTTTTTCTTATTTTCTTAATCTAATGTGTACCTTTCAATTGCATTAGTGAGGGATTTCAACTCACTTAGAGAAGCTTCCACGTAAAAGAAATCATAAGCCATTGTAATAACTATTGCACTCTTCGCAGCCATCATTCGAATGTCAGAATCATGACGCAAGTCACTACTAGCAGCAATAGCAAAGTAACAATAGGTAGTTTTCTCTCGAACGAATCCTATATCACTAAGACCCGTCGTTTGACCACCTATCTCGAAGAGACAAGACAATATAAATATTATGTTTGGTAGTCTCAAAACAAAATATTAATTAAATATTTTTTATATATAGTAAATACCTTTTCAATTCCTCAAGTTCATACTTGTAAATTGATTGCCTAAACTCAAAGTTTTGCTTGGCAAGACCTACTAGTTCAACGTTATGACGACATGATAACCTGAGTTTCAAAAGATTTGTCAGTGGATATGAAAGAACACAATTAAATTTACCTGTGTGTGTATTTGTACAATAACCATTAAAACAGAGTTGCATACCTATGGAAACAAGCTTTTCATTTTGGCTTAAAGCACAGTTTCCAAAGGGAGAATCAAAATGTGTCTCACACTCTTTATTTTTCTTTTCGTCCAGAGAACATCTAAATCACTTTCTTCTATCCACCTACTATGTTCTAGGTGATCTAGTCGAGCGAACCATGAAACAGTTAACTCATGCTCAATCTACAAAACATTTTATAGTAAGAATGTTGTGGTGATGTTTGCATAATTCAATATTCATTTAATGGAAAGAAATGATATATCTAATCAAGATGGTTTCGTATCCTCATCTTTCACCTTCAGAATACAATCCGCATCTGAAAGAGGTTGGTGTGTAAAAGAAACAAAGAGAGATTATTTTGCATACATTAAGGCATTCACATGAGTTAACGTAATAATCTTTTTTTTTTTTTTTTTTTACACAACCATTTTGTACAAACATCTTCATCAATTACCTATTACACATTCTATTATTATTTAAATAATATCTTTCTCATTTTTTTATTATTATTTCACACCTAACCCCCCATAGTCCCACCCATTTTAACACAGTCCAAACTCTTCTCTGAACACACTCTTTCTTTCTTTCACATAGTCCAAATTTGGAATTTGAGTTTGATTATGAGTGGTGATTTTGGGTACACTTCTCCGTGTTGCTGCTTCTTCTTCTTTAGCATCTTTTTCTTCTTCTTCTAATAGTTTTGCATCATCTTCTTCTTCTTTTGCAATTTGGGTTTGATTATTTATATGAGTTTGACAATTTTTTTTTTTTTTGGGAGTAGAGGTTTTGGTAAATTTGGGATCTAGATTTAGAACAAGTATGAAGAATCTGATGATTTGTATAGATTTGTTGTTGAATTCAAGAGAAGATAAAGGAAAAAGATAGCAGAGGAAGAGAGAGAATCGGATGAGAGAGGAGAAGAATAGGATGAGAGAGGAGAGAGAAAAAATAAATTAAAAAATTAAATAGAAAATTATAGTAATAATGTAAATATATACGGTTAATATAGCAAAAATGGAAATGCACAGTAACATAGAAGGATTGATGTGTGTAAATTTTGAACAAAAATATGTAAAATTATGCACTTTTTTTATTTTGCACTAACTGGTGCAAGTGCTATTACGTACGTATAACTCTTATGCAATTTTTTTTCATAGCATTGATTTATTTATTAATTTTTAATTCGATATTTGAGAGAGAAGAATTTGGATTTGGGATGTCCCATTTGAAAATATGAGGAGGTACTAAATCGGTCCTACTTACTCTTCAGGGCAGAGTGGAAGAAGGTAGGAGATTCTCGAATGAGGAAAAGGATCCAATGACTTTGAAAGAATTGAACGAGGAGCCGTATGAGGTGAAAATCTCATGTACGGTTCTGTAGAGTGGCAGTAAGGGTGACTTATCTGTCAACTTTTCCACTATCACCCCCAAAAAACCAAACTCTGCCTTACGTAAAGTTGCCAGAGTACACTTAACCTCTGGATTTGAAATCACTACTTGTATACTTGGTATTCACAATAATAGAAAAATGATATCTTCATAATATTTTTACAGTACTTTCACAATAAATAATATGTGCAGGTTGTTTTTAGTGAGCAAAAAAGTACTTTCAATTATAGAATCAAATTAGAACTAGTAACAACTTGCGACTAAGATTATCTTGAAAATTTTGTAGACATAACAGTTCTTTTCATAATAATATTGATTTTAAATTGAAATTAGCAGTTACACAAAAGCTACGTAAATAATATTTTCCTCAAAAGGCAAAACATTGGAACCTCAAAATCAAGCAAAATACCCTTGAAACATCTAAAAATGACCAAAATACCCTTAAACCTTAGCCAAAATACACTAAAAATATCTCAAGTGAACAAAATACCCTTGAAACCTTAAAAATGACCAAAATACCCCCCAAACCTCTAAAATGATGAAAATAGCCCAAAAGCCAAATAAATTACTAAAATAACCTTGAAACCTCACAAACGACCAAAATACCATGTTCGTTTGAGACCTATAAAATGACCAAAATTTTCCAAAACATCTAAAATGAGCAAAAATACCTAGATACCTCTAAAATGACTAAAATACTTTGAAACCACTAAAATGATAAAAAATACCACAAAACTCGTAAAATGATTAAAATACCCTCAATATTGCAAAAATGACCAAAATGATATCGAATCCTCTAGAACGTGCACGGAAACCTGAAAACCTCTAGAATGTCCAAAATATCCCAAAACCATCTAAATGTCTAAATTCCTTGAAACTTGTAAACAGGCCTAAAATACTCAAAACCTTCAAAATAACCAAAAATTTTCAGGTTATGTTGTGTCATTAAGTGGTTTCAGGGGTATTGTGGTCATTTTTTAGGTTTTAGGATATTTTTTGATCACTTTAGAGGTTAAAGATTTTAAATATTTTAATATATTTTGGTCATTTTATAGATTTTACAGAAATATTGGTCATTTTAGAGGTTTTGGGTTTTTTTTTTTTGGACATTTTATAATTTTTAGAGTGTTTTGGCCAATTTAGAGGTTTCGTGGGTATTTTTGATCATTTGAGGTTTTTGCGTTATATTGTTTATGTAAGTTTAATTAGTGTATAAAACACCAATGAACATTTAGAACCCCATTATTAAAATTACCAACACAAGCTTATACACAAACAATATATGTGCGGAATGATGAATATAAACTAAACCTAAATTGGTAAAACACTCTAAACCAAAAAAAATCACAAACACAACAGCAATTAAAAGGTAAAGAGTAAAGGAAGAGAGATGCAAACACAAAGATAACACCGCAATGTGCTATCGAAGAAGAAACCGAAGTATTCGAGAAAAAACCTCTCCGCCGCCCTCCAAGCAGTCAAATAATCCACTAGAGAATAAAGTTGGGATACATGAATAGCAATAGACCCTCCAGGCCTAATACCCGATGCACCTAAGCCCTTCAAGCTTCTTGCTCCAACAAGGCGACGCCGAACCTTATCTTCTCTAGCTTACTGGATCCCGTAATAAGCACATTGCATCAACTAAACGAATTGGTCCTCTCTGAACTGCTTCCCAAGCACCAAAATATCTCCTCACTGATATAGGTATGATGAGATAAGGATTTGGCTTATGAACCTCTCAAGGGTATGTCAATGGAGAGTGTGAGAGTAAAGGAATTTGGAGAATTAAATATTAAGATTGTGGATGAGTCAATCTTGTTTTTCTCTAGGTTTCTCTCTTAAAATTCTCTCTAAAATCTCTCTACATTTCGTGGGTATAAGGGTATTTATAGTAGGGTATGTAAGGAATGTGAAAAGACATTTTTCATCCAAACAGGGCATTCTGGCGACTCAGCCTCACGACTGGAACAAGTTGCGAGTTTGAGTAGCGAGATAACTACCAAGCCAAACTGTACCTTTTATCCTGTACTGCTCCAGCTGTCGTAACCCTTCAACTCCCTGCATGCTTCACACATGTGCCACTTTGGTGACTTGCCAGTCGTAAGATCCAATCGCAAGACTCCTTTGAGTGCACACATCTTGAGTTTTCTTCACACACTCTCACACACAACCCTTACATAATTCCCACATAAAAACAGAGTATCTAATTGCTAAATTACAAGCAAATTTGGCATCGAATAAAGCCAACACATGATTGAATAAATTCAACCTTACAATTTCCCTCTTTGTCTATTCCGTGACAAAACCCTAAAACAGACTCTTGACTTAAAATATAAGTTAGGAACAGTTGCCAAAACTCACTCACACCTAACTCTAGATTCTGTGAAGCTCTTGAACCATACGTACAAGTTACTTGAAAAAAATAACACAATAATATCATTGAAATCCTTGAAATTTATATGGAGCAAGCACAATGCAAACAAGCAACAAAGAATATAGCAATAAAGCATGGCTTGACCAAACAAGAACAATCACTGTAAATAGTGATCACAATGATCATTCACACAAGGAATGAACATCCAGACATGCAAGCTAATAAGCTCAATGCATAGTATCATTTGCATGGCTAACACTCAATCGATACAAAAACACTAAGTTATTTGCATCGCGGATACAAGATCCAACAAAGGACACAAGAGTGGAGTGCTAAAAGAAATGCATACATAATCTAAAAGTACTAAATAGCTACAAAGCAAAGGTGCAAAATAAACATAGTTCAACTAGCTATAACATTTATGCATTCATACCACACCATAGCAAAGCATTTAAAAACCAAGTACTAAAGACATAGAATACTTATGAACCAAACTAAAGTACTTAAATAAGTGATATGAAAACCCATAATTGAAACTTAAACCATAAAAACTATAAAAACTTATAAAAGTTCTCCCCCTCTAGGTAAGGTTCCCCCTCAAGAGCTAAGGTAAGGCTCCCCTTGAGAGCTACTCCATACTACTCCCCCTTTTTGACTTAATTGGCCAAAGGGCTAAGGCTGGTCAGTGAAACTATCAAACTTGGCTATGAGTAAGTTAATTTGGTCTTGAATGGTGGTCAGCCTATTGGAGTGCTCATTTTGGGCTTCTCTCAAGTCGTCAATCCTCTCAAGAATGATCTTAAAGGCGTCTGGAGGGGCTACTAAAGATGAGGCTCTACTCCTTTCCCACAACTTCTAGAGGTTAATGGTTGTACTTCTACTTCAATCTCAGTGTCCATAGGCTCTCCATGTGCAGGATCAATCTCTTCTTCATCGCCTAGAAGACGACCTTTGATCCTTTCGATAGTTAGAGCAATGATAGCCAGAGGAGAAGGCATGACACTAATATCTTGGGGAGTTTCCACACCTTTTTCTTGAAGGATCCTCATGATCAGACTAGGGAAGATAAGCTTTTCCCTTGAGGATGTCCTTGTTTCATCAGCAATGATGTTGAATCAGTGGCGAAGCCAGGATTTTGGTTCAGAGGGAGCAAAATTAAAAGACAACATTTAAAGTGAAATTAATCTAAAGAATATTAATCGATAATAATAACAATATACATAAACAATTATTAGAAAATAAATATATTTCATATCATTAAAATAAATAAATAAAATAACCAATTTATAGTTATTACAAAATCTACAACAAAAAGTTTACAAACTGATGTGGTAAAAATATGATTAGTGTTATTTAAACAATATAATGAATAGATGTTTGTAATTATTTTTTGTGATTGGTGACATGCCAATTTGTAAGATATAAATAGTAAAATTTGTAATATTTTTAACATCACTTAACAATAAAATACTGCAGAAAGTGTCATTAACAGTGAAAATAATGATAAAAATTAAAAAAGAAAAAAATTGTGAAATAAGTGTCAAACGTGAGACAAGACAAAAGCTTACAAGAAAAGTAAATTAGGTGAAAAGGGGATATAATTTGATGTTTGAGAAAACTTTTTTTTTTTTACTTTCCTTTTCTTGTGTCAAAATAACTTTCAAGTTTCAACCAACAAGAGTCATTTTTTCCTTTCTTTTTCCTGTCTCAGAGTCCCTTAAGATTACAATTACATATACAAGGGAATTTTAGGTGGAGTTAGGGGGGGCAGGTGCCCCCCCTCGCCCCACTCTGGCTCCGCCACTGTGTTGAATGCATGAGCACTGATGTCAATGTAGATATTCTCTCGAAGCTCCATGAGGAAGATGGCTCTAGCATTGTTGATGGTGGTCATCTTCTTCACCGAGTATAGATTGAACATCATGATGTATGTGAGACATCGTAAATCCAATGGGAAAACAGATGTGTTGAGGTGTCTCCTTTCTCTAACTCCACCAATATGGGATTGAACCGTCTCTATGAAGAGCATTTTGTCCTTGAAGTGAGTAAAGTCTTGTTCCATTTCTCCAAATCCAAGAACCTCATCAACATCCTCCACTTCAATGGTGAATTCATGGCCTCTAACCTAACGATCTATAACATCATCTCATGCTATGGTATTGGTGTAGAATTCTTAAATTAGTGAATCACACACTACAAGGAGACTACTAAGAAGCTTTTCCCAACTAAGCAGCTTGGAATGAAGAAGTCCTTAAGATCAACTAGGTCCACAAACCACTCTTAGATGATTAGAGCTTTTTCAAATTTTTGATTGTATCGCTCAAAATGTTGGATGGAGTGAAAACGAGTATCGTCCATTCTCTTCCTCTTGTCAGCACGTTGTGCAGTGGTTTTCTTCTTCAAAGACATCTATAAAAACAGAGCATCAAGTACCACAAAACAGAGAACAAAATATGATAACAAACTTAATTAGTGACAAGTTAGTACCAACATAGTGGATAATGAATTAAAATCCTAAAAACATATATATATATATATATGGAGAGAGAGAGAGAGAGAGAGAGAGAGAGAGAGAGAGAAATTCACATAAATTGACATGTGACAACATAAATCATCAAAACATGAGAGAATCATGACAATAAGCACCTAAACATGTCAAAATGTGTGTGTGTGTGTGTGTGCACGCGCACGCGCATCAAATGCAAAAGTGTGTACCACATAATCATACGATGTTTTATGATCAAAGAAACATGATTATCCCTACGGCGTTTGTATTCCATGGAATCCAAAGAGCCACACAAAAACATCTAAGAGACATTTTATCATGAACATGATATGCACAACACAACACAAACATGGTATAATGCACAAAAAAGAAGAACAATCATGTAAAACATGTAGAATAGGCATTATACTTACAAGATCAACAAAACCCATTACTAAACTCAACAAAACATCATCCAAACCATATTCAAACATCATATTTTCAAATCACATCATAAACCCAAAATCCAAGAAATTTTGGGCTAGAAACATGAAGTACTTTGGAAATAAAAGAAAATCCATACCTTTTCTTGAAGATTGATGAAGAAAATGAAGGTTTTTTTGTGAGTGAAAATGGAGGTTTTGGAAGAGGGAGAGGCAGACAAGACAAGGTGAGTGCACATGATACGAGGGAAAACTAAAACAATTTTGAAAACTGTCTTGGATTTAACCCTATTTGTGCAAAAAACACGTTTTTCGCGATTGGAATGAGTTGCGAGCAAGTCACCAAGTCAAGTCGCCAAAATCCCTTGACACAAATTTTGAAAAAAATTGTTTAAGTGTTTTTTACGACTGGGATGTCCACTCGAGAGCAAGTAGCGAGGAGACCCGTAAATCCTTTTAAGTAAGCTCGCAACTGGAGCTTCACTCGTGAACAAGTCGCCAAAATTCCAAAAACCTAGAATTTTTTAAAAAATTTCTAAGTCTTTTCACAACTGGGGGATTGACTCGCCAGAGAGTCGCGAGAGCTTCTGAGTAAGCTCACAACTAGCTTAACCCGTGAGTGAGTCGCCAAAACAAAGTTGCACAAAGTTTTGAATTTTTTGAACTTTTTCAAAACAAAATACTTTCCAAAAAAAAACTAAAAATACTCAAAAATATTTTTATGTTTGATCAACATATGGTTAAGCATGTACAACACATTTAATCAAGTACAATCACAAAAAATGAATAAGGCATTCATTGAACATAGACAAGTGTGATGTGTGTGGATATAAAAAATGAGATAGTCCTTAGTCTAATGTGAAGCTTCAATGATCAATTCAATGAAGGAATACACAATTAGCACTAGAAAGAGTGACCAATCTCAATTATAGAAATATACATATATGACCTCCAACATAAACTTGATTGCATTACATCGAAGACTTTATTTTGGCTTCTTTCATTTCATAACATTTGATCATTTACAAATAAGAACATCTCATTTTAAGATCAATGCTTGAAATTTTTTGATATGTCAATTTGATGAGCAAGCCTTTGGCTTTTTAGGCATCATACATTTTCATTATAAGTCGTTTTCCCTTTTTCCTAATCGAATACTAGTATGTGTATTGAGGGATTGAGATCATTCCATCCTAAATGGGGTCTAGGATCACACTTAGGTAATGAAACCACACAAGTGTACCTGCTCTGATACCAATTGTAAGTTCAATTAGCGTATAAAATACCAATGAACATTTAGACCCCCAATATTAAAACTACCAACACAAGCTTATACACAAACAATATATGTGCGGAATGATATATATAAGCTAAACCCAAATTAGTAAAACACTCTAAACGAAAATTAATCACAAACACAACAGTAACTAAAAGATAAAGGGTAAAGGAAGAGAGATACAAACACAAAGATAACATGGAGATGTATTATCGAAGAGGAAACTGAAGTACTCGACAAAAAACCTTTCTGCTACCCTCCAAGCAGTCAAATAATCCACTAGAGAATAAAGTTAGGATATATGAATGGCAATAGACCCTCCAAGCCTAATCTACCCGATGCACCTAAGCCCTCCAAACTTCTTACTCCAACAGGGTTACGTTGAAACTTGTCTTCTCTAGCTTACCAGATCTCGCATCAACCAAACGAATTGGTCCTCTCTGAACTGCTTCCCAAGCACCAAAATACCACCTCACTGATATAGGTATGATGAGATAAGGATTTTGCTAATGAACCTTTCAAGGGTATATCAATGGAGAGGGTGAGAGTAAAGGAATTTGGAGAATCAAAAGATTAAGATTGTGGATGAGTCAATCTTGTTTTTCCCTAAGGTTTCTCTCTCAAAATTCTCTCTGGAAGCTCTCTACATTTTGTGGGTATAAGAGTATTTATAGTAGGGTACGTGAGGAATGTGAAAAGACATTTTTTATCCAAACATGGTATTCTGGCGACTAGGCCTCGTGACTGGAACTAGTCGCGAGTCTGAGTCGCGAGATAACTATTAGGCCAGATTGTACTTTTTGTCCAGTAGTGCTCCAGCTGTCGTGACCTTCAGCTTCTTGCATGCTTCACACGTGTGCCACTTTGGCGACTTGCAAGTCGCGAGATCCAGTCACGAGACTCCTTTGAGTGCACACATCTTGAGTTTTCTTCACACTGTCTCACACACAACCTTTACATAATTCCCATCTAAATACAGGGTATCTAATTGCTAAATTACAATCAAATTTGGTACTGAATAAAGCCAACACATGATTGAATAAATTCAACTTTACAGTTCATTGTTTAGATTTTAGGTGATGCAAACCTCAATCAACAAGCTTTGAGACCCAACAAATAATATTGGAATACTTGCCTAAGAAAGCTAAAATGCAGACCCCGACCCAACGTTTATAAATGAAACGCAAACCAAAGGTATAAGTAACAAACCTGGACCGAATGATTCTAACTGAATCATGAACCGAAGGTATAAAATTTGAATGCCACAAGGAAGAATCCTTGATAAGTTTACAATTCTTGAAAAATGAAAAGAAGAAGCAAATCCTCACGTTTTTTTTTTTTTTCTGATTTTATTCAATTATTCCTCTATTACAATGAGTGCATGCAATTTATAAGACATGATTGAAAATAGGAAAATATAAAAAAACATACTAAATAATAGAAGCCTAAATTAAGGTTGATTTGGTTTGAAATTAGTAGGTCCAAAATAGGAAAATAGCTAAAAATGTACTAAATAATATAAGCCTGAAATTAAAGGTGGATTTGGTCTTAAATTAGTAGCTCTAGAATAGGAAAAATAGCTATTGATTGGTATAGAGTTGAAAAGTCAATCAGCCATTAATCCATACCATAAATCACGCCCAATTAAGCTAGATCAGCCTTATCAATAGCTTGAATTAAATTTATTACGCCATCATCTTCCTTTGGGTCAAGCTTAGAATGTCTTGTGTTAGAATTGTCCCAAATCTCTTGAATCAACCCATTAAGTGCTTCTTTAATCTTCTTGGATCTTGCTCTAGTAATATGAGAATCATATGCACCCAAACCCAATCACCCGGTTCAAAGAGGACTTGTCAATGGTCCTTGTTGGCTTTGGTCACATATTGCTCATTTTTCTTTTCTATATGTTGTCGCACAGTTTCATGGAGTTTCTTCGCCATCTCAGCCCCCATCCAAACTAGTCATTTCATTAACTGGCAAAGGAAACAAATCCAAAGAAGTTAGTGGATTAAAACCAAAAACAATCTCAAATGGTGAAAAATTAGTAGTAGAATGAACACTCCAATTATATGCAAACTCAATGAATAGAAAACAATCCTCCCAATTTTTCAAGTTCTTCTAAATTATAATATGCAACAAAGTAGATAAACTTCTATTCACTGCCTTAATTTATCCCTCTGTTTGGGGGTGACCAAATACTTGAAAACAATAGTTTAGTCCTCAACTTTCCTCACAAGACTTTCCAAAAATAACTAAGGAACTTAACATCATGATCAGACACAATACTCCTAGGAACACCTATTAAGATGTGTGTCCTTAAATTCTATTGTATGATGCTATATATTTTATTATGTATGACATTATGTATGACTTAATGTTGTGATTAATAAAGTTGTTTTATTATTATTTGAAAATAATGGTAACATGAATATTGGGACATTATCACATAGTTCATGAGATGCATAGTATGTGATTTATGTGATTTAGTCACAGAAGACTCATAATTATAGTTCGTAGTCGGTGATGAAATTGGGCATTTCATCTGCAAAGACTATAACATGTCAACTAAAATGATTTGTCTTGATCATGGAAATGGAGATTTCTAGTTGATATGTTTTAAGAGTTAAAACATATTGAATAGGACCGTGTGAGATTTATTATTCTCCTAATGACTGTCAATTGAATAATAGATTCACGACTTATATTCGCATGAACTCTTAATCCTGAGAGGATAATGGACCTGATCATGAAGTTTAGGTTACTTTGATATATCAAGAGTGAGATCTATAGTTACGGTCAAAATCTCAGTATGTTGGGCAGCCACATTTAGTGTTGATGGAACATATATTCTCAAGATGGAATTCATAGTCTCTTGACGGAGATACAAAAATTCCCTCGAGATAAGTTTAATGGGTTTGTTATTCAGAGAGTTGGGCCTAACCACTTTAGTAATGAGTTACTAAAATATATATTTATGGAATTGGATTTCATAAATATATGATAAATAAATTAAAGAATTAAACCGGGTACTCAAGGAATTAAGATGTAGTAATATACGAAGTGGCAGTCTTCTTTCATGACTTTATATTACTATGAATATTTTATGAAGGGGTTGCATGTATAATAAAGTCTTGGATATAATTTATAAATAAGGCTTTGAGTGCAACTATATTTATATAGTGGTATTAAATATAGTTAATGGTAACTTTGGACTTGTCAAGAGTTGACAGAAAAGCCCAAGGCCCATTGGAGCTAATGTCTTATTGGTCCATTTTGGTCCCACTCTAAGCCACACACTTAAGCCCAATTGGAAAGGATGAAAAGGCCAGCCCAATTAGATAATTAGTTAGATACAAAGAGAGAAACATACAAAATTTTCTATAGAGAATTTTTTAAGAACACTCTTGTGAAGTGGTGTAGGAAGTGTTAGACACTTTTTGACATTCTCCCTTTGGAACTGATTTAGAGACCACACATCTTGGGCGTTAGTGGAATTGGAGTGAAGATTGAAAGTATTACCAACTGCTTCTGAAATTCAGTTTTGAAATTCAGCGCTCCAAGGTACACTCTCTTGTTCTCAAATTATGAAACTTATATAGTACATGTTAACTTTTATGAATGGAGTGGATCCGTTATATTTTCCGATGTGTATGTTTTGTATGCGATACAAGCATGTTATTTTTCCATCAAGACCATGGAGCTGTATTATCTCTCTAAAGAACAAATCGGCGATGTGGTTTCATCATCGGTTTTATGACAAGATATATAATGTGCCATCTTTGAAAGCATATCAGCAACCACAAAAATCAAATCCCTACATTTCCTTGACCTAGATAAGCCTAAAACAAAATCCATAGAAATATTAACCCAAGGTGCACTAGGTACAGGTAGAGGAGTGTATAATCCATGTGGTAAGACTCTGGATTTGGCTTGCCTACAAATAATGCATCTAGCACAAACTCTCTCCATATTACGTTTTGTCTTTGGCTAAAACAAATTTTCATATAACACGTCCAAAGTCTTCCTTACACCAAAATGACCCATTAAACCACCTCTATGTGCTTCACACACATGCAACTCACGCATAGATCTATTAGGCACACAAAGTCCATTCACTTTAAACAAGTACCCATCTAGCCTATAGAATTTACCAAATGTTGCCTTCTCACACGCTCCGTACACACTAGCAAAGTCATAATCATTAGCATACAATTCCTTAACATATTCAAATCCCAATAACTTTGCATTTAAAGTAAAGACAAGGGCATACCTTTTTGATAATGCATCAACCATAATATTATCCCTACCTTGTGTGTATTTGATTACCTTGGCATGTCTTCTATTCAACTTACCTTGTCCTTTCAAATGCTTTAAGGTCTCATGGTCAGTATGTATGAAAAATTCTTTCGGCCAAAGGTAATGTTGCCAAGTCTCCAATGCTCTCACTAATCTATAAAACTCCTTGTCATATGTTGGGTAGTTCAAAGCTGCCCCATTTAGCTTTTCACTAAAATAGGTTATTGGCTGCTTCTCCTGCATCAAAACGGTCCAATACCTATTCCTGAGGCATCACACTTAGTCTAAACTTTTTTAGAAAAATCAGGTAATGCTAATAAGGAGCTCTACATAACATTTCTTTAATTTCAATAAATCCACGATCTTGCTCACTACCCCATTTAAAACCCCACGGATTTTTTAACAATTTCAGTGAGTGGTGTGGCCAGCGTATTGAAATCTTTGACAAATCGATGATAAAAACTAAACAAACCATGAAAATTTCTTACCTCAGTGATTGACTTAGGTGTGAGACATTCCTTGATAGCCTTCACCTTTTCCTCATCCACCTCAATTCCTTTTGCACTATCAACATAACCAAGAAACACAACTTTGTCCATGCAAAAGGAACATTTCTTGAAATTGGCATATAGTTTTGCTTTTCTCAAAAAAGCAAGCACACAATGCAAATGATCGATACGCTCATCTAAGTTCTTGCTATATACCAAAATATCATCAAAATAGACTATAACAAATCTGCCTATAAATGCACGTAATTCATGATTCATTAACCTCACGAATGTACTTGGTGCATTAGTTATACCAAAAGGCATTACGAACCACTCATACAATCCATATTTAGTTTTAAAGATAATTTTCCATTCATCACTCTCTTTCATTTTTATTTGATGATACCCACTTTTCAAATCAATTTTTGTGAAAATACATGACCCATGCAATTCATCTAACATGTAATCTAGCCTAGGGATGGGATATCTATACTTTACCATAATGTTGTTGATATTCCTGCAATCAACATGCATTCTCTAAGTTCCATCCTTCTTAGGCACAAGCAACACATGCACCGTGCACAAACTCTTGCTCTCTCTCACATGTCCTTTGGTTAGCAACTCCTCAACTTACCTTTGAACTTCCTTTGTCTCCTCTGGATTACGCCTATAGGCTAGTAGGTTTGGAATTATCACACCTAGCACCAAATCAATTTGATGCTCTAGTCCTCTAATAGGTGGCAATCCACTAGGCACATTGTTAGGAAACACGTCCTCATATTCCTACAATAAAGAGACAACAACACTAGGCCAAGATTCATCAAGTTCTTTAGTATTAAAACATGCCTCGTTATACAAAAGCACAAATATAGGCTGGTTTATATAAAAAGAACTCTTGACATCACTTGCCTTAGCATAAAAACTTGCTTTTTTTTTTTTTCTCTCATTTTCATCACTCTCTCTTTTCTTTTCACTGTCTTTTTTTCTTTCACTCTCTTTCTCATCATCTTTTTTGAACTCTTGGTCTCACATTTTTTTTTTCAACTCATTCTCTTTTTTCAATTTTATGTTAGTACCATCTTGCCATCTCGGATCTCTTCGGAAAACTCTACCTTGCCTTTCTCCCCTTGGCACAAACCTGCCCTTATTGTTAAATGAAGTGTGATCCTCTTCATCTTTGAACTAATCCTCGTGGTTGTCATTAGAATCATCCATGCAAGCATGCCCTTTTTGCCTTCTAGCATTAGGGACTCTTAGGGGATGCTCCTTAAGTAAAGTAGCAATAACAATGTCTTGCATATCTATCCAATCCTAAATCTCTTTAAACACCACGTTCATACGTTCAAATTGTTGTTGCATAGCCTGCAACATGAAGGACAACTCCTCATTTCCTTCTTTGTTTGATGTTTTGCCTCTAGAAGACATACTTTTGAAACTATAGAGAAATGTTAGAAATAATTCCTCATAACACTCCCTTATGTGTTTTCCCTCAAATTATGTCACTCACACTCATATTTCACTCTTAAATTGGCTTTTTTTCCAAAATTAGTCCCACACTCTCTTGCCTTTTTCCACTTGTAGCTCCCCTTTTTCAGTTCTTCATTAAATTAGTAAACTTGATCAAGAAATTCAACTTGTAGTATTTAAACCAATACCGACGGTAAGAAAATATTATAGAAACAATGAATCAAAGGAAGTGGACAAAAGAAAACAATATTTTCGTTTTGAGAGAAATGAAACTATAAATAATTTTTTTTTTCTGTTTTCTTTTCTTTTCTTTTCTCATGTCTCTTCTATTTTTTCACATCTTTTTTACATTTTTTTTTAACTTGGTGCACGTCACAAAATATGAACAAGAAATAAAGAACACAAAAGGAACAAGATAGGGTTTAGAACCTGATTTTAGAACTTGTGCTCTGATACCAAATGCTGTGAACCTCAGTTGACACAATTTGAGACCCAACAAATAATATTGGAATACTTGCTCAACGTTTGTAAATGAAACACAAACCAAAGGTATAAGTAAAAGACCTTGACCCAATGATTTGAACGCCACAAGGAAGAATCACTGACAAGTTCACAGTTCTTCAAGAACCAAAAGAAGAAGCAAAACCTCACATTTTTTTTCTGATTTTTGTTCAATTATTCCGTCATTACAATGAGTGCATGCTATTTATAAGAAATGACCGAAGATAGGACATATATATATATATATATATATAAACATACTAAATAATAGAAGCCTAAATTAAGCTTGATTTGGTTTGAAATTAGCAGCTCCAAAATAGGAAAATAGCTAAAAACATACTAAACAAAAGAAGCCTAAAATTAAAGTGGATTTGGTCTGAAATTAGCAACTCCAGAATAGGAAAAATAGTTATTATTCAATATGGAGCTAGAAAGTCAATTAGCCATTAATCCACACCATAAATCACGCCCAATTAAGCTAGATTAGCCTTATCAATAGCTTGAATTAAATTATTATGCCTTCATCTTCCTTTAGGCCATGCTTGGAATGTCCTATTTTTGAGTTAGCCCAAATCTCTTGAATTAGGCCATTAAGTGCTTCTTTGATATTATTGGATCTTACTCTAGTAATAGGCCCAACTGGAACATAAAATGGAAATTTTAATGGTGCTTGTTGATTCTCATCATTGGGGGTATTTTGGTCAATTTCAAGTTTTTTTGCTCATTATAGAGGATTTTGGGGCAAATGAGAAAATGTTTGAAACCTTAATTAACTATAGGTCTATTTGGGGAGAATGAAAAACCAATCTAGATGAATTACCTCTTTCTATCCATAGGAATCTACAGTGTAGAAACTAATTGTCTCTGTGTAAAGATTTACAACCCCCTCCAACTGCCTTGATTAGAGAATTTTATTCCAATCTCTATATTCGTTCTAATGATGGTCTAAGTACTTGGATTCAAGATCAGAGTTTTAACATAACTAAGCAAGTAGTACCCAATGCTCTTAATGTACCTTGTGTTCATAGACCTACTTACCCATACTCAGAGTCTCCTCCTATTGATGATATTATGACTCTTCTTTGCAGACGATCAGTGACGAGGGGATCTAACCCAAGAATTAACTCAAGTGAGTTAACTGAGCTTAATTATATCTTCTTTAGGATAGCTTGTCACAACATCTTCCCTATCTCTCATATCCATACTATTCCTATAGAGAGGTGTTTCTTTTTGTACACCTTCATCACTGATGCATCCATTTGTTTTCCTTCCCTTTTCATTCAACCCCTTGTTAAGGCGCATAGGAGCAAGTCTAGGAAGCATGGTATATTCTTTCCAGTTTTCATCCATAGGATTATAAACTTTTTAAAGTTAGAAAAGTTTCCTTCCCTAGAGTTGATCCATATCACAACCCTTATAGAAGCCACCTTTCTCAAACAACGAAATGCACAAAAGAAGAATGTTGAACCAAGTGTTGGTTCATCGAAAAGTCCACGAGTACAGTCCATTGCTGAAGATTTTAATGCTAAGAAGAGTTTTCTTGATCCGACAACAGCTGTTGCTGAAGATGATGATGATGAGATACATGTTGACACTGCTGCTACAGAGCGTACTTTTCCTTCTCCTTTCTCTCTTTGTGCTATGATGGAAACCTTTATGATGACTCAAGTAGTTCATGGATAGCTTTTAGATGGGCTTAGTTCTAAGGTTGCTACTTTGAGAGCGGATTTTTCTGAGTATAGTGATATGCCATGATAGGCCAAGAATGTATTGACTCATTGTGATTAATTAATTGATTAATTAGCCAAGTTTATTAATTAATCAAATTAACATGAAATGTACGTGGTAGCACAAACAAATCACCAACTAAAGTAAAATGCAGCGGAAAATAAATTTGACAAGGTGATTTGTTTTTGAATGGGGAAAACCTCCGAGGCAAAAACTTTAATGAGTTATTTTGAGGTCACCATTCCCGAGAATTCACTATTATCATAACAAGCGGTTACAAGTAAAGGAATCTCAATACCTTATACCAACCTACAGTTGAACCCTTACCCCAATACCTAATTGGACTTGTTCTGTAGTGACAATCTCTCCTTGTATTGCACGGCTCCCAGTACATGACTAACTAATAGATGCACAGATCCCAATACGCGACTTGATCACCAACTTGAGAAGGATGTTGACTGCAAAGTTCTTTAATTCATCACATGATGAAGATCACGAAGTTTCTTGGTCACAAAACCCTACAGTGTACAAACACAGCAGCTTCTTCAAGATGAACTAGAGCAAACTAAGTTTTCAGTCACAATTTGCATAAACAACACTTTGCTTCACACTTGTGCAACTGTGCTCACTGTGATGACCCTTAAAATAATCCTTATAGATGTTTAGGGTTGTAAGAAAAGAAATCCCAAACACATACTCATGAATTGGATGAAAATCAAAACTAAAAATCTGTTTTTCATAAATCTTGACAGATACCCTATCTCTAGAGAAGCTGTTGAGTCTCAGGCTGAAATAGCTTTTTAAACTCGATAGATACTAGCTGTCAAATAGTTGTCGAGCTTTAATGAACAATACTTCTTCACTTGTTTCTTGGAGAAACTTGCATGACTTTTACACTTGAACTTGAAACCTTATTTCTTGAAGCATTAAACACATCCTAGATCTACCCAAATACAAGTAAAATGTGTTTTGTCAAAGGATTAGTCAATTACATAAAATATTGACATATGTTCCTAACATGAAACACATATGTCCTAACAATCTTCCCTTTTGGCAATCCGTGAGAAAACCACAACAAACAAATGAACATAAGAGAGAAGTCATAAATCACTTAACTCACACTCACTTGTTGAATACAATAAAATCTATCTTGAAACAAACTCTTGAAAATTTTTGCAAGAAGAGAGTTCATGGCAAGGAAGACTTTGACAACCTATATTTCTAAAACACTTTAATCAAAACTCATCAAGGCATCTTAGTGTGAAACAAAAATAAAAGATTTCGTACAATATATAAGAAGCATGTGCATAAAAAGATGAAAGAAACAACACATGAAGAGATAGGTGAAAGAACTGTAATAAAAACCACAAATGTATATATATCATTAACAAGTACGAGGTATGCTATCTCAAAGTGGCCACAAGAACAATGTATCTATAATAGAAAGAAAAGAAAAAGATAAAAAAGTCCTCACTACATCCCTCAAAATATAGACACTCCTACTAACAAAAATCTCCTAAGTACTAACTCTCCCCTTATGTATATGACTACTCTTATATCCAAAACTACTCCCCTTTTTGGTCACGAGTGATAAAGGGTAAGTATATCAAGTAGACATCTCATCGTCACTAGGTAAGCTAGCACCATCGTCCTTATCAGCATCATCACAGCCGAAGCCATCATCACTCTCATCCTCTAAAGCCAGTGGAGATGAAGAAGAGTAAGAAATGAAACCACCCATGGCAGCCTGTCATTGTGCAATACAACCGACGCGGATGTTCACCTGACACAACTTATCACTGAGAGTATCAAGACGAGCATCTATGTGCACAAGTTGTTCCATGATGTCCTCAAGAGTCACTTTGCCAGTAGAAGAAGAAGAAGTGTAGGTGAATGGGGTGGTAGAAGTTGGAGGAATCGTCGTCCCAGTCTACCTCGATCGAAGCTACGCCTCGCTCTGTTTAACAGTAGCGGCGTCTATGGCACACATGACAGAAAAGTGGTCTGACTAGGGATAGGAGATAGAAAAATGGTGAATAATCTGCGTGATAGCCGAAGGAAAAATGAGCTTCGCACGGATTTTCGTATCCTTATAGACATCTATGAGGGATAGAATGAAGTGAGAGGGAAGTCAACAGAGATATGCTCTAAAAGGGATAACAAAAATCAAGCACAGGGCTCTATGATAGAGTTATAGTGAGACAGAGGATGCAAAAAAAAATTCATCACCATATTAAGAAACCTTAGACCTTTAGCAAAAGCCGAGCAAGGGGTGTACTAACGATTACCCCAATCAGAAGGATGCTCACAAAAAGAAGACATGAGCTCGTCTTTAAACAGAGTCTTAAGATGATCACAACCAGGGTAGTCAGGCTGGGCTACCCTCGAGACATGGAGCACCTCGGACACAATATTCAAAGTGACCACAATGCGTGTACCTCAAACACAAGTAACAAAAAGAGGTACTGAATAATTGAATCTGTGCATGTTTGAGTAGAACTCCTGTATGATCACGGATGGACAAGGTATGCTTGTGGTCAATAGCATTTTGAATTTCATGGCATCAAGGTACACTTTCTATTCTTTGTTCTAGAACTCAAGGTTATATGTTATCTCTTATGAATGAAGTAGATCCTTGTATTGCTGCTACTATAGGTTCTGTATGAGATGCAAAACTAGTTTTTCCAACAATGATGGTCGCAATTATAAATGTACTATGCAATTTCTTGGCACTGTTTCACCCAGTCCAGTTAGATCAAACACATTCACGTGAATAATTACGCCAACTTTTGAAATGCACTATTTTGATGACTACAGAGATCCCTGAAAAGTTTGTCAAAAAATTTGGGAATGAGCTGTCCACTATTGTTACACTTAATGTTCCTATTTGAGGTATTTGGCAGGTAGGATGGGAGAAATCTGGCAAGAACGTTTGATACTATGACGGTTGGCCTGATTTTGTTGAATACCATTCTATTTGTTATAGGTACCTTTTAGTCTACAAAGATAAAGGAAATTCGAATTTCCACGTTCATTTATTTCATAAGGCTACCACTGAGATTCAATATCCATCAAGCAAGAATTGTAAATTGGAAAATCCTATGGACATAATAGACTTAGATGATAGTCATGACACATAAGCCATTGTTTATCCAACTCATGATACAGCTCGACACTATTTCACCCAGTCCAGCCAGATCAAACACATTCATGTTAACAATTACACAAACTTTTGCAATGCACAGTTTTGATGTCTACAGAGGATCCCTGAAAAGTTTCTAAAATGTTTAGAGATGTGTCATCCACTGTGGCAACACTCATTGTTCCCAATTGTGGTATTTGGCGAGTGGGATTGGATAAATCTGGTGAATAATATTCACGAGAATGATTATGCAAACTTTTGCACTGCACATCATCAACCCGTTGCTATTGCACCAAGTGTAGTCATATCAAACACATTCGACAAACCACATGTGCCAAGAAACGTCACTGTATATCCAAGTCTTGTTCACAGTTATGTATGTACTATTCAACAGCTCGGCACGGTTTCACCCAGTCCAGTCAAATCACACACATTCACGTGAATAATTACGCAAACTTTTGCAATCTGTTGTTTTGATAGCCACAGAGATTCCTTAGAAAGTTTGTCCAAAAATTTGGGGATGAGCTATCCACTGTTGCTGCACTCATTGTTCCCACTGGTGGTGTTTCGTAAGTGGGATTGGAGAAATCTAGCAAGAACGTATGGTTCTATGACGATTGGCCTGATTTTGTTGAATACGATTCTATTTTTTATGGCTACCTTTTAGTCTTTAAATACGAAAGAAATTATAATTGCCATGTTGATTTGTTTCAAACGAGTGCTTGAGATTTAATATCTATCAAGCAAGAATTGTAAATTGGAAAATTAGGTGGACATAATAAACTTAGACGATAGTCATGATACAAACACCACTGATTAGCCAACTCATGTTTGTATTAATATATGTACTATTCAACAGCTCGACACTTTTTTGTCAAGTCTAGTTAGATAAAACATAAGAATGGTGAATAATTATGCAAACTTTTGCACTCCACATGATCAGCTCATTGTTGTAGAACCAAGTGTAGTCATATCAAACACATTTAACAAATCACATGCGCCAAAAGGCTTCACTGTTCAGCCAAGCCATGTTTGCAGTTATGTATGTACTATTCAATAGCTTGGCACTGTTTCACCTAGTCTAGCCAGATCAAACACATTCACGTGAATAATTATGCAAACTTTTACAATCCGTTGTTTTAATGGCTGCAAAGATTCCCCAGAAAGTTTGTCCAAAAATTTGGGGTCAAGCTGTCCACAGTTGTTGCACTCATTGTTACCATTGGTGGTATTTGGCAAGTGGGATTGGAGAAATAGAGCAAGAACGTTTAGTTCTATGACGGTTGGCCTGATTTGGTTGAATACCATTCTATTTGTTATAGGTACCTTTTAGTCTTCAAATATGAAAGAAATTTTATTTTCCATGTAGATTTATTTCATAAGACTACTCAAGATTCAATATCTATCAAGGAAGAATTGTAAATTGGAAAATTAGGTGGACACAATAGGCTTGGACGATAGTCATGATACAAATGCCACTGTTTAGTCAACTCATGTTTGCAGTTATATATGTACTATTCAACAACTCGACACTTTATTGTCAAGTCCAATTAGATGAAACACAAGAATGGTGAATAATTTTGCAAACTTTTGTACTCTATATCATTAGCTCGTTGCTGTAGCAGCAAGTGTAGTCAGATTAAACATATTCGACAAGTCACATGCGCCAACAGACGTCACTATTCAGCCAAGCCATACTCGTAGTTATGTATGTACTATTCAATAACTCTGTATAGTTTCACCCAACCCAGTCAAATCAAACATATTCACATCAATAATTACGTAAAATTTTGCAATGCATTGTTTTGATGGCTGTAGAGGATCCCAGGAAAGTTTCTGAAATGATTTGGGGATGAGCTGTCCATTGTTGCTAGACTCACTATTCCCAATGGTGTTATTTGTTAAGTGGGATTAGGGAAATCTAGCAAGAACATTTGGTTCTCTGACGGTTTGCTTGATTTTTTTTAATACCATTTTATTTGTTATGGGTACCTTTCAATCTTCAAATATGATGGAAATTACAATGTCCATGTTCATTTATTTCATAAGACTTCCAATAAGTTTCAATATCCATTAAGCAAAAATTGTAAATTGGAAACTCAGTTGGACATAATAGACTTAGACAATAGTAATGATACAGACACCACTCATGTTTGTAGTTATGTATGTACTATTCAACATGTCGGCACTGTTTCTTCATGTCCAATGAGATGAACCACAGGAATGGTGAATAATCTTCACATGATTAATTACACAACCTTTTGCACTATACGTCATCAACTCGTTGTTGTTACTCCAAGTGTAGTCATATCATACACATTTGACAAACCATATGTGCCAAAAGACGTCACTGTTTAGCCAAGTCATGTTTGCAGTGTTGAATAAAATCTGGTTTTGTATCTCATACAAAACACACAGCAGAAGTAACAAACAAGGATCTATTTCATTCATGATTGACAACATGCACTCCGTAAATTTCAGAATTTAAGAATAAGATAGCGTACCTTGGTGTGGAGAAATTCAAAACAAAGATTAGAAGCACTTGGGAAAACTTTTAATCTTCACTCCAATTTCACTTTACGCCCAAGATGTGTGGTCTCTCAATCAGTTTTCAAAGGGAGAATGAAAGTGTGTCTCACACTCTTTCTTTTCTCTACGATTCTTTTCTTTTTAAAATCACTTAAAAAATTCTGTATGTTTCTCCCTTTATAACTAACTGATTATCTAATTGGGCCGGCCTATTGGGCCTTTCTAATTGGGCTTTAGTGTGTGGCTTGGAATGGGACCAAAAGGGACCAATAAGACACTAGCTCCAATGGGCCTTGGACTTTTCCATCAACTCTTGACAAGTCCAAAGTTACCATTAATTATATTTAATACCACTATATAAATATAATGGCACTCTAGGCCTTATTAATAAATTATATCCTAAGACTTTATTTTACACGCAACCCCTTCATAAAATATTCGTAGTAATACAAAGTCATAAATATAGACTGCCACTTTGAAAATTACTACATCTTATCCTTGAGTACCCGATTTAATCCTTTAAAGTTATTCATCATATATTTATGAAATCCAATTTCATAAATATATACTTTAGTAATTTCTTACCAAAGTGGTTAGGCCTAACTCTCTGAATAACTGAACCCATTAAACTTATCTCAAGAGAATATTTTATATCTCCATCAAGAGACCATGAATTCCATCTTGAGAATATATGTTCCATCAACACTAAATGTGACTACCCAACATACTGAGGTTTTGACCGTTACATTAGATCTCACTCTTGATATATCAAAGCAACCTACACGTCATGATCAGGTCCATTATTCTCTCAGGATTAAGAGTTCATGCAAATAGAAGTCGTGAGATTTATTATTCATTTGACAGTCGTTAGGAGAATAGTAAATCTCACAGCGGTCCAGTTCAATATGTCTTAACTCTTAAAACATATCAACATATCAACTAGAAGTTACCACTTCCATGATCAAGACAAATCATCTTAGTTGATACGTTATAGTCTTCGTAGATGAAATGCCCAATTTCATCACTGACTACGAACTATAAATTTTGAGTTTACAAAGAACTTGTGATTTATATCTTCTGTGACTAAATCACATAAATCACATAATATGCATCTCATGAACTATATGATAATGTCCAACTATTCATGTTACCATTATTTTAGATAAAAATAAACAACTTTATTAAACACAATATTAAGTCATACATAATGTCATACATAGCATCATACAATAGGATTTAAGGGCACACATCCTAACATGCACTTATGTCTATACTATTCAACAACTCAGCACTATTCCACCCAGTCTAGTAAGATCCAACACATGCATGTGAATAACTACTCAAAATTTTGCAATGCACTCTTTTGATGGCAACTGAGATTCCCTGGAAAGTTTGTACAAAAATTTGGGGATGAACTATCCACTGATGCTACACTCATTGTTCCACCTAGCGGTATTTGGCAAATGGGATTGGAGAAATTGGGCAAGAACTTTCGGTTCTGTGACGGTTGGCCTGATTTTGTTGAAAACCAATTTATTTGTTATGGGTAGCTTTTAGTCAAGAAATATGATGGAAATTGAAATTTTCATGTTCATTTATTTCAAAAGATTGCCCAAGATTCAATATCCATCAAGCAAGAATTGTAAATTGGAAAACCAGGTGGACATAATAGACTTAGACGATAGTCACGATACAGATGCAACTGTTAAGCCAACTTATGTTCGCAGTTATGTATGTACTATTCAACAGCTCGGCATAGTTTCACCCAGTCTAGTCAGATCAAACACATTCACGTCAATAATTACGCAAACTTTTGCAATGAAATGTTTTGATGGCTATACAGGACCGCGAAAAAGTTTCTAAAACTCTTTGGGGATGAGCTATGCACTATTGTTACACTCATTGTTCCCTATAGTGGTATTTGGCAAGTGGGATAGAGAAATCTGGCAAGAACGTTTGGTTCAGTGAGGTTTGGCCTGATTTTGTTGAATACCATATTATTTGTTATGGGTACCTTTTAGTCTTCAAATATAGAGGAAATTTGAATTACCATGTTCATTTATTTTAGAGGACCAGCACTAAGATTCAATATCCATCAGGCCTAAATTGTAAATCGAAAAATCAAGTGGACATAATAGACTTAGACGATAGTCATTATACAAACGGAACTATTTAGCAAACTCATGTTTGTAGCTATGTATGTAATATTCAACAGCTCGGCAAACTTTTGTACTCCACAATATCTTCATGTGAATAATTATGCAAACTTTTGTACTCCACAATATCAACTAATCATTGTTGCAATAGGTGTAGTCATATCAAACACATTTGACAAATCACATGTGCCAAAACACGTCACTGTTTAGCCAAGTCATGTTCATAGTTAAGTGTGTACTATTCAACAGCTCAGCACACTTTCACCTAGTCCAGTTAGATCAAACACATTCACATTAATAATAACGCATACTTTTGCAATGCACTGTTTTGATGGCTGTAAAGGATCCTTGAAAAGTTTCTAAAAAGATTTGGGAATGAGCTGTCCACTGTTGCTACATTCATTGTTCCCACTAGTGGTATATAGCGAGGGGGATTGGGGAAATCTAGCAAGAACTTTGGTTTTATGATGGTTGGCCTAATTTTATTGAATTCCATTATATTTCTTATGGGTACCTTTTAGTCCTCAATTATGAAGGAAGTTCAAATTTTCATGTTTATTTATTTCAGAGGATTGCCACTAAGATTCCATATCCATCAGGCCTAAATTGTAAATTGAAAAATTAGGTGGAAAAAATAGACTTAGACGATAGTCACGATACAGAAGCCACTGTTTAGCCTACTCATATTTGCAATTATGTATGTACTATTCAACAGCTCAACAGTGTTTCATGAAGTCTAGTCAGATGAAATACAAGAATCGTGAATAATCTTCATGCAAATAATTATGCACACTTTTGAACTCCACATCATCAACCTAGTGCTATTGAACCAAGTGCTATTGCACCGAGCGTAGTCATTGAACAAATTTGACAAATCACACGCGCTAGTAGACGTCACTATTTTGCCAAGTCATGTTTGTAGTTATGTATGTACTATTCAACAGCTTGGCACAGTTTTACCTAGTGCTGTTAGATCACACATTCTCATCAATAATTATGAAAATTTTGGAATGCAATGTTTTGATGGCTACAGTGGATCCTAGAAAAGTTTCTTAAAATATTTGGGGATGAGCTGGCCACTGTTGCTACACTTACTGTTCCCACTGGTGGTACTTGACAAGTGGGATTAGGGAAATCTGGCAAGAATGTTTGATTTTGAGTCGGTTGGCCTGATTTTGTTTAATACCATTCTATTTGTTATGGGTACCTTTTTGTCTTCAAATTGGAAGGAAATTCTTATTTCCATGTTCATTTATTTCATAAGATTGCCACCAGGATTCAATATCCATCAAGCAAGAATTGTAAGTAGGAAAATCTGGTAGACATAATAGACTAAGATGATAGTCATGATACAAACATAACTGTTTAGCCAACACATGCTTGCGGTTATGTATGTACTATTCAACAGCTCAGCACTATTTCATCAAGTCCAGTCAGATGAAACACAGGAATGGTGAATAATCTTTACGTGAATAATTATGCAAACTTTTGCACTACACATCATCAACCCGTTGCTATTGCACCAAATGTAGTCATATCAAACACATTCGACAAACCACATGAACCAATAGAGGTCACTGTTTAGCCAAGTCATGTTTGGAGTTATGCATGCACTATTCAACAGCTCGGCATAGTTTCACCCATTCTAATCAATTTAAACACATTCACGTGAATAATTGTGCAAACTTTACAATGCACTGTTTTGATGGCTGCAGAGGATCCCTGAAAAGTTTGTCAAAAAATTTGGAATGAGCTGTCCACTATTGCTACACTCATTGTTCCCACTAATGGTATTTGGCAAGTAGGACAGGAGAAATCTGGCAAGAACGTTCCATTAATTTCCATTTTCATTTATTTCATAAGACAACCACTGAGATTCAGCTAGAATTGTAAATTGGAAAATCAGGTGGACGTAATAGACTTTGACGATAGTCATGATACAGATGCTACTATATAGCCAATTCATGTTTGCAATTATGTATGTACTATTCAACAACTCTACACCATTTCTTCAAGTCCAGTCAAATGAAACACAGGAATGGTGAATAATCTTCACATGAATAATTATGCAAACTTTTGCGCTACACTTCATCAACTCGTTGTTGTTGCACCAAGTCTAGTCATATCAAACACATTCGACAAACCACATGCGCCAATGGACGTCACTATTTAGCCAAGTCATGTTTGAAATTATGTGTGTATCATGCAATTGCTCAGTACTATTTCACCAGGTCCAGTCAAATCAAACATATTCACCTGTCCAGTTAGATCAAACACAATCCTCTTAGAAATTACGCAAACTTTCATAATGCACAGTTTTGATGGCTACAGGGGATCCGTTAAATGTATCTGAAAAGATTTGGGGGTGAGCGGTCCATTGTTGCTATACTCACTGTTGCCATTAGTGGTACTTGGAAAGTGGGATGGGAGAAATTTGGCAAGAATGTTTGGTACTATGATGGTTGGCATGATTTTGTTGAATACCATTCTATTTGTTTTGGTTACCTTTTAGTCTACAAAGATAAAGGAAATTTGAATTCCCATGTTCACTTATTTCATAAGAGTGCCACTGATATTAAATATCCATTAAGCAAGAATTGTAAATTGGAAAATCCTGTGGACATAATAGACTTAGATGATAATTATAATACTAAAGCCACTATTTAGCCAATTCATGTTTGCAATTATGTATGCACTATTCAAAAGCTTGCCACAATATCACCCAGTTCAGTTAGATCAAACACATTCCTGTTAGTAATTACACAAACTTTCGTAATGCATAGTTTTGATGGCCACAAGGGATCCGTGAAAAGTATCTGAAAAGACTTGGGGGTGAGCTGTCCACTATTGCTACACTCATTGTTCCCACTGGTGGTATTTGGAAAGTGGGATGGGAGAAATCTGGCATGAATGTTTGGTACTGTGATGGTTGGCCTGGTTTTGTTGAATACCATTCTATTTGTTATGTTTACATTTTGGACTACAAAGATAAAGGAAATTGGAATTTCCATGTTCACTTATTTGATAAGACTTCCACTAAGATTCAATATCCATTAAGCAAGAATTGTAAATTGGAAAATCATGTGGACATAATAGACATAGATGATAGTCATGATATTGAAGCCATTGTTTAGCCAACTCATGTTTCCTATTATGTATGCACAGTTCAAAAGTTCGGCACTGTTTCACCCAATCCATCAAACACATTCACCTCAATTATTATGCAAAATTTTGAAATGCACAATTTTGATGGCTACAGAGGATCCTTGAAAAGTTTCTTAAAAGATTTAGAGATGAGTTTTCCATTGTTGCTACACTCATTGTTCCCAGTAGTGGTATTTGGCAAGTGGTATTGGGTAAATCTGGTGAGAATGTTTGGTTCAGTGACGGCTGGCCTAATTCTGTTGAATACCATTCTTTTTGTTATGGGTACCTTTTAGTCTTCAAATATGTAGGAAATTTGAATTTCCATGTTCATTTATTTCATAGGACTGCTGCTAAGATAAAATATCCATTAAGGCTGAATTGAAAATTGGATAATACGGTGGACATAACAGACTAGACGATAATCATGATACAGATGCCATTGTTTAGCAAACTCATGCGTGCAGTTATGTACATACTATCAACAGCTTGACACCATTTCGTTAACTACAGTCAGATGAAACATGGGAATGGTGAAAAATCTTCACGGTAGTAATTGTGCAAACTTATGCACTCAACATCACCAGCCCATTGCAACTACACCAATTGGAGTCAAATCTAACACATTAGACAAATCACCTGCTCCAATTAACATCACTGTCTAGCCAAGTCATGTTCGCAGCTATGTATGTACTATTCAATAGCTTGGCACTGTTTCACCTAGTCTAGCTAGATCAAACACATTCACATCAATAATTATGCAAACTTTCGCAATGCACTATTTTGATGGCTCCAAATGATCCCTAAAAAGTTTCTAAGAATATTTGGGGATGAGTTGTCCACTGTTGCTACACTCATTGTTCCCACTAGTGGTACTTGGCGAGTGGGATTGGGGAAATCTAGTAAAAATTTTGGTTTTGTGAGGGTTGGCCTGATTTTATTGAATACCAATCTATTTTTTATAGGTACCTTTTAATCTTCGAATATGAAAGGAGTTCAAATTTCTATGTTCATTTATTTCAAAGGACTGGCACTAAGATTCAAAATCCATCAAGTCTAATTGTAAATTGGATAATCTGGTGGACATAATGGACTAAGACGATAGTCCTGATGCAGATGCCACTGTCTATCCAACTCATGTTTGTAATTATGTATATACCATTCAATTGCTTGGCACTATTTCGTTAAGTCCAATCAGATGAAACACGAGAATGGTGAATAATCTTCACATGAGTAATTATGCAAACTTTTGCACTCGGCATCATTAGCCCATTGTTGTTGCACCAAGTGTAGTCATATCAAACACATTCGACAAATCACTTGGGCCAATAGACGTCACTGTCAAGCCAATTCATGTTCGCAGTTATGTGTGTACTATTCAATAACTCAACATAGTTTCACCCAATCTGGTTAGATCAAACACATTCCGGTCAGTAATTACACAAACTTTCGTAATGCACTATTTTGATGGCTATGAAGGATCTCCAGAAAGCTTCAGAAAAGATTTGGGGATGAGTTATCCACTGTAGCTATACTCACTATTCCCACAAGTGGTATTTGGCAAGTGGGATTAGGGAAATTTGGCAAGAATGTTTGGTTCTGTGACGGTTGGTTTGATTTTATTCAATACCATTCTATTAGTTATGGGTACCTTTTAGTCTTCAAATATGAAGGAAAGTCTAATTTCCACATTCATTTATTTCATAGGAACGCCACTATGATTCAATCTCCATCAAGCTAGAATTGTATATTGGAAAATTAGGTGGACAAAATAGAATTTGACGAAAGTGATGATACAGATGTCACCATTTATCCAACACATGTTCACAATTATGTATGTACTATTCAACAGCTTTGAAAGTGTCACCCAATCCAGTTAGATCAATAATTATGTAAACTTTCTTAATGCACTATTTTGATGGCTATAGAGGATCCCAGAAAAGTTTCTGAAAATATTTGGGGATGAGTTGTCCACTGTTGCTACATATACTATTCCAACTGGTGGTATTTGGCAAGTCGGATTAGGGAAATCTAGCAAGAGCGCTTGGTTTTACGACAGTTGGCCTGATTTTGTTCAATACCATTCTATTTGTTATAGGTACCTTTTATCCTTCAAATATGAAGGAAATTATAATTTCCATGTTCATTTATTTCATAGGACTGCCACTAAGATTCAATCTCCATCAAGCTAGAATTGTAAATTGGAAAATCAGGTGGACAAAATAGACTAAGAGGATAGTTACAATACAAACGACACTGTTTAGCCAACTCATGTCTACGGCCATGTTTGTACTCTTCAATTACTTGGCATTGTTTTGTAAAGTCCAATCAGATGAAACATGGGGTTGGTGAATAATCTTCACGTGAGTAATTGTGCAAACTTATGAACTCCTTATCATCAGCCCATTGCTATTGTACTAAGTGAAGTCATACCAAACAAATTTGATAAATCACATGCGCCAACAAATGTCACTGTCTAGCCAAGTCATGTCCGTAGTTGTGTGTAACTATTCAACAGCTCAGCACTGTGTCACCCATTCCAGTTAGATCAATTGCATTCCTATCAATAACTACGTAAACTTTCGTAATGCACTGTTTTGATGGTTGTAGACGATCCTAGAAAAGTTTTTGAAAACATTTGGGGTGAGCTGTCCACTATTGCTACATTCACTATTCCGACTAGTTGTATTTGGCAAGTGGGATTAGGAAAATCTGGGAAGAACGCTTGGTTTTGTGTCGGTTGGCTTGATTTTCTTTAATACCATTATTTGTTATGGTTATTGTTTTGTCTTCAAATATGTAGGAAATTTGAATTTTCATGTTCATTTATTTCATAGGATTGCCACTATAATTCAATATCCATCAAGCTAGAATTGTAAATTGGAAAATCAGGTCGACATAATTGACTTAGACGATAGTCACAATACAGATGCCATTGTTTAGCAAATTCATGTCTATAGTTATGTATATATTATTCACTAGCTCGACACTATTTCGTGAAGTCTAGTCAAATGAAACATAGGAATGGTGAATAATCTTCACGTGAATAATTATGCAAACTTTTTTGCACTGCACACCATCAGCCTGTTTCTATTGCACCAAGACTAGTAATATCAAACGCATTCGACAAACCACATGCTCCAATGGATGTCACCGTTTAGCCAAGTTATGTTCACAGTTATGTATGTACGATTCAATAGCTCGGCATAGTTTCATCAAGTACAATTAGATGAAACACACAATTGTTCCCCTTGAAAAGTTTCATTTATTCCATTAATTTCCCCTTGAAACACACAAGTCATGTTCGCAGTCATGTTCATAGATATGTATGTACTATTCAACAGCTCGGGATAAATCATTTAATTCATACGGCTGCCACTAAGATTCAATATCCATCAAGCAAGAATTATAAATAGGAAAATCAGTTGGACATAATAGACTTAGAGGATAGTCATGATACAGAAGACACTGTTTAGCCAACTCATGTCTACAGTTATGTATGTACTATTCAATTCTTTGACACTGTCACGTAAAGTCCAGTCAAATGAAACACGAGATTGGTGAATAATCTTCACATGAGTGATTGTGCAAACTTGTGCACTCCCCATCATCAACCCATTGTTGTTGCACCAAGACTAGTCATCATCAACCACTTGTGTCAACGAATGTCCCAGTTTAGCCAGGTCAGGTTTGCATTTATGTACGTACTATTCAACAACTTAGGACTGTTCACCTAGTCCAATCAGATCAAACTCATTCACATCAATAATCAAACAAACTTTTACAATGCACTATTTTAATTGCAGCAGAGGATCCCTGAAAAGTATGTCTAAAAATTTGGGGATGAGCTACCCACTATTGCTACACTCATTGTTCCCACCGGTTGTGTTTGGTAATTGGGATTGGAGAAATTTGGCAAGAACATATGGTTCTATGATGGTTGGCAAGATTTTATTGAATACCATTCTATTTGTTATGGGTACCTTTTAGTCTTCAAATATGAAGGAAAATCGAGTTTCCATGTTCATTTATTTCATAGGACTTCCACTGAGATTCCATATCCATCAAGCCAGAATTGAAAAACTAGAAAATTAGGTGGACATAATAGACTTACACAATAGTTATGATATAGATGCAACTACTTAGCCAACTCATGTTTGCAGTTATGTATGTACTATTCAGCAGCTCGGCACCGTTTCACCCACCCAACCTAATCAAACACATTCACGTGAGTAATTACACAAACTTTTGCAATGCACTGATTTGATAGCTGTAGAGGATCCCTAAAAAGTTTGTCAAAAAATTTGGGAATGAGCTTCCCACTAGTGGTATATGGAAATTGGGATTAAGGAAATCTAGCAAGAACATTTGGTTTTATGACATTGGCTTGATTTGTTTAATGATGTTCTATTTGTTATGAGTACCTTTTTTTCTTCAAATATAAAGGAAGTTCAAATTTCCATGTTCATTTAATTTGTAAAACTGCCACTAAGATTTCAATATCCATCAAGCGAGGATTACAAATTGGAAAATCTGGTGGACATAATATGCTTAGATGATTGTCATGATACAGAAGCCATTGTTTAGCTAACATATGTATGCACTAATGTAGGTACTATTCAAAAGCTTGGCACAGTTTCACCTTGTCCAGTCGGATGAAACATCAGAATGGTGAACAATCATCACGTGAATAATTATGCAAACTTTTGCACTACACATCATTGGTCCATTGTTGTTGCACCAAGACTAGTCATATCAAACACATTTGGGACACCACTTGTGCCAATGAACACCATAGTTTACCCAGGTTAGCTTCGTAGTTATGTATGTACTATTCAACAACTCAGGGTTGTTTCACTAAGTCCAGTCAGATCAAACACATCCATATCAATAATTACACAAACTTTTACAATGCACAGTTTTGATGGCTGCAAAGGAATCCTGAAAAGTTTGTCAAAAAATTTGGGGATGAGCTACCCACTGTTGCTACACTCATTTTTCCCACTAGTGGTGCTTGGCAAGTGGGATTAGAGAAATCTGGCAAGAACATATGGTTCTATGATGGTTGGCCATATTTTGTTGAATACCATTCTATTTGTTGTGGGTACATTTTAGTCTTCCAATATAAAGGAAATTCAAACTTTTTGTGTTCATTTATTTCATAGGACTTCCACTGAGATTCAATATCCATTAAGCCAAAATTGTAAACTGGAAAAATTAGGTGGACAAAATAGACTTAGATGATAGTTATGATATAGATGCAACTATTTAGCCAACTCATGTTTGCAAGTATGTATGCAGACTTTTATGCTACACATCATCCGCTCGTTGCTGTTGCACCAAGTCTAATCATATCAAACACATTCGACAAACCACATGCACTGACGAACATCACTCTTTGGCCAAGTCATGTTCGTAATTATGTATGTACTATGCATTGGCTCGACACTGTTTCACTTCAGTCAGATCAAACATATTCACGTTAATAATTTCACAAACTTTTGCAATGCATGATATTGATGGCGGCAAAGGATCCTAAAAAGTTTGTCAAAAAATTTGGGAATGAGCTGTCCAATTTTGATACACTCTTTGTTCCCATGGTGGTATTTGGCAAGTGGGATGTGAGAAATCTGGCAAGAACGTTTAGGATGGCAACGGTTGGCCTGATCTTGCTATATACCATTCTATTTGTTATGGGTACATTTTAGTCTTCAAATACAAAGGAAGTTTGAATTTCAAGGTTCATTTATTTTAGAGGAGTGCCACTAAGATTCAATATCCATCAAGCTTGAATTGTAAATTAGAAAATCATGATATATTAGACTTAGACGATAGTCATGATACAGAGGCAACTGTTTAGCCAACTCAAGTTTGTAGTTATGTATGTACTATTCAATATCTTGGCACAATTTTTTCAAGTCCAGTCAGATGAAACATAGGAAATGTGAATAAACTTCACGTGAATAATTATGCAAACTTACGCACTACACATCATTAGCCTATTACTGTTGCACCAAGACTAGTCATATCAAACACATCTAACAAACCATACGCACCAGCAGATATCACCATTTAGCCAAGTCTTGTTCGTAGTTATGTTTGTATTGTTCAACAGCTTGGCACAATTTCACGCAATCCAATCATAATAAAAAACATTCATGTCAGTAATTACGCAAACTTTTCAAATGCACTGTTTTAATGGCTGCAGAAGATCCCTGAAATCTTTCTAAAAAGATTTGGGGATGAGCTGTCCACTGTTGCTGCATTCATTTTTCCCACTAGTGGTATTTGGCAAGTGGGATTGGGGATATCTGGCAAGTATATTTGGTTCTGTGACGGTTGGCTTGATTTTGTTGAATACGATTCTATTTGTAATAGATACCTTTTTGTCTTCAAATGTGAAGGAAATTCAAATTTCCATGTTCATTTGTTTCATAAGACTACCACTAAGATTCAATATCCAACTTTGAAAATTGTAAATTTGAAAATCTGGTGGGCATAATACACTTGGATGATGGTCTTAATACAGAAGCCACTATTTAGCCAACTCATATTTGCAATTATGTATGTACTATTCAAAAGTTTGGCACTGTTTCACTGAGTCCAGACAGATGAAACATAGGAACGGTGAACAATCTTCACATGAATAATTATGCAAAATTTTGCATTGCACATCATCAGCCAGTAGCTGTTGCACCAAGACTAGTCATATCAAACACATTTGACAAACCACATGCGCCAATGGACGTCACCATTTAGCTAAGTCATGTTTGTAGTTATGTATGTTCTATTTGTTATAGGTACCTTTTAGTCTTCAAATATGAACGAAGTTCAATTTTTCATGTTCATTTACTTTAGAAGACTGCCACTTAGATTCAATATCCATTAAGCCTGAATTGTAAATTGGAAAATCAGGTGGACATATTAGACTTAGACAATAGTCATGATACTGACACAACTGTTTAGCCAACTCATGTTTGCGGTTATGTATGTACTATTCAAAAGATCAGCAATGTTTCGTCAAGTCCAGTAAGATGAAACACAAGAAATGTGAATAATCTTCACGTGAATAATTGTGCAAACTTTTGCACTGCACATCATTGTTCCCACTAGTGGTATTTGGGAAGTGGGATGGGAGAAATCTAGCTGGAACGTTAGGTTGTGTGACGGTTGTTCTGATTTGATCGAATACCATTCTACTTTTTATGGGTTCCTTTTAGTCTTCAAATATGAAGGAAATTCGAATTTCCATATTCATTTATTTCATAAGACTGCCTCAAAGATTCAATGTTCAACAAGCAATAATTGTAAATTGGAAAAATTTTTGGACATAATACACATAGACAATAGTCATGATACAGAAGTCACTATTTTGCCAATTCATGTTTGCAGTTATGTATGTACTATTTAACAGCTTGGCACATTTTCACCAATTCCAGTCGGGTGGAACATAGGAATGGTGAATAATCTTCACGTGAATAATTATGCCAACTTTTACACTGCACATCACTAGGACGTTGTTGTTGCACCAAGACTACTCATATCAAACACATTTGACAAACCACATGCGCCAACAGATATCACCATTTAGCCAAGTCATGTTTGTAGCTATGTATGTACTATTCAATGACTCGGGACTATTTCAACCAATCTAGCCAAATCAAACACATTCACGTCACTAATTATGCAAACTTTTGCAAAGAACTATTTTAATGGCTACAAAGGATCCTAGAAAACTTTGTCAAAAAATTAGGGGATTAGCAACCCACTATTGCTACACTCATTGTTCCCATTGGTGGTGTTTGGCAAGTGGGATTGGATAAATCTAGCATGAACATATGGTTCTGCGACAGTTGACCTGATTTTGTTGAATGCCATTCCATTTTTTATAGGTACCTGTTAGTCTTCAAATATGAACGAAGTTCGAATTTCCATTTTCATTTACTTTAGAGGACTGCCACTTAGATTCAATATCCATCAAGCATAAATTGTAAATTGGAAAATCATGTGGACATATTAGACTTAGACAATAATCATGATATAGATGCACCTGTTTAACCAACTCATATTTGCAGTTATGTATGTACTATTCAACAGCTCGGCATTGTTTCATCAAGTCCAATAAGATGAAACACAGTTAATGTAAATAATCTTCACATGAATAATTATGCAGACTTTTGCACTACACATCATCAGATCGTTGTTGTTGCACCAGTACTAGTCATATCAAACACATTTGAGAAACCACAAAAGCCAATGGACGTCACCGTTTAGCCAAGTCTTGTTCGTAGTTATGTATGGTTCTATACAATAGCTCGGCACTGTTTCATCCAGCCTAGTCATATCAAACTCATTCATGTCAATAATTACGCAAACTTTTACAGTGTAGTGTTTTGATGCCTGCAAAGGATCCCTAAAAAGATTCTAAAATGATTTGAGGATAAACTATCCACTATTGCTGCACTCATTGTTCCAACTAGTGGGATTGGAGAAATATGACAGGAACAATTGGTTCTCTGATGGTTGGCCTAATTTTGTTGAATACCATTCTATTTGTTATGGGTACCATTTAGTCTTCCAATATGAAAGAAATTTGAATTTCTGTGTTCATTTATTTCAGAGGACAATCACTAAAATTCAATATCCATCAAGGCTGAATTGTAAATTGCAAAATCAAGTAGACATAATAGACTTAATCTAAAGTCATGATACAAACACCACTGTTTAGCCAACTCATGTTTGCGACTATGTATGTACTATTCAATAGCTCGAACCTGTTTCCCCAAGTCTAGTTGGATGAAACAAAGGAATGGTGAATAATCTTCACGTGAATAATTATGCAAACTTTTGCACCCCACATCATTAGCCCATTCATGTTGCACCAAGTGTAGTCATATCAAACACAATGACAAATCGCATGCGCCAACAGATGTCACTGTTTAGCCAAGTCCAGTTCGTTGTTATGTATGTACTATTAAACAACTCAGCAGAATTTCACCTAGTCCAATTAGATCAAACACATTCTTGTCAATAATTATTCAAAATTTTGTATTGCACTGTTTTGATGGCTGTAGAGGATCTCAGAAAAGTTTCTAAAAAGATTTGGGGATGAGCTATCAACTATTGCTACACTCACTGTTCCCACTAGTGGTATTTGACAAATGGGATTGAGGAAATCCAGCAAGAACGTTTGGTTTTGTAACAGTTGGCCTGATTTTGTCTAATACCATTTTATTTTTTATGGGTACCTTTTAGTCATCAAATATGAACGAAATTCGAATTTCTATGCTCATTTATTCATAAGACTGCCACTATGATTCAATATCCTTCAAGCAAGAATTATAAATTGGAAAATCTGGGGGACATAATAGACTTAGATGATGGTCATGATATAAACGCAACTGTTTTGCAAACTCATGTTTGTAATTATGTATGTACTATTCAAAAGCTCGGCATTGTTTTGTCAAGTCCAGTCAGATGAAACCCATGTATGGAGAATAATCTTCACATGAATAATTTTGCAAACTTTTACACTGCACATCAACCTGTTACGGTTGCACCAAGTGTAGCCATATCAAAAACACTCGACAAACCACATGCGCCAACAGATGTCACTATTTAGCCAAGTCATGTTTGCAGTTAGGTATATATTATTCAACAGCTCGGCACAGTTTCACCCAGTTCAGTCAAAACAAACACATTCACGTCTATAATAATGCAAACTTTTGCAATCCACTGTTTTAATGCCTGCAGAGGATCCAAGAAAAGTTTCTAAAAAGATTTGGGGATGAACTATCCACTATTGCTACACCCATTATTCTCACTTGTAGGATTAGGGAAATAAGGTAGGAACGGTTGGTTCTCTGACGGTTGGCCTAATTTTGTTGAATGCCGTTCTATTTGTTATGGGTACCATTTGGTCTTCAAATATGTAGGAAATTAGAATTTCCATGTTCATTTAATTTAGAGGACCATCACTAAGATTCAATAACCATTAAGCCTGAATTGTAAATTGGAAAAATAAGTGGACATAATAGACTTAGACAATAGTCATGATACACACGCCACTGTTTAGCCAACTCATGTTTGTGATTATGTATGTACTATTCAATAGCTCGTACTGTTTCCTCAAGTCCAGTCAGATAAAACACCGGAATCATGAATAATCTTCACATAAATAAAATATGCAAAATTTTGCACTCCACATCATCAGCCCATTGCTCTTGCCCCAAGTGTAGTCATATCGAACACAACGACAAATCACATGTGCCAACAGACGTCACTATTTAGCCAAGTCATGTTCATAGTTATGTATGTACTATTCAATAGCTCGGCACAGTTTCACCCATCCCAGTTAGATCAAACACATTCTCGTCAATAATTACTCAAACTTTTGTATTGTACTGTTTTGATTGCAGCAGACTATCCCAGAAAAGTTTTTGAAAATATTTTTGGATGAGCTGTCAACTTTTGCTACACTCAATATTCCTACTAGTGGTATTTGGCAAGTGGGATTAGGGAAATCTAGCAAGAATGTTTCGTTTTGAGATGGTTGGCCTAATTTTGTTTAATACGATTCTATTTGTTATGGGTACCTTTTAGTCTTCAAATATGAACGAAATTTGAATTTCTATGTTCGTTTACTTTATAAGACTACCACTATGATTTAATATCTATCAAGCAAGAATTGTAAATTAGAAAATCTAGGGGACATAATAGACTTAGATGATGATAATGATACAGATGCAACTGTTTTGCCAAATCATGTTTGTAGTTTTGTTTGTACTATTCAATAGCTTGGCACTGTTTTGTCAAGTCTAGTTAGATGAAACATAGATACGGAGAATAATCTTCACGTGAAAAATTACGCATACTTTTGCACTGCACATCTGTCACGTCCCAATCAAACCAGGAAAAAAAAATGAAAGTCAGATTTTTTATGGTTTCCACATGCCCCACCTAACCCCACTACCCACCATTCTCCACCACTTCTTTTTTCTCTTATCTCTTCTCTCTTTTTGGCCAGCTCTCTCTTTTCCTTCTTTCATTTTTCTCTTCACTTAAACACACTTATTTCTTGAGCTCACCCATCGGCCTCCACTCCAAACCACACCATCTCACCATCATTTTTCCAGCAAGATCACCGGAAAAATTCTTAGGAATCTCTAAGCATCTTCATCATTTTATTTGAGGTAACTCCTAATCTTTTTGGTGGGTTTTACACTTTTGCTTAAGGTTATTTTTATCTAACCTTTGATAATGATACCCATGTGATTTATGAGCATTAGAAGTGATATTTATGTGTTTTTATGTATGGGTTTTGTGTTGGTGGGATTATTTGATGAGTGGGTATATACTTTGTGCCAAAAATGGCTACTTAAAGTTTATGTATGGTGGAAAAATTTAGGGGTTTTAAGTTATAGCATGTGATGGTTGGTAAATTTAATTTTTCCATTGCCATTGGGTTTATTTGGAGTTAGTTGAAGTTATAAATTTCTTGTCTTGGAGGATATTGTGATTTTTGCTTTCATGGGTCTTTTAATGATGTAGTATAAATTTCATGAAAGCTAGTCATAATATTGGAGTTGATGTTAAATGGGTTAACTTTAAAAATTGGAGTTTATGCCTTGTGAATCAATTTGTTGAGAAACTTTGGAAGTGGAATATGTTAATATTGATGAAGTTAAATACTAGGCTTGCCTAATTAAGTGTTTATTTGACAATTCCTAAATTGTGGCTAGATACAATTTCAAGCTCTATGCTTATTGTGATAGGTTTACTTGATATTGTTTAGGTTCTAGCTAATCTCCTTGGAGCTTGGAGAATTAGGATTTTGTGGTTGCGAGATAAGTAGCTTTTAATGGGATTTTTGGAAAATAATTACATTGCATAAATGTTGTTTTTGGGTTAGACACATTTTCGGAAACTACCTATGGAAACTATATTTTCCTAAAAGCTATTGTGTCGTAACCTTAATATATATATATATATATATATATATATATGATTATATATATATATGAAAATGCATTATATTTGATATTGCATTTGGGGAAATGCATCAATTGTTGACATGGAAAATATGAGCATCTTTTATTTAATCTTTGATAAGGAAATTATGAATTCTATGGTTTATTAGAAAATCTAAAGATGCTTATCTTGTCTTGTTATTGGGAAATTGATAGAAAATCTTTTTGAAAATAATGGAGTTGAAAACCTTACAAACCTTGTGGAAGTTAGATTATTTAAGGTTTTTCTAAAACTACCTGGATATAAACTGTATTTGAAAGGAAATGTATACTGTGAGCTTTATGTGGTTTTAACACCATGCCATGTGTGATTTCTCGATGATCACCCGATTTGGTTTTCGTAGTCTTTGTGACAACGGAATCAAATCCAAATCAGTGCCTTTTCACTTTGGATGACACGTTCTTACCTGCTACTCATGGGGGGAAGAGGTTCCTTGATTGTGTGTGGGTGAGGCTGCTGTCCATGGGGCCAAGAGACCACATGCAAGAGAGGGCCTATTTGAAGTGCTCTCTCTACTGCCTATGGGGGGAGAGAAAAACCTTGAGGGTATGGGTGAGGCTGCTGTCCATGGGGCCAAGAGACCACATGCAAGAAAGGGCCTATTTGAAGTGCTCTCTCTACTGCCCATAGGGGGAAAGAAAAACCTTGAGGGTATGGGTGAGGCTGCTATCCATAGGGCCAAGAGTCTGCATACCAGAGAGGACAATATCATGCCAATTGTGAATGGGTGGATTCCCTGACCGGTCTATGTGGTTGTGTGGTATATTTGTGATAATTTATCTTATGTTAGATATTATGGCTTTAGAAATTATATTGTTGATGCTCACAAATTATAGTATATAGTCTCAAGGTAGTTACTTAGAGAAATTTTGTATTTCATTATTTAATCATTCTTGTCATATTATTATTATTGAAGATGAAACTTGCATTTCCCCTACCCCTATTAATTTTGCTACTTACTGGGCTTTGTCTTATCCCATTATTTTTATAAACTTTTCAGAGTAGGCAACAATATTTTTTGACAGCTTTTTGGTGGCTAATAGTAGTTAGACTAACTACTGATAACTACTGATAAAGGCTGAACTTTTGTAATGGAGTTATTTGATGTTGTACATCTTACAATGGGCTTGACTCTTTTTTTTTTTTTTTTGTATATTATAGTGGTTGTGACTATATTCCCACTGATAGGACAAGCTGTTGATATGTAATTGTTTATTCAGACCTCTATTCTTTTGTGTCCAATGGTCCTTGTAGTTAATGCTTAGAGCTCTGGCTTACTTTGAGAGTATATTCAATGGAATTATTATGATAATTCTTGATGTTGGAACTTGATAGGATTTTATGTGGATTGAATTGTCAAAAGTGAAAATTTACAGGTACTTGAGGCGTCTTTCTCATGCTTTGGACCCTTTGGGGTTTGGGGCGTGACAACATCAACCCATTACTATTGCACCAAGTGTAGCCAGATCAAAAACATTCAACAAACCACATGCGCCAACAGATGTCACTATTTAGCCAAGACATGTTTGTAGTTAGGTATGTACTATTCAATAACTCGGCACAGTTTCACCCAGTCTAGTCAGATCAAACACATTCACGTCAATAATAATGCACCAAATATGAAGGAATGTGGGTGACGTGAACTGTCCAAATGTCTAGATCAAACACATTCACGTCAATAATAATGCACCAAGAAAAGTTTCTAAAAAGATTTGGGGATGAACTGTCCACTGTTGCTACACTCATTGTCCCTCCAGTAGGATTGGAGAAATATGGCAGGATCTTTTGGTTCTCTAACAATTGGCCAGATTTTTTCGAATGACGTTCTATTTGTTATGGGAACCATTTAGTCTTCAAATATGATGGAAATTTGAATTTCCATGTTCATTAATTTTAGCGGTCAATCACGAAGATTCAACATCCATCAAGCTTGAGTTGTAAATTGGAAAATTAGGTGGACATAATAGACATAGATGATAGTCATGACATTGACGCCACTGTCTAGCCAACTCATGCTTGCGGTTATGTATGTACTATTCAACAGCTTGTCACTGTTTCCTAAAGTCCAGTCAGGTGAAACACAGGAATCGTGAATAATCTTCACATGAATAATTATGCAAACTTGTGCACCCCACATCATCAACCCATTCCTGTTGCACCAATTGTAGTCATATCAAACACAATGACAAATCACATGCGCCAACAGATGTCATTGTTTAGCCAAGTCGAGTTCGTAGTTATGTATGTACTATTCAACAGCTCAGCACAGTTTCACCTAGTCCAGTTACATCAAACACATTCTCGTCAATAATTATTCAAACTTTTGTATTGCACTGTTTGATGGCAGTAGAGAACCCCAGAAAAGTTTCTAAAAAGATTTGGGGATAAGCTGTCAACTATTGATACAATCACTGTTCCCACTAGTGGTATTTGGCAAGTGGGATTAGGGAAATCTGGCAAGAACGCTTGGTTTTGTAATGGTTGGCCTGATTTTGTTTAATACCATTCTATTTGTTATGGGTACCTTTCAGTCGTCAAATATCAACAAAATTCGAATTTCTATGCTCATTTATTTCATTAGACTGCCACTATGATTCAATATCCATCAAGTAAGAATTGTAAATTGGAAAATCTGGGGGACATAATAGACTTAGATGATGGTCATGATACAAATGCAACTGTTTTTCCAACTCATGTTTGCAATTATGTATGTGTTATTCAAAAGCTCGGCACTGTTTTGTCAAGTCTAGTCAGATGAAACCCAGGTATGGAGAATAATCTTCATGTGAATAATTACGCAAAATTTTGCACTGCACATCAACCCGTTACGGTTGCACCAAGTGTAGCCATATGAAACACATTCGACAAACCATATGTGCGAGAAGATGTCACCATTTACCCATGTGATGTTTGCAGTTAGGTATGTACTATAAAATAGCTTGGCACAGTTTCACCCAGTCCAGTTTGACCAAACACATTCACATAAATAATAACATAAACTTTTGCAATGCACTATTTAATGCCTGCAAAGGATCCAAGAAAAGTTTCTAAAAAGATTTGGGGATGAACTATCCACTATTGCAACACTAATTGTTCCTACTAGTGGGATTGGGGAAATATGGTAGGAAAGATTTGTTCTTTGACGATTGGCCTGATTTTGTTGAATGTCGTTCTATTTGTTATGGGTACCATTTAGTCTTCAAATTTTAAGGAAATTAGAATTTCCATGTCCATTTATTTTAGAGGACCATCAAAAAGATTCAATATCCATCAAGCCTGAATTGTAGATTGGAAAATCAGGTGGACATAACAGCTTGGCAACTCATGTAGGTGGATACAAACACCATTGTTTAGCCAACTCATGTTTGCGATTATGTATGTACTATTCAATAGCTCAGCATTTTTTCCTCAAGTCTAGTAAGATGAAACACCAGAATCATGAATAATCATCACGTAAATCAAAAACGCAAACTTTTGCACGCCCATCATCCCATTGTTGTTGCACCAAGTGTAGTCATATCAAACACAACAACAAATCACATGCACCAACAGACATCATTATTTTGCCAAGTCATGTTCATAGTTTTGTATGTACTATTCAATAGCTCGGCACAGTTTCACCCAGTCCAGTTAGATCAAACACATCCTCGTCAATAATTACTCAAACTTTTGTATTGTACTATTTTGACTACAGCAGATGATCCCAGAAAATTTTCTGAAAAGATTTGGGGATGAGCTGTCAACTTTTGCTACACTCATTGTTCCCACCAGTGGTATTTGGCAAGTGGGACTGGGGAAATCTAGCAAGAACGTTTGGTTTTGACATGGTTGGCCTGATTTTGTTTAATACCATTCAATTTGTTGTGGGTACCTTTTTGTCTTCAAATATGAACGAAATTCGAATTTCTATGCTCATGTACTGCAAACTTTTGCAATGCACTGTTTTAATGCCTACAGAGGATCCAAGAAAAGTTTCTATAAAGATTTGGGGATGAACTGTCCACTGTTGCTACACTCATTGTTCCCACTGGTGGGATTGGGGAAATATGGCTCGAACGATTGGTTCTCTGACGGTTGGCTTGATTTTGTTTAATCTCATTCTATTTGTTATGGGTACCATTTAGTCTTCAAATATGAAGGAAATTTGAATTTCCATGTTCATTTATTTCAGAGGACTTCCACTAAGATTCAATATCCAATTGGCCTAAATTGTAAATTGGAAAATCCGTTCGACATAATACACGTGCATGGTAGTCATGATACAGACGCAACTTTTTAGCCAACTCAAGTTTGCAGTTATGTATGTTCTATTCAATAGCTTGTCACCGTTTCTTCAAGTCCAGCCAGATGAAACATAGGAATGGTGAATAATATTCACGTGTATAATTATGCAAACTTTTACACTGCACATCATCAGCCCATTTCTGTTACACCGAGTCTAGCCATATCAAACACATTCGACAAACCACATGCACCAACACATGTCGCTGTTTAGCCAAGTCAAGTTTGCAGTTATATATATACTATTCAACAGCTCAGCATTGTTTCACTTGTCCAGCCAGATGAAACACATTCAAGTGAATAATTATGCAAACTTTTACAATGCACTGTTTTGATGGCTGCAAAGGATCCCTGAAAGTTTTTTGAAAAGATTTGGCTATAAACTATCCACTATTGCTACATTCATTGTTTTCTGGTGGTATTTGGCAAGTAGTTTTGGAGAAATTTGGCGAGAACGTTTGGTTCTATGATGCTTGGCCTGATTTTGTTGAATACCATTCTATTCGTTATGTGTACCTTTTAGTCTTTAAATATAAAGGAAATTCGTATTTCCATGTTCATTTATTTCATAAGATTGCCACCAAGATTCAATGTCTATCATGCAAGAATTTAAAATTGGAAAATCGGCCGCACATAATACACTTTGACGATAGTCATGATGCCGACGCCACTATTTGGCCAATTCATGTTTGTAATTATGTATGTTCTATTCAATAGCTTGGCACTGTTTCTTCAAGTCCAGTCAAATGAAACACACGAATGGTGAATAATCTTCACGTGAATAATTTTGCAAACTTTTGCCCTGCACATCATTAGACCGTTGTTTTTGCACCAAGTCTAGTTATGTCAAACACATTCGACAAACCACATCTGCCAACAGACATCACCATTTAGCCAAGTCATGTTTGCAGTTATGTGTGTGTTGTTCAATAGCTGGGCACATTTTCAACCAGTCCAGCCAGATCAAACTCATTCATGTCAATAATTATGCAAAATTTTGCAATTCACAATTTTTATGGATGTAGAGGATACTTGAAAAGTTTCTAAAAAGATTTGGGGATGAGCTTTCCACTGTTGATGCACTCATTGCTCCCATGAATGGTATTTGTTGAGTACAATTGGAGATATCTGGCAAGAATGTTTGGTTCTGTGACAATTGGCCTAATTTTTTTGAATACCATTCTATTTGTTATGTGTACCTTTTAGTCTTCAAATATGAAGGAAATTCATATTTCCATGTTCATTTATTTCATAAGACTGTCACTGAGATTCAATATCCTTCAAGCAAGAATTGAAATTGGAAAATCAGGTGGACGTAATAGACTTAGATGATAGTCACGATACAGACGCAACTGTTTAGCCAACTCATATTTGCAATTACGTTGTACTATTCAACAGGTTGGCACTGTTATGTCAAGTCCGGTCAGATGAAAAACAGGAGCGGTGAATAATTTTGTAAACTTTTGCACTACACATCATTAGTCTGTTGCTGTTGCACCAAGTCTAGTCATGTCAAGCACATTCGACAAACATATGTGCCAACAAACGTCACCATTTAGCCAAGTCTTGTTCGCAGTTATGTCTGTGTTGTTCAATAGCTCGACATAGTTTCAACCAATCCAGCCTGATCAAACACATTCATATCAATAATTATAAACTTTTGCAATGCACTACTTTGATGTCCAAAAAGGATAACTGAAAAGTTTCTCAAAAGATTTGGGGATGAGTTTTCCCCTATTGCTAAGCTTATTGTTCTCACTTGTGGCATTTGGTGAGTGGGATTGAGGATATCTGGCAAGAATGTTTTTTCTATGATGGTTAGCCTGATTTTGTTGAATACAATTCTATTTGTATATGTACCTTTTAGACTTCAAATATGAAGGAAACTTGTATTTCCATGTTCATTTATTTCATAAGACTGCCGCTGAGATTCAAATTCCATCATGCAAAATTGTAAATAGGAAAATCAGCTGCACATAATACACTTAGACGATAGTCATGATACAAACGCCATTGTTTAGCCAACTCATATTTGCAGTTACGTATGTACTACTCAACAAGTTGGAACTGTTTCGTCAAGTCTAGTCAAATGAAACACAAGAGTGGTGAACAATATTTATGTGAATAATTTTGCAAACTTTTGCACAACATAACATCATCCCATTGCTGTTACACAAAGTCAAGACATATCAAACACATTGGACAAACAACTTGAACCAACAAACGTCACAGTTTAGCAAAGTCATGTTCGCAGTTATATATATATATATATATATATATACTATTCAATAGCTCGGCACTGTTTCCTCCAGTCTAGTCAGATCAAACACATTCATGTGAATAATTACGCAAACTTTTGTGATGCACTGTTTTGATGCCTTGAAAAGTTTCTAAAAAGATTTGGGGATAAGCTATCCACTGTTGTGGCACTCATTGTTCCCACAGGCAATATTTGGCAAGTGGGATTGGACAAATCTAACAAGAACATGAGGTTCTATGACAGTTGGCCTGATTTTGTTGAATACCATTCTATTTGTTATGGCAACCTTTTCGTCTTCAAATGTGAAGGAAATTCGTATTTCCATGTTCATTTATTGCATAAGACTGCCACTGAGATTCAATATCCTTCAACCAAGAATTGTAAATTGGAAAATCAAGTGGACATAATAGACTTAGATGATAGACATGATACAGATGCAACTATTTAGCCAATTCTTGTATGCAGTTATGTATGTCCCATTCAACAACTCGGCACCTTTTCTTCGAGTACATTTAGACAAGACAAAGGGGAATGATGAATAATCTTCACTTGAATAATTATGCAAACTTTTACACTAAACATCATCAAACCATTGCGGTTGCAGCAATTCTAGTTATATCAAGCATATTCAACTAACCACATGCACCAACAAACGTCGCTGTTTAGCCAAGTCATGTTCGCAATTATGTATTTACTATTCAATGGCTTGGCATTGTTTCACCCAGTCCAATCAGATTAGACACATTCACATGAATAATTTTAAAAAAATTGCATTGCATTATTTTGATGGCTTCAGAGGATCCCTAAAAACTTTGTAAAAAAATTTGGGAATGAGCTGTCCACTATTGCTACACTCATTGTTCCCACTGGTGGTATTTGGCAAGTGGGATGGGAGAAATCTGGCAAGAACGTTTTGTTCTGGGACAATTGGACTAATTTTGTTGAATACCATTCTATTTGTTATAGGTACCATTTAGTCTTCAATATGAAGGAAATTTGAATTTCCATGTGCATCTATTTCATAAGACTGCCACTAAGATTCAATGTCTATTATGAAGAATTGTAAATTGAAAAATCATGTGCACATAATACACTTAGACGATAGTCACAATACAAACGCCACTATTTAGCTAACTCATGTTTGCAGTTATGTATGTACTATTCAACAGCTCAGCACTATTTCTTTAAGTCCAGTCAATTGAAACATAGGAGTGGTAAATAATCTTCACATGAATAATTTTGCAAACTTCTGCACTGCACATTATCAGCCCATTGCTGTTGCACCAAGTCTAGTCATGTCAAACACATTCGACAAACCACATGCGCCAACGGACATCACTGTTTAGCCAAGTCATGTTCGTAGTTATGTGTGTACAGTTCAACAGGTCGGCATAGTTTCAACCAACCCAGCCAGATCAAACTCATTTACGTTAATAATTATGCAAACTTTTGTGATGCACAGTTTTTAGGGCTACAAAGGATGCCTGAAAAGTTTCTAAAAAGATTTAAGGATGAGCTTTCCATTGTTGCTACACTCATTGTTCCCACTAGTGGTCTTTGGTAAGTGGGATTGGAGATATCTGGCAAGAATGTTTGGTTCTTAACGGTTGGCCTGATTTTGCCGAATACCATTCTATTTCTTATGTGTACCTTTTAGTCTTCAAATATGAAGGAAATTCGAATTTCCATGTTCATTTACATCATAAGATTGCCACTAAGATTCAATATCCATCAAGCAAGAACTGTAAATTGAAAAATCAAGTGGACATAATAGACTTAGATGATAATCGTGATACAGACTCCACTGTTTAGACAACTAATGTTTGTTGTAATGTATGTAGTATTCAATAGCTTGGCACTGCTTCTTCATGTCTAGTTGGATGAAACACAAGAATGATGAATAATCTTCTCGTGAATAATTATTCAAACTTTTGCACAGCACATCATCAGCCCGTTGTTGTTGCACCAAGTCTAGTCAAATCAAACATATTCGACAAACCACATGCATAAACAGACGTCACTATTTAGCCAAGTCATTTTCACGGTTATGTGTTTACTATCCAATAGCTCGGCATTGTTTCACCCAGTCCAGTAAGATAGAACACATTCACGTCAATTATTAAACAAACTTTTGCAATGCACTGTTTTGATTGCCGTAAAGGATCCCTAAAAGGATTGTTAAAAAATGAAGGAAATTCTATTTGTTATGGGTACTTATTTGTCTTCAAATATGAAGGAAATTCAAATTTCCAAGTTCTTTTATTGAATAAGACTGCTAATGAGATTCAATATCTATCAAGCAAGAATTGTAAATTGGATAACCAGGTGAACATAATAGACTTACACAATAGTCATGATATAGACACCACTCTTTAGACAACTAATGTTTGTAGTTATGTATGTACTATTCACTAGCTCAGCACAACCTCTTCAAGTCCAATTAGATGGAACACAGCAATGGTGAATAATATTCTCGTGAATAATTAAGCAAACTTTTACATTGCACATCATCAGCACATTGCTGTTGCACCAAGTTAAGTCATATGAAACACATTCAACAAACCGCATGAACAAACGGATGTCACTATTTAGCCAAGTCCTGTTCGCAGTTATTTATTTACTATCCAATAACTTGGAATTGTTTCACACATTCCAGTTAGGTCAAACACATTCACGTCAATAATTATGGAAACTTTTGTAATGCACTGTTTTGAAGGATGTAAAGGTTCCTTAAAAACTTTGTCAAAAAATTTGTGGGTGAGCTACCCACTATTGCTACACTCATTGTACCCGCTAGTGGTATTTCGCAGGTCAAATTAAAGAAATCTGGTAAGAATGTTTGGTTCTATGACGGTAGGCCTAATGTTGTTGACTACCGTTCTATTTGTTATGTGAAACTTTTAGTCTTCAAAGATGAAGGAAATTCGAATTTCCATGTTAATTTATTTCATCAGACTACCACTAAGATTCAATATCCATCAAGCAAGCAAGAATTGTAAAATTAGAAAATCAGGTGGACATAATAGACTCAGACGATAGTCACGATACGGACGCCACTATTTAGCCAACTCATGTTTGCAGTTATGTATGTACTATTCAATAGCTGGAACTGTTTTGTCTAGTCTGGTCAGATGGAACAAAGGAAAGGTGAATAATCCGCACGTGAATAACTATGCAATCTTTTGCACTGCACATCATCAGCCTATTGTTGTTGCACTAAGTCTAGTCATTTCAAACACATTCAACCAACCACATGCACCATCAGAAGCTAAGTCATGTTCGCAGCTATGTATGTACAACTCAGCAGCTCGGCAATATTGCTCTAGTCCAGTCAAATCAAACACATTCACGTCAATAATTACACAAACTTTTCCAATGCACTGTTTTGATGGATGCAGATGATCCCTGAAAAGTTTATGAAAAGGTTTTTGGGATGAGCTATCCACTGTTGCTACACTCATTGTTCCCACTAGTGCTATTTGGCAAGTGGGATTGAAGAAATCTGGCAAGAACGTTTGATTCTGTGACAGTTGGCCTGATTTTGTTGAATACCATTCTATTTGTTATAGGGACCTTTTAGTCTTCAAATATAAAGGAAACTTGAATTTCCATTTTATTTCATTGTATAAGACTGCCACTGAGATTCAATATCTATCAAGAAAGAATTGTACACCGGATAACAAGGTTGACATAATAGACTTAGACGGTAGTCATGATACAGATGCCACTGTTTAGACAACTCATGTTTGAAGTTATGTATGTACTATTGAATAGCTCGACACTACTTCTTCAAGTCTAGTAAGATGAAACACCAGAATAGTGAATAATCTTCAGGCGAAAAATTATGCAAACTTTTGCACTTCACATCTTCAGCCCGTGGCTGTTGCACCAAGTGTTGTCACATCAAATACATTTGACAAACCACATGCACCAACAGACATCAGTAATTAGCCAAGTCATGTTCGCAGTTATGTATATACTATTCAACATCTCGGCACTGTTTTATCAAGTCCAGTTAGATCAAACGCATTCACGTTAACAATGATGCAAACTTTTACAATGCACTATTTTGATGGCAACATAGGATCCCCAAAAAAATTTTTGAAAATATTTGGGGATGAGCTGTCTACTGTTGCTACAATCATTGTTCCTATAGGTGGCATTTTGCAAGTGGGATTGGAGAAATCTGGCAAGAATGTTTGGTTCTGTGATAGTTGGCATGACTTAATAGAATACCATTCTATCTGTTATGGGTACCTTTTAGTCTTTACATATGAAGGAAATTCAAATTTTCATGTTCATTTCATTCATAAGAATGCCACTAAGATTCAATATCCATCAAGCAAGAATTGTAAATTGGAAAACCAGGTGGACATAATAGACTTACACGATAGTTACGATATAGATGCCACTGTTTAGCCAACTCATGTTTGCAATTATGTATGTACTATTCAATAGCTGGCATTGTTTTGTCAAGTCTAGTCAGATGAAATACAAGAATGGTGAATAATCCGAACGTGAATAACTATGCAAACTTTTGCACTGCACATCATTAGCCTGTTGTTGTTGCACCAACTCTAGTCATATCGAACACATTTGACAATCCACACACGCCAATTGACGTCACTATTTAGCCAAGTCATGTTCCCAGTCATGTATATACTATTCAACAACTCGGAATTGTTTCACCGAGTCCATTCATATCATACCCATTCACGCTAATACTTATGCAAACTTTTGCAATGCACTATTTTGATGGCTACAGAGGATGTCTGAAAAGTTTCTGAAAATTTTTAGGGATGAGCAATCCATTGTTGCTATAATCATTATTCCCACTAGTGGTATTTGGGAAGCGAGATTGGAGAAATCTGGCAAGAATGTTTAGTTCTGTGATGGTTGGCCTGATTTTGACGAATACCATTCTATTTGTTATGGGTACCTTTTAGTCTTCAAATATGAAGGAAATTCAAATTTCCGTGTTCATTTATTTCATAAGACTACCATGGAGATTCAATATCCATCAAGCAAGAATTGTAAATTGGAAAAACAAATGGACATAATAGACTTACATGATAGTCACGATATAGACGCCACTATAGACTTACAGATAGTCACGATACAGACGCCACTGTTTAGCCAACTCATTTTTGTAGTTATGTATGTACTATTCAACAACTAGGCACAGTTTCACCAAGTCTAGTCAAATGAAACACGAGAATGGAAAATAATCTTCACATGAACAATTATTCACACTTCTGCACCACACATCATTAACCCGTTGTTGTTGCACCCAGTCTAGTCATATCAAAAACCTTTGACAAACAACATGTGCCAACAAACATCACAATTTAGCCAAGTCATGTTCACAGTTATGTACTATTCAACAGTTCAGCACTATTTCACCTAATCTGGTAAGACCAAATACATTCACATCAATAATTATGCAAACTTTTGCAATGCACTATTTTGATAGGTACATAGGATCCCCGAAAAGTTTCTAAAAATATTTGGGTATGAGTTGTTTACTGTTGCTACACTCATTGTTCCTATAGGTGGCATTTTGTAAGTGGGATTGGAGAAATCTAGCAAGAACGTTTAGTTCTATGACGGTTGGCCTGACTTAATAGAATACCATTCTACTTGTTATGGGTACCTTGTAGTCTACAAATATGAGGTAAATTCGAATTTTCATGTTCATTTCATTTATAAGACTACCACTAAGATTCAATATCCATCAAGTGAGAATTGTAAATTGGAAAATGAGGTGGACATAATAGACATACACAATAGTCATGATAGAGATGCCACTATTTAGCCAACTCATGTTTGCAGTTACGTATGTACCATTCAACCGTTGGAATTGTTTTGTCAAGCCTAGTCATATGAAACAAAGGAATGGTGAATAATCCTCACTTGAATAATTATGAAATCTTGTCCACTACACATCATCAGCCTGTTGCTATAGCACAAAGTCTAGTCATATCAAACACATTCAACAAACCACGCATGCCAACAGACACCACTATTTAGCCATGTCATGTTCATAGTTGTGTATGTACTATTCAATAGCTCAGCACTAATTCATCTAGTCAAATCCAATCAAACTAATTCACATTAATAATTACGTAAACTTTTGCAATACACTGTTTTGATGGATGCAAAGGATCCCTGAGAAGTTTCTAAAAAGATTTACGGATGAGCTGTCCATTGTTGCTACAATCATTATTCCCACTAGTGGTATTTGGCAAGTGGGATTGGAGAAATCTAACAAGAACGTTTGGTTCTATGACAGTTGGCCTGATTTTGTTGAATACCATTCTATTTGTTATGGATACCTTTTAGTCTTCAAATATGAAAGAAATTCAAATTTCCATGTTCATTTATTTCATAAGACTACCACTAAGATTCAATATCCATCAAGCAAGAATTGTAAATAGTTAAATTAGGTGGAAAAAATAGACTTACATAATAGCCAAGATATAGACGCCACTGTTTAGCCAACTCATGTTTGTAGTTATGTGTGTACTATTCAACAACTTGGCACAGTTTCACCAAGTCTAGTCAGATGAATCACAAGATGGGTGAATAATCTTGACATGAATAATTATGCAAACTTTTGCACCACACATCATTAGCTTGTTGTTGTTGTACTAAGTCTAGTCATATTGAAAACCTTCGACAAACATGTGCCAACAGATGTCACTATTTAGACAAGTCGTGTTCGTAGTTATGTATGTACTATGCAACAGCTCAGCACTATTTCACCTAGTCTGGTCAAATCAAACACATTCACATCAATAATTACGCAAACTTTTGCAATGCACTGTTTTGATGGCTACAGAGGATCCCTGAAAAGTTTCTAAAAAGATTTAGGGATGACCTATCATAATTGTTGCACTTATTGTTGCTACTCAAAATTTTGCACAGTCATCATCAACTTGTTACTGTTGCACCAGGTGTAGTCATATCAAACAGATTCAAAAAACCAAATGCACCAACAGATGTCATTGCTTTTCCAAGTCATGTTTGCAGTTGTGTAAATACTATTCAATAGATGGGCACTGCTTCACCCAGTGCAATCAATAATTACGTAAAATTTTGCAATGCACTATTTTGATGGCTGCATAGGATCCTTGAAAAGTTTATAAAAGGATTTGGGGATGAGCTATCCACTATTGCTACAATCTTTGTTCCCACTGGTGGTATTCGGCAAGTGATTTTGGAGAAATCTAGCAAGCACATTTGGCTCTTTGACGGTTAGCCTGATTTTGTTCAATACCATTCTATTTGTTATAGGTACCTTTTAGTCTACAAATATGAGGGAAATTCGAATTTCCTTGTTCATTTCTTTCGTGAGACTACCACTAAGATTCAATATCCATCAAGCAAGAATTGTAAATTGGAAAATCTGGTGGACATAATAGACTTACACAATAGTCATGATAGAGGCACCACTGTTTAGCCAACTAATATTTGCAGTTATGTATGTACTATTCAACTACTAGCATTGTTTTGTCAAGTCTAGTCAAATGAAACACAGGACTGGTGAATAATCCTCACTTGAATAATTATGCAAACTTGTGCACTACACATCATCAACCCGTTGTTGTTGCACCAAGTCTAGTCATATCGAACACATTTGATAAACCACACACGCCAACGAACGTCACTATTTAGCCAAGTCATATCCGCAGTTATGTATGTACTATTTAACAGCACGGCACTATTTCACCCTGTGCAGTCCGATCAAACCAATTCAAGTTAATAATTATGCAAGTTTTTATAATGCACTGTTTTGATGGCTACAAAGGATCCTTAAAAAGTTTCATGAGATGTCCATTATTTCTACAATCATTATTCCCACTAGTGATATTTGGCAAGTGGGATTGGAGAAATCTAGCAAGAAAGTTTGGTTCCGTGACGATTGGCCTGATTTTGTTGAATACCATTCTATTTGTTATGGGTACCTTTTAGTCTTCAAATATGAAGGAAATTCGAATTTCCATGTTCATTTATTTCATAAGACTGCCACAAAGATTCAATATCCATCAAGCAAGAATTGTAAATTGGAAAATCAGGTGGACATAATAGCCTTACACAATAGTCACGATACAAACGCCACTATTCAGCCAACTCATGTTTGTAGTTATCTATGTACTATTCCATAACTCGGCACAGTTTCACCATGTCTAGTCAAATGAAACACAGGAATGGTGAATAATCTTCACATTAACAATTATGAAAACTTTTGCACTACACATTAATCTTCACATTAACAATTGTGCCAACAGAAATCACTATTTAGCCAAGTCATGTTCGTAGTTATGTATGTAATATTCAACAGTTCATCACTATTTCACCCTGTCTGGTCAGATCAAACACATTCACGTCAATAATTACGCAAACTTTTGTAATGCACTGTTTTGATGGCTACAGAGGATCCCTGAAAAGTTTTTGAAAAAATTTAGGGACGAGTTGTCCACTGTTGCCACACTCATTGTTCCCACTTGTAGTATTTGTCAAGAGAGATTGGAGAAATCTAGGAAGAACGTTTGGTTCTATGTCGGTTGGCCTGATTTTGTTGAATACCATTCTATTTGTTTTGGTTACCTTTTAGTCTACAAATATGAAGGAAATTCTGATTTCCATTGTTAAGGACACATTTGATGTAATTGACTAATCCTTTAACAAATCACACTTTACTTGTAATTGGGTAGATCCAGGATGGTTTAAGACATCAAGAAACATGTTGTTCAAGTCAAGTGTTAAAATCCTGCAAGTCTGACCAAGAAACAGGTGAAGGAAGTGTTGTTCATTAAAGCTAGACAGATGTTTTGAACGAATCTTATCTATCAAGATTTAAAGTTGAAGCTCGACACAAGCTCAACACAAGCTGTATCTGTCGAGAATTGCGAAATTAGAATTTCTAGATCTAATTACACGCATATCCTTGAGTATTTATGTTGGGTTTCTTTTCTCACAACCCTAGACATATATAAGGATTATGTTGAGAGCCGTCACAAGTGATGCAAAAGGTTGTTGCACTTCTTATTGCACACATATTGTGATCGGAGACAGAAATTGCTCTAGTTCATCTTTCTCTCTGTAGAAGCTACTGCAACTTTGCACCAAGGGTTTTGTGACCTAGGAGTTTCTTGATCTTCATGTTGATGAACTGAAGAACTTTGCAACCAACATCTTCCTCAAGTTGGTGTGTTAGTCACGTACTGGGATTCGTGCATTGAACGGAGAGATTACCACTACAATACAAGTCCAACTGTGTATTGGGGTAAAGGTTCAACTATAGGTTGGTATTAGGTACTGGGATTCCGTATACTTGTAACTACTTGTTTTAATAATAGTGGATTCTCAGGAGTTGTGACCTTTAATTCACCCAATGGGGTTTTGCCTCAGTGGTTTTCCCCATTCGTAAACAAATCACTTGTGTCAAATTTATTTTCCACTGCATTTAACTTAGTTGATGATTTGTTTGTGCTACCACTCTATTGCATGTTAAATTGACTTAATTAATTAACTTGAATAATTAATTAATTAATATGCCAACAGGGTCAATACATTTTTGGCTTATTAAGTGGTGTTAGAGCGAACACACTCTAATTAGGTTTAATCTTTGCTGTGTGATCCATTAACCCCTGTTTGTCATGGATATAGAACAATCTCTTATTATACCTCCTTTATTTGATGGCACTAACTATGCATACTAGAAAGTATGCATGAGAGCTTTCTTGTATTCTTTAGATGAAAAAGTGTGGTAAGCTATGGAGATTGGCTGAACTAAGCCAAAAGAAGTGCCGGCTGATTGGGATGATGCCAAGATCAAATCGGCAAATATCAACAGCAGAGCATTGAATACACTATTCAGTGTGGTGACCAATGAGGAGTTTAAGAAGATATTCTCAACTTGCTAAGGAAGCATGGACAATCCTCCAAACAACCTATGAAGGGACTAAGGCTGTCAAGAATTCAAAGCTCCAAAGGCTCACTACTAGCTTTGAGGAGATAAAAATGGAGGAGGATGAGTCGTTTGATGAGTTTTATGCCAAGCTAAAGGACCTAGTCAACTCAACCTTTAATCTTGAGGAAACCATTCCTCAACGCAAGGTTGCACGAAAGGTGCTAACGTCTCTGCCTGAGAGATTTCATGCCAAGATCACTTCCATTGAAAAATCAAAGGATATTGATTCTATTCCTTTAACGGAGCTTGTTGGCAACTTGCAAACCTATGAATTGGGTTTGACAAGAATTGGGAAAGGAAGCAAAAGCAAGAGCATGGCACTGAAGGGCAAAAGTGATGAGACAGATGAGTCCTCTGATGATGAAGATTTCAAGATGAAATCCTACATCACTAGGTAGTTCAAGAAGTTCATGAAGAATGCCAATGTGAAAGGATTTGATAAGGACTGTAAGCAATCCAGTTCTTCACATTTCAAAAGCCAAGATAGAGGAAAGAAGGATGCTAAGGATGGTGGTCAGTACACTATTCCCTCCAAACCAAAGTGCTTCTGATGTCAAGGTTTTGGACACATGAACAAGAATGTCTAACATATCTTAAGTCAATTGGGAAAAGCAAGGCTCTTGCTACTACCTCGAGTGATACCAAGCCTAAGACCAAGTCAGATGACAGTGATGATGAGGGAATCTTGATTGCTTTTACTACCACAGTGAGTCCTACTGAGGGGATCATAGAAGAAGTGGATGAAGAAGAGGACTTGGTGGAATCCAAGTTTGAGAAGATGGATGATTAGGATGACATCCATTCAGCCTATGCTAAGTTGTACAAGGTGTTTGAAAGGCATGAGAAATTGTATAGGCAGTCCACTAAGAACCTTAGTGAAGCGGAGCTGGAACGAGAGGAGCTCTCTACCAAGGTGTTAGAATGTGTGCCCTTAAATCCTATTATATGATGCTATGTATGACTTAATGTTGTGTTTAATAAAGTTGTTTTATTTTTATCTAAAATAATGGTAACATGAATATTGGGACATTATCATATAGTCCATGAGATGCATGCATAGTATGTGATTTATGTGATTTAGTCACAAAAGATATAAATCACAAGTTCTTTATAAACTCATAATTTTAGTTCGTAGTCAATGATGAAATTGGGCATTTCATCTGCAAAGACTATAACATATCAACTAAGATGATTTGTCTTACTCATGGAAATGGAGATTTCTAGTTGCTATGTTGATATATTTTAAGAGTTAAGACATATTGAACTGGACTGCTGTGAGATTTATTATTCCTCTAACGACTGTCAAATGAATAAAAAACTCACGACTTATATTTATATGAACTCTTAATCCTGAGAGGATAATGGACGTGATTATAAAGTGTAGGTTGCTTTGATATATCAGGATTGAGGTTTAAAGATATGATCAAAACCTTAGTATGTTGGGCAACCACATTTAGTGTTAATGGAACATATATTTTCAAGATGGAATTCATAATCTCTTAACGGAGATATAAAATATTCACTTGAGATAAATTTAATGGGTTTGGTTATTCAGAGTATTAGGCCTAACCACTTTAGTAAAGAGTTACTAAAGTACATATTTATGGGATTGGATTTCATAAATATATGATGAATAACTTTAAAGGATTAAACTAGGTAATCAAGAAATTAAGATGTAGTAATCTTCAAAGTGGCAGGTTATATTCATGACTTTGTATTACTACGAATATTTTATAAAGAGATTGCATGTACAATAAAGTCTTGGAATATAATTTATAAATAAGGCCTATAGTGAAACTATATTTATATAGTGGTATTAAATATAGTTAATGGTAACTTTGAACTTGTCAAGAGTTGACAAAAAAGCCCAAGGCCCATTGGAGCTAGTGTCTTATTGGTCCCTTTTGGTCCCACTCCAAGCCACACACTTAAACCCAATTGGAAAGGCCCAATAGGCCAGCCCAATTAGATAATCAGTTAGATACAAAAGGAGAAACATACATAATTTTGTAAGACTGAAAAAGAATAACACTATTGTGAAAAAGTGTGTAAGAAGTGTTACACACTTTGAAATTCTCCCTTGGAAAACTGATTGAAATACCACACTTCTTGGGCGTTAGTGGAATTGGAGTGAAAATTAAAAGTGTTCCCAAGTGATTCTGATCTTCGTTTTTGAAATTCACTGCACCAAGGTACACTCTCTTGTTCCTAAATTTTGAAACTTACATAGTACGTGTTAACATTTATGAAAGAAGTAGACCTGTTATTTTTTTGCTGCGTATGTTTTGTGTGCGATACAAACATGTTTTTATCCAACACGAGGCTGATGAAGCTAACCAAGTCATTGGAGCATTACGTTTTGAGAACAATTTCTTCACTGAAAGAACCAAGAAGCTTAAGTAGAGTTCTTCCAAGTTCGAATCAATTAGAAAGGACTTCTAGTGCAAAGCTAGATCAAATGCTGAACCTCCAGAAATCAGCTTCTGACAAAACTAGCTTGGGGTATGAACTCTCTAACTCTTCTCATATTGCCTCTTCTAGTGGAACTGTGTTTGTCTCACCTACTAATAATGTTAATCCTAAGAATGATGTGGCTAAAATTGAAATAGCTAGTGAGAACTTAGATAAAGGCAAACCTATTTTAGGAGCACCCCCTAAGGTTGAGAATAAAGAGACTAGAAACCCTAGGGCTAAGAAAGACGATAAGGCTAAAATAAGAAGTCTCAACCAAATAAGCCACAATTTTGTCATCACTATGGAGGTTCAGGGTATACTCGCCCAAATTGCTACAAGTGGTTAGCCACTAAACAAAACAATAGTATGCTCTCGTTTGGAAACCAGAATCAGTTTCCATCCTCTCTAGCCCCTTTTGGAGATCTTCTCAAGGCCCTCATATTCCTTTCAAACTTGAACGGTTTCCATTCTTCCCCCTTACCTTCGTATCAAAGGTTCACACAAAGGAAAGGTTCTTCCAAGGTGTGGAAGGAAAAAGGTTAAAAGTGATTCAGTCACTTTTTCTCTCTCTCTTATTCTTGCATTACTTGTGTGTTTTGCTTTCTAGCTTTGAGTCAGTCTAGTTTTATGCTTTGTTTGTTTAACATGTTTTTGTTTGTTTGTTTTCAGTTTTTCTTTATTTTATTTTTCATAAAAATAAAATCAAAAGTGAAAAATTAGAAAAATACAAAAAACAGTGTGTGTTTGTGTATATTGGTACTTGTGTACCTTGGATGGCCATTGAAACAAAGTTTTCTAAACGTTGTATCTCTTGTAGCTTAGATGGGCACTTTAATGCACAACTAAAAAAGTGAGCTTTGTGGCTCGTGTTTGTGATGAGTACAATTAAGTAATCTCTTATAATTAACACTCATATCACTCTTTTTGATGGGAAGGACTAGAAAATCCTAAGAGAAATGCATAAATAAACATCTCACCACTAAAGTTTTCCAATTATGTATAGTGTAAGATTGAATTTAATCAACCATGTGTTAGCTTTATTTAGTGCCAAATTTGCTTGTAATTCAGCATGTAGAAACCCTGTATTTAGGTGGGAATGATGTAAGGATAGTGCGTGAGAGAGTGTGAAGAAAACTCAAGATGTGTGCAATTCAAAGGAGTCTTGCGGCTGGATCTCATGACTGGATCGCGATTGGCAAGTAGCCGGAATGGCACACATGTGAAGCATGCAAAGGAGCTGAAGGATCTCAAGAGCTGGAGCACTACAAGGCAAAACTTCCAATCTGGCCTGGCAGTTAACTCACGACTCATTCTAGTCGCGAGGTTGAGTCACCAGAATGCCTTGTTTGGATGAAAATTGACGTTTCACATTCCTCATCCACCCTACTATAAATACCCTTATACCCACGAAATGTAGAGAGCTTCTAAAGAGAATTTTTTAGAGAGAAACCCTAAAGAAAAACAAGATTAACTCATCCATAATCTTCATCCTTTGATTCTCCAAATTCCTCTACTCTTGCCCTCTCCATTGTCATATCCTTGAGAGGTACATTTTCCAAATCCTTATCTCACCATACCCATATTAGTGAGGAGGTATTTTGGTGCTTGGGAAGTAGTTCAGAAGGGACCAATTTATTTGGTTGATGCAATGGGTGATTGCGAGATCCAGTAAGCTAGGGAAGACAAGGTTCGGCGTAACCTTGTTGGAGCAAGAAGCTTGGAGGGCTTAGGTGCACTAGGTAGATTAGGCTTGGAGGGTCTTCTACTATTCATGTATCCCAACTTTATTCTCTAGTGAATTATTGACCGCTTGGAAGGTGGTGGAGAGGTTTTTCACCGAGTACTTCAGTTTTCTCTTCGATAACACGTCACTGTGTTATCTTTGTGTTTGCATCTCTCTTCCCTTTATCTTTACCATCTAATTACAGCTGTGTTTATGATTAATTATGGTTTAGAGTGTGTTACCAATTTGGTTATAGCTTATATTTCATATTCCGCACATATACTGTTTGATCATTGGTGTTTTATATACTATTTGAACTTTCATATAGCATCTATGTGCTTCGGCATAGCAAAATTGTGATGTTTAAGCTTACTTAATTGGGTATTTCTTTTCTCTACCTTATATGCCCATGCATGCTATGCTAAAAAAGAAATAGAAAAATATGCGAAGAAAATCAAAAGCAAAAAGAATCAAAATGCTTTCAAATAGGGTTGTAAGTGTGTATCTAGGAGATGTGGGAATTATAGGATGTACCTCGAAGGTGATAATCCCATCAAGCAATTATGATTGTGTGTAAGTGTATTTGTTTTTCTCATATCTCAAATTATCATAATATGAGACACCTATGCAATCTTGCTATGTTTTGACACACAACATGCAAATTCTTGGCTACTTTTGATACATGTGCAAATACAATGTGATTTGGCCATCACAAGGAATACATATATTAATATATGCTCACTAAACTGTTTTAACTTTTTTTTGAAATATAAAATTGGTTAGACTTGTTGTGTGTGTGTGTGTGTGTGTGTGTGTGTGTGTGTTTTGGATCATGAATGCTTTGCATATATGTTAAGAGATGTTTTGAGAGCTTAATATGTTGATTGGATCTATGTTTGAGTGGCTTGCTTGTTGCATTCATCTCTTTGTGTTTTTCCCTCCTTTAAAGACTCCTTTTCTTCAAGCTTGACAGCTTCTCAACAGATCCTCAAGAGATTCCCTTCTATCGAGCCCCTCTTTCTTCTTGTCTCGACAGATCTTAACACAATCTCGATCCATCGAGGTTTCTAGGTTTGTTCTCAATAGATTCTCAACAACTTCTTCAATCCATCGAGAAACTTCCTGTCTGGCCAATAGATTCTTGACAGCTTCTCAATCCATTGAGGTATTTTTTTCCATCAACAGATCCTCGATAGCACTCGACAGATTCATTTCTATTAAGATTTAGTGCTCGACGGATCTCAACTCAACCGATATCTCGATCCATTGAGCTGCAATTTATATTTAAGGTCTGAGAGCGAATCAGATTCATTTCTCACTTCTTTTTCTCGACAGTAAACCTTTTTCTCTCCCTTCAAACAACTTTTTCTCACTCAAATCTCTCTACCCACTGCATTTTGGGCCTAAATCAAGATCAAGTCACTTAGTAAGCTTCATAAACCCTCATTTCTCATGCATTCATCCATTCTCTTTGCATTTTAACAATGTTTCATGAATTTAGATGTGTGTTTGTTTTTTTGGAATGTGTACTGGTAGGTTTGGATTGGGTTTTACCCATGATGGAATTTCAAATTTTGCACGTCACATGTTCATGCATATGTATCCTTTCATTTCTCTAATTCTGGTTTTGTGATGTCTCTCTCTCTCTCTCTCTCTCTCTCTCTCTCTCTCTCTCTCTCTCTCTCTCTCTCTCTCTCTCTCTCTCGGATGGACTGCACATGGCACCCAAAGTGCGTAAATCCACTCCTGGCTGAAATCCTCTAAAAGGTTCCGGTTCTTCTTCTTTTGATTTCGTTCCCCCTCTTCACGTTTAGTTCTATGATGAGAAGGCCTGAAAGGACTTCTTGGAGAACTTTCAGAAATGTGGCGTTCATCCGGAGCTCCATGTTATTTCGTCAAACTTTTTCGACACTCCTCTCCCCGTCATCATTCAAACTTGGGGCTGGGAATCTCTACTTGAGAGTCCCTTGAGGTGTCCCATCGTGTTTATACAGGAGTTTTATCCCAATATACACGGTATTGATATCTCTGTACCTCGATTTGCCATGACATTTCGAGGTGCACGTATCGTAATTTACTCCGAATCTTATATCTGAGGTACTACGTGTTCCAAAGGTAGTGCATCCTAAATACCCCGACTATGATCGTCTTCGAACTGTGTCCAAAAAGGAGCTTCTATCTCATTTTTGTGAGACTCCTTCCACATGGGGTGGTAAGCTAAACACCTTATGCTCAGGCTTTGCAAAAGGTCTGAGGTTCTTGAACATGGTGATGACATTTACTCTTACTTCATTGTCTCATTATATCTCTATCACAGAGCCTCATGTTCATTTTCTCCTTGCTCTTTTGGAGGACCTGTCCATAGACTTTCCCTCTGACTTTATCACTTCCATCCTTGATGTCTATCATGATATGGCGACTCGTGATAAGCTCATCTTTCCTTCAGCTATCACATGGATCCTTCACCACTTTTCCATTTCCATTCTTAATTCTCTTTACTTCACCACCATGGGTGCCATCAGCACCAATTATGTTCAGCATAGCGAGGCCCAACTTCGACTGAAGTGGCCACGTGGGGCGTCTACCAATCTTGTAGCTTCTGTTGTTCCTTCCACCTCTGCTCCTTCTTCCTCGACTGGTGATGTGACGCTGGAGGCTATCATGGTGTAGCTTTAGCGCATGAATGCTCGCCATGACACTCTCTCTGATGAGTTGTGTTAGGTGAACACTTGTGTCGGTCGTATAACACATCGATAGGCTTACCTTGGTGGCTTCGCTGCTTCTCAGTCTCCTTCTCCAAAGGCTTTGGTAGATGAGGATGGTGAGGATAGTGATGATGGTGATGATGAGGATGCTAGCTCTTCCAGTGATGATGAGATGATGACCTCTTAGTGACTTGCCCTTTGTCATACGTAACAAAAAAAGGGGAGTAGTTTTGGGATGAGATGAGATTAGTCTTGTACTTAGGGGGAGAGTTAGTATAGGACATATTATTTAGGGGGAGTGTCTATACATTTTTGAGGGATGTAGTGAGGTTCTTATGTATTTCTTTTCTTTCTTTACTTTTACCTTATGTATACTGGTCTTGTGACCATTTATCTATTGACATACATTGTTCTTATCTTTTCACATATATATATGATTATGTATGTTGTTCTTCACATATCTCTCCATGTTTTGTTTCTTTTCTCTCTTTATACACATGTTTCTTTATGTATGCAATCTTTTATTTCTGTTTCACATAAGATGCCTTGATGAGTTTTGTTTAAGTGTTTCAGAAAGATAGGTTGTTAAAGTCTACCATGCCATGAACTCTCTTCTTGCAAAGTTTTTCAAGAGTTTGCGTTAGGGTTAGAATTGTCTTGTATTTCATCAAGTGATTATGAGTGGACTGGTTTAAGACTTCTCTCATGATTATTTGTTTTACTATGGTTTTTTCATAGATTACCAAAGGGGGAGATTGTTAGGGACATATTTGATGTAATTGACTAATCCTTTGACAAAACACATTTTACTTATAATTGGGTAGATCTATGATGGTTTAAGATTTCAATAAACATGTTGCTCAAGTCAAGTGTTAAAACCATGCAAGTCTGACCAAGAAACAAGTGAAGGAAGTGTTGTTCATTAAAGCTCGACAGATGTCACGATAGAAGATTATCTAAAAAGATTTAATGTTGAAGCTCAAAATTTCCACATCTAATTACATGCATATCCTTGAGTATTTGTATAGGATTTCTTTTCTCACAACCCTAGACATATATAAGGATTATTTTAAGAGCCGTCATAAGTGACGCAAAAGGTTGCTGCACTTGTTGTTACATGCATATTATGACCAGAGACAGAAATTTCTCTAGTTCATCTTTCTCTCTATAAAAGCTACTACGTCTTTGCACCAAAGGTTTTATGACTAAGGAACTTCTTGATCTTCATGTTGATGAACTGAAGAACTTTGCAGCCAACATCTTCCTCAAATTGGTGTGTTAGTCATGTATTGGGATCTGTGCATCATTGGTTAGTCACATACTAGGATTCATGCCTTGAACTAATAGATTGTCGCTACAATACAAGTCCAATTAGGTATTGGGGTAAGGGTTCAACTGTAGGTTGGTATTAGGTACTGGGATTCCTTTTACATGTAACCACTTGTTTTGATAATAGTGGATTCTCAGTAGTGATGACCTTAAATTCACCTGGTGGGGTTTTGCCCATTCATAAACAAATCACCTGTGTAAAATTTATTTTCCATTGCATTTAACTTAGTTGGTGATTTTTTTTTTGTGCTACCATGTTATTGCATGTTAAATTGACTTAATTAATTAACTTAGATAATTAATTAATTAATTTGCCAAAGGGGTCAACACATTTTTGGCCTATCATCCATGTTCATTTATTTCATAAGACTGCCACTGAGATTCAATATCCATCAAGCAAGAATTGTAAATTGGAAAATCATGTGGACATAATAGACTGAGACGATAGTCATGATACATACACCACTGTTTAGCCAACTCATGTTTGTAGTTATGTATGTTCTATTATACAGCTCGTCACTATTTCGTCAAGTCCAACCAGATGAAACACAGGAATGGTGAATAATATTCACGTGAATAATTATGCAAACTTTTGAATTGTACATCATTAGCCCGTTAATGTTGCAACAAGTCTAGTCATATCGAACACATTCGGCAAACCACATGGGCCAACAAATGTCATAGTTTAGCCAAGTCATGTTCGTAATTATGTATGTACTATTCAACAGCTCAGCACTGTTGCACCTAGTCCAATCAGATTAAAGACATTCACTTGAATAATTACCCATGCAAAACTCCTATATATAGTCCTATACGCATGACATCTAGCTATGCCATAGTGGAAGTCACATTTTGCAATGTCAATGCACAATTAGCTAATGCCTCATTTTCTAGATAACTATAGAAGGGAGAAAGATTCCGATGAGAGGGAATACTATGCCGGACAGAGGTGGGAGTGGGACTTCTGCGTTAACAAGTCCAACGCTTTGCACAATGATCTCATGCTACTTGGAGCACCCCTGGTGGACTGTATCTCGCTGACAATGCCAAGGCGAAACATGGACCAATGTAGGCATGCAGTGGCAAAAATGCAAAAGGAGAAGAATCTGACGTTACACCGGAGGTGTAGGTATCACATGCTACAACTTGTAGAAAAGCTGGCCGCCACAACCAACAGGCAACTCACACCAGCAGAACGTAATAATGTCCTCAACTACGAGGACAACCTGTCAAAATGAATACCTATGTAAGGCATCGCCTAGTTGGGTATCGCCTAGTTGGGTTCTATGTGGTGTGTATCATGTCTAGAATTAAGGAAATGATGTTAGTACTATTAGTGTTCAATATGCAGTGCATGCATATTGATGGCATCGTGTGTAAGAATATTTAAGTTCTCTTGTATTATGCGTATAATAAATTGGTTCGATGTGTAGTACATGCATATTGAAAAATATCTGTGTGAGAATTTTTAAGTTTTATGTGTTATGCGAATAATAAATTGTCTACCTCATCGCCCTAAGTAGTCATTCAAGATTACAAATAACGTGCATGCTTGTACCAATAATAATAAGGTTTACATTATCCCCTGAAAGTAAACATTGTTCCCAACATAGTACATGTTAGGATTAGTGCCCTTAAATCCTATTGTATGATGGTATGTATGATATTAAGTATGACATTATGTATGACTTAATATTGCGATTAATAAATTTGTTTCATTATTATATAAAATAATAGTAATATGAATATTCGGACATTATCATATAGTCCATGAGATGCATAATATGTGATTTATGTGAAAAGTCACAGAAGATATAAATCACAAGTTCTTTGTAAACTCAGAATTTTAGTTCGTAGTCGGTGATGACATTGGGCATTTCATCTGCGAAGACTATAACATATCAACTAAGATGATTTGTCTTGATCTTGGAAATGGAGACTTCTAGTTGGTATTTTGATATGTTGTAAGAATTAAAACATATTGAACTGGACTGTTGTCAGATTTATTATTCTCCTAACGTCTGTCAAATGAATAATAAATCTCATGACTTCTATTTACATTAACTCTTAATCCTACGAGGATAATGGATCTGATCATAAAATGTAGGTTACTTTCATATATCAAGAATGAGATCTAAAGTTATGATCAAAACCTCAGTATGTTGGGCAGCCGCATTTAGTGTTGATGGAACATATATTCTCAAGATGGAATTCATAGTCTCTTAACGGAGATAAAAAATATTCCCTTGAGATAAGTTTAATGAGTTTAGTAATTCAGAGTATTAAGCCTAACTATTTTAGTAAGGAGTTACTAAAGTATATATTTATGAAATTGGATTTCATAAATATATGATGAATAACATAGAGGATTAAACCGAGTACTCAAGGATTAAGATGTATTAAATATAGTTAATGATAACTTTGGACTTATCAAAAGTTGATAGAAAATCCCAAGACCCATTGGAGCTAGTGTCTTATTAGTCCCTTTTGGTCCCACTCGAAACCACACACTAAAGCCCAATTGGAAAGGCCTAAAAGGCTAGCCCAATTAGATAATTAGTTATAAGGAGAGAAACATACAAAATTTTTGTAAGAACATAAAATGGTGTGTATGTGAGTGTAACACGCTCTCTTATTCTCCCTTTGAAAACTGATTGAGAGACCACACTTCTTGGGCGTAAAGTGGAATTGGAGTGAAAATTAAAAGTGTTCCTGAGCACTTCTGATCTTTTGTTTTGAATTTCACCGCACCAAGGTACGCTCTCTTGTTCTTAAATTCTGAAATTTGCATAGTACATGTTAACAATTGTGAATGAAGTAGATCTGTTAATTTTTCACTGCGTATGTTTTGTATGCAATACAAACATATAGTTTTCCATCAATTGGTATCAAAGAGGTCTTCAATTTTGAATCTGCATAACATGTTTTGTGAGTTTTGGAATTAGAGATAATAGTTTATGATGTTAGAAGATTATATATGTATCTAATTTTCTACATGGTTGTTGAAACTATGGTTTGATAAAAACTGATATTGATGTTATGTGTTGTTTAAATTTAAATTCAATTATGTTGAATTGAACTTTAAGGCTATAACATCAATGGAATTCAGTTTTGATATCAAATTCCATCTATTATGTTCATATGGTGGACGTTTGTTAATGGAAAACCGTTGAAAACTGCCCACATTTTCTCTTTAAAAACTGAATACACGGGTTTTTTGCAAGTTACCTTCTCGCGAAGTTATCTACGAAAAATGCCTCTGAAGCACAAAACTTTTCGTAGGTAAGCACAAAATAGTCGCGAGACATTCGCGAAAGTTTCTGTCTGAAATTTGTGTTGTCACTATTTTGCCTTCACTCATTTTCACGGGAAGAGATTAATTGCAAGATTCTCACGAAAATGCCACTGAAGGGAATTTTGAACTTTTTCTAAGTGTTTTCAAATTTAAAAAGTGCAAGGCTATTTGTGATTAGATCACACATCTTTCATGATTAAAAACCTTTAATTTAAAACATCTAGTGGGAGAGAGATACAAAGGTTGGATCTCACGGCCTCCATTGTCGGTTTATAATAGTATGATTAAGCACCTCGCCTTGGCGTATATGCCTTGCTCCCTTCGAAGGGTATTTAATTCATGGAACTATAGATTAAACTTCTTAATGATGGATGATATGTGTTTTTACACTAAGAACGATGACGCTACGATAGAGTTACTTAATGACTCACAAAGAATTCAGTCAATGGTGTATACTAGACTAAGTTTAATGTTAACCTCCCTTCAGAGCTATGTCATTATTACTTATAGGCTAAAGGGAATACAACATGTTATTAGTGTTTGACAAGAATTATCATGATAGCACTAGTAATGAGAATAATTTTCAATCAATTATAGTGTTTATAATTTACTTGCTTCCAAGGAATTTTAAACATGGGATTAGGCTGTCGTTGCATCTATATGTTTATATGATAAATTGATAATATCCAGTTTACTTATTTTATTCATGTTTATTATTTTTAGATTTGATCATGGCATCTTTTAGCCCACTTGTTACTATTCTTAATAAAAAAATTGCTTGGATCCAATTATGTTGACTGGAAAAGAAATTTGGACATTGTTCTTACAGTTGAAGGGCACAAATATGTGCTTACTCAACCGTGTCCTAGCTTTCCTTCATTAGATGCTCCTCCTGAGGAAAAACAGCAATATGATCGTTGGCAGAAATCTAATGAGATGACAAGTGCAGGATATAGAACTAGCTTTGGACATTATGCTAAGTCTGAAGGAGATGTTTGGTGAGCAAGACCGTTCTGCAAGGCAAGAAACCATAAGGAAAATTTATAATACCAAAATGGCTAAAGGCAGTTCAATGAGGGAGCATTGTCTTACAATGATCTCTAATTTGAATACACTGGAAGTTTTACGTACTGATATTGATGGAGAATCCCGATGGAAGTTTTACGTACCGATATTGATGGAGAATCCCAAGTGGATATGATACTCCAGTCACTACTGGAATCATTCAAGGAATTTAGACTCAATTACAATATGAACAAAAAGATTTATTCATTGTCTGAATTAATGAATGAATTGGTAGCGACGGAAGGCATTCTTGAATCTCAAAATGCTAGTATGACCAAAATACATATGAAACCACTAGAATGACCAAAATACCCCCAAAACTTTAAAAAATGACTAAAATAAATTCAAAAATCTTGTTAGGTTCTAAAGATTTAGATTTGAATATTTAGAATCACATTTGTATTGTGTTGGAAAACCGAGATCCAAACATGTCTAGCCTAGGTTTTAGGCAATGCTTAAAAGTGGGTGTTTCAAGGTTCTACCTTGCTCGACCGATCAAGAATCGTAGGCACAGTTTTTTTTTTTTTTCTACAGAATTTTAAACAAGCCCAAGCCCTCAAAAACATTTAAAGTTTCATCTAATTTTGAAAGACTTGTGTGTTACTCTTTGTGAGATCTGAGAGGTTTTGTATCTTCTAATTATACAAGAATCTACCGGAGCAAGAACTGCACTCAAGCATTGGTAGAACATAGTTGCTGCATCAAGATCATTATTGATGGTGATCTTACCTTTGAGTGGGATCTCAAAGTCACAATCAAGGCGGCTTGTGTTGGTGTAAATCCAAGAAGAGAAGGAGTCTATGGATTCGAAGCTTGCACGTGGTCGTATCAGTAAGTTACTACTAGAGGTAGCAATAGATTTAGGGTTAAATCTTATTGTAAAACTTCAATTCTCTTATAGTGGATTTGGTTTACCTTGAGGATAGCTAGATTAAATCCTCTTCAGGTTTTTACTTTGAAACGGTTCGTTTCATTGGTTTTCCTAGGTCATCATATCGTGGTGTTATTTAATTTTCCGCATCCTTGAATGATATGATTTATTTGTGTTTAATATAGGTCTGAATAATTAATCTAAGTACTCTCTTGGTTAATATATTAGGTTAAACAATCTGTTTATGGGGTCTAAATGAACAAACACATCTAAAATGACCAAAATAACCCCCCTCCCCCCAAACCCCCAAAATGAGTAAAAATACCTTGAAACCTACAAAATGATGAAAAATACACTAAAACATCTAGATTGACCAAAATACCCTCAAAACGTCTAAAATGTACAAAAATACCCCCATAACTTGTAAAATGACCAAGATACTCCCAAAACTTCTAAAATGACCAAAATACCCTATAGCCTCAAATGATTTTTTTTTTTTTCCCATTTTAGAGATTTCATGATTTCAAGGGTATTTAAGTCATTTTAGAGGTTTTTTTTTTCATTTTAGAAATTTTGGGAGTATTTTGGTCATTTTATAGATTTCAAGGGTATTTAGGCCAATCTAGAAGTTTTCGGACTTTTTTTTGTCATTTTAGAGAATTAGGGTTTTTTTCATTTTAGAGATATCGTGTGTATTTTTGGTCATTTTAGAGATTTTGGAGGTATTTTGGTCATTTTAGAGGTTTCATGGGAAATTTGGGCCATTTTAGAGGTCTCACGGGTATTTTGGTCATTTTGGAGTTTTCAAGTGTATTTTTTAGGTTATAGGGGTAACTTGGTCGTTTTGGGTCTTCCAAGAGTATTTGTAGTTTAAGGGTAGTTTTGATATTTTTAATGTTGAGGCTATTTTTGATCAATTTGCTATTATAATAATTTAGTAGTTTCTAAAAATGCTTATGAATAAAGTATGAAAATGTTACATTCTTGGATTATGATGGGAATGTAATTAAAGAACCAAATGCCTTAATATTATTTTGTTGTAATGTGATTCCTTTGATCAAGGATAACAAAAATGTAATATTACACCGTAATATAACATCAAGAGAACCAAACAATCCTAGTGTGTTATTGCATCAATATATCAATGGTTACCACATGCGTGGCTTAGCCTATGACATTGTAGGATGTGGCATAAAACATATCAGTTCAATAACGAATATACTTGTAGTTCAAGGGTAGTTTTGATATTTTCAGATATTGAGGCTATTTTTGATCAATTTGTTATTATAATAATTTAATAACCAGGGTTTAAATCTCTAGAAAAGAGCTTCACACACATATACACTTAGATTAAAGTAGAGTAGAAATTTTATCTTGTATAAAAATAATAAATAAATAAATAACGAACATACAATAATTCACATGGCACGTCATGTTCTTGACATTCTGATAATGACAAAAAATTCGCCCACATACCAATTAGCTCAACTGGTAAAGTCTTTGATGGTTGAAAAAAAAAACTGAGGTTCAATCATCGCCTATACTAAAAATCAATTGGTATTTTAGTCTGATAATAAAGAGCATTATCAAGAGCAGAAGCCATAAATTAAAACGCTAAATAATAATAATAAAAAACGGCCCCACTGTGATTTGAGGAATAGTTGACTTAGCAGCTGCAGCTCTTAATTTTCTATGGAAAGGACAATACCAAGATATCCTTACCATTTAAAGCGCACAAAGTTTTTTGTTTTTGTTTTTGTTTTTTTTTTATTTTTTTTTTTTTTTTGAGAATCTAAAGCGCACAAAGCTGATGGCAACTACTAGCAATATAAATTTTTTCGCAACTGGTGATACCTAGCATTATTAAGTCGAGAAGTCCGCTGTGACTAAAATTTTTTTTTTTTAAGCACATTTTTTCTAATACTACCAAATACTTGAAAATATGAGAAATTAAAAACTATTTTTACACAATATTTTTCATCAAAACAGTGTTACAACCTAACCGTTAAAGAGACAATGAAAAAATATATATATATAAAGCCAAGTTAGTTAGACAATGGCTAGTTTCACCTCTTGGCATGCTGTTATCCATAAAGGGTTGATATCCTTCGCACCAAATGTTCTCCAATTCAACTTGTTCAAAGGCTCTTTTTTCCCCCCTTTAATGATAACTGGTTAAAAAAATAAAAATAAAAATAAATAAAAACATTAATGAGTTAAATGAATCCCAACTGAGTTTTGGCCTAGGATTTTGATAGCGTGTACTACTTTGATTAGACTGCCTAATAATGTCGCAGCTTCAATCCTCAATCCTAAAAGTTTCCTTATAACTCGATTAGAATTGCATTTCCCATTCACAAAGAACTTGAATACATAAATAAACTGATGCAGTTAGGAGAACAAATATATATATATATATATATATATATATATAGCTGAGTATTACAGATGAATTTCGAATTGGCACATGAATAACAATTACATACAATTAAACCCAAGATACAAACGGTAATCTCCAGAATTAAAGAATCAAAATTAGGAGATTATGCACTACCAGAAGACCAGGCTTAAATGTTGCATTAAGCTTTAGTGCTCTTTACTGACAAACGCCAAGGATGATGACACAAAGGTATGAAAGCATCGAGAAAAAATAGTGAGACGTGAGAAACTGTAATTCATTTGGAAGTGTAGTATTTTATATGCAGTCCCATCAAGAAGTGTCAATTGAGCCGCCACCCCACAATTGCAAAAACTCATTTGCATGGGAGAATTAACATTACTCTTGAAGAACTAGATTCAATTCCTGAGCACATTTTGCCAGCAAACCACCCTTCCTGCAGGAAAATCAAGAGCGAAAAAAGGCTTACTTTCTATATGTCAATTGCTAAATTTGCAACGAGGAAAATCAATCAGACTTCCAGGAGACATGCATTCCACATGTCAAAAGCAACGTTGTCAATGGACTCACAAAATGACCAGGAAAGATTCAGTATGCCCAAATGAAGCTGAAAAAGATGCTACACACACATAACATAGCTAAAGGATTTGTGGTTTGGCTTTCAGGACAGGAGAGAGAGAGAGGAACTAATAAAAGTCAAATGCAGAAGATTTTTGGCCATCCCTGAAATCAATTTACTTCAAAATTCCTAAATTTTTCTGACTTCAAATTCCTAGGGTTTTAGCCATCCCTCAATCATGATAGATTCAATTGGTGAGAATTCTCTAAGCCTTCCAATTCCAATGTAGCAATTTGCAATACGGACAACAAGGTTTTATTGGATGTGAATTTTGAAAATCTAAACCATTATGTTCTTGACACAGATCAAGTTTCATTCAAATCAGATATTATTTACTATTCGATCAATAAACTTATTTTTTATGCATAAATTTAGACCACAAAAACTTAAAATTTAAACATTTAAGATGTGTTTGAATACCGCTTATTTTGCTGAAACTGAAACTTATTGCTGAAAATACTGTAAATAAAAGTAAAAATTAGTTGAAATAAAGCAATAAGGCCCATAAATAGTATTAAAAAGTGCAATGGGACCATAAATAGTAGCAAAAATAAGTTAAATAGTACCAAAAAATAAGATAAATAGTAAAATAATTTTAATTTTCCATCCCAATCCAAACGCACACTTAATTGATGATAGAGCTATTAATTTTTGATCCTCTTGAAATTTTGCGAGCATGGAGGATATAATAAAAACATGCAATCCGATAGTTAAATTTTCTAAATTCACATCTAATAAAAAGATAGAGACGAGTTTGAAGCATTTTTGGAGAGAAACCATTTCTATCAGAAGAGGAGATCTTGAGTTTGATCCCTATCTTTGCTCTACCTCCCATTTTAAATTTAAAAAATCCCACATGTTAGGCCTAACTTATTAAGGTTCACAAGTAAATGAGAGTATTAGAATTATGGTTAAGTGATTAGATCCACCATTTCCTAATAGCTTACGCTTTTAGGAGAATTGGTAAAGTAACAACAACAATAATTTCTAAATCCTAAAATGAAAACTTCAAAGTTCAGCCATTACCATTTCCATCAAATGGCACTTTGTGAATTGTGAAACTTGACATGCTTACCTTACAAGATCTGGAAGAATTTTCTGGATCTTTTGCATCTGGATAAAGCACTGGTTGCAGCATTCTAGCCTGTGCTCAAATTTTCAAATAAAGTAGGTTCATCACACCAAATAAGTTTCATTAACTCTTACCCACACAAGAATCTAAAAGGAAAATGCCCATATTATTTTGAAAAAATAAAACCTTTGCTCTGCATGAAGATCAACACCAACTGCTGGAGGTGCTGAAACAGTTGAGTGTATTACTGGTCCAAAGACTGCAATAAGCTTCAATAGCATCTCCAATGATAAACTTGCATGCCTGTAACATTTGCAGCGTAATAAAATATCTATCAGAAATTCTGTCAACTCCAATATAATTTGGGTTAAATTCTCCCCACCCCTGCGATCTAGCATTTATAGTAGATTAAACAGGACCTAATATAAACGTCATACTAAAATGTCAGGAAAAAGAAGTTCAAGAAGGATTCATCTAAAACAGTACAAGCGCGCTCAGAGTGTGTTAGAAGTTTTCATTGGCGTATTTTGTTTTTGTTAAAAAAAGTTGTGTAAGAGTACTTCTGTACCTAGATTAAGTGAAGCTTTAAAAAACTTCATATAAGCTGGAGGTGAAATAAACTGACATTTTAAGCTAACAGACCCTTAAGCATCACACCCCCCCTCTCAAGTTTTAATACCTACCCCTAAAAATTACATTGCCAAAATGTCAACAACCAATGGGCTGGAGTCCAAATGAGTAAAATGAAATCATGCTGAAAAATATGGTTTTCTCATCACGGGAGCTCAATATATAATTTATTATGAACCATGTGAGAAAATTCACGTTACTTCAGATAATCCAGCTCTAGTTGCAGGGTCCTGGCCCTCATAGGGTGAGCACTGCACTAAGATGGTAAAACGTCCTAGGCCAAACATCTTCCAGTCCCTAGCATTATGAATTTGCTTACCATCTTATGCATGAAAGAATTACCTTTCTACCTTGCTATCCAGCAAGCCCAAAAGAACAGGAAGCAAGCAAGAAAACAGATCTAAGGTGAGAATCTCCATTTTCTCCATGAGAACACTGATCACATCAGCTTGCACCTGTATCAGGATCAAATGATGATCAGAACAACCAAACATATATTAAAAAAACATTAATTACTAGTGGGATCATTAGAATAAAAATACACTTGAACTTATTCAAATAAATACCCACAGAAAGATCTGGAAGCCTCCTCAGTGCACTAATGGCACCTTTAATATCATTGCGCTCCCAAAAATGTCGCACCACCTGCAAGAGCACATTATAACAAGCGACTTCCAGGGTAAAAGCAACTTTAGAACAAAGTTTCAATTAAAATAAATTAAGGTACTTGAACAACACATGGTGAAGGTTGGTTCATTTTTCTCTTTCCACTCTTTGTACCAGCAAGAAGTCTTTTCCATCATTACATAGAGCTAGATGCATTTTATATAGAGTTTGTTTGTCTAGACGAAACTGAGAGGTCTATGTTGGAGAGAGAGTTTGATAAGGAGGCGGCTAAGAGGTCTATGTTGGAGAGAGAGTTTGATAAGGAGGCAGGGGGTGATAAGGCCCCTGGGCCAGATGGGTTTACTATGGCTTTCTATCAGAAATGCTGGAGTGTTTTAGAAGGGGATGTAAGGGCTTTTTTTCAAAGATTTTCACAGCCAGTGTGTTTTTGAGAAATCTCTTAATGCCACTTTTCTATGTTTGATCCCCAAGAAGACTAATGCAATAAATATTAAAGACTTTCGTCCTATTAGTCTTGTGGGCAGCCTTTATAAACTTTTGGCTAAGTGTTAGCTCATAGGCTACGAGGGGTTTTGGATAAATTGATATCTGACTCAAAATTCTTGTGTGGGAGGGAGACAAATTCTTGATTCGGTTCTAATTGCCAATGAATGCTTAGCCAGCAGGTTGAAGAGTGGTATTCCTGGTGTTATAATTAAGCTAGACGTTGAGAAGGCTTATGATCATGTGAACTGGAATGCATTATTTTACCTTATGAAAATGATGGACTGTGGGGCAAGGTGGAGTAGGTGGATTAAGGCATGCATCTCTACAATTAAATTCTCGGTTTTGGTCAATGGATCTCCAGCAGGTTTTTTTGGTAGTTCTCGTGGTATTCGTCAAAGGTATCCTTTGTCTCCACTTTTATTTCGTCTGGTTATGGAAGTGTTGAGTAGACTTTTGAAGAGGACTAAAAATGGTGGCTTTCTTTGTGGCTTTCAAGCAAGGTCCAATAGACATGGGGGTATCCATATCTCCCACCTTCTTTTTGCTAATGATACTATTTTGTTTTGTGATGCTTCTAGGGAACAGTTATTTATACGTGCAAATAATGCTAATCTTCTTTGAAGCTATTACGGGCCTGAAAGTTAATGTAGGCAAGAGTGAGATTTTTCTTGTTGGTGATGTTGGGAATTTGAATGGTTTGACGCGTACCTTTTGCTGCAAGGTGGGCACCCTGCCTATGAGATATCTGGGCATGCCTCTCGAGGAACATTATAAAGATTCTTCAATTTGGAATCCTATTATAGAAAAGATGTAGAAACGGCTGTCTGGATGGAAACGACTTTATTTGTCAAAAGGTGGTAGGCTTACTTTGTTAAAAAGTATTCTATCGAGTCTTCCCACCTACTTTCTATCATTGTTTACTATCCCTCAAGCGGTGGCGGCTAGAAAAGAAAGGATTCAGAGGAATTTCCTTTGGGGGGCCTCAAAGGATGTTTTTAAGTATCCTTTAGTTGCTTGTGATAACGTATGCTTGCTAGTTGAATGTGGTGGTTTGGGGATCCAAAGGGTTGGGTTATTTAACAAGGCTTTGCTTGGGAAAGAAAATAATAGATTATGGCGTCAAGTTATAGCAGTCAAATTCTTTAGCCAGATTCTGTATAATGTGAGGGAGGGTAGCCATGTTAGTTTTTGGCATGACCCATGGTGTGGGCCTACTTCTTTGAAGAAACTCTTTCCTGCTATGTTTGCTTGCTCTGTCTAAAGAAGCATGGGTCTCTGACTTGGTTGTATCTACTTTAAAAGGAGGTAGGAGCTGAAATTTGCTATTCCGTCATGGTCCTCAGGATTGGCAGGCAGCCACTATCTATTCCTTTTTTGAGTTTATTATTCCTCTATGCCGAGGGGTGAGGGGGATGATCAGCTGGTCTGGAGATTGACTAAGTCTAGTGGTTTTGATATGCGCTCATTTTATAAGCTATTATCTAGTCATAACACTGATGCCTTCCCTTGGGAGTGTATTTGGCAAATTAAGGTGCCTAAACGGGTGTCTTTCTTCTTATGGACAGCTGCTAATGATGGGATACTCACCATTGATAATCTTATTAAGAAAGGTCAGTCTCTGGCTAATAGATGTTGCTTATGTAGCTGCGATGAGGAATCAATGGACCACATTCTTCTTCATTGTAAGTTCTCTCATGCCTTATGGTGTGAAATTTTTGCAGTGTTTGGGATCCAGTGGGTCCAAGGCCAGTCAGCTCTTTTTTCTTCATTTGGAGAAACTAGTTTGGAGACCGTATTTTGAGTTCTAATTCACCTCCAACTGAGAATGGAGACCGTATGAGATAGAAGTTATCGAAGAATGGAGATTTTAATATCCGCTCGTTTTATAATAAACTTCGAGGTCTCTTGCCTATGATCTTTCCTTAGAAAGGTATTTGGAAGGTTACGGCTCCTCGGCGTGTTTCTTTCTTTATTTGGACACCCGTATGGGACAAGATTCTTACAGGTGACAATCTGCGAGGTAGAGGGTTTGATTTTGTTGACTGGTGTATTATGTGTCGTTGTAATGGGGAGACGGTGGATCATTTGCTACTTCATTGTGGAAAGGCTTATCAGCTGTGGAGCTTAGTTTTTAGATCTTTTGAGATTTCATGGGTTTTGCCAAGATTGGTTGCAGATACTCTTTTTGGTTGGTGGAATTGGTTGGGAAAGCATTCGTCTAGCATTTGGAATTTAGCTTCATTATGCTTAATGTGGTGTATTTGGAGGGATCGAAATTGACGGACGTTTGAGGACATGGAAAGCACTGATGACCAGCTACTCGCCTCTTTCAGTGGCTCTCTTTTCGACTGGTCTAGAGCTTGGGGACTCACCTCTAGTGATTCTCTCCCCATGTTTCTAAGTTCTCTCTTTTGTAATTAGTTTTCTCTTTGTTTTTTCTTTTCTCTTTTTGTAATATTTGATATGCCTTATGCCGTTATGCATGAGGTAGTTTTTTGAATATACATCTTTATTACTTATCAAAAAAAAGAAACTGGTTTGGAAAACATCTTTCAACCATTTGGAATATAGTCCCAGCATGTTTAATGTGATTAGTTTGGCAAGAACGTAATGCCCGCATTTTTGAAGACAAGGCAAGAACATTAGAACATCTAAAATGTCTCCTTTTTCGTACTCTGTTTCTTTGGGCTTGTGTTTGGGGTGTATGAACTATACTACTGTATCTGATTTTTTAGTTTCTATTTCCTTCAGCTCTTGATCTTTTTGTATTTTTTTTCTTGTTCAAAGTGTTCACCATCGTGAACATGATGTTCCATTTTTTCTCAATAAAAGTCTTATTACCTATAAAATAAAATAAAAATCTAAATTGCAATACATTATGGACAATTCAGCACATCAAGCTTGTTATCTTTATAGCATGAATTAGTCCATGTCAGGGACTGTAACTACTACTAGAAAACATTTTATTATGGACAAAATTTTCCTCCAACCCATTATATGGCTACTCATAAAACCATCCACATGCATTATTTAAACATGTCACATGACTTATTAAATAGGTCATGCAACTAAATATCAATTGCCATAGTGGGTTGGAGAAACTTTTCTTCAAACCAGTTTGTAGGTAAACTTTTTCCTTTTATTATTACTAATAAAGCAATAGGTTGCATGTCATCACTTAATTATTCAAGTTGACTTTAAGAAATAAGGTTACCTGTAATTTTGTTAGGCGGGAGCGAAGGGTACTTAGGAATAGTTCATGAGTTTGCATGAGATCTTCGGTAACATCCTTATCATTTGAAGATGGTGAGTCCCTTCCAGAAGTTTGAGGTTCTCCTTTCTGTTAATTAGAAAACAATATGAAACAAAAAGTAAACAGCTTTAGTTAACCAAAAATGTCATTGCATACACATGTAAGTTTATCTTTCTATGTAAATGTTTCAAGAACAATTAATCTCCCACTGGTTAACAGAAAATTGCCACAAAGTCTCATTTGAATTGCATCTTCAACTGAATATTTTCAAGGAAATACACAGTAAGTCATAATGTGTTCCTATAAAAAAGGGAATTTAGGGAAAATAAGAGCAGATTTTTTACCCCCAATTTCCAGTTACATAACTTTAACCAATTCACAAATTGATTTCTCCACATTATCTAAAAGGTGAAAAGAAATGGCATACACATGTAAGTTTATCTTTCTATGTAAATGTTTCGAGAACAATTAATCTCCCACTGGTTAACAGAAAATTGCTACAAAGTCTCATTTGAATTGCATCTTCAACTGAATATTTTCAAGGAAATACACAGTAAGTCATAATGTGTTCCTATAAAAAGAGAATTTAGGGAAAATAAGAGCAGATTTTTACCCCAATTTCCAGTTACATATCTTTAACCAATTCACAAATTGATTTCTCCACATTATCTAAAAGGTGAAAAGGAATGGCAATCATCAGATGATCTGAACCATTTTGGATTAGTAAACGGAAGGTTTCCCAAGAAAGAAATATTATTGAGGGATAATTCAATTCAAATATTCTTGATTATATGTTAGCAGCAAAGTCCTTCCAATGACTTTTCTATATATACCTAATGAAATTTTGAATTAGTTTTCAAAAAAGAAACTACTTGTTTAAAATTTCCTCCTATATATTAATAGGGACCTAAACTGTGAAAATCTGAATTCTCAGACTCAGCAGAGATGGCACTGTTGACAAATAGCTATAGACAATAGTCTAGAAAAGCTTTTAAAGAGTCAACATGTTTTACCAGCAAAGTGGGAGCTCTATCTGCTTCAGGTATCACACGAGACACAGTAGATGCTTGATCTTCAATGCTATTAAATCTTTCTCTTTTTTCAAACCTCTCAACCAGAGAGCGGGTCCTTCCTTGTACAACTGCAACTGCCAAATGAAATTCTTTAAAGAGTCAAGATCCATCCCACTTGTATATTCCATAAAATAAAGCAGTTGGTAAGCAATGGCAAACCTCCATTGACCATTTTAACAGGGCTTATCCCTTTGCTGCAATTAAGGGATTCATCACCTGAAACATAACATGAAAACTCCTTATTTCCATCAACAGAGAATGAAGCTATTTCATAGATCATCAACAAAACCACTACTAATTAAGGAATAGTAACTATCGTTCATCAGCTAACTTGATATCGAGGCAAAAGAAAAGGTACTAAAGGGGCAAGCATTAAAAGAAATACCATAGGATTTACAATTTATGATTTTGGAGGAAAACACTAACAGAATGGCCCATATGCCTCTTGTACAGTACTAGGTTTGAACTAAAAGAGAGGTTCAAATTCTGGTGTTGGCAAAACATATGATCAAAGACTCAAACGTTTTAGAAATACGGGAAAATTTTGAAAGTCAGCTGAAAGCAGCATGCTTTACATTATGTTATATTAGAAAATTGGGTGGAATTAGATATTGTACCCAGGGCCGAGTTGATGCATTTGGGGGCCAAAGGCAAAAATTGAATTGAGGCCTTTTATATATTTAAATAACTTTATTTTTAAAAAAAATAATAATACTACTTAAACTTTGTTCTCTTGTTTTAGATACAAAATTACTAATTAACATGATCTACATATAATTGTTTTTTGAGAAAGTCTATATACACAAAATTTGTAAAAACTTCACTTTTTGATGCAGCAATTGATAGTGGTAAGTAAAATAATGATATTAGTAGTGGACTTAGATTCGAAATAATAAAAGATTGCCAACTCAAGTGTGGTGAAAAATATTGTGAAATTTTTTGCATATTGCTCAATTTTTCCTCCTTTTTCAAGAAATGTTTCATTCATAACATTTTGACAACAAATCCTAAATGTTAAGTTGTTACTGATTCTAATTTGAACCCAACACTAAAATTACTTTTTTGCCCACCAATAACAGCTAGTAACAACTTGCCACTTAAGAGGCGTTTAGTTCGTCGTGATGTTGCATTACATTGTAATATTACATTATTATAATCTTACATTAAGGTAATCTTAATACAAGAATACAACACTACATTGTTTAGGAAGGTGATAAAATTAAGGTGATGTGATATATTTTGTATTTTTAGATTATGGTAATATTAGAAAAAATAAAATAAACCAAAAATATTAATGTCACATCATTGTAACATGCATCACATCAAGGGCACATCATAGTGAACCAAACTCCCCCTTAGGATTTGTTATAAAAGTATTGCGAAAAATGTTGTGGACGTAACATTTCTCTTTTTTTTCTTTTTATTTTTTTCATTTGATAAAAAATATTATTTTATTTATTGGCTAATATTTGAACTTAATTGATATTACAATGAAAGAAATAACCCTATTAGTTAAAATTTGGGGGCTTTTTTTTTTACTTAGAGGACTCAAGTGACCGCCTCATTTTGCCTATGCTATAGAGCCGGCCTTGATTGTACCGAATGGCTATACAAGAAAACAATAAGTAAAAATGACTGCATCTATTAGAAAGTAATAGTTGCAAAAACTGTGACAATGTGGTTTCATAATATGCGTAGAAGACAAATTCTTTGCATGCATAAGAGCGACTGATTACATTTAATGTGTTGCAAGACAATTAATGCTAACTAAATGCAGTCTGACAAAGCAAAATGATACAAAACTTCAGTTGAGTGCCCAAAGATTTTTGAGTTAAGGCTTCAATGGGTAAATGGAGATCATCAGCTAACAAACACATGTATGGGAAAATTTATGTGGATAGAAAGTAGATGGGCTAGAGGAATAAAATATGAACAGGACAAATCAATGATAAAATATATTTATATTTCATTTGTAAACAGATGGCGCTATAGTACAAGAACTTACAGCTTTCCTGATTAGACGGTGTTCGTGGTGACAAAATTTTGTCAAGCTTTTCAGTAACAATCTTGATATTAGAATGTTTATCCTCACAGGATTCTCTAGATCCATCTTCATATCCATGTTTGGATTGGAAGTTTGAATCTATTGCACAATCTAAATTGCTCGTCACATTGCTCAAAGTTCCAGATTCAACAACTTCTGGCAGCCTTTCAACCTCAATTTTACTATTTGAAGGCCTCCGAACATGAGCTGGTCTGAGCAACATTCCACGTTTTGTCCTTGAAAAGCTGATAGATTCCTTTCCAGAATTTGCCCCATCTCCTACATCAGCACCATCCCTAGGTACAATGCTAGGAACAACAAAGGACTTATCAAGTGCTTTTTCATAAGATCTTGCGTTCAAACCTACTGAAGGACTCTGCTTCGGAGATGGCAGACAACTCATATCCTTTGAATCCAATGGGGGTGCCACTTTTGGAGAATTGAAGGACTCAGCTCTCTGTGAAGCAACAGGCTTTCCACCAGTAGCTTTGAAAAGAAGACAAAGCAGCACATCAGGGAAAGTTGGATTAAAATGGCAGAAATAAATGCCAAAAAAGCATTGACATATCCATAATAGATCAATTTTTAGATTAGCACTTGTGTCAAATTAAACTCCTATGCAAATTTCTGTCTTCAGTATACCTTCTCAATGTCCTAGCCTCCTAGGCCTTGACATCATATTAACTTGGGTAGAACCAAATCCTATCTATCTCCATAGATCAGAAACCAGAACAGCTCTGAATTACACAAGCCCAGACTAGTTCAGAATAAAAAAGCCAGCTAAACTTTGACCACAATTGAACACAAGCTACAATATGCCTTCAGGTGCAGTTTTCTCGATGCAAGCTGTACCCACACTTAACATGGGCTGGAATATACTAGTGTCTGGGTCTAGGGTACATAATCTGCTGCAAAAGACAGCAATTTGTTGATACCCTTTCAAATACTAATGGATTATATAGAAGTTTTTTTTTTCCCTTTAAGTTTTGGCCCCAAAGGGAGGGGTAGGGGAGATTCAAAGATTATAGAGAAGTAATGGTTTTGCCTCTTGTAATCAAAACTTTCAATATGATAAAAGCAAACAGATTCGGACCTTGATCATTAACATACATTCATCTAGAAACTATTATGCTAAGTTAGCTCATTAGTTGCAATTACAATCATTTTTAATAGTTTTGACACAAGTATTTATACAATTACATAAAAGTTAATATACTTGAGCATTTTGTGGGCACTATGGATACTACAACTTTTTGATAATCACCATTGTCACTCTTGCTTTAACACTACACTCTCCTAACCTATGGTTGGCTAAACCAGGCCAAGACCTCCATTCCTCCATTGATTAAGAAAAACCAACAAAAAACACCCAGTATCTAGCGTGTAAGAGAATTACCAAAATAAACTTTCTGAAAAGATTATGAATAAGGAATTCAAATTCTGACTGGGGGCAAACCAAGCCAATCTCCAACATATGCTACAAAAGACATACTTTAACACTTGGGGGGTGGGGAGGGGGTAAGAATGAGTTTAAATGCAAACTCATAACTAGCACAACATTTTCTTTTATATATGTTTTCTGATCTTTTTTTTTTCCTCCTCTTTTTCTATATGCTTGTTAAGCAGCTTTGATACTCGATATTTATAAGTTGTGGGACCCCTCCTCAAAAGTTCTACATTCTTGGATGTGGACCACGTTTATGATATTAAAAACTGAGGACTTGTGTTGTTCATTAATCAATTGTTTCAAAGTGTAACATTTCTAAAAAAAAACAAATAACAACTTACAATCCACGTATATGTTCTTTATCTCTTTTGTCTCATAATCCGGAGACATACACCACAAGCCTGAAGTTGACCTGATACCAGTTCCTCCTTTCTCAGAAGAATGGCTTCCCTGGAAATTAAGATTAATTTTCTGCTCTGTACGGTCATTTTGCTCAGGTCTTGAAGTAGACCCATATGGCTCAATAAGCTGCCATATCGAATATGACTTAAATTGAGTTAATGGTACAGAGAAAATTAAAGAGATAAGAAAAAAGGGGGAACAAGTAAAGATAACAGTACCGATATATCTGCTACCCAAACTCCAACAGAATTGCGATAGTATGAGCAAGCCAAAAGTTTTCCATCATTAATGCATTGGTCACCAAGTGTTGACCATCCCATATCAACAGCATCATGACAAATTACAGGCTCCCATGAGTAAACCTAAAATTTCCAAGCATGGATGTGATGTTTAGGTACCATCTTCACACAATTTTATTAAACTACATGACAGTGACAATCCAAACCTTCAAACTATCTTCCAACCCAGAAAATAGGATCCTTCCATCAGGATGAAAGGTGATTGCCCGTAGTCCTGTAGACTGTAAAGGGGTAACTAATTTTGTTAGAGAAATTGGATGCAATCCATATCCAAGTATTATAAAATTAAATAAATAAAATAAAATAAACGCTGGCATAGAGAACAGAAGAAAAGGAGGTCTGGTACATGTCTTTTGCATTTTAGGGTAAACCCAGCATAAGATTGAATTTCCAAGATAATTAAAGTGACTAAGCAACTTTCATTTTAAAGAACAGATAATGTCAGATACCTCAGGTCTAGTAGATCCAATTAGTTCAAAAGTTTCCAAATCCCAGAATTTCACTGTTCTGTCTGCTGAACCTGTAAAATGAATCATATCCATACGTTATAAAAAGCTTACTAATTACTAAATAAACAAATTAGCGAGAATACACTGATTTCAGGAGGCAGGCAGAAGGAATCAGAAGAATGGGTACATCTATATGTACTTGAGACAAAATGTTAAAAATAAAATAAAAATCAACAACTAAACGTTGCTAACTTGACATAAATATAGTGTTAAACAAAACAGGTCAATAAAAGTTTGAAAATGGCTTCTTCTATTTTTGAAAGGAGAGGGGGGAAGGGAACTAAACAAATCTAACATAACCAACAATAACTAACAACCTCTACACTCTAAAAAAAATTCAAGTCCGATGATGTACCTGTGGCCAGGAGAAACTCGAGGGGATGGAAATCTAGGGACCGAATGTGACCTTGATGGAATTTAAAATCATGCAAGAGCTTTCCAGCTGTTAGATCCCAAACCTGTTCAATGGACAGTGTGATAAGAAGAAAGCAGCAAACAACATTAACATTGATGATAAGATAATTTTATTGTTAATTGACCTTGACGACGTTATCGAATCCGCCAGAAACTACCCAACGACCGTCAGGAGTGAATTTGATAGTAGTAATGCCTTGAGTGTGTCCTTTGTATGTGTGAATGCATCCTTTCTTTCTAATATCCCATATCTTTAGATTAGTATCCACTGAACCAGATGCAAACAACTCTCCAAATGGATGAAATTCAACAGCACTGCAGTTGTTGGATCTGTGTCCACTAAGAGTTCGAACCACTACACTTAAAGAATAGCAATCAAACAATAATAATTACATTCATATTCTTCTTCTGCAGCATAATTAATTGCGTAAAAAAAAGGAAATGGACTTTAACTCTTTACTTCCTCCAAATCCCACAGCTTTATAACACCATTAGAAGCTCCGGCCAGCACCAAAACTTCATCAAAAGCTACACATTCAACTGGAGCTGTATGTCCACACAAGGCCTGTATAAAAACAAAATTGATTATTAATTTAGCAAGAAATATAATGAAAGTATCCTCCTCCTCCTATTACCAGTAAAGAATTGGGTTTCCCAATGCTCCAAAGATTAACTTTATGGTCATCACCACCGGTTACAAACAGACGACAAGCCTTCTTCCCAATATTGACGCAGTTCACAGTGGCAGTGGTGGAATGAGCCACAAATTCCTCTGTTTTTTTTTTTTTTTCAGTCAAAGCACACAAACAGTAAACTGATTTTTGAACTTACTTATTAAACAAACTCTAATGCTTCTTTTACTTTTAAGTTTCTGAGAGACAAAGTAAATACGCAAAAGCAAAAAAAGAAGAAGAAGAAGAAGAAGCTGAAACAACAGTTCAGTAGAAAAGCAAAGTAAAACCCTAAACAAAAGGATACGTAGCTTATATCCACGCTTCGCCATTTTTTGCCGAATTCCAGAGTAAAACGGAGATCAAGAAACTTGCTTTGATTGCTTCACAGGAAAAGGAAAAGGTTTTATTGCTGAGGAAATTGAAATCCGCAGAGCGAGAGAGAGTTCAGAGGGAAAAAGGAAATAGTAATTTGGACTTGGAGTCACTCATCACTCTCTGTCACGGACCCCACACCCCAGGCTCCTCCTCCGCCTCCTCCTCCTCCAAATCCAAAATAACAAAATACAAAAAACAAGGTAAGTGTGTGTGTTGTTCTGAGTCTGACCACCTCTTTCTCTCTTTGTCTCTCTGCTCAATTTTCATTTTATTTATCCAGGCTTTCTTTTGTTTTCCTTCTTCCTAATTACGTAAATGCCCTTTCTTTTTTACTCTTTTGTGATTCTTTCATTGTTTTTTCAGTTCTGTTGGTTTACAAATTAGATTCTAAGGAAGACAACAAATATGTTTTGATTTTTTTTTTATATATAATGCAAATATAGTATTCCTTTTTAGTTTCCATTTTTCACACCAAATATTAAAAAAAAATTAATTATTATTACTTTTCTTATAAGCCATTTATTTTTGGGAGTTTATAATAAAATAGAATGTAACGGAATATACAATATTATATATATATATATATATATATTAATGGAAAGTAAATCGATAGAGAGTACATTATAATTTATTATTAATAAGTAGTATATCTAGGGGTGTTTACGGTGCGGTTTTGGGCCATTTTTAACACCGCATTTTACGGTGCGGTTTATCTAAAATCATAACTGCACCGCACTTTATTTTTGCGGTCAGTATGGTGCGGTGCAGTATGGTGCGGTGCGATTTAAAGTTTAGCCTAAACCATAAACACACCGCCCCTCATTTTTACGGTCACATATGCGATGCGGTGTATAAGATGCGGTTTGAATGATTTGAAGTTGGTATATTTTTCGAATTTTGGGCTTTTTCTACTTAGCCCAAAACTAATTTTTTCCTTTGTTTTGGTCCAAGTTTTAAACTATTAAGTTAGTTTTTCTTTATTTTGGGCTGACTTTCCTAATCAACAATTGTTAGAATTATCAAACCATTTTTTTAACTAGAGTTATTAAACTATTAATAATATATTTAATATTAAAAATAATTAAATATATTAATATATATAGAGATGGTGCGGTGCGGTGCGGTGCGGTTTTCTTATTATAAAACCGCAAACCGCACTGCGTCATGTGGTGCAGTGTAGTGCAAAATTACTTGCGATGCAGTGCGGTTATATCATTTTGCGGACGGTTTTGGTGCGATTTTTGCGATTTTTGCGGTTTATGCGGTTTGATGAACACCCCTAAGTATATCATTTTCTATTTTAGCAGTATTTATTTTTCTTGAAATACAAGTAAAACCAAATTTTATACAAAAGAGAGAGATGGTAGGCTCTGACATTAGCTTTGGGTCAGGTGTCCTGCCTTTTGGGTTGTCTGAGTCTTCTCTCGAGAGCATTCTCGTCAAGAATGCTAAATATTTTAGCATTTATCATTTCAAAATCCTACTTTGTTAATTTTAACATACCATTTTACAATTCACCAAATATCAAACATTCTATTTTTTTTACAAATTCATTTAAATATTCTTTCTTTATGTTTTCTTTATTCTTTGTTTATGTTTTCAAACAAATACCTTTAACTACCATTAACTACCATATTTTGTACCCAACAACAGCCTAGTCATATGCATGTCACTCAAAATTTTTCATTTGTAAGTCTGCATTACTACATGAATCACATACACAAGATCTTCCCATTACTTTTTTCTCTAAATAGAAATCACATAGTTTTCTATTCTGATACCAAGTGACAATAGAATATTATAGTACCATGAAACAAAGTTCAAACAGTTTAGATAACTAGTTTAAGTAGAAGTTGGGCCTCATCAATGGTCTAATCCAAACAGTTCTTTGAACTTGAAGCTAGCTATCTTGAACCTACCCTTGCCTTTAGATTTGAAGAGTACTTTTAAGGTGTCTTTAACAGCAAATGTTTCACCAAATTATTTGCAAAAAATTATTTAGAATTAAAGATAAAACTAGAGTAAACAAATAAACGTTTTTCTAGAGTTGTTCATAGATGTAAAGAAACAAGCACAAGTCTCATATGAAAATACAATAAAAACTTACTTGAAGTTCCTACGACTCGCCATGTAATTGCCATAAATGATTGATAAGGTCCGATTGGAGTTGATAATGGATTTCTTGGTCTCTAATGCGTTGATGACTTTGGATGAATGCCATAAATCCATTTGCATGCTCACGTGACACTTGTATCGGAGGATTATTCATTTCATCATTTTGTTCATAATCAAAGTCTACCGCTTCATTTTCATCTCGCTCACCTTCAATAATCATGTTATAGAGAATTATGCACGCTTTCATGATTTTTTGGAGCAATTCAAGATAAAAAAATCGTGTAGGTCCACGAACAATTGCAAATCGTGCTTGTAGTACTCCAAATGCACGTTCAACATCATTCCTATACGCCTCTTGGGTTTTTGCAAATAATTTTTTTTTTTCCTTCTTGTGGAGCTGGAATTGTCTTCACAAATGTTGCCCACTTTGGATATATTCCATCAGCAAGGTAATATCCCATGTTGTAGTTGTTACCATTGATTGAGTAATTAACTGGAGGAGCACGTCCCTGTGTTAGCTCAGAAAATATAGGTGACCATTCTAACAAATTAATATCATTATTTGATCTAAGTAACCCAAAAAATGCATGTCATATCCAAAGATCATATAATGCCACTACTTCCAGAATAATAGTCGGCTCACGAATATGACCACAATATCAACCTTTCCATGCACATGGACAATTTTTCTATTTCGAATGTATGCAATTAATTGAACCTAACATACTTGAAAATCCACGCCTTTTGCCATGAGCTAACAATTTAGCAATATCTTCATTATTTGGTTTCCTCAAATATTCCTCAAAGAAAATATCAACCACAACAGTAACAAATTTTTTCAAACTCTATAAGGCAGTGGTTTTTCCAATTCGCACATACTTATCCATAAAATTACCCGTTACTCCATACGCAAGCATCCTAAGTGCAGCAGTGATCTTTTGAAAGGAAGATAACCCAAACTTTTTGCAACCATTTCTTTTTTGGACAAAGTACTAATCATGAGTTTCTACCTTAGAAATAATATTGAGAAAAAGAGAACGACTCATCCAAAATCTCCTTCGAAATACTTTTTCTGGATAAACTGGCGAGTCGACAAAGTAGTCAAGGTAAAGCCTTCCATGGCCTGCCAAATGGTTACGTCTAATATAAGAACAACGTTTTCGTGACTTTGAATCCATGACAACTTCTTCAATTATTTCATCCTTATCAAAGTCATCAAGAAGCAATTTGTGAAACAAAGAGCTATCCATGAATACTACCTTCATGACAACAAATGAAGAGCAAATCAATGCACAAAAAGTAAAGAATCAGTCATGATTCGAAGTAAAGGGAGATAGATTCAGGTTTTATCATACATGGATGACTTCTTGAACCATTCTTTTTAGAATTAAAGATCGAATCAGGATGAGTTAGCATGGACTCAAACATGGATCAAGATCAAGCACATATCACACAAAAATCATTAAAGTTATAGGCAATATCAGCATCTGAAGCAATCCCATAATGCGTCTTAGAAATTCAAACACACCCATGCCTAGTTTGATAACCTACTCCAATAGTAATTTAACTAATTCTAGACATTCAATGAGAATAAATTCAAAAACTAAAAGTTGGCATTTATCTACCCAACCATAGAAATCAACTACCCCATTGGGGGTTCGGCAAAGAAATCAGAGTGTGAGCTTCAAACAATAATAGTTTGAACTTTTTTCCTCAAGTCATCAAATTCAAAATACAATTCTAATTGTGTATCTTATGATTACTATTGTAGGGATCTTGAATTACTAAAAGTTGAGAGTTAGCACACACCTTATGGACTAAAGGAGTCTCGTTATGAAATCTTGACACAACAAGATAGAAAAGCAGGTTAACATGCTACCTATAGATGTAGGACTTGTTCACTATGTTTTGCCTAAAATAAGTGGATAGGGGGGATTCAAACCAAGTTCTAGGACAACCGGACAACCAGACAATACCACCGAATCACCATAGCTATTGGCATGTGGGATTCAATCACTTAATCAACTATTCTACTCACATGTGAGCTTGCCCTCACCCCTTTTCAAGCTAGATCCCATAAACGGCAGGTGAACCAAAAAAAAAATCTCACAGCCATGTACAGGTTATTACTTCTACAATACATTAGAAGATTCAGAAACCATTTAAAATCTTGGTCTCATGTCAATTATGGTCCATATTTCAAACAATCACAACCAAAAATCAAAGTCCCATATGGCCAAATCTAGGTACAGTATGACCAGAAATTTTGACCGTTAATAAAATCCCCATATGGGCTCTAAAACACGAACTGGCTTGATTCATCCAATTTGAAAGGAAAGATTAAAAAAAAAAGGTGGACATTAAGAAAACAAATGCTTCACTATGGTAGCCTTTTGGCATTGCACACTCATAGCACATACTTGTGTTCTCGTTTATCACAAGGTAAAAACAAACACAGGCACAGGCCAATATAGCAGCCAAACAAAAATTTACAGCGTTTATTTTGAACCACTTCATCTATATCTATATATTACTAAAAGCTAAAGCGTGGCATTTATTGCTGCTGAGCTCCTGTTGCGCCACCTCATCGCCACGTCATTTGTCACATAATTATTATTTATTCCTATTTTTTTACAAAAAAATATTTAAATAGATTATTGACTTTACATATTCATCTTTGTCGGTTTTAACATCTATATATATATATATATATATATATTTCTTTTTTATTTCCAATTTTCCTATAATTTTTTTTACATTCACTTTTTTTTTTATAAATATTTACACTTTCTTCAACCTTTTTTCTTCCCTTACCTTTTCATCTCCCCACTATCCTCTACTTTAATATTGTTATTCATTTTTCCCTTCATCTTCTGTAATTTGTCTCTTCTTATTTCTTTCCTCTTACTATAAATTTGTCACTCTTTTTCATTCTTTGCATAGTTTTCTCTCACAAAAAGGCTCTCTCTCTCTCTCTCTCTCTCTCTCTCTCTCTCTCTCTCAATGTTTTGGTGGATTTTTATTTTGCATCTTCGCTTTAGAAGGATAAATATTTGTATTTTTAAGAACTCTAATTTAGGTCGATATGATTTAGTTTTGTGTTTTAAGTTATTATTATTATTATTTTGCTCTTTGATTGTTAAATTTTATCCGATTACATTATAAAAAATTAAAGATAGTAGATAAAAATAAAATAGTATTCCATTACATAGCATAATTTGGATAATTTAGTGTTTATTGTTATATCTTTTAATTTTTCTTATTTTTTTCTTCTCTTCTATTTTACTCAATATTGAAATTCAACCACATCCTCCTTATCATTAAATTATTTATATTTTCTCTCTCTCTTTTTGTTTTAAAAAATAAAAATGTAATGTTTTACTTAACTTCAAATGTAATATTTTATTATCATCATCTTAGTATAAATTTGTCATACACTCTTCCATTCTTTAGATAATTTTCTCTCACAAATAAGTGGTTATATCCGACTCTTTCTCCCTCAATTTTTTGGTGGATTTTTATTTTTATTTTTCTTGCATCTCTATTTTAGCTTGACAAAGTTTTGTATTCTTTAGAACTCTATTTTGGTTGATGGGATTTTGTTTTGTGTTTTAAGTTTTACTTTTTTGTTTTATTTTTTTATTTACTTTGATTATTAAATATTATCATATTGCATTATAAATAATTAAAAATAGTATATAAGAATCTATTATTATTATATTACACAAAATTATTTGGATAAGTTATTGTTTATTGTTATGTATATTATTTTTATTTTTTTCTCATATCATTCTATTTAATATTTAAATTTAGCCACATCCCCATATATATCATTAAATTATTTAAATTTCCACTCCTTTTTTATTTTTTGAAAAATTTAAAGTATAATATTTTGCCTAAATTAAATAAATAAAATTGTCCACATTAAGTGGAGTAATGCTAGGGAAACATTCATTCTCACACCCAACGCATCAAAGGAAGAATAAAATACAAAACAAATAAAGTTAGAATCATCATCAAAGTAATAATGCATATTTATTGTCATAGAATCATCATCAAATTTTGGAAAATGATATGTTGCCAATGGAGAGAGAGAGAGAGAGAGAGAGAGAGAGATGATATAGAAAAAAACCAATACAAAGAAATAAAGAGTAGATAAAGAAAAAAAAAAAACAAGCGTCAATTAGTAATCGTTGCTTGGAAAACAAAGAAGTTGTAAGGACAAGTAAAAAATAAAATTGAGATTACTGTGAGGAGAACATTAAAAACTTTACAATGTAGTAACATAAACCATTAAATTCACTTAAAATATTAAATAAAAAATCAACAATTAAATACAATCATACTACTAAATTTAAATTTAAAACTAATCAAACTCTAACTATGGAAACCATATTAATCATAACTAAAAAAGAAATGTTCTCTGATAGTAATAGAAATTACATAAAAAATAAAGTTAGAAAATTTAAAAATCCATTTTTTGACATTTCATTTAACCTTATTTACAATATATATATATATATATATACACAAAATTTTCATACACTATTAATTTCGAAAATCTAATGAACAATGCTACTTCTCATTTATCATCTTTGTTAAGAAAATTATCAGTTAGTAAATATATGATAATGGTAAGAAGCATTACAAATGAGATCACTAAATAAAATATATAATATTAATTAGCCACTATCATTATGAAGTAGGAGTCTATAATTTTATGCATCCAAAAAAATGGAATATGTAGAGTTTTTCTAAAGGTATGTGTAAAGATTCACTATATATATGTGTGTGTGTGTGTATAAAGGCAAAAAAAAAAGGTATATTTAATGTAACTTTATGCACACTTTAGTGTAACTTTTTGCTATGTTACATGACTTACATCACTCCATTAATTTATTTTGAATGAGTATTGTGGTGCCCATGGGCCCCAAATCACGTATTGGGCCGGCCCAAAAGCCCCTATAAAGAAGAAAGTCCAACCTAACAGCTCAGGATGGTCCGAGGACATAATAATTCCTTTCTGCGATGCCACGTGACAAAGGAAGTTGCCATGCATAAGCGTAGCACCACAGGACATGACGTCCGAGGATGATATTGTCCTCGGCAGCTGGTTGCCGAGGACAGTATTAGTGGCCTGGTGGTTCAAAGACTCCCGTATTAAGGACCTTATGTACAAATGACTAAGAGAGTGAGGATAAGGGACAAAGTAAGTTGATGGGCAAATATCAGAGAAAAGGCTGCTGCCACCGCATTGAAGGCATTATACCTACCCCTCTGGCCGCATTAATGAAGAAGTGACATCTGAACGTCGAAATTCAGCCCTACCTTCACCACCAGAGATTTGAGTAAGGGGGAATGATGGGACAAGTATCTAAAAAGGAAACACCTGGATTACACGTGGAAAGAGGAAGAAGGAGAGAGGCAGGCCTATAAAAGGAAAGAGAAAAGGAGAGAGAAATTTTTTATATATAAAAAAATAGGACAGAGAGAGAAGAGAGGGAGAACTTGTAAGAAATATTAAAGATTATCCTCGGCATCAATGGACACAACCCAATATTACGTCTTTATATGAGATTAATGCATGAATTATAGGATTTAATCCAACCTTTGTGTTATCCACCGTCTAAACAATCTAGATTAGCATCTCACTCTCTATAAATCTATTGTTGAGGCCTCATTAGCCTGGTCAGAAAATCTAATTCTGGTCCAGCACAATTTGTGCCCCTACAATTGGTGCCGTCTGTGGGAATCTTGAGTTTTGGCGCAGATAACATGATGGCGGGTTTGAATCCAGACCATGCTGAATCTCTCGGATCTCAGCACGGGGATCCGTTCCAACAGTTAGAGCATATAGAAGATCGAGAAGGCAGTGTGCACTCGGGGCGAACCGCCGGTAATCATCCGCAGGGCAGAAGCAGGGGCTCTAGTGAGGCAAATACTAGGGCCATGCAGAGGGAGATTGATCATCTGAAAAGGAAGTTACGTTGGGTCAAGCGTAAACGGACGCCTTCCATATCTGACCCTTCATCAGATGACTCCCAGAGCAGTAGCTATAAGCCGAGGTCGGGAACTCCTCCTAGTGAGACTTTCTCTTACCAAGAAGGAAGTCCCCAGGATATGGCGAGCAAAAAATCCCTTCCCAGGGGCTCGGGCAGCAACGCCATGGGGAAAGCACTGCTCCAACTCTCCAAATCACCCTTCACACATCGTATTGAGAGGGGAAAGCTCCCCCGTCGGTTCACGCAGCCAAACTTCACCATCTATAATGGCAAAACAGACCCAGTGGAGCACGTGAGCCATTTTAATCAGCGCATGGCGGTCTATTCACAGAATGAAACCTTGATGTGTAAAGTTTTCCCCTCAAGTTTAGGACCCGTTGCGATGAGATGGTTCAACAGCTTAAAAGCGGACTCCATTGATTCCTACATGGAACTTACAATGGCGTTTGGGTCCCGTTTTGTTACATGCAGTAGAGTACCTCGGCCTTTAGACTCGTTACTGTCAATGGCCATGAGAGAGGGCGAGACGTTGAAAACCTACTCGGACAGATATTGGGAAGCGTTTAACGAGATTGATGGTGATTTTGATGAGGTGGCAGTCAACACCTTTAAGGTCGGCCTTCCAGTTGAACACGATCTAAGAAAATCCTTGACCAAGAAGCCGGTAAAAACAGTTCGTCGGTTCATGGATCGTATCGATGAGTATAAGAGGGTTGAGGAGGATCAGCAGCAAAGTAAAGGGAAGATGAAAACTGTCCCTCAGGAAAGTAGGGACTTCAAGGCGGAGAGATATAATAGCAAATGGCCGCGAAGAGATTTCACTAGCCAGACTAGGTCGGCCCCGCCCCAGACAGTGAACGCTGTATTTCGTGAGCCGGTGCAGCAAGCGTTGGAGAAGATTTTCCGAGAACCGTACTTTAGATGGCCCAGTAGGATGATAGGAGACCCTACCAAACGTAATCAGAACCTCTATTGCAATTATCACCAGGATAAGGGTCACACCATAGAGAACTGCAGGAACTTGTGGAATTACTTGGATCAGCTGGTCAAAGAGGGGAAGTTAAGGCAATTCATGAATCGACCTAATGAACAAGGCACCCAATCTGGTTCCGTGAACCAAGGCAGTAACAATGTGAGGCCTCCATTGGGCACAATCAATGTCATCTTTGCGGCGCTAGGTCGGACAGGGTCATGCCCTACCAGAATAATGTCAGTACTACGTCCCTCTGCCGACGACCTCAACGCTGAGCCGAAGAGGATTAAGAGGAATCCCCTGCCTGTGTTGGGATTTTTAGAGGAGGATAAGATTGGCACTATCCAGCCGCATGATGATGCGTTGGTCATCACCTTAAGAATATGGGGTTACGATGTGAAGAGAGTGATGGTTAACCAGGGTAGTGGGGCTGACATCATGTACCCAGATTTGTTCAAGGGCCTCAATTTGAGGTCTGAAGAACTCACAGCTTATAACTCCCCGTTGATAAGTTTTGAGGGGAAGACTGTTATTCCAAAGGGGTTGATCCGACTACCTGTACAGTCGGGGCCAGTAGTAGTAGACGTGGATTTTATCGTAGTAGACGCCTACTCCCCTTACACAGCTATAGTGGCGAGACCATGGCTGCATGCTTTAGGCGCTGTTTCATCAACTCTACATGTTAAAGTAAAGTTCCCGTACAAGGATGGAGCTGAAGAAATACTAGGCAGCCAGTCCATGGCGAGGCAGTGCATAACAGCAGCCATTACACATCAAACAAGACAGGAGTCTCAAGCCCTGGCCGAGAAGAATTTATAGCAGTTAGAGTCCTCGGCCAAATCGAACGAGGCCGAGGTTGAAGGGCCCGGCTGTGAAGATCTGGAGAAAATGATTATTGCAGATGATATAGAGAAATTTTTCCAAGTAGGAAGTCAATTGCCATCCCGAGAAAAAGAAGAACTGGTTGCATTTCTGAAACGAAACATCGATGTATTCGCATGGGATGCCTACGAGGCTCCAGGGGTTGACCCAAATTTCATTTGTCATCACCTCAATGTCAGGCCGACAGCAGTACCGAGGAGGCAACCACCTCGGCGTTCGTATCAGGAACATGCTGACGCTGTAAAGGAAGAGGTACTGAAACTTAAGAAGGCGGGGGCAATCAAGGAAGTATTCTACCCGGAATGGTTGGCACACACAGTGGTAGTGAAAAAGAAGAACGGAAAGTGGAGGGTGTGTGTAGACTTTACAGACCTGAATAAGGCTTGTCCTAAGGACTCATTTCCAATGCCCCGCATAGACCAGTTGGTGGACGCTACTGTAGGTCATCCTCGAATGAGCTTTTTAGACGCTTTCTAAGGTTACCATCAAATACCCTTAGCTCCAGAAGACCAAGAGAAAACAGCCTTTGTCACACCCACGAGAAACTATCACTATAAGGTGATGCCTTTTGGCTTGAAGAATGCAGGGGCTACCTATCAGAGAATGATGACACAAATGTTTGAACCACAGCTAGGAAAAACGATCGAGGTGTACGTTGATGATATGGTGGTTAAGAGTAAAACCATCTCGGCCCATATACCAGACCTGGATAACACTTTCCAGACGCTGAGAAAGCACAAGTTACGTCTCAATGCATCTAAGTGCTCCTTCGGAGTAGGGTCTGGAAAATTTCTGGGCTACCTAGTGACACATAGAGGAATCGAAGTTAACCCCGCTCAGGTCAAAGCCCTCAACCGATTTATCTCAAGATCTGCTGACCGGTGTAGGCCATTCTTTCAATTATTAAACAAGTGGAAAGGGTTCGAATGGACGGAGGAGTGTGCTGTTGCCTTTCAAAAACTTAAGGAATATCTTTCTCATCCTCCTATCATGTCTCGACCCGAAGTTGACGAGGTCCTATTTGCATATATTGCAGTGGCCACCCATGCCGTTAGTCTGGTGCTGATAAGGGTCGACGGGGATGTACAAAAGCCAGTTTACTATGTGAGTAAGTCCTTGCATGAAGCCGAGATACGTTATCCACCATTAGAGAAGGCAATCCTGGCTGTGGTGCATGGTACACGTAAGCTCCCCCATTATTTTCAGTCTCATACGGTGGTTATCCTGACCCAGCTTCCCCTCAAAGCCATACTCCGGAGTGCAGATTATACAAGCAGGATTGCAAAATGGGGAACCATCTTGGGCTCTTTTGATATAAAGTACATGCCACACACCTCAATAAATGGTCAAGTATTGGCTGATTTGGTAGCAGAATTCGTTGAGCCCACAATAGAAGATAGTGCCGTTAATAGGGACATTGATGAAAAATCAGTTGGTATGGTGGCATGCAAAGGTCTTGTGGGTTGGACCGTTTACGTTGATGGAGCTGCCAATCAAAGGGGATCCGGAGTGGGTTTAGTAATCACGACCCAGAAGGTCTCACATTGGAAAAGTCCTTAAGGCTGGGATTCTCGGCTACAAATAATGAGGCCGAGTATAAGGCTTTGCTAAAAGGGATGGAGATGGTTCATAAATTGGGAGGAAAGATCGTGCAAGTGTTCTCAGACTCGCAACTTGTTGTAGGCCAAATGAAGGGAAAGGTGGAGGCCAGAGATCCGAGGATGCAAGACTACTTAAGTCAAGCCAAGATGGTACAAAGTAAGTTCGAATCCTTTACTTTATCCCATGTTCCTAGAAGTAACAATGCGCATGCTGACTCCCTAGCAACTCTTGCTACGTCGTTGTCGCAAGGACTACCTCGGATTATCCTAGTTGAAGACTTACCTAAACCCTCGAGAAAGATTGGAAATGTTATCCGCGTTCACCAGATCAAGGTGGGGCCTAACTGGATGGACCCCATCATATCCTTCCTTAAGGATGATTTTCTGCCCGAGGAAAGGGTCGAAGCGGACAAAATACGTAGGAAGGCCTCTCGATTTTGGCTGGCCGAGGACAATAAACTTTATAAATGATCCTTCTCCGGCCCATACTTGCTGTGCATACATCCAGAGGCGACTAAGCTGCTTCTGGAAGAGTTACACGAAGGAATTTATGGGAGTCACACGAGGGGAAGGTCTTTGGCTCACAGAGCCCTAACGCAAGGGTATTGGTGGCCCAACATGCAACGAGAAGCTCAAACTTATGTGAAGAAATGCGATCAGTGCCAAAGGTTTGCCCCAAACATTCACCAACCTGGGGGTGTTCTCAACCCCCTGACGAGCCCCTGGCCTTTTGCGTAATGGGGTCTGGACATTGTGGGTCCTTTCCCAAAGGCGCCTGGGAATCGAAGGTATTTGATTGTGGCCACAGACTATTTTACTAAATGGGTAGAAGCCGAGCCCCTGGCAAACATCAGGGACGTTGATGTGAAGAAATTCGTGTGGAAGAATATCGTCACCCGATTTGGTGTCCCTCGCACCCTCATCTCAGATAATGGTTTGCAGTTTGATAGCAAGGCGTTTAGGCGATATTGTTGTGACCTCAGCATAACTAACAGGTACTCCACACCAGCTTATCCACAAGGGAATGGGCAGGCAGAGGCTGTCAACAAAGTTATAGTGAACAGGCTGAAGAAGAGACTGGAAGATGCCAAAGGGAGATGGGTGGAGGAGTTGCCTCATGTCCTATGGACGTATCGGACCACACCTCGCCGATCAACGGGAGAGACGCCATTCTCGATGACTTATGGCGCCGAGGCTGTTATCCCTTTGGAAACTGGCTTTCCAACGATGAGGACAAGTTCCTTCACCCCGGAGAGCAATGATAGGCTACTAGAAAAAGATCTAGATTTGGTTCAGGAAAGGAGAGAAGCTGCCATGATCCATCTGGCTTATTATCAACAAAAGCTGAAGCAAGGGTATGATTCGAATGTAAACTCGAGACCGCTTGCTCTTGGGGACTTAGTGTTGAGGAAAGTAGTGGGTAATGCCAAAAATCCAGCGTGGGGAAAGCTCGGACCTAATTGGGAAGGACCGTACCGCATTACGGCAGTAGCTGGAATAGGAGCCTATTACCTTGCAGACTTAGATGAAAAGGTTGTGCCTCACCCCTGGAATGTAAGTAATTTGCGACGGTATTATTATTAATAAAATGCACTTTTGTCATTTTTATTTTGTTGCTGTCGTTTTGTACGCACTATTACAATGAAATTAAGGTTAAGCCGGATCTTTAGGTCCTCTACCTTAATTTAAAAATGAAAACAAGGTTACGCCGGGTCCTCGGATCCTCTACCTTCCGTTGAAAACGAAGATAAGGTTAAGCCGGGTCTTCGGGCCCTCTACCTTATTCCTAAGTAAAATTAAGGTTAAGCCGGATCTTTAGGTCCTCTACCTTAATTTAAAAATGAAAACAAGGTTACGTCGGGTCCTCGGATCCTCTACCTTACATTGAAAACAAAAACAAGGTTACGCCGGGTCCTCGGATCCTCTACCTTAAGCTAAAAATGAAATGGAAGTTACTTCAGTACCCCCAAAGGCGAGTGCAGGGACAGAGGTGGGATTACATAAGTTCTTGTCAAAGCACCTACGCATTCTATAAAAACGGGTACGTATTAGCAATAAGTGCCTCAAGTTTGTATTTCATATGATTTTGCTTGTTATTGAATATTAATGGTCCAAGCATGAAAAATATCAGGAATGTTGATGCCTATCGTTTTAATACGCTAACGTGAAGATAGTCCTTGAACAAGTCATAAATAAATGGATTCCACATTAATACACTACTTTTTAATGACCTGCTCGTCATCAAGATCAAAGAAGGACCTGTAATCATCACTTAAAGCATTTGCAAGTATATGAATGGCATGGATTTCCCTTGTCCTTACTTAATCAGTGGTAGGAAGTTATAACTATATGCCATGAACCCAAATTGTTATCTTGCCATATTACATGTGTAACAATGGAATAAGGTACCAATATCAAGCATAACACAAAACAACAGTTTAAGTTGGAAATTTTTTCATTAAGTGAAGGATTTGTCAGTACATTTATAACCAAGTTGTTAAGTTACAAAGGAAGGAAATAAAAACTGAAACTAGGAAATAAAAATACAAAGCCGAAAGCAACACAAAAAAAAGAAAAGAAAAAGAAACAACTAAAGCATAAAGGATTATAGCTTGGACTGGAGTTGGTTCTTCGGATCAGCAGGAGGCACCACTGAGGCCGAGGACCCCCCAACCATCTCCTTGGGCTTTATAGGCAAAGTTGCCAAGACTAACTCCATTGTGCCACTAACCTTCGGGTCGGGGGGCAGCTCCTTTGGGGTGATTGGAGGTTGAGGATTGTCAGGTTGAACCTCGGCTACAATATCCTTCGCAGCACCTGCTCCCAATTGTACCTCAACCTTGGAAGAAGCAGCATCACCTTTGGCTTGAGTGGGAGCGGCTACTCGAATTGCCGGAGGGACATAGGCATTCTCTGCCTTCCACAGGGGAGAGGAAGCATCTACCCCAGCCTGGGAAAGAGCCTCCCTCCACACTTGGAGGCAGTAATCCCTACAGACCTCTGGCACTTGAGCTTTGAAGGTGTCAGTGGTTTCTGCACCCCCACTTCATAACCGCTCTGCTCTGCCTCGTCAACCATAGCCTTGGCTTTCTGAACCTCGACGAGTGCTTCTTCCTTAGCTTTAAGAGCCTCGAGCCTGGCTTCCTCGGACTTTGTGAGGTCTTTTTTGAGATCCTCCACTTGCTTCTTAGCCGAGGCGAGGTCTTCGTTGGCACGCTTGAGTTGCAACCTTTGATCCTCGGTCTGCCTGGTAGTGGTCTTCAGTTGGGACTCTAGACCCATCTTCTCGTTCTCCGCTTTACTTAGACTGGTGACTACCTCCTGCAGTCTCTTCTCCTTAAGCTCCATAATTTTCCTGGTTTGATCCAGCCTCACTTCCTCATCCCTTAATGCTTTATAGGAACTAGCGGCAATCTCCTCTGCCCTATGTGCAGATTGGACGGCCTGCGTGCAAACATCATTAGTATACAACATACGAAAGTAGTCAATGCCGAGCAAAGAAATAATAGCAATAAGTACAATAAAAAAAAAAAAAAAGAAGAATGGGTATGAAGAAACAATCAAAATTCTTACCATAGCTAACTCCTTCTTGAGGATCATAAAGACGTTGTGATCCCTCATCCTCCTCAACTCGCCCATGTCCTCGGGCAGCAGAAGCGCTTGCTCCAATGCATCGACGATGCAGCAGCTGTGCCCTCATCGGACTCCCTAATAGACGCATCGGCGGTGACTGCCTGATCGTCTACGTTCATTTGGGGAGCCCAAATGGGCGCATGGGAGGCTGGTAGAGGGTCAATTCACCTTTCCGATCTTGGATGGGCATGACGAGTATGCTTTCCTCCCTTCTCCAACTCCATCTCTTTGGTGGGGAGGTCTTTAGTCCCCTCGGCTATCTCCTTCCCCTTATGTTGATCCCTTTTTCGCTTATGATCAGCTGGGTCGGGATGTTCAGTTTGAGTTGAAGGAGGAAGGGTGAGCTTAATTGAGGGAACCTTCTCGGTACCCTTGTCCTTAGGTCTCACTAGGGGTACCTTGGGGAGCTCCTATGCTCTAGCCTGACCTTCTAATACATCCTTGAGGCTGGGCTTTGGTCGGCGTTGGATACCCATCCTTACCAGAGGTTGATTGTCGTCGTCTGAAGATGTAAACGATGGGGAGCCGACGACAGGAGATGGGCTTCTAGACGGAAGAAACCGGTCTAAGGCTTCAAACTCTTCCTCTGAATCCGAAAGCTCAACCACCTCCTTCTTCCTTTTCTTCTCTTCTTCGTCTTCTTCTTCTTCCTCTTTTTCTTCTTCTTCTTCTTCTTCTTCTTCTTCCTTTGCAACCACCTGGGAAGAAGAACCTTCACCCAATCTGGGTTGAGCTGATGGTGTGGCGAGATGAGAAGCTCCTGGTACCACCCTCACGGGCTCGGTGATAAGTACGCCTCGAGGAATTGGGGTGCCAGGAGGCAGGAAAAAGCCTTCAACGGCTACACTGATCCTCGGCAGCCGCGGATCCTTCTCCTTGATGACACACTTGGGGACTTGGAAAGCGGTGGAGATGGCTGTGTATCCGAGGATGAGGTGGGCGGCGCGAAGTTGACCATCTGAATGCACAAACACCTCGGCCTTCAAAATTTTGTTCAGACGATCAAAGTTGACGAGGTTAGCGCGACGGGTAAGCGCGCGACGATCTGCACATATATATTCAAAGAAACAAATTAACACCAAAAAAAAAAAAAAAAAAAAAAAAAACAACAACAACAACAACGAAAACAAAGGATTTATCATTAACTGAGGCTGGCGCTATTCAGATACTTACCAGGGGTCCCCTCCCTCGTCGGACAGGGGAGACCATCATGCCACTCCCCGGACAGGATAAGAAAATCTTTGTCTAAACCCTTGTTGGAATGGGGGAGGCATTGGATTAGCCTGACTTCGGGGTGCCTAGACTTTAGGTAGTATGTATGCCCTTTCAAATGGTGGAGATTGTACACCCAGTTCACCTCATGGTGGGTGAGCCTTAACCCCAATCTTTCATTTAGGACGTCTATGGCTCCTAAGATCCTAACATATTCGAGGCACATTGGGTGGGAGATAACCTAGATGTTCTAAGGTAATCCCTAGTGATGGGCATCATAGGGACCCTCATTCCCCCCCTCTAGGAATGCTATCATAGGGATCACCACCTCACCGGTGTCCCTATCGGTGAGCCATCCTCCTTGCTCACAATACTTGACGGATACTCCCTGAGGGATTCCGTACTTAACCTTAAACTCCTCTATTTTCTCAGGAGTGTTCACTAGGGACGCAAATCTACCCATTTCCTAAAACTACGAAAAGAACACTATGCAAAGGTAGGGAGTTTGGACTGCCGAGGACGAAAAATACAAGAATAACTAGAAGGAACTAACAGTAATAACGAAAGCAGAGAGTTGGAGTACTTACTTTTAAGTAACTAGGTCACCTCGACTTAGAATTGAAAAGACTAGAGACGCGTGTAGATGGCAGGAAATGCTAGATTCGATGTACAGACTCTGAAATGAATGAGGAACCTTTGAAATGGCAGTTTTCATTTCATGGAAAGGCGTAAAGCGGGAAGCCTCCCGCCTGTCTCCTCAAAACACGCCTACCCGTTAGATGAGTATCGTGCGGTTAGAAACAGGGAACATAAAGCCGCCAGCATTTAATTGAAGCGCGTCCTGCAGATCGAAGCGTCAGAAGCGAATCGCCTTACGTGCACATATATCGAAACCCTCATTCCTCTCCAACAGAGTAGAAATAAGGATTTCGAGGGGCTATTGTGGTGCCCATGGGCCCCAAATCACGTATTGGGCCGGCCCAAAAGCCCCCATAAAGAAGAAAGTCCAACCTAATAGCTCAGGATGGTCCGAGGACATAATAATTCCTTTCTGCGATGCCACGTGACAAAGGAAGTTGCCATGCATGAGCGTAGCACCACAGGACATGACGTCCGAGGATGATATTGTCCTCGGCAGCTGGTTGCCGAGGACAGTATTAGTGGCCTGGTGGTTCAAAGACTCCCGTATTAAGGACCTTATGTACAAATGACTAAGAGAGTGAGGATAAGGGACAAAGTAAGTTGATGGGCAAATATTAGAGAAAAGGCTGCTGCCACCGCATTGAAGGCATTATACCTACCCCTCTGGCCGCATTAATGAAGAAGTGACATCTGAACGTCGAAATTCAGCCCTACCTTCACCATCAGAGATTTGAGTAAGGGGGAATGATGGGACAAGTATCTAAAAAGGAAACACCTGGATTACACGTGGAAAGAGGAAGAAGGAGAGAGGCAGGCCTATAAAAGGAAAGAGAAAAGGAGAGAGAAAGGGGGGTGGAAAAAAAGAGGACAGAGAGAGAAGAGAGGGAGAACTTGTAAGAAATATTAAAGATTATCCTCGGCATCAATGGACACAACCCAATATTACGTCTTTATATGAGATTAATGCATGAATTATAGGATTTAATCCAACCTTTGTGTTATCCACCGTCTAAACGATCTAGATTAACATCCCACTCTCTATAAATCTATTGTCAAGGCCTCATTAGCCTGGTCAGAAAATCTAATTCTGGTCCAGCACAATTTGTGCCCCTACAAGTATATTGACAAAGCAACTGTTGAATTATTTTGCATTGTCAAGCAATAACTATCTCATTATATAATGTTCAATGTAAGGTATTTTTTTTTTTTTTTTGCATTTAAAATTATCTTGTAATCTGGAACCTGCTTATGTGAATAGCTCTAACGACAGGCAACCAGCTTACTTCACTAGAAGCCAAGCAGAATTATCTTCAATTGAAGCTATTTATTAACCAATAAAGGTTCAATTTGGCAAGCTCCTACTCATATTTCAAACTTGCCTTCCCCCCCCCCCCCCCCCTCAATTACAAGTAATGAATGATAAGCAAGTTTTTCACAGCAATGAATGATAAGCAAGTTTAAAACAATATCCATGAATGTCAATACAAAACTTCAAAGAACACAATGATCTAATACATTCATTTTTTATATATAATATAAAATAACAAAATACATCAATCATTTTCTAATGTAAAAAATTTGATCTAGGCTTCAACAAAATACATCAACCATTTTTCTAAAATAACAAGGTTGATCTAACTACTACAAAATACATCAACTATTTTTCTAACATAACAAGGTTGATCTAACTACTACCAAAATACATCCATCCAAAACATCAAGTACTTGTTTCAACTTTCAACTACCAAACTATTTACTTGACACTTGTCTTGCAAGGATTCCCACTTGGAGTTGTTCATAAAAAAGTTTTAGTGCTCCAGACATGCCAATTGTGTCCAAGCTCATTATTCTCTCATCCTCTATCATACTTTTGATACGAAGCTTTTCCCTTTCAATTCCAAGTCTTTCCTCCTCCATTTGAATTCTTTTTTCCTCAAATCGAACTCTATCCCTATCCCTCAACTCTTCCAATCGAATTCTTTCCTTATCCCTCTACTCTTCCAATCGAACCCTTTCCGCTTTGATGCGGAGACTCTCTTTTTCTTGTTCTTGTAAGTCCTCAATAACTTTCATTTTCTTTGCCAAATATTCTCCAACATCTTTCCCACTAGGCTTTTTCTTTCAATTGACCTTTCGACCTTCCTACCTATTGGTCTCTCAAAGTTGGTAGTGTCATCAACTAAGGACACGTCATCCCCATTGGCAATAGATATTGAATCTTGAGTTGGAGGTAACACTACTCTCGAGTATTCCTTAGGCATGCTCCATTTTGGTTAGTGCTTCAACACATGCCAACAATGTTCAAATGGAAAGTCTTTTTTGGCTATTTCTTTATACATAGCCTTTGCATTTTCAATTTAAAAAAATTAAAAGAAAATGCAAATAATTAGTATCTTCAAACTATTAGTGAATATCTATTTAGAAACTATTGCAATATGATTATACCTAGTCCTATTTGGTTGTACCATTTTGAGGGGTTGCTTCAAGAACAGCTATGAACCCACAAAATCTACTTGTCTCCCTACTAATCATTCCTCATCGACTTTGTATGGAGCCAGCAGTACATGTGATGCCAGATGGGCTGTATTGGCAGAAGCATTGCCAAATTTTTGCCCAGAATCTTTCTTGTTTCAACTCATTACCATGCACAGCATCAATACTAGTATTAAGCCATGCTGAAACAAGGATATTATCCTCCTTTACACTAAGTTGGTACCCCGTCTCGGTGGTTTATTGGAAGTGGTAATCTCAACTTCAGGGGAAGAAATTGAGTTATTTTGGGATACACCCAACAAACGAGAGTTAACATCAATTTGCCCTTCTATGATACCAGTGTAAAGCGGCATGTATTATTGTGAGTCCATAAGTAGATAATGTACACTCACCTGAAGTTCAATATAAAATTAGAACCAATAAGTATATATGCCACTGAAGTCAAGCATGATGCATGAAATTTCATACCAGTATAATGTTCATATGTGGATGTTGAACCCATAATATATAAATAAATAAATAAATAAAGGGCAATAAAACATCAAGGTCAAGCAGCAGAGGTAAACATTTTTTGAGAGACAAAACATCATTTGAAAGACAAAACTTCAAGCAGCATGGGTAAACAATTTTTGTAGTAATCATATATGTGCATCATGATACAATATATATAATGTGAATACAATGAGTAACTTTCACACAAGGTCAAGCAGTCAGTACACTTGTCCAATATAAAATCTTAATTGTTAAATACACACTCTTTCAACTTCAGCTTACCATAAGCTCCATATACCTCAAAATGCAAATCTGTCTAAAATCTCTTCAACATATAAAACTCTATATAACTTATTAAATCCAATTATAGGGCTTTAAATTGAATTGAATTGAATTGAATTGAATTTCTGAAATTGACATTAACAATTAGCAAAACCATTTATATGAGTGGATGTGTGGATTGCTGAATTTGGTAATTGTGTTTTGAAAATTCTTATTGGGTCAGGGTGTACTAGTAGGTCAAATATGTTTGGGTTTGACAATGGCATGGTTGTGGCTACTGTGAGGTTTGGATTGCAATTTGGGTTTTCAAGGATTACATTTATTTTGTTCTTCTAGATTGTATAGACTTTAACATCTCTGTTGTAAGTTATGGCATCTTTTACAATGGATGTTTACATCCCTTTTCAAGTGGGACTAAGTGGCTATGTGACATAGACTAAGTAACATAACTATTACCAGAAGCAGGCAAGGATATGGCATAAAGTTTCGAACACCAATTTCCAAGGGCATTCTATCAAAATACCATATAACAAGTCAAGAAAAAAAAAATCAGGAAAACAAACTAATAATTTTGTTACCTAATTCTCTTTGGTTGTTGAAATTCCTATCAAGCATAATATATTAAACTTGCATGGTTTTGTAAAATTCAATTTTGAAGTTCTAAGTTTCCATTTTCTCTATATGCCCCACCCTATGTGAATTTTTCTCCTTACAACAAGTGGGGTAGGAATTTGGAACCTCCTTATAGCAATACCACTAAATTTGGGACCTCCTGACATTGTTTTGTTGTGTCATATTATTGCAATATGGTATAAAGGTGTATTAGAATTTGATTTTTGGTCAGAAAAGCTAGTAAAGTAAGATAGCAGCTATTTCTATTTATTAAGAAGTTTTTATTTAGAGAAAACATTATAATAATCATATGGCTCTCTATTTATGTAAGCCCAATTTGATTGGAGAACCTATTACTATGGATTTGGATTGCTTTATTCATGCTTGTATAGAATGTTTGTATAGATTGTATTGGTCATTGATTTTATAGACTGTTTGTATAGAATGTTTCAAGTATTCTTGTATTGGTGATTTATATAGAGATAGTTTCTTACCTATGTCGAAAACAAGTAGTTGTTACTCCAGTACTAGTGGGCATCTGTGTGACCTAGACCATTGCACCCTCAGGACGTCATTGAAACTTCATACTTTTGGTAGGAGGTTTTATGATTATCGCTATTGGTCACCAGTAAGTAGCACATCCGAAATTAGTAAAACATTGATTATGTGCATTAAGTCACCAATTTGTTGAAACGCTATTTAAGTGCTTTATTTGATTGTACAGGGTGATGACCATGCATGCAAGTTCTTCAAATGGTTGGACACCAACACTTGCATGCATGGCGCAGCAACAACACCTATTGTGTTAGCAAAATTCCGACAATTGGAGCACAAGGTAGAAGTTGCTAATGAAGAGTTGAAGCAAGCATGTGCCATGGGAGAAGCTGCAAAACGAAAGGCTGAAAGAGCAAAGGTTGCGCGCAAGATTTTCGAAGAGAAAGCGGAGAAGTTCAAGATAGCTCTAGTAATATCATGGGTGATGTTTGGAGTACTACTTATTTTGTCTACTAGGTTTGGGGATGTTAGAAACAAGCAAATTTGTTTGCTTGGATGGGTTGGTTATGTGCGTAATAAGCCAGACTTGTATTATTACATTGAAGATCATTTGTATTGTAATGGTACAATTTCTTTTTTCTTTTCTTCTTTTTTGTATTGTAATTATAAAAATTTATGGTATGTATGACATTGTACTTCTAATATGTTGATAGTGTTCAACTTTATTCAAGATGGACTTACAAACTATGGGCATTTTAATTGTAATTATATTATTTGTGATACGCCAAAGTGGATCCCTAAAAGTAAGTACTAAAGGGAATGTACTTTGTTTTCCTTTGATGAATGACTAGGGGGAATGAGTAATAGTATTCACTCTGAAATTGTGGTATAACAAATCCATAATAGTCCATGATGATGCAAGGAAAATCAGTAGGCTGAATGCTCAGGGCTTTAAAAGGCTAATGATTGTTTGGAAGGCCTGAAAAGAAAAACATACGATCAAAGGTGACTAGGATGAACCGACCAAGAACCCTCCGATGCTAAAGTTAGTTTCTCTCTTAAATTCTAGAGTTCCAACTTTTTAGGAGTTGTTAAAAAGTTACCTTCATTTGATGCAGATGAGTCCTTATATAATAAGTCTCGGGGCGGTTACTTGTTTTGTAACTTCCCCAGCATTTGTGGAAGCTTAACTTCCATTAACTGCCATAGAAGTTAGAATATTTAATCTCATCTTCTGTAACTACCACGGGAAGTTAAGTAGGAAGTTAGAGAGATGAACAAAAATCTTGCTAATGCTACAAGATAGTACCACGTGGTCCGATTTACAAGATTTGGTAAAGAAATCTGTATCTGGAAATTTCCTAAGGACCAGGGAGTTGTCCAGGGACTTTCCAAACAGATGACCCCTGCACCCATGGATGACCGTCCTAAGAGGGACGACCACCCAATGTTGGGATAGTCATTTTGCTATGGACGACTCCTATGGACGAATTAGTGTTATCTATTTTTGCCCACCATCAGTTGCCCCATTGTCCAAGGTTCGTCCAATGCATTGTAGAATTCACTATTGTCCTTAGACACGTGCCCTAATGTTGGTAGTTAGACATTGTGTAACATGTCATCATTTCTTGGTTGGTCTTACGTGGTCCAGATTGTGCCATGTGTCATGATCTCATTAAAGGCTAGTCGCGTTGAGTTTTTTTTTAGGAAAATGACACGTGGCGTCTTCTGGTTGGTTGCATCATTTTAGATGCCAAATTTTACCGCCCATAAGTAGTGGAATTCCCCTCCTACCCTTCACATTTCTTAAATTTTCTTCCTTGACATTCGTCGTCTAAAGCCTTGTTTAAGAAGTATTTCTGCGTCCTTAGTCCTCCTTTGTTTAGAGCCAAGTACTCTCTTTATCCTTGTTCTTAGGTTTTCTATCAGATTTCAAGATGTCTGAAATTGTTTCTTCATCTAGTAATAGTATTGAAAATGCGATAGACGAGTATCATGACTCCACTAGTCACAGTGGTTCTAGTAGTGGTAGTAGTAATAGCAATAGCAGTAGTGGGGGAAACATAGATAAGGAATACACATCTAGTGTTCCTGGAGTTCCTTTAGAGGTTTTCCAGGAACACCTTAGGACGAGGGTAACTTCTGGGTCCAAGCTGGTACCTCGACGAGTGTTCCTTCATCTACTCCTTTAGACGAGGTAGAGACCGTGTATAGTTGTGTTATAGGCATTCCTGCCAAAACAGATGAAAAGAGGCTTACTTCACTTAGAAGTTGGTACTAGATTCCAGACGACCTTAAACCTAGGTTAGCCGTCCGTGGGGAGTGGTGTTGTAACCCTCGTTTTGGAATAGGCGTCTATGAATCTTACCTTCTCAGGGGGCTTAGGTTACCCCTTAATACTTTTGCTAGGGAATTGCTTACTAGGTTAGGTTTAGGTGTGTGTAAGTTCAACCCTAATGCATGAAGACTAGTTATTTCTATGCAAGTTTTGTGGAGGGAAGTGTTTGAAGGGGATTGTCCTCTTACTGTGGACGAGTTCCTCTTCTGTTACAAACCCTCATAAATTAACCAGTCCCTTGGTTTTTACCAATTTACAGGCAGGGGAAGAGATTATAGGTTAGTAAAGTCATTTGTGACGTCTAATAGAAACTAGAAGATGGAGTTTTTCTTCATCTCTGTTTTATGGTCTGGGCACCCTATGGAGGTTGGCAGGGATACATTTGCCCCCTACATAGGAGAGTTAGGGAACTTTCATCCTGAAGGTACTTTTTTTTTTTTGGTATAATGTTGTCATTTGTTTATAATCGTCTAACCCTTCTCTTCCTTTCCCTTTGCAGCTGTTAGACAACCGTCTTTGAGCAAGTTTTATCTAGATCATGTCCAAAAAGCTCGTCTATACATCGATAGGAGTTTCCATTCATTGGTCACCCTTCAACATCTTGCAACGTGGGGACTTGGTTCTAAACCCTCTCTTGAAGCTATAGCCCACAAACTTATAGTCCATAGACGTGAGTTTTTACTTAAAGAATTTGTTTTGATAACATCTTTTAAATGATTCTACATTTTTTCTTTCAGGGATGGCTACTATGAAAGAAAATAAGTGAAAATGGGTAGTGGATGAGGTCACTAGGCCAGAGGCTCAGTCTCAGCCTAGTCCTTTTACTAAAGACAAAAGGAAAAACTTATCCTAGACGCTGAACTTGGGAAACCTCCCCAGTCGTCAAGGGAATAAGAAGGAGAAGCATGGGTCGTCTAGGCCTGAAGTTATCAAGCCAAACATTGTCCCTCCTGCCTCTCAACTGCCGTCTGTCCAAGTTCTTGATGTGGATGCGCCTGAACTTGCTAGTGTTACCTTGTCCAAGACCATTGCTCCTGCCTTGTCTCAGCCTCTTCCAAGATTTCCCATGAACATTATTGAGAAATGAAGACTTGGCTTAGGAAGGGTTCCAAAAATCTATGACAGAAAAGGACATGGCGGCATGCTACGACATGTCCTTGAAAAAGTTTAAACACTCTGCTATTCATGACCTTTATAAGGTGTGTAACCTTACCTTTACCTTGTCTTGTCATTTTATTATTATTATTTTTTTAAAGAACTTTAATCCATTCGTGTAGGCAATGTCAAAGTTCATTATAGCATCTAGACAGGCCACAGAGATAAACAAGGAGAGGATCAAGCTTGAGACGGGGCTCCAGTAGGTCAAGGACGATTGTAGGGGCTGGGTTGAAGTGGCGGGAAAGGCTAAGGACGAGGTTAAGAGGCTAAAAAATCTCGTCGAGGAGCTGAAGGCTGACATTGTTAAGAAGGATATTCGTTTTGACCACTTTCAAAAAAGGAATGATGAGCTAAGTACTCTTCTTGAGGATGCTAAAAAAGTTGCTGTAGAGGACTTCAGGGCTTCTAGCCAGTTCACTGACCTTTAGGACACAAACTATGCTGCTGGCTTCGAAAGATTTTTGTATGGACACTATTGAACGCTTCTCTAAAGTTGATTTTAGCTTCATCAAACTTCAGCTTGGTGGCGCTGCCAGCTTTCTCCTCTAAATGAGTTCTGAAGGCGTTAATGTTGAAGAAGATGCCACCACACAGCCAGTCCAATACGGGCCTAAAACTGGAGAGAACCCCTCAGTGAAAGTATAAAAATTTAATCAGTTTTAATTTCTTTTCTTTCTTTTTCTCTTTCTCTCTCTTTTTTTTTTCTTAAGTAGGAGGTCTGTTGTTTTGGACCATTTGAACTTATTTAAGTACATTTCATTCATCCACCATCTTTAGGATGAGTTTCCAAACATCTGCCTTTTTAGGTTTTTACATTACTTAAGGGTTTTTGGACGATGGTCGTCTACCCTCAAATTGTTATAAATGAATGTTTATTTGCTTTTCATTCGCTGTTGAACACATTATTGTATGGACAAATTTTTCTTTATTTACATCATCCACTCGTGTAGGTGTTCAGCTCGTCTTTGTCAAGAATTTCCTCACGTCCAACGTGTTGCCATCCTTTAAGTTTTGTTAGTATAACTTGTCTTATGAATGGCGTTACTTTTACTGGCTCTATTCACCCTGGAACATGGCCTGTTCTTTTTCTCGTCCATAGGCTGGATGGACATTTCCAGCTTTTACTTGTCCATAAGTTGGATTGTTTTGGCTTGTTATATTTATCCATGGATTTTAAATATTCTTATACGCACGCATTTCCTCATCCATTGGTTAGACGGGTATGCCTTAGGCATTTTTTTCTTTGCTTTATCCTTATTTCAAGGAAAGCTTATAGACGTTACATCCTTGCGTCTAGAGATTTTTTGTCTTGGGCCTTTAGCCTTAGCCTTGTGGATAAAATCGTGGAGATTAATAATTCATATGCTACATATATTGGAAATCCAAACTATATACATAACATAAACATCGTCCACAAGCTAGGCACATGTTTACAAGCTAGTGCCTTTTAAGGAATTGAAAATACTTACACACCAATAGATAACTGTCTATGACTTCGTACATAGTTTAAAGACAGCACATAGTTTAGGAATTGATGCACTTTTAGGGAATTTAAAATACAACACATAATACCGACAATAAACACAAGTAAATGCAAGTAAATAGAAACTAGCACACAACTTTAGCTCTTTTATGGTGTTAACGTCCAGGATGGTTTCGTCCAGGGTAATTCTAGTCCATGGAGATATTTTACTGATAATATCTTCTTAAATGCTCAACATTCCAGGGGTGCTTCAGCTTCCTCCCGTCCAGGGCTTCTAAATAATATGTTCCTTGTCTCTTGCAATTAATAACCCTGTAGGGTCCTTCTTAATTAGTTCCCAGTTTCCCATGAGCCAGGTTTTTGGTTGCCAAGGAGACTTTTTTTAGGATGAGATCCTCAGTGTCAAAGCACCTCAGTTTCACTATTGCATCATATTGTCTGGCCATGAGATATTTATATCTTGTTGCTCTTTGTTCCACCTCCATTCTTACCTCGTCTATCAAATCAAGGTTGAGACGAAGTTGTTCTTCGTTATCCTTGTCCTGATACTTCATCACCTTGTGGTTTGCCATGTGCACTTTTGCAGGTATCACAGTTTCCTCCCATAGGCTAATTTGAAAGGAGTTTCTCTTGTGGGAGTCCTCACGGTCGTCTTGTAAGCCTATAAAACACCTAGTAGCTCAGTTGGCCATACTCCCTTTACCCCCTTCAAGCCAAGTCTTGATAATTTTCAAAAAGGATTGGTTTTCAACTTTTGCTTGTCCAATTGGAATGATGATTCCTGATTCCAAATTGCTCACAAAATTCTCTTAAAGGTGTGTTATCAAACTATCGTCTGTTGTCAAACATTAGTACCCTAAGAACTCTAAACCTGGATACAATGCTCTTACAAACAAAATTTTTAACATTTTGCGGAGTGATATTTGCTAAGGGTTCAGTTTCCACCCACTTAGTAACGTAGTCAATTCCTACTACCAAAAACTTCATCTACTTGGTTCTAAGTGGGAAAGGACCCAATATATCCAGTCCTCATTACACAAAGGGCCATGGGGCCATCATCGGGGTCAGATACTCTAAGGGTTATCTAGGAACATTGCTGAAGTACTAGCACTAGTCACATACTTTGACATAAGTCTTAGCATCTGCTTGAATAGTTGGCCAGTAGTAGCCTACACAGATGATCTTATGGACTAATGCTCTTACTACCGAGTGATTTTTGCAGGCTTCCTCATGAACTTACCTTAACCAATAGTTTGACTCGTCTGGAGCTAAGCACCTTAAGTAAGGCTGAGAGAAGCCTCACTTATACAACACCTCATCTATGAGGACATACTTGGCAGCTCTAATCCTTAATTTCCTAGCCTCGTCCTTGTCTTCTGGAAGCTTTCCATCTTTGAGATAGACGAATATTGGAGTTATCCAATTTCCTTCTCCTTCAGTTTGTTATACCTCTAGAAGATCTATACTTGGCATATATTGGACTTGGTCATAGTCGTCCATGGCTCCCCCTGCTGAAGCTGTTTTTGCCAAAACATCGGCCTCCACGTTCTCCTCCTTTGGAAGTTAAACAAAAATGGCTTTTTTTAAATCTTTTGACGAGCTGTTTTACCTTGCTGAGGTACTTCTTCATTCGATCTTCCTTGGTTTCACACATTCCATTCACTTAATTGATGATCAACTAAGAATCTCCTTGGACGACTACTAACTCTGCCCCTAAGGACTTAGCTAATTCTAATCCTTTGAGAAGAGTTTCGTATTCAACTTTATTGTTAGTAGTTTGGTATTGTAGATGGGCTGTGTATTTCAACTTATCTCCTTCCGGGGACTTGAGTATAACTTCAATCTCTCCTGCATATAACATGGACAAGCCATCTACATTGATGACCCACCTCTAAACTCTGTCCCCTTCGTCTAGCTCGTCCTAGCTGAGAGTAAAGTCTGCAATGAAATCTGCCAGTGCCTGTGCTTTTATCGCGCTTCATGGTTGGTACCTGACATCAAACTCACTAAGTTTTACGGCCCATTAGATTAGTCATCCTGCGGCTTCTAACTTGTTCATCGCCTTTTTTAGTGGATGATTTGTCAAGACATTGATGACAGGAGTCTGAAAGTAATGCCTCAACTTCTTAGAGGCTGTGACCAAAGCAAAGGCTAGTTTCTCCATCATTGAATATCGTCCTTCCGCTCCTCTTAGCGCTTAACTTGTATAGTAAACCGGCTTCTGTGTCATCCCTTCTTATCTAATCAATGCCGAGCTCACTGCATGTGGGGACATCGCTAAATACAAATATAATTCTTTACCTAGTACGGATGGGCTTAGCAAAGGAGTTGTAGTGAGGTAGGTCTTGAGGTTTTGGAAGGCCTTCTGGCACTCGTCTGTCCACTTAAATGTCTTATTGAGAACTTTAAAGAATGGTAAATACTTGTCAGTAGCTTTTGAGACAAACTTGTTAAGGGGGCAATTTGTTTGATGAGAGACTAGACTACTTTGATATTCCTTGGTGGCTCCATGTTTAGTATTACTTGAATTTTATCGAGATTTGCTTCAATGCCTCTATGTGAGACCATGAATCCAAGAAACTTACCTGACGAAACTCCAAAAGCACACTTGCTCGGATTCAACTTCATGTTATACCATCTAAGCGTATCAAAGGTCTCCTAAAGGTCGTTTGGATGTTTTTCCTCGTCCAAACTCTTTACCAGCATATCATCTGCATACACTTCCACATTTTGTCCAATCTATGGAGGAAACATATGGTTAACCAGCCTTTGATAAGTTGCCCCCGCGTTCTTCAAACCGAAGGACATTAGCTTGTAACAAAACAAGTCTTGGTTGGTGATGAAGGATGTCTTTTCTTGATCTACTTAGTCCATCCTTATTTGGTTGTAGCGCGAAAAAGCGTCAATAAAACTTAGTAATTATGACCCACAGTCGAGTCCACCAGTTAGTCAATGCGTGGCAATGGATAACTATCCTTGGGGCAAGCCTTGTTCAGATCAGTGAAGTTCACACACATCCTCCATTTGCCATTAGCCTTCTTGACCATTACTATATTAGTCAACCAATCCAAGTAATAAACTTCCAGGCTAAATTTTGCCATGGTTAACTTTTAAACTTCCTTTTTAATAGCGTTGTCTCATTTCAGGGCAAAAATTCTTTTTTTCTTTACGCATGGGCTTCGAAGAAGGATATACGTTCAAACGATGGGTAATGACGCTTGGGTCAATACTTGGCAAATCTTCATGACTCCAGGCAAACACATCAATACTCTTCTTTAGGAATTGGAAAAGGTTTTGCTTTGTCTTCTCTTCCATGCTTGCTCCAATTCTTGTAAACTTTTCAAGGTTATGCTCGTCCAAAGGAACATCTTCCAACAATTCTGTGGGCTCCGCAGCAAGTGCTCGTCCAAAGCCAATATGGCTAAATAGCATTCTTTAGCGACCAATTGGTTTCCTTGCACCTGACCCACTCTATACTCTGTTAGCAACTTATCAGAAAAATGGCAGGTTGACGTTACTGCCTTCCAATTGTTCAAGTGGCATATTCAAGGGCGTGCACTGCTGACTACTTGCTGAAGAACTTACCTTTTTGTTATCTCTGTCTTTCTTCTCCCCTGCCCAAGCCTTCTTTGGATAAGGACCCTACTCAGGATGGCGTGGGAGATCTGCTTCCATGCACTCTGCTCTCTTCCTCTTCTTGGCTATGATTGCATACTTTGCATTCATGAAGTTCTGGGCTGAATAAACGAATTTAGCCATAGTTTGAGACTCTTGTCCATAGAGCTTATGGATGACTAAATGTTAATTAACTCCATTATGGAAGGCCGCCAACAATAACTTGTCGTCCATCTCGTCCACCATCAGGGCGTCCTTTTTGAATTGAGTAATGAAGGACCACAAGCTTTCATTGTCCCCTTGTTTTATGGTTAACAGACTGGACGAGGAACGTTTTTGCCTTTGTCCTCCGATAAAGTTGTTAACGAACAACTTACTTAATTATTCAAACGAGCCCACAATGTTTGGAGGTATCTTGCTGAACCATAATCGCATTGGCCCCTTGAGGGTGGTAGGGAAAGCCCTACATATAATCTCGTTTGGAACCCCTTTAAGGTGCATGATAGTCTTGAAGGTGGCGATATGATCACATGGGTCGCGCGTTCCATCACATGAGTCTAAGGAAGGCATTTTGAACTTAGGAGGCAAGGGGTGACTATTGATAGAAGCGGTGAAAGGGGAGTCTGTTTGATGAACTAAATCATCCACGAGATTTGCCCTTCTCATATTATCCCTCATCTCGTCCATAGCCTTCCTCATTTGGTCCATTTCCCTCTTCAAGTGTAACACCCTTCGTGAAGCAGTTCCCCTTAACTGGTTCTCGGGCTTGGCATTTTCCCCTCTATCTTCTTGACTCTGGGCTTACCCTTCCGCGTGTCTTTCATGGTGCTGCCTCCTTAAACTAATCTCCTAAGTCAACTCTCGATTTTGACGGGCTAGTTCCGCCATGGCGGTTGCCATGGACTGTATGTGTTGGATGGAAGGTGATTGCATGACATCTACTGACTGACAATCACATGGGGATTATTAGAAGCATCTCTACTCTCCTGGTGGCTTGGGCTAGTGGCCCTTGATCTTGGCCGAACCATGAATCCTTTCGTTAAAGAAAGATAAATTGTAAAACACAATTAATCTCCCCACAGATGGTGCCAATTGATGATGCAAGGAAAATCAATAAGTTGAATGCTCCGGGCATCAAAGGGCTAATGATTGTTTGGAAGGCCTGAAAAGAAAAACATACGATCAAAGGTGATAGGTATGAACTGGCTAAGAACCCTCCGATGCTAAAATTAGTTTCCTTCTTAAATTCTAGAATTCCAACTTTTCAGGAGTTGTTAAAAACTTACCTTCATTTGATGCGGATGAGTCCTTATATAATAAGTCTTAGGGCGGTTACTTGTTTTGTAACTTCCCAAACATTTGTGGAAGCTTAACTTCCGTTAACTGCCATAGGAGTTAGAATATTTAATCTTATCTTCTGTAATTGCCACGGGAAGTTAAGTAGTAGGAAGTTAGGGAGATGAACAAAAATCTTTCTAGTGCTACAAGATAGTACCATGTGGTCCAATTTACAAGATTTGGTAAAGAAATCCGTATCTGAAAATTTCCTAAGGATGGAGGAGTCGTTCAAGGACTTTTCAGACGGGCGACCCTTGCACCCATGGACGACTGTCCTAAGAGGGTCAACCACCCAATGTTGGGATAGTCATTCTGCTATGGACGACTCCTATGGATGAATTTGAGTTATCTATTTTTGCCTACCATTAGTCCATAATACTCATATTCCATGTTCGTATTAACTCCAATCTTCTTAAGCAAAAAGGGTGGTTTATCAAATCCATAATATTAGCATATCACAACAATATATGACTATCCACCTATAAGCATGTCCACCTGTAATATCACAAGAATATATAATTGTCCACTTTTAACCATATCACACGCACAATTATATGGTAGTTGATAAAAGGATTAATTGCGAAAAGGAGGTACATACAATTGCATATAAGCACGTCCATCTGTACTTACATTACCAATAGGTATTAGATACACCTATTTTTACATTGCCAAAAGGAATTATATCAGAAATGTCAATGGTTATTGACATTAAGGCATAACATGTAATCATTGTTCACAGTTAATGTAAATTTACAAAAAGATAAATCATAATATCCAAAAGAATGCATCAAGTATCTAAGGGACTTCTATTCACGGTACCTAACTTTATATAAAAGTCCCCACAAAAAGTCATAGGCAGAGGTAATAACTTGAAACAAGTCCCAACAAAAATTGGTGAATTCGTATACGTGCCCACCATTAACCCCATTGTCGCGCGTACTTCTCCCATATTCTGTCAATTTCATCATCCTTAAACTCACCCATTGCCCTCTTTGCCGCATCAGACATCTCCCTCACATGCCTCTTTTCAGCACTTGCACTCAACTCAGGAGAATTCCCATTGTTCCCAGCTTGTACATCATCTCTATTAATGTCAAGGTTCTCTCATGAGTTAAACATTTCATCTCTACAATTATTGATGTGTATAAAATTGTGTAACGCACAGCATGCAGAAACAACCAAACGTTGATGAGATTGCTTATAGTTTGCCATGCAACTCAAGATGGGAAAGTGAGCCTTAAGGACTCCAAAGCACCTCTCAATTACCATGCGCAATGAAGAGTGTCTATAGTTAAACATCTCTTTCCCCAATGCCGGCTGCATATTGCTCCTCCTGAATTCCTGAACATGATATCGGGTGGCGTTGTGTGGTGGAAGAAATGATACACCAATGGGGTATCACGAATCAACCAAGTAATAGGACCCTACAAGAATTGCATATCTCAATTAGTAATAGGAACCTACATAAAGGAAAATAAGACAAAATAAGACAAAAGAAATAAAAAGTTACCACATAAAGTATTCAGCTAAAATATTCTCAAAGGCTGTTGCAAGTTATAGTGAATGCATGTTTTATGTATGTATATATATAAGAATTACTAAATGGCATTAGCATTACATAGGTGTAGATCACATTAAAAAATTGGTGTAATTTTATACATACCCATCAAATTAAAAAAAAAAAAAAACTTTATTTTTTTAATTTCAGTCTTGACTAAAAACTTTGAACTTAACACCTTTATCCTCAGTCATGAGGAAGATGGTCCAACTACAAAAGCAACACTGTTATTCACGAAAAATATTTCAATTGGAAACTAAAATTGAAGGATTTTGATCACTATTTGTGGGGCCCCTGAGTTTATGTTATATTTACGAACATTGCCTTTGAAGTAGAATTGTGTTTTTGGAACAAATTTCTGTGTGTAAAAAAAAAAAAAATAGAGATGAAGTGGAAAAAAAACAAATAGAGAAAGAGTGTTAGACAAATAAGAAAAAGAGTATTTATAGGAAAATCTTATGAATATTTTGTATTTTAAATTGGTTTTATATTAGTTTTTCAGGTTCTGGGCAATTTTTATCCTAGGCTTACAAAAAGTCTTACCTCAATTACTTAGCTAAAAATATATGATATCCCTGGTTGAAGGGAGACATTATCCACTTATGACATGGTAAATGGCAGCAAGATAGTGTTCTTTAAACTAAATATGGGCAACAGGTGGTTTAAGAAGCTAAAAAATACATTAATTCTTGGGTATATATCTACTGTACATTGAGGCAAGGAAGGTGAAAACGGAAAAAATTACTTAAAAAAAATAGTGAGAATGAGTAAAAGGGTGTTGAGAAGAAGCAGACAAAAAAGGAAGTAGTTGAAAGAAAAATGTTAAATCTAGAATAAAATATTTAGGAGTGATAGACTAAAGAGTAGGATAGGTAGATTACAACAACCAAGTGAATACATATATTTATGTTTTTATGTGATTTGGTGAAGTAAAATTTATCATACTCATATCAATAAATTAGTATATTACTCTAAACGAAAATGAAGTGCATGAAGCCTGGACTATAAAGAAAAATGGCTTTTGATGGCAAGTAGGAAGAATAGAGAAAAACTGTTTTGAGAGACAAGTAGAGTGAAAAAACAAACTTGTTATAGAAAGTGTGAAGAAAATGGACATGATGAATGAATCTGGGCCATACAATTTATGATGTAACAGTGTTAGCAAAATAGGCATGGATGAGAACCAGATGATGTGACTTGGCTTGCCACATAGTGCAGCAGCTAGTATACCAAATGGTGCAGCATCAGTTGCCACACCAATGCAGCTTAGCTTGCCACATAGTGCAGCAGCTAATGCACTAGATGGTGCAACATTAGTTGCCACACTAGAGCAGCGCAGCTTGCCACATAGTGTAGCAGCTTGTGCATCAGAGTTGCCTAGACAAGCACCAAATCAAGCAAGACAATCACATTAGGTATTAGAACAGAAATGAAATTGAAGTTAGAATTACAACAGAATAGAACAGAAAACATAACAAAATTCAAAATTAGAACAGAACAGAACAAAAATCAGAACAGAATTCAAAATTAGAACAAAATAGAACGAAAAAACAGCAAACAGAACTAGAACATAATTCAGCAGGAAAAATTAAGTAAACAGAATTAAATAGGCAACTAATTACCAACAGTAAACAACATTAAATAGAGAACCAACTACCAGGAAAAATAAAGTAGAATTAAATAGGGTTAAATTAGACTTGAAATAGCTAGATAAACAGATATGATTAAAAACAAACTAAAAACATGAAGACGCATACCTTCCGGTGGCCATGGGAATCCATGCTTCGGGTCTTTAATAGCTTCTTCGAACACCTTTAAGTCGTGGGCAGTTCCCTCCCAACCTCAGTGGACATATGTAAACTTCATATCATGGTCGCATGCGCATATAACGTTGGTTGTAATAGCGCTCTTGCGACTCTTGTGAGGCTGGGTTCTCTCAGTTGGAGGCCTTGCACTAATATATATTCCATCAATAGCTCCTATGCTTCTCCACATTGAAGAGTGCCAATTATTTGTAAACAACATCTCTATATGTGAATGAAAGAATATAGCACAGTAATATGTGCGAACATTTTCATTGAAAGAACTTGTATTATGAAATGATTTACCTCAAACCAAGGGTAGTATTTGTTGTTCGACCGCATATGTTCTGGAAGGCCTACCACATTCGGATTGGGCTTGATTAAATATTAGCCATAGGTGTGGACAGCCCACAACACCTTATAGAACTACGGTTGATAGTTTCAGTGCAATGTTGGAATTTGTCCCCCACAGGTTGCATTCGAGTATTATGGCCGACAATGTACAAGAATATGGCAACGAACTTCTGCATGTCCACACGCCGTTTCCCTTCCTTCAAGTACCCATATTGTTCAGCTTATCCACCAAGTGATAGAACAAATCTAATGTCATGTGGAACATGTCATGACAATTGGTAGGATTGCCATCCCTCACTTCAACCATGTAATCTTTCCCACTTAAAATGCTAGTACGCATTGGGCGCTTGTCGTAATGCCATGGGCCTTCATGGTCCTACTTGTGGTAAGAAGGACCATGAATCTTTACAAAAAAAAAGGCCCAATTCATGAAGGTAAGAAGGACCATGAAGGCCCAAAATCCCAGAAAGTAGAAAAAAGAAAGAAATAATAATAAAAAAGAAAAAGAAAAAAGAGGATCTCGGACAAGGATCCCGGCCAGAGGACATGCAACAAGGATCTCGGTCAGGCCAGAGGATATGCAGCAAAAAGAATCAATGTCAAGGCCCTATGTATGTACAAATTTCCAGCAAAAAACAAGCCATTAAAAATCCAGTAAAAAATCAGGTATTATCTTTGTAACCCATGGTCCAAGCTCGTGGGATCCCGAGTGGATAGTAAATAAGGAATGGTTTGGTCGGTAGGGGAGTGATTTCTGGTGAAAGGAGGATCCCTAAGCTTTCCCTTGGTTCATATATTTGCTTGGAATGCATGAACCAATGGAAAGCTTAGTTCCCCCATGTGCATGACATCTCCCTACATTTTCCTCTCAACTGTCACTTTCAATCAAAGCTGTCATCCATTGTATTGAGCAGCCTACCCCTCTTTTGACTTTCCAAGAAGGAATCTTCTATTTGTAACTAAAGTCAAATGCCTATTTTAAGTTATAATTGCCCAAATAAGCTAAACTTCTGCCCAATGCAACTTTCCAGGTCACAGAAGACAGAATTTTACCCAGCAGACCTGGGGCATCCTCTCCTGGGGTACTAGACCAGGTCTGCTATAAAAGGAACACATTCGTATAGCAAAGGGGGGGGATTCGGATGGGAGAAAAATGGGTATTCAAGGAAAAAGTTCAAAGTTCAAAACAAATATTCTTAGAGCTTTAAAAGGCCAGCAAGGAGAAGAAAGAAATAAACAAAATAAGAGAGCCAAGGTGGAGGAATTTGTCCCATATCCTTGAGATCATTCAAAATATCACTTAGCCTCCAAAGAAATATATGCCAAAACATGCACACATCAGATATCATTCCCTCCCACAAAAATCCTCCTCACCTAACTATCTTGGAAGGCAATGCCCAAGTAAAGCCACTTGGACTTGAGTTCCAAATCCCACAAGTCTTGTGCAAAAGCACTAAGTTTGTGAGAATTGGGGCCAAGATCCTCGTGGCTGAATTATTCTCATGAAATTCATTTACATATGTGTATTTATTAAAATGCATATCCTAATCTAAGAAACTAACAATTATTTAAAGATATATGTATTGTGTAGTGTTTTTTTATGCAGGACCTGTGGAAGTAAAGGGAAAGGAAAAGAACTCCATTGCATAATGAGCTGGAGAAAAATCGTATAGATTAGAGAATTAGGGTTCTGGGATTACAAGCTTTATACGTCAGGGATACCACAACCAATGCGTCTGGGGTACCATAAGAGTACGCCCGGGGTACCAAGACAGTATGCCCAGGGTACCAAGTGAAGGAACTCTTTTAAAATGTTTATACAGTAAAAGATAAACCTCAAATACTCTATTTCAATTTCCTTCTCATTGTGAATATTATGAATACTTATTTTACTTATTTTGTAAGAATAAAGGGTCATGTTATAGCAATAAAGCACTTACAATGGTATTTTATTGCTTAGGAGGAATCACACTTTTCCTTGAGGAAATTTATTTGACTTGCGCACAACTTGGTTCGTAATCAGCCCTCATTTAGCTACAGTGAACCAAGCCCAGTCCACCAAATAACAAATAAAAGGCCCGGGATCCTTGTTTCTACTTGGGCTTGGGTACCATCCAAAAAAGGACCTTTACATTTTGGCGACTTCACTGGGAATTGGGAAAAAGGAGAAGGAAGAAGCAGTCCCTTTGCAAGCATGGCTCCAAAGCTCGGAAAACACCAAGAGGAAGGAAAGTTCTTCTTAAAGTGTGGGTTCCTGCAAAGAATGTCCCACTAAGAGACTCTATATGAAATTTTGGGGAACTTTCTAGCACAAGATAAGTTTTATGTGTCATTATTTTCTCCACTTTACAATTTGAACATAATGGATCATTGCCCTACTCTCTTTTAAAAAAAATGGTCATGTTGTAATATTTAAAAAATCATAACATTGTCTCATCACTAAAAAATGGAGAAGTGAGCAAGTAAAAAAAAACATATATATATATATATATAAAGATTACATAATAAAGCAATGGCCCCACATTTTGGGGGCTAATGTATTTTCTTAAAAAAAATTCATGAGATTGTTTCATTTGTTTAAAAAGAAAAAGAAGAAAGAGAAGTAAACGAATCAAAGAGGCTTGATGAAATATAAATTACAAAGCAATAGCAATTGCCTCACATTGTGGGGCTAAATAATTTTGCAACAATTTGATAATAATATCATATGGCGCAGGTTAGTAAAATGGACAAGTTCCTTGGCTCTGCCAATGGATTTAGTAAAAGGGAGTACACTTGTTATCCCAACAATGTTCAGGAGATCCTTAACTCCAGGAAAGCAAAGCCTGGGAGATCCTTGGTCCCAACAAACCTGAGGAGATCCTTTATTTCAGCAAGGCTGGGTACATCCTTGATCCCAGTAAAGTCTAGGAGATCTTTGACTCCAGGAAAGCAAAGCCTAGAAGACCTTTGGTCCCAACAAAGCTGAGGAGATCCTTTATTTTAGCAAGGCTGGGTACATCCTTAATTCCAGCAAAGTCTAGGAGATCCTTGACACCAGGAAAGTAAAGCCTGGGAGATCCTTGATCTTAATAAAACTGAGGAGATCCTTTATTCTAACACAGCTGAGTACACCCTCAATTCTAGCAAAGCCTGGGAGATCCTTAATCCCAACAAAGCTGAGGAGATCCTTGATTCCAAAGGAGGTCCTAGATTCCAGTAAAATAAAAAAGAGTAGTTCCCTAGTTCCAACCATGGTTCTAGAAAAATGGAGCAGTCTTTTGGTTCCAAAAAAAAAAATTTTTGAGTTGTTCCTTGATGGAATGGTTTTCTGATTCTAGCAAAGTGGAACAGTTCTTTGGTTCCAACAAAATTGAAGTACTTCCATGGATCTAGCAAAGTTAAAAAAAAAAAAAATGGAAGCATCCGAAAAATGGATAGAAGTTCCATAATAGCATCAAGAAAAGGTGGATCAAGCATGATTCAACATCCGCCTCATGCCTTAGGGGCTAAAGCCTATTGTGCAGCAAACCTTGTATATATTTTGAAGAAAATCAATAAAAACACTATATTGCAAGTTAGTAGCAGAATCAACATTATTAAAAGCTCAACAACTATACAGTGCATCTACCATTTCTTGCAGCTCAACGATTGGGCTCACCCATGGAAATAACAAGATTTGGAGAAGTTATAGAGTCCACTGAAGGACACGTACAACTAGCTATAAAGGTTGACCATGGCATCACAAATATCGCCTAATCCTTTCGATGTAACATTGGTACATGAAATCGGAATCGAATGGGAAGCCCACAAAAATTGCTGCCAATCCTAGTCCCTTCATCTAGCACGAAGTAAATTTTATGGAAAATATATTCTATGATGAGTCGGCTCTAGCTGAAGAATATTCCATTAATAGGATCCTGGGGGCTCCCATCTTCAAGATCCCGGGGGCTCTTATCCTAGAAGAAAAAAAAACCTGGAAGGAAGACAAAATATTACTTATGAAGGCACACAGGACCTGAATGTAGCCTACAAGAGGATCCCGAACCACCATCTTACATGATGGCCCAAGAAGAGATCTTGGTGAAACCTAGGGATACGATAAGTCAAAATATCCCATCTCTGGGATCCTAGGGGGCTCTTATCCCAGAAGACTACTGCTTATGAAGATCCTGGAGAAACTTATGGATATGGAAAGGAAGGCATAAATCCTACCAAAGGAAAGAACTAGAAGAGGTGAACTTGGGGGCTGACTCGAGGAACCTGGGGCTTATCCTAATCAGCAGTCAGTTTTCGGTACAAAAAAATAAAATAGCAACTGGTGGAGCTATTAAAAAAAAAATGAAGATTTATTATCGTGTACTCCCACAAATTAAATAAAGCGCGTCCAAAGGATAAATTTCCTTTGGGTTCGATCCAAAGGAAGTCAGTATCCTGAAAGAAGAGAGAAGGGAACCCGAGGATAATTAAAATAGTGATGAAGGAAGTCCTACGGAAACTAAAGCTCAGTATCACTCACGTGTGGGCTACAGGCAACCCACGAATTCAAGGGGCTAAACGTTGAGGTCTAAAAAATGACACAAGGCCCATAGAAATAGCACATTGGGCCAACCCTATGGAAAGTTAAAATTAAAAAGGGGTTGAGCTCACAAAAGGAAAGGGTGGTAGGTCCAAAAGATTTAAGGCCCAAGATCCATGAAGGGGGCAGGTTTTAGAACCTATGAAACAAATGGATAAAAGAAAAGAGCCCAGCCTGCCAAGATCAGAGGACTAAAGAGAAAGTTCAGTAGAAAGAACTGGGCCAGGATCCCGAGGACTGCCAAAGGCTTAGGATCCCTAGGACGTGCAGCACAGCCAAAGTGGGATTGAGACAGCTCAAAAGGGGAGCCAAAAAGCACAAGAAATTAAGGACATATATGTCCTTCTCAAGCACTCAATGATGCAACAAAGAACCAGAGGGCTTGGAGAGCAACAACTCACGAATAAGGAGGCTGGTACCTCGAGGAACCCATGAACAAGAACTATGAAGGGAAGTAGTTAGGGGAACTTTCAACCTGGCAAGAATAGAATCGACCCACTTAGGGAAAATGACAAAAAGGAAGGGCAGCCAAAAAGTTGAGTTTGGGAAAAGGAAAAATAGAGAAGCCTTGGAGAAAGAGAAATTAAAGGTCAGCTCCCCTGAAGACATATTAAAATGGAAGGTCAGCAAAGAACTTTTGGAGAAAATGCATCAAAAGAAGAAAATTGTGAGAAACAAGGAATGGGCCAACCACCAAAGCCGCTAACAAGCTGTGGACTCTATTACCTAGGGGAGCAAAGAGAGGGAACTAGTGGTACCCCGGAGTACTCAGGTGACACTATAAAAGGAGGAAGCAGCAACAGTGAAGGATTATTTAGCAACAGTGGATTAGGGTAGAATCATTGAGAAAATTCTATTAAAAAATTCAAAGAAAGTAATGAGGAGAGGAGAAATATTGCCAGGTGTACCAGGGCAGCCATTATAGAACATACTAGGATCCATAGGGGCTGAAACTTTGCAAGTCTTGGAGGCTGAGAGGGCCATCTAAGGCTCTAATTTTTGAGTTCATTTGGACCTTATAACATGTCTTAGTGAGCTCTTTGTAATTCCTCATGGGGATCCTAGAAAACAGGGGGCTGAGAAGCTTTAGGATCTTGAGTAGCTAGGGGAACAGCAGACAGAATGGACTGGACACCTTGCATTAGCTACCCAGTTTCCTCAGTTATACCACCACTAGGGGCCTTCCCCTTCTACGCCTGAGAAACCAGGAGAAGGAGCAGTGACCATTTCTTCCCCCAAAGTCTTGCCAGTTGTGGGAAGGGGTACCTCCACCTGTAAAAAATAAAAATATACATAAGTACACAGTACCAAAAAGGGGTGGAAACAAACAAAGAGAGGCATAAAGAAGGCCATACCACATCATTACCAAACGATTGACTCCTACCTTTCTTGGGGTCTTACTTGCGCTTGGACTACAAGGAAGAAAATAGTCACTCGTCAGTTAAAAGAGAAAAAGAAAAACACTGCAACAACAGTGATAAGCTACTACAAAATAAAAGAGAGAAGAAGGAAAGAGGCATTGCCCTTATCTCTCTCTAAAAGTCCAAAGGATAAATTTTCTTTGCCTAATATCAATCTCCTCATTGATACAATTAAGGCAACAACAATATCAACCATGAAGAGGCATACCTCGATCAAGGAACTCAAGAGTTTCTTGGAAAGAATTTCTTACATTAGGAAGTTCACACCAAGGCCAGCCTTGGTCACTAGTGGACTATCCAAACTGTTAAAAAAAGAGAATGTTTTCATATGGGGAGCCCAGCAACCAAATGTCTTTCATAAAAGTTCCACAGATCATGAGTCATCTACCTCCCTTATGGGGACTAGTCAATGGCAAAATCATTATTATTGTACTTAGGATCTTGATCCCAAGCATACAGAGCATTGAAAGTACCAAAATGAAGTATCCCAACATGGAAAGGGTGTGTTTGGTGGTCATTCATCTTAACAATTGAATCATTACTTTTCATACCACTAAATCCTATTGGGGATGAGCTCCTATCAAATAAAAGCTCTCCGCCATCAGCCCTTGCGATCTTGAAAAGTGGCCTAGTGGCTAATATTAATTTCCTAATACAACATAAGTCTGAAGGATCCTAGAGCTGTCAAAAGATAAGCTGTAACAAACTTTCTGGTCCAGTTCCCCAAAGAAGAGGAGTACCTATTAAGTGAGAAGATATCTAAAAAAGTAGTAGCGGTAGAGATCCTTGTAAAGAAATAGATATGAGGTTTGTGAAGACAACCTCTAATGAGCATGCCTAGAGAAAGCCTTCCTCATCCAAGATCCCCGTAAGAGGATCCCCCACGTGAAGAAAACACTATGACAGAATCATCTTGGTGGAGCTCCTCCTAGCCATCAGTTCACCAGTAAGAGTAACCTTAGATGGTTCGTAAAAGAAGAGTATTTTCATGAAGTATTTGTTCACAGCCAAGCGAGGATATTTTAGAAGATCATTTAAGAAGGAAAAAATACCTTAACCCTTTAGAGAAAAGAAAAGAAATCAGTTTAGTAACCCCACTTGAGAATGGGAGGCTACGAACGAACCTTTTCTGAAGATTGAAAAATTCAATGGCCATGAACAAATTTTCCAAGTGGCATGGCCTAGGACTTGGGAAAGAGCAAATTTTCCATGTACCTAGCCCAGGACTTGATCAGAACAGAAATTTTCCAAGTGGCATGGCCTAGGACTTAGGGAAGAGCAAATTTTCCATCTACCTAGCCCAGGACTTGATCAAAACAAAAATTTTCCAAGTGACATGGCCTAGGACTTAGAAAAAGTAAACTTTCCATGTACCTAGCCTAGGATTTGGCCAAAACAAATTTTTCCAAGTGACATGACCTAAGACTTGGGAAGAACAAACTTTCCATGTACCTGGCTCAAGACTTGGCCAAAATAAATTTTTCCAAGTGACATGGTCTAGGACTTAAGAAGAGCAAAATTTTCATGTACCTGGCCCAAGACTTGGCCTAGAACAAATTTTCTAAATACATAGCTCAGAATTGGCCAAGAGCAAAAGTTTCCAAGTACAACCAAGAAGCTGGTCAAAAGCAAAAGTTTATGTATACAAGCCATAGCACTTCCTAATAATGTGTGCAAATTGTAAGCATATCCTAGTAATGGCTACAACTAGTAGCACACCAGTGATGGCTACAACCAATAGCACGTACCAGCAATGGGTACAAGCTGTAGCACGTACCAGCAATAGGTACAAGCTGTAGCAAGTCCTAGAAAAGGATGTAAATTGTAAGCAAAACCCAACGAAGGGTACAAAGAGAAAGAGCCTCGAGTAGGTATGAAAACCCATAAGTGGGTGTATAAAGTGCACAAGATTGACCTCCTTGAAAGGAGTTGGTTCAAGGGAGCCTAAGGAAGCAAGGAAGGCGTAACTTAAAAAAAAAAAAATTCCAAGAGTACATCATTTGAAGCCGTAAAAGTATGGATACTTTTCCAAATCTCTATACAAAGAGATTGGTCAATGACATTGCAAACTAGCTAGCAACATTTCCCTCCTCCTGCAAGGTGCAAACTCACCAAAGGCTTGGAGGTACTTTGATTCAACAAAAGAAAGGTACCCTTTAGGTAAGCCCACTCATTAATACCATGTTTGAATATATCAAAACACTGCAAAATATTGTGCAAGAGGTATCACCCAAGCACTAACACTTTCTTCATGTAGATTAAAATGAAAATTCTAATATTTTGGTCTTCTTACTTGACCAATTATCAAAAAATTAAAATTTGGAATTCTTGTGTGGTTGAAATCCTCACATGATTTCACATACATGGAATAATTTTTTTTTTTTTTTAAATTGCTATGTCTTATTAGGCAATTGGATTTTCCAGTGCATACACCGGGGGCTAAGATAAGATTGAAAATTTTCCTTAGATATATCTTTCACTTGATCAAAGTGAGAATTCTAGTGCAAACTTTACTATACATGAGTTCAGCCACTATTATTTTCTTTGGCTCATGAATTATATGGTACATAGCAATTCAACAACAATATAATTGGTGGCATGACATGTGAATAATTTGCTGCAATTTGAAAAATTATACAATTTCTCACAATTTGGAAAAAGAATAAGGCAAAGATCAAGAGCATCCACCAGAAGAGCAAGGTTTTTAGCTAAAGTAAGGCATGGAGATGTTCTTAAGCCTTCTAAGTCATGTCTTCAAGGAAGTTTCTCTCTTAATACATTTTGAGAAGAATAGTTAGCCTTGATTAGACTCTAAATCAGCATGTTTATATGATTCAATGACTCATAATATCATGGTCTTATATGGCAAACATCTTGGTGTTATTCATCTTAGTCATAGCAAGCATGTATTACAATGCATAGAATATCTTTGGCAAAGTTCATGGGGGCTTCCCTTACTCAACCTATTTGGTAAAACAAACAAAATCTTGTTGACAAAGTAATGCTATCTTATATTGAGATTTAATATGCATCCAATATGATTTTTGTATGGTACTTTAAAAAAAAAAAGCATATCCTAGAATTGCTATAAAAAACATTAGTGCTAGAAATATACTCTTAGCATCAAATGCAACGCCAATATAATTTTGGCTATATATGAATACTTCATTGATAGTTTAACAAAGTTGATTTGTTGAATACCAATCTACAGTTTAATACTAACATGAAGGTGAATTCTAATCTTTCATAACATGTTAGTTCATCCTATGAAGGAAGTGTAGCAATTCCTTTGGAGTTTTCCTCAAGAATTATTTGATCTACACATTGGTTCTAAAAACTAGGAAAGTGTCCAAGAACAATTTATTTTCTCATGCGTGGGCTACAGGTAGCCCACGAGCTCGGGGGCTAATGTTGAGGACCAAAATTTCACAAAAAGCCCAATCCATGAAAAGTAAGGAAAGACCATGGGTCTTTACAAAAGAAGGCCCAATTCATGAAGCTAAGAAGGACCATGAAGGCCTAAAATCCCATAAAGAAGAAAAAAGAAAGAAATAATAATAATAAAAAAGAAAAAAGAGGATCTCAGACAAGGATCCCTGCCAGAGGACATGCATCAAGGATCTTGGTCTGACCAGAGGACATGCAGCAAGGATCTCGATCAGGCCAGAGGATATGCAGCAAAAAGAATCAACATCAAGGCCCTATGTATGTCCAGATTTCCAGCAAAAAACAAGCCATTAAAAATCTAGCAAAAAATTAGGTATTATCTTTGTAACCTATGGTCCAATCCCATGGGATCCCGAGTGGATAGTAAGGGAGGAATGGTTTGGTCGATAGGGGAGTGATTTCTGATGAAAGGAGGATCCTGAAGCTTTCCCTTGGTTCATATATTTGCTTCGAATGCATGAACCAATGGAAAGCTCAGTTCCCCCATGTGCATGACATCTCCCCACATTTTCCTCTCACCTGTCACTTTTAACCAAAGCTGTCATCCATTGTATTGAGCAGCCCACCCCTCTTTTGACTTTCCAAGAAGGAATCTTCCATTTGTAACTAAAGCCAAATGCCCCCTTTAAGTTATAATTGTCCAAATAAACTAAACCTTTGCCCAATGCAACTTTTCAAGTCACAGAAGACAGAGTTTTACCTAGCAGACCTGGGGCGTCCTCTCTCGGGGTACTAGACCAGGTCTGCTATAAAAGGAACACATTCGTATAGCAAAGGGGGGGGATTTGGATGGGGGAAAAATGGATATTCAAAGGAAAATTTTAGAGGTTCAAAACAAATATTCTTCGAGCTTTAAAAGGCCAGCAAGGAAGAGAAAGAAAGAAACAAAATAAGAGAGCCAAAATGGAGGAATTTGTCCCATATCCTTAAAATCATTCAAAATATCACTTAGCCTCCAAAGAAAAATATGCCAAAACATGCATACATCAGATATCACTTTCTCCCACAAAAATCCTCCTCACCTAACTATCTTGGAAGGCAATGCCCAAGTAACGCCACTTGGACTTAAGTTCCAAATCCCACAAGTCTTGTGCAAAAGCACTAAGTCTATGAGAATTGGGGCCAGGATCCTTGTGGCTAAATTATTCTTATGAATTCATTTACATATGTGTATATTTATTAAAATGCATATCCTAATCTAAGAAACTAACAATTATTTGAAGATATGTGTATTGTGTAGTGTATTTTTATGCAGGACCTATAGAAGTAAAGGGAAAGGAAAAGAACTCCATTGCATAATGAGCATGGAGAAAAATCGTATAGATTAGAGAAATAGCGCTCTGGGACTACAAGCTTTATACGTCAGGGAGACCACGACCAATGCGTCCAAGGATACCACGAGAGTACACCCAAGGTACCATGAGAGTACGCCCGGGGTACCACGACAGTACGCCCAGGATACCAAATGAAGGAACTCTTTTAAAATGTTTATGCAATAAAAGATAAGTCTCAAATACTCTATTTCAATCTCCTTCTCATTATGAATATTATGAATACTTATTTTACTTATTTTGTAAGAATAAAGGGTCATTTTATAGCAATAAAGCACTTATAATGGTATTTTATTGCTTAGGAGGAATCGCATTTTTGCCTTGAGAAGATTTATCTGACTTGTGCACAACTTGGTTCATAATCAGCCCTCATTTAGCTGCGGTAAACCAAGCCCAGTCCATCAAACAACAAATAAAGGGCCTGGGATCCTTGTTTCTACTTGGGCCTAGGTACTGTCCAAAAAAGGACCCTCACAAAGAGCAATGGTCGTGTCACTAGCCGTATCCGCTTTCTTGGCGACCTTTTCCCCTTTGTTAGTAGGCTCTTCAATGGGATGTTTGTCAGCACTTTGGGTTTGTTCCGTAGCAAGGGGATCATCTTGGGTTATGCCCTCCATGTTAGGATTGTAGCAATCATCGCTACCCAATTGGGTACAACGAGCCTCATTAGCAATTTCCTCCTCTAGGGCACGCTCTTCATCACTATTTGGGGCTGGTGTGTTTGATGAAATTTGAAAGGCATCGGTTGCAGCATTAGGGGCAAATAGCTACTGTAGTTTGTAGTAGCTGGGACATTTACTTTTCCATAATGCATTTGCTTTAGGATTAGCCTGAAATGACAAGATGTACATCAAAATCATACTAGTACAAAATAAAAAAATTACGAACATTTTACCAAGGAATTAGGGTAGTAAAAATAACATACCGCAGCCACATGTGCCCACACCTCCTCAGAAGCAGTAACCGTTTGGGTTGTATCATCCCACCCTAACTTGGTATGGCTCAAAAGCTGGCTTCGCTTTCTCTGTCTTTGCCTAAGCCTATTATGCTTCTGAATCACTTGCTTAGGGCTCAAACTCTTCCCCATTTGCTCATTTAGCACATTCATATTTGATAGCCAAGTTGGAGCCTTAAAAATACCATGTTCCATATTCCCTTTTTGTTGTTCATCCACCATAATGTCAATGAAGATTTTTTCAATGTAGGGAGGCCACATTTTGTTGTTAGCATTTTGAGATTCATGTGCCATCTAATACAAATATCCCAACACAATTGCAGAGATATATATATATATATATATATATATATAGTTCTGTGAATTAACCACTTCATTTCTATTGGAAGAGGAACCCAGACAATATTTTACTGAAGTTTTCATTTCTTAATGTTTTTTTTTTTTATAAATGATTTTTCATTTCTACCTAATCAAACATAGGATATGCAAGGACAGATATATAAGTTGGACTAATTTGAGTTTATTTTTCCTTCCAATTTTCACATAGAGCAAGTAATTACATTGTTGGTATTACCTTTCTTTTGTAGTATCAAAATGTATTTGCTCCACTAATTAAGCTTGAGGCTGTCCAAGTGGAGTGCTAAAGAAGATAATATTTAGTTAATGATGCCTTTATGATATTAAGCTGTAGATTCAGAACTTTTATCCAATTGGGAATAAAGTCATTTGGATATGTGAATTCATTTTGCACATGCATTATGAGTAATTCTAGCTTTAAGCTTAGCAAAGAGCTTGTTCAATTAAGTTTTAAATTGTACAATGTGAATTCAAGCACTAAAGCATATCTGAATCCAACAATGAGCCAACAACTCAGTGAACAAAGTTCAAAGATCAGCCATTTTGAAGGTTAATGAATTCCATTTCTTATTTCAATGTTTATATGGTTAGTAAAGAAAAAAGTTAACATTACAAATAATAGTTTCTCAAAGTAGGTAATAGAACTCAGTATTATTAAATCATGTTCAACAAAGGCATAAATGGCCTATACTTAAAATGTTCTGCTCTAAGTCCTGTGCTGAATTATCTATTCAACATACTCCTCCCTATGGAATCTATTCATATATACATAGAAATGTTGGTCAAGTGGAACTATGGAAAACCAAAAGCAATGGAGTAGAAATGAAATCTATGGAATCTAACTGGAAGGCAAGGCCGTAAACCTTGTGTAAATAATTAAGTCCTTCTATTTCCATTGAACCATAGCCATGATATCTTATTTTTTGTAAATGATGAAAGAATCTCAAAAGGCAGGAAAATAAATTAAACAAATGGCAGTTTGATATAAACAAATGGCAATCTCAGTTCATCAATGAAACACATGGGTCACATAAATTCAAGACTTAAAAGGTCTGTACTCTACTAATTTCTTACATGCAATTTCATACCACAAGAAAGAAAGTAAGACCCACTTCAATAAAATACAAATATAATGAAAAGAAAGACCTAGGTGCAGATCAATAAAACAGAAATTATGAAAAGAAAGAAAGGTCGAAGATGAGTTCATGGAGAAAAACCTACTTCAACACACTCACCAATACCCGTGGGCAAAAATCAATAAAACAAAAATTATACCACAATGTCCAATCATATAATGGTCATAGCCAATGGAGAAGGAGATAGAGATACACACCGCACCTGGGAGAAGATCATAGAAATGACTTCAAATGGTTTTTGTAATGGATAGAGCTTTAACTCGCTATTCCAGTTCCAATTCAGATGCAGAGAAATCAGCTGGGTTTCGTGCTTCAGTTTAGATTGCTGCAGGCCGAGGTTTGATGGAGTAGATGAAATGTGAGAGAAAACGAAGAGAGGGAAATGAGAAAGAGGGAAAATTTTGGCTGAAATATTTTGAGGGAAGTGAGAAATGGTCTTCGCCCAAATTTACAATGGTAATATCACATGGTTTTTGAACTGACATGACAACACACAAATTATGGGCCCCATAGAGTCCTTATATTTACGTTGGTGCCATTGAGTTTTCTATCTCAGTTTTTGAAAACACTATTTTGCTGTTTCCTGTTTCCATCACTCTAACTCAAATTTTTGAGTTCTGAGTGATGAAAACAAGGGTTGAAAACCAATCCAAAAAATAAATATTTTGTGGGACTCATGTGTTTTGAAAACTCAGTTATGAGAACTGAGTGATATGATCCAATATCCCACTCATCCAAACAGGCTCAAAATATTTTTGTCTTCTCTTACGTTGATTGGTTGGAGGGGCGAAAAAGTAGAGAGATGAAAAACTTATTTGGTTGGTTGAGAAGAAAAATGAGAGGATAGAAAGTGTAGTATGTATGAATTTACTATTATGCCCTTATTGCATAATATATAAGAATCATTTTTTTTTTATATATATAAAGAAGTGTATAAGAAATAATTTTTTGAGAAAATTTATATATATTAATTTGACACATTATAAAAGTGTCACAACACAAATTTTATTTTATTTTAATTTTTTTCTCTATCTATATGTTTTAATGTAATAAAGATGTGATTTATTAAATTAGTTAAAATAACATATTAAAAAAGAAAAAGAAAAATCCCAAATTAAAAAAAAAAAGAAAAAAAGAAATGAGATAATGATATATTTTTTAAAAAAATGCGCTAGAAATAATATAACAGAATTGAGGAGCAATAGACAAACTTTAAAAAAAAAAAAAAAAAAAAAAGGAAAACATTGTTGTTGCTTGCTTCATGCAGTTACGTTAATATTGGACAAAGAAAAAAGGTCTAAACAATACAAAACAAAAGTGGCTGAGTAGTGAGCACTAAATGGTAGTAATGTTACAAAGGGCAAAATAGTCCTTTGATCTTCAACCCTCTTTTCTCCCAATTTTGGAGAGATTATTTTTTTGGTGGGGTAGGAGAGAAAACTCATGGTCCCTACCAATTTTCTCTCCATCTTTCTCTCCTAACCAAACACACAAAACTATTATTTTCTCTCCATTTTTTTCTATCCTCCCTAAATTCCACCCAACCAAATAGACCCTTAGTCTAGTAATTAATGGCTTTTCTCCTCTTCTTGGCTTCTTCTCTTCTCAACACTCATAACTGACAACAACACTGTACTTTCTCTCTTTTAAATCTAAAATTTCTCTTGTGTGCCTTTAACTCTGATCTGATGATGACTTTGATTTTTTTTTTTTTTTTGTGTCAATGCCTCATGGCAGTTCAACGACCCATCGCAGCTACGCTCGTGCGCACCTGCGCATGCAAGCTAGGGAGCTCGGGTGCTGTGGAGGAAGGTATACCTCTGGTGTATAACTGGAAAATGAGTTGATTTTTAGGGGGTTACTAAAGGTGAGTGAAGTCGCCACTAATCGTTGAGTTTTTTCTAAGGTGTGATTGGTTACCTGACTCTATTTGATTTTATTACCAATCCTAGGCTAAGAAAAATGTCTTTTTTCCTAATCTAATATGGACGGATTAAAAATCTTGATTCTTGAATTCAGAAGTCTAGTTACGTGTGTGAAAGGTGTTGGCACCCTTCAGTGCATGTCCATAGACAGTCATTTATTTTGGTAAAATCTTAATTTAAGGACATTGGCAACTAAAAATCAAGCTGTTGACATTAACTTTCGGGGCTTTAATCAAATTGGGCTTTGAGGTTTGGTTTCGGAAAGGTGTGATCTCGATAGATGCTTCTATAGTGTGTTTGGAATCGGTGTTAGATTTCCACAATGAAAATTTGCCAGCATTTCGCCTTATTTTCGTGGTGGAAATCTGGCAGCGCTTTGCCGCAGGTGCGTCATAGCAGACAAAATACTATTCTTACCAAGCTTTCGTTGTGAGGATACAGGAATGGTAGTGCCCCATTTTTCATGGTGAAAATCCGGCAGAGTTTCATGTTTGGTGCACTATGGCACAGACAGGGTTTCATGCCTGTGTATATAGTGCGTGCCAACATGCTCATGCTAGGATGAGCTAGAGCCCCTCAAAGCATCAAACATATTGATGTGTCTTGCAAACACAGGGAAACCGATGTCATTTGGTGACATGGATTAGGACTATCACACCGCAATGATTATGTGTGAATATGCACCTACAACAATTGCCTTGGGCACATACCCACTCTACACAGTCAAGAGCACTCGTGAATGAAAAGGATCACTCACATATCCACGACAGTCCATCATATAAAGTGCACAATCACACACATACAGGCATATATATATATATGTATGTATGTATGTATGTATGTATACGCACACACATCATGCACAATGCTATCACATGGAGCGAGAAAGTAAAGCAGACATTGTCAATATCCTAAGGCTATAGCCCAGCAAGGTACAAAAAATGTAAAACATGCATTGTCATACCCATGGAATGTGGCCCAAACAAGGTGCAGGAATGATAAAAGGTACATGGAGAGGAAACCCTAATACAATGCTCTAGAGAAAAGGCTAAGAGAGAGGGAGAAAGATATAACCCCTTAGGGAGGCTAGGCTTCCTAATCTACTAAACATTGCCTTTTTTAGGCTTGCGTCTTCTTGCTTGCATCCTTGCCCTTGTTGCTTACGCCTAGGAGGTCATGCCCTCCCTTCAAGCTGTTAGGAGGTCATGCCCTCCCTTCAAGCTGTTAGGATGTGTGCCCTTAAATCCTATGGTATAATGCTATGTATGATATTATGTATGACTTAATGTTATGATTAATAAAATAGTTTTATTATTATCTAAAATAATGGTAAGATGAATATTTGGACATTATCATATAGTCCACTAGTCATTAACTTGTGCGATGCACGAAAAAACTATTAAACGTAAGATCTAAAATAAATTATTCACAAAATTATGGTATTAGAATGTATTAAAATTCATGTAATTTAAGTATCCTCTAAAATAAATACTTAATAAGCACCTTTTTTTTTTTTTTTACATTTTTTATAACAATATTAATAATGTAAATTTTCAGTTTAGTTCATATATTACCTTGCAGAGAGGTGCATAATATTTGCCTATAGTATCTATACATTGCTATATATTTCTTTATACATTGTTATATATCCTACTTAAACACAATTTATATCATTAGGAAATTGTCTAAGAATCAAACTGAATTAACCTTTTTTTTTTTCGGAGAGAGAGCCTTTAATATTAATGAATTGACAGTAAAGTGATATTAAATTCTTGGTCAATCACATTGACCAGCAATCAATTAATTATAACTTGTTTCATGACCATATTTAACAAAAAGAGAGGAATTACTAACAACAAATTTCATAATTTAATTCAAAATTCAAATCTACATATATGCATAGGAATTAAAAAAAAAAATATCAGAACCAAATACTTTTCACAAACTTCAACAACATATATGTCTAAAAAAAAAAAAAATCAACAACAAATCTTACAAACCTCAAAACCTCATTGTTCATGAACACATTCTAAAAATGCAATTCATGAACATATTCTAACATAAAATTTGATAAATAAAAGTGTAGGGATTTTTTTGTATAACATAAAAAGCAAACCAGTGCCGTCCTCATCAAAAAGTCAATATTTTATAAGTATACATCAAAGCACCGTCCCAAAAATTTTTGTTTGGTTTGATTTTGATTTTTATTTTTTTAGAGAAAAATTGCATTAAGTTTTGTAGTACCATTGGGCCCGAATTACACGCAGTGGGCTGGCCCAGAAACTCTCACAATGAAAGAAGCCCAACCTCACATCTGGAAATGGTCCGAGGACGTAATCCGTCCAATCTACAAAGACACGTGATAAGAAGGGGTGTCATGCATGATCAAAATACCAAGGAATACGACGTCCGAGGACAGCATTGTCCTCGGCAAGGGTTGCCGAGGATGGCGTGACTGATTTAACAGTCCAACAGCTCCCCTAACGGAAGCCTGTGGTGCTGGAATTAATGAGATAAAGATAAAGATTAAAGGGGAGGGGTAGGAGAACATCCAGAAAAAAGCTGCTATCACCGCATTTAAAGCTCTACACCTGCTACTCTGGCCGCATTAATGAAGAAGTGACGCCTGAACGTTGGGTTTGAACCATATCTTCACAACCAGAGACCTGAGTAAAAAGGGATGATGGGACAAGTATCCAAAAGTGAAGAAGGTCAGGGTTACACGTGGAAGAAAGGAAAAAGGAGAGAGGCCTATAAAAGGTGGAGGAAGAAGACGTAGAAAAGGGGGGAAAAAATCAGAGAAAGTGGGAAAGAGAGAGAAAGAGTGAGAACTTGTAAGGAAACTCAAGCATTTGTCCTCGGCAATAATATACAAAGGAATATTTCGTCCATGATTGATAAATATATATATAGGTTCTGTGATCAAGTCAAACCTGGATGTTATTTACCGCCCAAATCCATGGATTAAAATCCTGCTCTTTATAAATTCATTGTTTAGGGCTCAGAGACTCAATCCAATATCAAGCTCAATCTGTGCCCTTACAAGTTTTATTGGTTCTGAATTCTAAACAATGAAAAGGAACCATAAACAGTCACAAGCACAAAATAAAATAAAAACTTTACAAAGCAAATATAAAGAAAGACATTAGCTTTGAATACAAACGTTAAACCCTAGATCCACTCACACTAAAAATAAAAATAACACCAATAATAAACAAAATTGAAATAAACAACCAAACGAAGAAGCTAAAGCTGTAATCAAAATATGCCGAAACTATTTCAAAAACAAAAGTGTGAATAAGAGATTTTTTACCTCGATGGAGAGATCATAACACTCAAAGAGATAGAGAGAGAAATTGAGAGTGCTTAGTAGGTATATATATAGATATATATATATATATATATATATATATATATATATATAGAGGAAACGTCCCAAAGAGAGAGGGATTTCTTTTTCTATTTGGTTTTGGATTTTGAGTTGATACCTTCTTTTTTTTTAATCCAAAGTTTTTTTTTTTTTTAAATCCTAATCCTAATGTGAGTCTTTCTAATATTGCAATCTACCCGTATTTCAATTCTCATTTATTGTCCTCCATGGCTCCAAGCATTCACTATTATTTTTATTTTATTTTTCCTTGTTTTAGTTTATCTCTTCCACAGTTCCACCTATTTCTTTCTTTTTTGTCTTATCATATTTCATTCTACTTTATCTTTTAATCAAAATTCTGCATTATCCTTTTTCAATGGCTGCACGTTTCTCAAAAATCGGATTTGAATGCTTCATGTCGTTTACTTGGGAGTCTAATTTCAACTTTCACATGAAAAAGAGAAAAACAGTAAGAGAGAGAGAGAGAGAGGGAGAGAGCAGAGCAGAAGATGCAGAGCAGAGCACGCCAATGGATGCCAGTGAAAACGAAGAAGTAATTTGAAAGCAAAGAAAAAACAAAAAGAAGAGAGAGACCAAAAATCTAAAATCACCACAAACACTGTTAGATCAATCTAACCAAATCTAAATTTGTCTATTCAAAATAGCTTTACCAATTTCGGTTGTGGGATGCTGGAACTTGCTTGCTTGACGGTTGTAGTGCTCTCAAATTTCTCACTTTTTTTTTTTTTTTTCCCTATCGCCGTACTTGTGTTTTCTTCTCAATGGCAATTTTTTGTTTTAATATACATACGTACATACATATATATATTTATATATATATATATATATATATATATATAAAAGCACAATGGTCCAAGTTAATATCTTCTGAAATGAATTGAACTAAACTGCAAGTTAAAATCCCAAAAGAAACAATTGTTAAGTGCTTATAAATGTAAATGTGTCAATAATTTATATAGCCATATGGCGCAATGAACCATGGTTAGAAAAAAGTTAATCGTTTCGACTATTAGTTATTACTAGTGTTTAACCCGTGCAATGCGCAAGATCATTTTATGAATTAGAAAACAATCAACTTAATATATTATACTTAATGTGATGATAAAATAGGGAAGAGGGTTGATGGTTAGTTGTTCAGATAATGATGTTAATGTGTAAGCGTTCTTCTAAAGACAAACATAACTTAGCATCAACACATGTGATGGTTAGTTGTTCATTTTTGTGGTTTTTTTATTTCTTTTGTCGCGCGTTCTTTCCTAGAAGCTTCACAGGTTTTAAAGTGGATTTTTGGGTTTTCCAAAAAAAAAAAAAAAACTATTTTTAATAAAATAAAAAGTAATTATAATAATGACCATGGGTGATTCATCGACTTTGGGCTTGATCAATTTATCCCGACGGACCCAATTATGGTTCTCATCCGTGACCTATAATTATAATAATTCTTGATAAAAAAATTTAATTTTTTTGTATTATGACAGCTTTATACCCTCCTTATCAAAGGTTAATAAATTAATAACTTTTAAACTATCGAAATCTTGCAAATTTCCACAAAGCAATTGGTTTTACGGAAGATATGCTCAATCTGTTTGTTGGGAAAGGTCCTTAAAAGATATTCCTTCAATAATTTAAAAATATAAATATAAAAAAGGGAAAAGGTTGCAATGTTTGGTTGCTAAGAGAATTAATCATAAATTCCAAATTTTTGTTGCTAATATGCCAAATTCATGACACATTAGTGTCTATATTGGCATGGTAATCAAAATGGTTCATTTTGCAAACTTTAAAAATTACTATTATTGATAAAGCACTACTAATTAATACCATGTTTATGACCCTTCTTCAACCTGAATTTTTGCCCAAAATATGCAGTTTGGTCCATTCATTCAACACACTATTATTTTTATCTTTTGAACCTGTGTGGGAAACTACAAAGTTGAAGTGCAGATAGAAGCATGAACACAATTTTCTGCAAGCCACACACACACACACACACACACACACACACAAAATATCATATTCTCTCTACCAGTACCCACATTTACCATTCCACACCATCCAACTGATCACTTGCACATGTTAAAAACATGGTGAAAATAGCATTAAGTTGAAAATTCCATATGATCATTGCAAGGTAGATTTTAAAATGGTCTTTAACCATGATTAGATGTCCATATATTGGTGCAATATAATTTTTAGCAAATTTTTAAGCACTATTTCATTCTCATAATGACTAATAAAGTATGGAAAATTATTGTGTACTCCTGGAGTACCATAAATGTGTACTCCCTCCTCTCACATGAATGGTGGGTCCCACTAATTAAATTTATGGTGGAACCCACAATTCATGTGAGAGGAGGGAGTACACATTTATGGTATTCTGGGAGTACCTAATAATTTTCCATAAAGTATCTATATATAAATCACTTTCTCAATAAAACGAAGTATCTGTAAATCAATCAAATCATTGATAACCCGTGCAGCTTCAACTTTGTGTTCATGCCACATTGGCTGCTGCACACACAATGTAGATTACACTTTCAGATTTCAAAATCTACAATTTCAATTACTCTTCAAAAACAGCAGAACAGGTAGGATGGAAAACAGGAACTGAAAATTAAATTGAATTCTATAGTTGCTATTTTTCCTTCTAATCTTAGCGTGCTAGCTGTTGCTTTATTTCAAATAGTGATAACGCTTTCTCTTACTTAACACTACCCCCCCTGAATATTAAGCGGTAAGTCATTGGTTCAAATCCAATAATAGGTAAAACTGGCTAAAACCCCTATTTTTGTTAGCATGACAGCAAGTACAAAAACTAATGTTTAATACCTTGCAGTTTAGAAACAGCACACATCAAACTTATTTTCAATCATTATTCTTGAAAATTTTGAAGCTGGAAAGAGAACTAACAGAAGTATATGAGCTTGTATAAAAATCATTAGTAATAAGTAGGACAAAGCAAGAGAGATGAAGTCAGACCAAATCAACCATTTGCTCGACAGGTAAACCCTTTTCTAGTATTACATTAATACATATTAATGTCTTGAACATATTATGAGCGAAACTGTCAACCAAATCAACCATTCACATGGTAGGTAAACCCCTTTCTAGTATTTCATCAATACATATTAACTTATTGAACATCTTTAAAAGAGCACAACAGTATAGTAAAATTTACAAATAGTTATAAATGAGGGATTGAATTTATCACCAATCCCACTATACAATAGTTAACACACTTCCAATTTTTGGAATACATATCTATTCCGTGCAAAGTTAAGTTTTGCGGCATCATACATCATCATGAGCAGTTAGTGTCATAACTTGTAAGTCCTAGCAACTTTAGACCTTCTAGTCGGGGATTATTCTCAAAGCTACACCATTGGAACAAAATAAAGATAAATTCCTTTGGCCATTGGATTAAAAAAGCCTAAAAAAAAAAAAAAAAAATTGGTAGAAATGACATAAAATATATGGCAAAGCTTTGGTTATGGTGCAAGCCCTACAGTGCAGAAGCAACAATCGCATGGATACTGATATGCAAATAACTCTTAGACAAGTAAATTTGTCACTACAATCCTAGTAACTGATCTGATTCCACAAAAGTGAACTTTAGGACGATCTAGATTGATCCTTAAATTTATCATAGTACAATCCTACAATCTGGAATATGATTAGTTCGAGACCCAGCTTTAAGTAATGGAGCATTAGAATCTTTTCAACTAAAAAGGGAAAACATTTGATGATACCAAAGCATTGGTAAGTCCTTTGTTGTACTGGGGATCCCTAAGCAAAGAATATCCATTGCGCTATAACCATACACACCCCATAAAATTTAGTTTAGAATTCAGAAAATTACATGTCAGAGATTATAGTATATTTTTGAAAAGTGATAAAAACAGTCCCCCGTTATCTCAGGGTAGCATTTTTGGCTTCTGAACTTTTTTTATATTTACATATATTAATTTATATGTTTTATTCACGAAATTTTTTCTTTGGTATCTACCAAGTGGGCCCTCAGTTTCTGAATTGAACCCAGATTAGAATGCACCATAACCTTTAAAAAAATGACAAGAAACTCACAAATAAATTTTTTATTTTTTTTTGAAGGTTAATGATGCGAAGAAAATCAGTAGGCTGGATGCTTCAGATTAGAGAGGGCTCACGATTGCCTTGGTAGCCTGAAAAAGAAAGAGAAGTGATCAAAGGTGACCGGGGTTGCCGGCCAATAACCCTCCGATGACAAAGTCAGTTTTTCTCTCGAATATTTTCAAGTTCCAATTTTTTAGGAAATGATTTCACGTACCTTTTCTTGGTCTGAACCAGCGTTTATATAGTGTCTTAAGAGCGGTTACTGGATTTGTAACCTCCCCTTGATTTGAGGAGGTTTGTATTTGAATATAACTTCCAACTGTTTAGGAGTTACCCTTTTTGTGCGCAACAGTCACTTGGGGGTTACTCGTATAATACGGAGACATCTTACACCTTCATAAATTTTTCAAGTGCCCACGTGTCGTCTATAATTCCTCGTCTTGAGGTCTTCAAGGCAGCTTACCTCGTCTTGAGCAAGTCAAGGCAGCTTACCTCGTCTTCAGTAAGTCAAGACAGCCTACCTCGTCTTAAGCACGTCAAGACAGCTTACCTCGTCTTGAGAAAGTCAAGACAGCTTACCTCGCCTTAAGCACCTTGCTCGTCCAGGACGATCCCTATGGACAATTAGAAGTTGTGTTTGATCACACCCCATCAGTTGCCCCCTTGTCTATGGGTCGTCTTGGGCTCATATCTACTAACGCCGTTATTTGGACAGATGTCCTTATGTCAGCTGTTGTAGGTGCCACTTGTCATGATCTAACTAGAGACCAATCATGTTAGCTCGTTTTTCAAGGGACGTGCCATTTGTCACTTTTTGGCTGGTCGTGTCGCTTCGTGTACTGGGGTCAATGCTTATAAATAGTAGAATTCCTCCGCTACCCTCCTCATTTTTTCAAATTTTCTTCCTCGACCTCCCTCTTCTTAGCGCCTCGTCTAGAAGTTTCCTGCGTCAATAGTCCTCTCGTCTAGTTCCAGGTACTTTCTTTAATCTTTGTCCTCAGGTTTTAAGTTTCTTTCTTAAAAATGTCTAAGGTAGTTCTTTCCTCGTCTAGCGATAGCACTGTCAAAGCCATATACGAATATCAAGATCCAAGTAGCTTTAGCGGCTCTAGTGATAGTAGTTCTAGGAGTAGCAATAGTAGTAGCGACAGGAACACCACAGACGAGTATACGTCTGGTGTCCCTGGGGTTCCTTTAGAGGTGTTTAGGGAGCAGCATAGGATGAGGGTCAAATCTGGTTCTAGGGCTGGTACAAGTGCTCCCTCGTCCTCTACTCAAGACGAGGAGGAGGAGGTAGTTTATACTTGTGCTGTAGGGGTTGCATCTAAGATAGACGAGAAGAAGTTAGACCTTCTCAAGACTAGGTACCAAATCCTAGATAGTTTGAACCCTAGGCTACCTGTCCGAGACGAGTGGTGTTGTCAACCCCGTTTTGGTGTTGGCATCTACGAGGCTTACCTCCTTGGGGGTTTAAGGTTGCCTCTCAATGCCTTTGCCAAGGAGTTGCTTTCTAGATTAGGTTTAAGTATATGTCAATTTAACCCCAATGTATGGAGGTTGATAGTAGCCATGCAAATTTTGTGGAGGGAGGTTTTGAGGGGAACCGTCCTCTTACCGTGGACGAGTTCCTCTACTGTTATAAACCCTCTGAAATTAACCAATCCCTTGGTTTTTATCAATTTACAGCTAGGGGTAAAGATTGTAGATTGATTAAGTCTTTAGTCACGTCAGACAGAAACTCGAAGACGGAGTTTTTCTTCGTCTCTGGTTTCTGGGCTGGCCGTCCTAGTGACACTGACAAGGATCCATTCCCTCCCTATACAGGAGAGATAGGGAACCTTCGTCCTGAAGGTATGCACTTTATCATTGTATTTGTTGCACTCGTCCTTGATTATGGTCGTCTAACGTGTTTTTGTTTTATTTCGTTTTTGAAGGTGTTAGACGGCCCCATTTGGATAGGTTCCATTTGGAACGAGTCCAAAAAGCTCGTCTTTACAGCGACAGGACCTTCCATTTTTTAGTTACCTTACGGCGTCTCGCGACTTGGGGTTTAGATCTTGACCCTTCAGACGAGGCGATTGCACACGAGGTTACTGTTAGAAGACGTAAGTTTCTTTTTCTCTCGTCTTCTTTTTTTTTTATTTTTTTTTTTTTACTGACGTCTTTACTTGTAGGGATGGTGACGATGAAGCAGAACAAAGGCAAGGACGCGGTGGACGAGGGAACTAAGTCCCATCCTTGTCCAGCCTCTGGCGATAAGAGGAAGAGCCTTTCTTTAGGCGTAGACTTGGGAAACCTCCCAAGTAGGCGCAAGGATAAGAAGGCCAAGCTTAAGTCGTCTAAGCCTCAAGACGTCCAAGCTAAGGATCAACCTGGCTCTCTCCTCGTCCCTCCCAGCCATCCAATTCAAATTTTGGACGTTGACCCAGAACTTCCTTCTCCACCCATCCCGTCTATGGTTCCAACCTTGTCTCAACCTTCTCTCCAAGTTCCTCACAATCTTCTTGAGGACGAGGACTTGGCTTGGGAGAAATTTGAGAAGGCTGTAACGGACGAAGACATAACAGCATGCTACAACATGTCGTTGAAGGATTTTGAGTGCTCCGGTGTTCATGACCTTTTCAAGGTATGTTGGTTTTATATGTTTGTCTCGTCTTGCAATTAGTTTATGCATGCATTCTAATGAAGCTTTGATCTATGCAGGCAATGTCTAAGTTCATTGCAGCGTCTAGGCAGGCAACTGAACTAGACAAGACGAGGGTGTTGTTGAAGAAGATGGTCTAGAAAAGAAGGGACGAGTCCAAGAGGTGGGCAAAAGTGGCAGCTAAAGCCAAGGACGATGCGGAGAACTTGAAAAACCGCGTTGCTGCGCTGGAGAATGAAGTCCACCAGAAGGATGACCGTCTTTCCTTCCTTCAAAAGAGGAACGACGAGTTAGAAGCCATTTTGGAGAAAGCTAAAGGAGACGCCATCGCAGAGTTCAAGGCGTCCAAAGAATTCACTGATTCAATGGACGCCAACTATGCAGCTGGCTTCGAAGATTTTAGGATGGACACCGCGGAAAAATTCCCAAAAGTGGACTTCAGCTCTATTAAGCTCAACCTTGGTGAGGCGTCCACAAGCTCCCTCGTCCAAACCAGCTCTGAAGATATTAACGTGGAGGACGACGCTACCACCTTGCCCCCTCAAGACGAGCCCAATGCCAACACTCCAAGTGTTTAAGATGTATTTGCCTTGATGTAATTTGCTTTGCTTCTTCTTTTCTTCTTTTCTCTTTTTTTTTTATTTTTTTTTATTTTTTATTGAGATGTATTTGAGTACAATCATCTCGTCTAGAGTGTTATAGACGAGTTTATTAACAATTGTCTTAAGGCTTAATTTATGTAAGGGTTTTTGGACGATGGTCGTCTACCCTTTTTCTTTATTTCGATGAATGTTTATTTTTATTCATTATTTGTTCTTGTATGGACGTACTTACCCTCTGTGATTATTGTGATTGAAATTTGCACATTTCTAAGTATTAAAGGGTCGTCCTTATATTCTGCTTATGGACGATGTTATTAGTTCATCCATTTGTTTTTCTATAGACGAATTGATGACAACCTCTTTAGACGTTTCTTTCGTCCATAGGTTTGGCCTATTTGCCTCGTCCATATACTTGGCTTTCACCTCGTCCATGAGCTTTTCCTTGGCCTTTTGCCAAGGACGTGTCGAGGACGTTTTCTAGCGTTTAACTCGTCCTTGAGCACCTGTGTCTTGGTCATATGCTCGTCCATGGACTTGTAATTTTTTGTGCATTAGCTTACTTTACACTTTATCCTCATTTTAAGGAAAGCTTGTGAACGTTATATCCCTGCGTTCAGGAATTTTTCATTCGTCTTAAGATTTTTTCCCCTTCGTGGATTTCACCATGGGAGTTAGACTTAATGCATAAAATACATTGAAAATTCACACTATCATTATATAAGCATTGTTCACAAACATGGCGCCTGTTTAGAAGCTAGGGCCTTATGAAAGTACTTAGGAAAATACTTAAAAATACATAACCTCGTCTTTCACAAACTTATCCGTAGACGGTGCAAAAGTTTAAGAACTATTGCACTTTTATTCTTAGTACACACCACATCAGTAGTAAGAACACAACAGTAGATATTAAACATAGTAGTAGAGTCGTCCATAATTGTAACTTTGTCCTTGATTAACCTCGTCCAAACCCATTACTGATAGTACCTCCTCAGGTGCTCCACGTTCCAAGGATGCTTCAGCTTTCGCCCGTCCAGAGCTTCTAAGTAATATGACCCTTGCCTCTTGGAGTTGACTACCCTGTATGGTCCTTCCCAATTGGGTCCCAATTTTCCATAAGTTGGATTCCTAGTTGCCAAGGATACTCTTTTGAGAACGAGGTCCCCTACGCTGAAGCGTCTGGGTTTCACCATGGCATCATGCTGCTTGGCCATAAGATTCTTGTACCTTGCTGTCCTTTGCTCCGCATCCATCCTCACCTCATCAATAAGATCGAGGTTAAGACGAAGCAGTTCTTCATTTTCCTTCTCCTGATACTTCATTACTCAATGGCTAGCCATATGAACTTCTGCCGGTATGACCGCTTCACTTCTATAGGCTAACTTGAAGGGAGTTTCTCTTGTCGGGGTTCTCATAGTGGTTCTGTAGGCCCAAAGAACACCTGGTAACTCGTCTGGCCATATCCCCTTTGCCCCCTCAAGCCGAGTCTTGATGATTTTCAGCAAGGATCGGTTTGCTACCTCTGCTTGTCCATTTGCCTGTGGGTGGAAGGGTGAGGAGTAATGATTTCTGATTCCGATATGCTCACAGAAGTCCCTGAACAGTGTGTTGTCAAACTGTCGTCCATTGTCCGATACCAGTACCCTCGGTACTCCGAACCTACATAGAATATTCTTCCAAACAAAATTCTTGACATTTTGCTGTGTAATTTTTGCGAGGGGTTTAGCCTCCACCCACTTAGTAAAGTAGTCAATTCCTACCACCAAAAACTTCATTTGTCTGGTTCCTGGGGGGAAAGGACCTAGGATATCCAGTCCCCAGTGAGCAAAGGGCCACGGGGCCATCATCGGGGTCTGGTACTCCGACGACTGCCTAGGGACGTTGCTGTAGCTCTAACATTGGTCGCACACCTTAACATAAGCCTTAGCATCTGCCTGGACCGTGGGCCAGTAGTAGCCGGCACGTATCATCTTATGGACGAGTGATCTTGCCCCCGAGTGATTACCACATGCTCCTTCATGAACCTCCCTCAAAACATAATTTGCTTCGTCCGGAGCTAGGCACCTTAGGTAGGGCTGAGATAAGCCTTGCTTGTAAAGCACTTCATTTATAAGCACGTACTTTGCAGCCCTAACCCTTAGTTTCCTAGCTTCGTTCTTATCTTCCGGAAGCTTTCCATCCTTCAGATAGATTAAAATTGGACTCATCCAATTTTCTTCCCCTCCAACTAGCTGTATTTCCGGGAGGTTTATGCTCGGCATGTATTGGACTTTGCTATACTCATCCATAGCTCCACCTGCCGATGCTGCCCTTGCCAACGCGTCTGCTTCCATATTTTCCTCCCTCGGGAGTTGAACAAAACTCACTTCTGAAAACTTTTGCACAAGCCTCCTCACTTTGCTGAGGTATCTCTTCATTCGATCTTCCTTGGCATCACACATTCCATTTACTTGGTTAATGATTAGCTGAGAATCTCCTCTGACTATTACTGACTCTGCTCTTAAGGACTTAGCCAATTCCAGCCCTTTGAGTAGTGCTTCATATTCAGCTTTATTGTTGGTGGTTTGGTACTGTAGAAGGGCTGCATACTCCAATTTATTTCCCTCGGGGACTTAAGTATGACTCCAATCCCTCCTGCGTACATCGTAGATGATCCATCCACGTCTATGACCTACCTTCTTGTTTGCTCGTCCTTGGCCAGCTCGTCTTGGCTTGGAGTGAACTCCGCAATGAAGTCCGCCAGCGCTTGCGCCTTGACTGCATTTCTTGGCTGGTACCTGACATCAAATTCACTGAGTTCCACTGCCCATTGGACTAGCCGTCCCGCAGCTTCCAATTTGCTCATTGCTTTCTTTAGGGGATGATCCGTTAAGACAATGATGACATGAGCTTGAAAGTAGTGTCTCAGCTTCCTTGAAGCCGTGACCAAGGCAAAGGCTAACTTCTCCATCATTGGGTACTGTCCCTCCGCTCCTCTAAGTGCCCGGTTGGTATAGTATACCGGTTTCTGCACTCGTTCTTCTTCCCTGACCAGTGCGAAACTTATAGCATACCGGGATACCACCAAATACAAATACAGCTCTTCACCAAGTACGGATGGACTTAGCAACGGTGCCTTTGTGAGGTAGGTCTACAAATCTTGGAAGGCCCTTTGACACTCGTCCGTCCACTCAAACGCCTTCTTGAGGATTTTAAAGAATGGTAAACATTTGTCAGTAGCTTTCGAAACAAACCTGTTGAGGGCGGCAACTCGTCCTGTAAGGGATTGGACTTCTTTGATGTTTTTTGGCGATTCCATGTTGAGTATTGCTTGGATCTTATCTGGATTTGCCTCAATGCCTCTATGTGAAACCATGAACCCCAAGAACTTCCCTGATGAAACCCCGAAGGCATACTTGCTTGGATTAAGTTTCATGTTGTACCGTCGTAGTGTGTCAAAGGTCTCTTGAAGGTCGTCCAGATGTTTTCCCTCATCCAAACTTTTTACCAGCATATCATCAACGTAGACCTCTACATTTCTTCCAATTTGAGGATGGAACATTTGGTTCACTAGCCTCTGGTAAGTTGCCCCCGCATTCTTCAAACCAAAAGGCATTACCTTGTAGCAAAACAATTCCTGGCTGGTGATGAATGAAGTCTTCTCTTGGTCTGCCTCGTCCATCCTTATTTGGTTGTAGCCTGAGAAGGCGTCCATGAAGCTTAGCAACCTGTCACCAGCCGTCGAGTCTACCAGCTGGTCAATGCGCGGCAGCAGGAAACTGTCCTTCGGGCAAGCCTTGTTTAAGTCGGTAAAGTCTACACACATTCGCCACTTACCATTGGCCTTCTTTACCATGACTACATTTGCCAACCAGTCCGGGTAGTAAACTTCCCTAATGAACTCTGCCGTAATCAACTTATGTACTTCTTCTTTGATGGCGTTGTCTCGATCAGGAGCGAATACCCTCTTCTTCTGACGCACGGGTTTGGAGGAGGGACATACATTTAGACGATGAGTAATAACACCCGGGTCAATACCAGGCATGTCTTCATGACTCCATGCGAAGACATCAAGGCTTTTCTTCAAAAACTGGACCAGTGCATTCTTCGCCTCTCAGTTCTATTATCGTCTAAAGGGACATCTTCTAACACCTCAACAGGCTCTGCTGTGATTCTTCCCTCGTCTATGCTCATCGTCTGTAAATACTCGTCCATAGCCAACATAGCTAGGTAGCATTCTCTAGCAGCTAACTGATCTCCTTGCACCTGACCCACGCCATGTTCAGTTGGGAACTTGACGGACAAATGGTAGGTAGAGGTTACCGCCTTCCAGCTATTCAAAGTAGGCCTTCCAATAATAGCGTTATATGATGATGAACAATTGACTACGAGGAAGTTTACCTCTCTGGCTACCTGCTGTAGGTATGCTCCAATCACTACGGGCAATGTGACGGTGCCCACCGGTTGTACTTTAATTCCCTCAAATCCTACCAAGGGCGAACTTATTGGACGAAGCTGATCTCGCCCTAGCCTCATTTGTTGGAAAGTAGGGTAATACAGAATGTCTGCTGAGCTACCATTGTCTACCAGCACCCTTCTGGTCGTATAGTCGGCAATGAGTAGGGTAATGACAATCGCGTCGTCATGGGTTGGTGAATTCTTCCAGCATCCTCGTCCATGAATGTAATTGCTTGCTCGTCAGCTTCCCTCGTCCTTGGAGATCGTCCTGACAGCTGGACGTTTTGTACCACCTTCAGGTATGTTTTCCTCGATTTTCATGACTGCATTGCTGAGGTTCCTCCTACAATAACTCTTATTTCTCCTAGCGGGGGTCGTGAGGACTCTTCCACCTTGGCTTTCAACTTCTCGTCCTTATGGTCTCGTCCAAGGAAATTCCTCAACTTTCCCTGCCTGATGAGGTTCTCTACCTGCTGCTTTAAATCAAAACACTCGTCTGTGTCGTGCCCATGTCCCTTTGAAAGCGACAATACTTGTTCTTGTTGCGCTTGTTAGGGTCTCCCTTCATTTTCTCCGGCCACTTCAAGGATGGATCATCCTTGATTTGCATAAGAACCTGCTCTAGCGGGGTATTCAGGGGAGTGTATGATGGAATCATATAGTGCAGCGGAAGGAAATGTAATGTAAACGGATCTACTTCATACATACAAGTTAACATGGGCTATTTAAGTTTCAGAATTAGAGAACAAGAGATTGTACCTTGGAGCGGTGAATTTCAAAACTTGAAGATGAGAGGCTCTTGGGAATACTTTCAATCTTCACTCCAATTCCACTAACGCCCAAGATGTGTGGTATCTCAATCAGTTCCAAAGGGAGAATGAAAGTGTGTCTCACACTCTCTCTTTTTCTCTATGAAATCTCTACAAAATTCTCTACGAAATCTCTACAAAATTCTCTACAGAAAAATTCTGTGTGATTCTCCCTTTGTATCTAACTGATTATCTAATTGGGCTGGCCTTTTGGGCCTTTTCAATTGGGCTTAAGTATGTGGCTTGGAGTGGGACCAAAAGGGACCAATAAGACACTAGCTCCAATGGGCCTTGGGCTTTTCTGTCAACTCTTGACAAGTCCAAAGTTACCATTAACTATATTTAATACCACTATATAAATATAGTTGCACTCTAGGCCTTATTAATAAATTATATCCCAAGACTTTATTATGCATGCAACCCCTTCATAAAATATTCATAGTAACACAAAGTCATGAAAGTAGACTGCCACTTTGTTTATTACTACATCTTAATTCCTTGAGTACTCGGTTTAATTCTTTAAGTTATTCATCATATATTTATGAAATCCAATTCCATAAATATATATTTTAGTAACTCCTTACTAAAGTGGTTAGGCCCAACTCTCTGAATAACAAACCCATTAAACTTATCTCAAGGGAATATTTTGTATCTCCGTTAAGAGACTATGAATTCCATCTCGAGAATATATGTTCCATCAACACTAAATGTGGCTGCCCAACATACTGAGATTTTGACCGTTACTATAGATCTCACTCCTGATATATCAAAGCAACCTACACTTCATGATCAGGTCCATTATCCTCTCAGGATTAAGAGTTCATGCAAATATAAGTCGTGAGTTTATTATTCTATTGACAGTCTTTAGGAGAATAATAAATCTCACACCGGTCCAGTTCAATATGTCTTAACTCTTAAAACATATCAACATATCAACTAGAAATCTCCATTTTCATGATCAAGACAAATCATCTTAGTTGATATGTTATAGCCTTCGCAGATGAAATGCCCAATTTCATCATCGACTACGAACTATAATTCTGAGTTTACAAAGAACTTGTGATTTATATCTTCTGTGACTAAATCACATAAATCACATACTATGCATCTCATGGACTATATGATAATGTCCCAATATTCATATTACCAATATTTTCAAATAATAATACAACTTTATTAACCAAAACATTAAGTCATACATAATGTCTAAGATAATAAAATACATAGCATCATACAATAGGATTTAAGGACATATATCCCAACAGTGTACTGCTGACTTCTTGAGGATGAACTTGCCTTTTTACCATCCCTATCCCTTTTTTCACCTACCTAGGCCTTCTTAGGATGAGGAGCTTGATCTGAATGTCGTTGATGACCAGCTTTCGAGCGTTCTGACCTTTTCCTCTTCTTGGCTATTATTGCGTTCTCGGCGTTCATGAAATTCTGGGCTGAATGGACGAGTTCAGCCATAGTCTGAGGTTCCTGCTCGTACAATTTATGAATGAACAAGTCAAAATTGACCCCATTATGGAAGCAACCAATAGCAACTTATCATCCATTTCGTCCACCGTTAAGGCCTCCCTGTTGAAACGGGTGATGAAGGACCGTAAACTCTCATTCTCCCCTTGTTCGATGGTTAGCAAACTGGAAGAGGAACGCTTGTGGCGTTGCCCTCCAATGAAGTTGTTAACAAACATTTTACTCAACTCCTCGAATGATCCAACAGAGTTTGGGGGTATTTTGCTGAACTACACCCTCGCTGGTCCTTTAAGTGTGGTAGGAAATGCTCTGCACATAATCTCGTCTGAAACCCCTTGGAGGTGCATGGTTGTCTTAAAGGTAGTAATGTGGTCACACGGATTGCGATTTCTATCGTATGAATCCAGGGAAGGCATTTTGAACTTAGGGGGTAAAGGATGGCTGTTGATGGGAGCCGTGAATGGGGAGTCCGTTCGGTGAACCAAATCTTCCACGGGGTTCGCCCGCCTCATATTCTCCTTTATTTCTTCCATGACTTTTCTCGTCTAGTCCATTTCTCTTTCCAAATGTGGCACCCTTCTTGAAGTAGTACCCCTTGTCTGATCCTCGGACTCAACATTTTCTCCTTTACCTTCCTGACCCTGGGGTCGTCCTTCTGCATGTCCTTCACGGTGTTGCCTCCTTATGTTGATTTCTCGGTTCAACTCCTGATTTTGGCGGGTCAGTTCCGCCATAGCAACAGCCATGGACTGCATTTGCTGAAGGGACGACGGCTGTGCGGCAAGCGCTGACTGGCGATCGCGGTAGGGATTACTAGAAGCATCCCTACTCTCCTGGTGGCCTGGGCTGGTAGCCCTTGATCTTGTCTGAACCATTCAGCCTTTTGTCTAGGAACAAAGAATGATCGAAAGAGCGAAAAGAAAACGAAAATTATTTTCTAGTTCCCACAGACGGCGCCAACTGATGATGCGAAGAAAATCAGTAGGCTGGATGCTTCAGATTAGAGAGGGCTCACGATTGCCTTGGTAGCCTGAAAAAGAAAGAGAAGTGATCAAAGGTGACCGGGGTTGCCGGCCAATAACCCTCCGATGACAAAGTCAGTTTTTCTCTCGAATATTTTCAAGTTCCAATTTTTTAGGAAATGATTTCACGTACCTTTTCTTGGTCTGAACCAGCGTTTATATAGTGTCTTAAGAGCGGTTACTGGATTTGTAACCTCCCCTTGATTTGAGGAGGTTTGTATTTGAATATAACTTCCAACTGTTTAGGAGTTACCCTTTTTGTGCGCAACGGTCACTTGGGGGTTACTCGTATAATACGGAGACATCTTACACCTTCATAAATTTTCCAAGTGCCCACGTGTCGTCTATAATTAATCGTCTTGAGGTCTTCAAGGCAGCTTACCTCGCCTTGAGCAAGTCAAGGCAGCTTACCTCGTCTTGAGCAAGTCAAGGCAGCTTACCTCGTCTTGAGCAAGTCAAAACAACCTACCTCGTCTTGAGTAAGTCAAGACAGCCTACCTCGTCTTGAGCACGTCAAGACAGCTTACCTCGTCTTGAGAAAGTCAAGGCAGCCTACCTCGTCTTAAGCACCTTGCTCGTCCAGGACGATCCCTATGGACAATTTAGGAGTTGTGTTTTATCACACCCCGTCAAAGGTTAATAACGATTCCTATAGCATAAGATCAATAGGATGCAAAAGAAAAAAAAGAAATGTAATAATTATGTGATCACAAAAACAAACCCCCCCATTTTAAGTATTCAGTAACTTTCAGATTCTAAAAGGCCAAGAAACTACACTACAAATCATATTAAAAACAAAATGAAAACTCTCCCCTTTTAATATGAATAACATGATGCATCAAACACTACAAGAAATTTATTGAGAAAATAACCAACTAGAAAGTAAATCCTAAATAAACAATAAAATCAAAGAGTCAATCTAAAAAACATGTAAAATAAAATCTAATACTATATATAAAAGTAGAAGCCTTTAAAAAGGTGTCACGTTAGGAAAAATAGCCTATCTAAAATTAAGCCACTTATAAATTAAAAGGCGATAAATTATTATGTTTGGCAATTTTACAACACTGTCTAATAGCAACTCTATGAATTAAAAAACGTACGGTACACCGTTTGGAGTGTCTTCCTCTCACCAAACGTCTTTGTGAGTGTTTGGATAGAGCAGCTGGACGTCCACGTCTAGCTGCTCCACGTTTTCTTCTTTTTTTTTTTTTTTTTCGTTTCTGGCGCTGGGAGATAGCCAATTGTGCGCGCACTGTCTTTTTATAAAACAAAAAAAATGGTCCCCACTTATCACACATTAAAAAATTATTTTGAAAAAAAAAAAAATAAGCACAAACGGACCCAAAAACCCACTTATCAAAAAAGAAAAAAAAAACACAAGCCCAAAATTCCAAACGCCGTATTCCCAATCGCTCACTCTAACTTCCGTTTCTTCTCTCTGGGATTCTCTCTCTTTCACTTCCTTTTGAATTTTTTGAGCACCTACGCTTACAATACAGAGATAGAGGAGGACTTTGCGATACAGGGATGAGGAGACAGAGTTCGTACAGCCGGCCATCACCATCATTTTCCCACCACCGTCCGTCCCCTTGCCAGAATTATACCACCGAAACCGACACCGGTAACCTAAAGCTGCACGCAGGAATTGAGATACGGACATAGAGAGAACTACCACCGGTAAGTTTTCTTTTTTCATTCTTTCTTAGATCTGGGTATGGGTATAGGTATGAAATATGAATTATTTTTGAGAAATTTGGTTGGATTGATTTTTATTTAGGTTTTTGGGTTACATTAGGTTTTGATTTGATTTTTTGAAATTTAGGGTTATAAATGATTTAGGTTTGTAGAGGGCAAAGATAGAGAAATAAGATAGAACGTCGGTCCGTAATTCGGAAAGAGTGTTGGTAACAAGAGAAATCTGACAACTTCTGGTCAGACTGCCGGAAACCTTTCTCGGTATTTTTTATATAAAAATATTGCTTTAAAAGTTTGAGTTGCTTTAGTCTTAGGTTTGGGTATTTAATTGAATTGATTTTCATTCAAGATTTGTCATATACTTACTGCTACAAATATTGATTCTTCATGTCTTATTGTTAATATTACTGCTGTTAAATTCTTCTGTGGCTATCTTAGTTATGTTCAAGATGTTGGCTACTTGACTCTTATAAGCTTTGTTTTGCTTTTTTTTTTTTTTTGGGAAATATTTATCGTATATTCAACAGCAAGCCTCTGTGCACCTTGATTAATTGGGTGTATGTCCTATTGTGTTATGAGGTAAAGGGTCTTTAACTTGGTTCCTTAATATAATCAAGCTAGGTCTTCTCGACACCTCATACGTAAGATGCAACCATGGTTTGTCCTATGAAAAGTAGTCTTGCAAGGATTGAAGAGAGTATTTACGTGCTGCTTTATGAAAAGTAAATGACAGAGGACATAAGTCTTATTGTAGTGTTATTTTTTATATTTACTTCAAATATATATTTGTTTGCCTTTTGTTTCAATGCGTAAAACAAATCATAGTTATTTAGCACATATGTAAATAAGAGAAGCGTTACATTAACAATAATAGCTGTTGGTGATAGAGTTAGGGTTAGTGGATGTCATTGCAGTGCTAGCAAAATCGTGTGAAAGAGATTTAGGGTGGTCATGGAGAGCAGTTATTTAGAGGTTATCAATCTGGTGGTTGTTATTGTAGTATTGGTTAGTGTTAAAGATAGGGAAGAGAGTGCTTGAGGCAATCAGCTCTGTTTTCATTGCTTTTAATTCATACTTAGAATAGTTTGAATTTGTTGGCTTTCTTTTATTTTGGATTTAGGATTGTGGTTGGAAAGTGTATTTAATTGAGTTACTACCAAAGATGGGCTATATTATCCAGTTGTAGAAACCTAACAGAAATTGATGTTATTTGTAAATTACAATTAAATACCTAAATCTGTTAAATTAGTTGCTTTTTTAAACCCATTACAAAAATCGTTGTTATTGGAGTTTTAGAATGGTGGACAAACTAGCTTTTTTTTTTTTTTTTTTTTTTTAAATCATTAAATTTAACAATATGGGGCTCAAAAATTGATCTCTATATTTTCTAAACCTAAATCGTTCATAGCTAAACCTGCAAATTTCATAAGATTTGTTATTGTTTCTGGCCTCAACTTAAATAAACTTCGATTTTAAATATTTTGAAGTAATATGTTTGCATATGTAGATGTGGGTCATAAGTTTGTATATGAGGTCATTCTTTTCCTTGGGTTTGTGTTTGAGCAACTTTCAGTGAGTCCGTATCTATAAATCTCAGTTCCTTTTGTGCTCTATTCTTTTGCGTGCTATTATTTTTTTTTCCCCTTCTTACTGCCTCTTTCGTGCTTTAGGGTATTGAATTTTTTAATGCTGGATTTTTTAATTGGAGCTCTACCTCCTGGGTTTAAATACTGTGTGATTCCAATAACTTATTATGACTCTGAGTTCTTAGTGTAGTGCTATGGTGTTTGCTTCTGCTGTTTGTTTAGTGTGACTCTGAATTCCTGGTGTTTGAATTTTCTGCATTAATTTTTCTGCATAATTGTGTTTATTATGGTCTTTCGTTTAGACATGGTTTATTCCGGAAGTAGTGATGAAACTGTTCCGCGTTAGGACTACCGTACATTCAATCAATAATGTGCTAATGTGATTAGCATTGTTGACACTAAAATGGGTAATGTTTTGCTCTTATTTTTCTATTGTCACATTTCATAGCTAAATCGTTCATAGCTAAACCTGCAAATTTCATAAGATTTGTTATTGTTTCTGGCCTCAACTTAAATAAACTTCGATTCTAAATATTTTGAAGTAATATGTTCGCATATGCAGATGTGGGTCATGAGTTTGTATATGACGTCATTCTTTTCCTTGGGTTTGTGTTTGAACAACTTTCAGTGAGTCCGTATCTATAAATCTCAGTTCCTTTTGTGCTCTATTCTTTTGCTTTCTGTTATTTTTTTTCCCTTCTTACTGCCTCTTTCGTGCTTTAGGGTATTGAATTTTTTAATGCTGGATTTTTTAATTGGAGCTCTACCTCCTGGGTTTTAAATACTGTGTGATTCTAATAACTTATTGTGACTCTGAGTTCTTAGTGTAGTGCTATGGTGTTTGCTTCTGCTGTTTGTTTAGTGTGACTCTAAATTCCTGGTGTTTGAATTTTCTGTAGTAATTTTTTTGCATAATTGGGTTTATTATGGTCTTTCGTTTAGACATGGTTTATTCTGGAAGTAGTGATGAAACTGTTCCGCGTTAGGACTACCGTACGTTCAATCAATAATGTGCTAATGTGAATATCATTGTTGACACTAAAATGAGTAATGTTTTGCTCTTATTTTTCTATTGTCACATTTTTTTTTTGTCCTTTTGTTTATTTTTCGTTTGCTCAGTTCAAGATGTGATCTAGATTTGGCATGTTGGTACTGTTGTGGGTGTGGATACCAAAATAGGTGCTAAATACAATCTTAATGGACATGCTGCCTAGGAAGTTGTTAACGAATTGCTTTTAGTTGAGGTAAAGGGTAGACCTAAACTTCTTTGCTAACCGTTTATCGTTGGAATTGGACTTTTATTAATTGGACTTTTGGATTCATAAATGGGTTAGTTTTGAATCAGTTAATGTATCTGGTTTGAGAAATTATATAATATTTTGAGATGCAATTCACTATCACCAGCACTGTAAGCATATATGCAGAACCTAGCTACTCTTACAGCACATGATTCTTGGTGTTTGAATTTTTTGCAGTAATTTTTCTGCATAATTGTGTTTATCATGGTATTTGGTTTAGACATGGTTTGATATTCATGGTTTCAATTTTAAGTATTTGTGAATTCGTGAAACTCAAGTGATTTTTCAAGAGTTTTTATGTTATTAGCGTTAGAATATCCCTCACATGCTACTTCAATGACTGTCTTCTCAACCTATACATTGGTGCTCTAGAAATCAGTCAAGGTATGTGTATGGTTAGTGATGGATTTATAATTCATCCTTCTCTATTAATATCAGTTTGTGTTTAATATATTGTAGATTAAATAGTTTTTACTTATGTATCTTAGTCATTGGCAACTTGGGGGAGGTTTGATATTTAGGGTCTTCTAAGATAGAAGTTCAATAGTAGTTTGGGTAAATGGGGACAACCAAAGCTGCAATGGACATAGATTATGAATCAATCTTTTGCAGTGATGTTAATAACTACACCATTGCTCAAATGAACTCACAAAACTCCAGGTCTAAACTATAGATTTTGAGCTAAATGATATGGTCTGCATGTATCTTTTAGTTTTGTTTTTGAATTTTCCATTCCACTTATCTTTCAACCTTCCATTCCACTTAGTATCAACAAAATGAAAATTAACAAAGCATTTGTAAGAAAGAGAAAGAAAATAATCTGAGGGGCAACCACCATATGTATGTGAGATTGGCCTATTTAAGCTCAACATACATATTCGTATTGGTATATTTAATTTGAATTTGCCAATTGGGTTTGTGTATGACCTTAGGCCCTTGCTGTCTAATTATTACTCTCTCTCAAAAGGATGAATACTTTGTTATGTTGAGTTATTTGAGTTTCGTTCGAATGATTTTTGCTGCTTTTTTACAGGTAAACTTTGGCATTGGGAATTTTTATTTTATTATTTTTTAATTTTCAATTAATAAAGCATATTTACACTCAAAAGCTGATGGGTTAGTAAGTGAAGGGTTCCATCCTATTAATTTGTGATAATTTCTAAGTTATTCTTTATGTTGGTGCTATTTATCAATTTTTTTATTGTTATAGTCATAGAGATTGCTCGGAATGAAATATTATGGGTGAGAAAGTTGGATACTTTAAACCCAATTTTATTGGGTAAGCAATTGTGGAGATTTGAGCAGGAAAGAAATCACATTTGGAAGTGAGTTTCTTAAATAAAGTATGGGGAGGTTAGGGGCAATTGGCATTGGATTTAGCAATTGCAACCTTTGGAGAAACAAAAAGGTTGGATGGGATAGATTTGTAGGACATGTGACGTTTGTTATTGGGGATTGTAGGAAAACAAGATTGTAAAAATTGACTGGGAGACCATATGCAACAAGAGCATGATTTCATATCAGTAGGTTACCTATTTGGATGAGTTCACATTTTGCTGATTTTTTTAATTCTTGCAGATTGCTGTTGGCAATGGTATTTTGCTTATTAAATCTGATGCCTAATATCAACCTATCTTAGTAATTCTATTCATGATTCTCACGGTGTTAAAAATAGGAAAGTGAGATAATTTTTTTTTTTTTTATGCTCCCCATAGGACAAAACATTCAAAGCATTTTTAGAACTATGATAAATGAATTGTATATTTTGAGAGTGAGAGAGACCTATGTGTGGTCGATGATAAAGATAGTTATGTAAGTCAAGTGTGTATGGTTGGGCCCCATTTGGTTGGTGATGAAATCTGAGGAATGTTTGGTTTTATGACTTTGACATTGAAATTTGCTATCAATTCAGCATTATTTTTTCTCAAAATTGTGTAGCTTTCATGATGTTCAATAATTTTATCTTATCTATATATATTATAAAACCGAAGCCTTTGACTTTCAGTTGACTTTATAATTAATGCCACATTAGCTAGCTCCACAAATTTCCACATCGGCATTTTTTTCCTCAATTTTCTAAATCTGAATTAATGTCTTTCAATTTTTTTTTTCCAGACCTATTACCCAACTCACCTTATAGTTTTATGCGAACAGTACGCATTCAGATTTTAGACAATTTCAGCTGTTCTCTGTCTTTCTTAAAACCTTTGAGGGCTGCCACCATATCAAACGATCATCCCACCTTCAGCCCAGCCTCCACCCATATACTGCCAGAACCACTACAATGTAGGTATTTTTAAAAAAGAAATTGATGTTAAATATGATTTAAGTTTTGCATTTTGGGTTGAGTATCTTTGATTTAGGTATTTGAGTTATTGATTTTGATTAAGGTTGAATGATGAAGAAAAACTAAAAGAAGTAGAGAATGAGTTTTTTTAGTATTGGTTTCGTTTGAATTGTATGTACCAGTTTATTTTTTTGGTTGATATTATTAAATTTGGATTATGTATGTGATTCAAATTTGAGTTCATTTTTAGTTGAAATTTCAGATACAATAGGTTTGGATAGATTGGTGGTTGATTAGAGTTTAAATTTCATTTTTTTGATGAATTTGGGGATACCCAGATTTCCTATTAGGTTCTAATTTAGAAGACCCATTTGGCTATTGATTTTGAATGATAGTTGTGCTCTAATCATTATTTGGTTCTCTTTTAGAATAGCATTTTGTTATTGCCTATTGGCTTTTCTTTCATATATGGCGGTTAGAGACAATGTTGTGATGCCATCTTTAATCACCTATCCTCTAAATCATATGAAACCGTATATAGTTAAAATATTTCATTTTGAAATTAAAGCTGTCTATAGTTTCTTTAGAGTGGTTTCTAAAACAATTTCGCTCTTGAGGAAATTTTCTTGACGATGGGCTGTAATTGTTATACTTATTTTTTTTTCTTCGATAACAATTGTTATAGTTGTTATTGTCTTAGCAAAGTTGGTGCTAAATTTGATTTCTAAACTTCTTTAATCTTTTGCAGCTTTAACTTGGCCTCATTTGATCAATTTCTTTAGATGAAGTATTAAGACAAAGAACATGAAACCGACTACAACCATGATTCTCTACCAAATTGCTTCCAAGGATATTCTCAACATTCTCTTTTAGCAGGGATTTTTCCCCCCCTTAATTGCTAGAAATATTTTGTATCCATCACAAGGGATGTTACCATTCACTCTTTTTTTTTTTTGGGAGAAAAAGTTACCATCCACTTTAGTTTGCTTATAATATGCTTAAAAGAAATCTATTTGTAAGAATCATATTGTGATGGAAATTATGTGTTATCATACGACTCATTTAAAACTATTTATTATTAATCTCTAATTAATAAATGTTATTAAAATTCTTTTTCATATCTCCTCGTAATCAATGGCTACAGTAGAATTCTATCTAAAAAAAAAAACAAATGATTCAACTTTGTTCTTCCAAATAAGCACAATTTTTAAAAAAAAAATGTGTACATATTCAGCTTATTAGTTATCAAATATCATAAAAAAGAAAAAAAAAAACTATAATTCAATGATTTGTAAATTTGATTGTGATAGTTATTTACATGTTCAATATGATATTCTTAATAAGTGTTTTTTTTTTTTAATTTATAAATTTCATGACATTAGCTAAACAAAATATTTAATCTAAATTAACTTAGAGAAAATTCTATTAGATTCTCAATTTTGCATCATGTGTCTTATTTAATTTTTTATTTTTGGGTCAAGTGAATTATTGAGTGTAAATATCGAAAAGTCCAAATTTAATTGAAGTCTAATTTTGTGTGATGTGTCCATTTAATTTTTTAAATTTTGTAGAAAGAATTATTGGGTGCAAAAACTGAAAAGGTTAAATCTAATTAAATATTTTAAAAATGTATGGTTTAAAAAAGGTGTAAATTAATACCATGTATAATTTAAATTTCTTCTAAAAAGAATATATAATTTGAATTGTATAATTGCGATTGTTTTAATTGTACCGATGCATATGCACGGGTTATATATTAGTTCAAATAAAGTCAAGATTACTGGCTGATGAAGGCGGAGTAATGACTTGTTGGTCGATCAGATTTTGAATGGCAGGTTGCAAATTCATACATTTGTCTGTCTGATGGCTAGGTTCTTAATGATATTTGCAAAACTCGTGTGACTTGTAACCTTTAGGCAATGGGCTTGGAGAAGGTTGAGGTCCAAGTGGGCCAAGATGTCCTTCAAGTTTGAGCTTTTCAAACAATTGACTCAAAGGTATGTGGAGTTCATTGAACTTTCTTCAAGGCCTAGAATTGACAATTGATGATCTGAATGTACCGTTACTGATGTGCAAAGCACTACCTCCCTAGGGATTGTGTCCATTGACGTGCTTTTGTTGATTGGAGAGGATAGTGGGAAAGACAACTCATGGAAATCCTAACTCTTTTCTTTAGAAACTAGAAGTGTGGGATCTCTTCGGGCTCTGGCAAATTATCCTTGCACAAGGTAGAGAGCATAGCTTAATTGGCTAAGCTAACTTGTAATGTAGAGTTGGCTATTCGGGAGATTTGGGCAAGCTTTTCATTTGTCTTCTCTTGACATTCCCAGATGCAGTTGAGAACATTTTCAATTCCTTCTTGACTCATTAGGGTTGAACTTATTGGAAAATCTGGTTTTGTATCTCATACAAAACACACAACAGAAGCAACAACAAGGATCTATTTCATTCATGATTGACAACATACACTATGTAAATTTCAGAATTTAAGAACAAGATGGCGTACAAGATGGCGTACTTTGGTGTGGTGAAATTGAAAACAAAATATTCGAAGTACTTGAGGACACTTTTAATCTTCTTTTCAATTCCACTTTACACCCATGAAGTGTGGTCTCTCAATCAGTTTTCAAGGGAGAATTATTGAGTGGTTTCACTCATACATACACACCATTTGACAATGAAGTCTTTGTCTTATTCTTTTTTTTTTTTTTTTTTATCTTATAAAAAATTCTGTATGTTTCTCCCTTTATAACTAACTGATTATCTAATTGGGCTAGCCTATTGGGCCTTTCCAATTGGGCTTTAATGTGTAGCTTGCAGTGAAACTAAAATGGACCAATAAGACACTAGCTCCAATGGGCCTTGGCCTTTTATGTCAACTCTTGACTAGTCCAAAATTACCATTAATTATATTTAACACCACTAAATAAATATAATTGCACTCTAGGCCTTATTAATAAATTATATCCCAAGACTTTATTATACATACAACCCTTTCATATAATATTCGTAGTAATACAAAATCATGAATATAGACTGCCACTTTGAAAATTACTATCTTAATTCATGAGTATCTAGTTTTATCCTTTAAGTTATTCATCATATATTTATGAAATCCAATTTTTTAAATATATACTTTAGTAACTCCTTACTAAAGTGGTTAGGCGTAACACTCTAAATAACCAAATCCATTAAACTTATCTCAAGGGAATATTTTATATTTCCGTTAAGAGATTATGAATTCTATCTTGAGAACATATGTTTTATCAACACTAAATGTAGTTGTCCAACATACTGAGCTTTTGACCGTTACTTTAGATCTCACTCCTGATATATCAAAGCAATCTACATTTCATGATAAGGTCCATTATCCCCTAAGGATGAAAAGTTCATGCAAATAGAAGTCGTGAGATTTATTATTCATTTGACAGTTGTTAGGAGAGTAATAAATCTCACAGCGGTCTAGTTCAATATGTCCTAACTCTTAAAATAAGTCAACATATCAACTAGAAGTATACACTTCCATGATCGAGACAAATCATCTTAGTTGATATGTTATAATCTTCGCAGATGGAATGCCCAATTTCATCATCGACTACGAATTACAATTCTGAGTTTAAAAAGAACTTGTGATTTATATCTTCTATGACGTTTCTCATAAATCACATATTAGGCATCTCATGGATTATATGATAATGTTCAAATATTTATGTAACTATTATTTTAGATAATAATAAAACAACTTTATTTATCATAACATTAAGTCATACATAATTTCATACATAGCATCATACAATAGGATTTAAGGGCACATATCCAACAATCTCCCATTTGCCCTAAAGACTATTGTGCACTAATCTAACTCCTATTCCTTCCAAATGTGACTCAAAAGTCCTTTGAGGCAAGGTTTTGGTAAGGGGATCCGCTAGATTACTTACACTATCAATCGTTGCTACTACTACATCTCCTCGAGCAACAAAGTCTCGAATAATGTGGTACTTTCTCTTAATGTGCTTTCCTTTCTTGTGATTCCTTAGATCTTTGGATTGTGCCACTGCTCTACTCTCACAACACCAAGATCAGAAAGGAATTTCTTGAACCCAATAGCTTCCTTTGCCGCCTCATAAGCAGCAATATATTCAGCTTTTATAGTGGAGTTCGCAATACAAGATTTCTTAACACTCCTCCAACTCATGGCTCCACCTCCTAAGGTGAACACACAACCTAAAGTGGATTTTCTAAAATCAAGATCTGACTGAAGATCTGAATCTGTATAACCAATGGGAATCAAATCCTCACTATGGTAAACAAGCCTATAATCTCTCGTTCTCTGTAGATACTTGAGAATATGCTTCACAGCTTACCAATGTTTAAGTCCTGGATTTGATTGATATCAATTGACCATGACAACTGAATGACAGATATTTGGTCTAGTACATAGCATGACATACATAAGACTTTCTACTGCAGAAGCATAAGGAACTTGTCTCATTGTATTTTCTTCCACTTAAGTCTTAGGCCTTTGGTCATCAGACAGGGGAACTTCATGTCTAAAAGGAAGCAATCCTTTCTTGGAATTTTGCATGCTAAACCATTCTAGGACCTTATCTATATATCCAGCTTGTGATAAGCCTAACATCTTATTCTTGCGATCTCGCCAAAGCTTGATTTCTAGAATAAAGTTAGCCTCACCCAAGTCCTTCATATCAAATTGGCTTGACAACCAAACCTTTACTGATGACATTACCCCTACATCATTTCCAATGAGTAGAATATCATCAACATAAAGCACTAGGAACATTACTACTTTGTCTCGATGTCTTTTGTACACAAATGGTTCATCAAAATTTTGTTCAAAACCAAATGATTTGATTACTTGATCAAATCTAATGTTCCATGACCTAGATGCTTGCTTAAGTCCATAAATGGACATTTTCAACTTGCATACCATATGCTCTTAGTTCTTTGCTATAAAACCTTCCGGTTGTATCATATAGATTTCTTCTTCAAGATTGCCATTAAGAAATGCAGTCTTGACATCTATTTGCCAAATCTCATAATTATAATGAGTAGCAATGGATAAGAGAATTTTGATAGATTTAAGCATTGCTACTGGTGAAAAGGTTTTTTCATAATCAATATCTTCTTTTTGCGTATACCCTTTTGCCACTAGCCTTACTTTAAAGGTTTCAACCTTTCCATCTATCTCTCTCTTCCTCTTGTAAACCCATTTACAACCAATAGGTTTAATGTCGTTAGGTGCCTCTACAAGATCCCAAACTTGATTGGAATACATAGAATCCAATTCAGATTTCATAGCTTGAACCTAATGATGTGTATCTATATCATTTATTTCTTCATCATAAGTGTAAGGATCCGATTCAGCCTCTTCTGAGATAGCTTTATAAGTTTCTCCCAAACCTACAAATCTTATAGGAGGCCCAACAATTCTCTCACTACGACGAGGCACCTGAGTATTAGACATCTCAGGAGTTGTATCTAGTGGAGTATCTAATACTGCCACATCATCCCTAGTTTCATCCATTGGTTGTTCAATTACAGGTTCTTTCATTTCAGCCAAGACAACTCCACTTCTAGGAGTAAAAGTATTCATGTAGTCATTTTTCAAGAATTTGGCATTTGTGCTAACAAACACTTTATTATCCTTATAACTATAGAATAAAATCCAACAATTCCTTTTGGATACCCTACAAAGAAAACCACATTTATTTTTTACTGTAACTTGTCAGACTTTCCTTTTAACACATGTCCTGGACAACCCAAATATGGAGATGTCTCATACTAGGCTTACGCCCATTCCACAACTTTACAGGTGTTTTAGGAACAGACTTCGAAAGTACTAAATTCAGAAGATACATTTCAGTACTTAAGGCATATCTCCAAAAGGAAATTAGTAGAGTCGAATAACTCAACATGGATCTAACCATATCTAAAAGAGTCTTATTCCTTCTTTCTGCTACACCATTTTGTTGTGGAGTTCCAGGTGCAGTCAACCGGGATATAATCCCATTTTCAGTCAAGTAGTCCCTGAAATCCCCAAGAAGGTATTCGCCACCTCGATCAGATCGAATGGCCTTTATGTGTTTACCTAATTGATTCTCAACTTCAGCCCTAAACTCTTTGAACTTTTCAAAAGCTTCGGACTTCTATTTTATTAGGTACACATAACTAAATCTAGAGTAATCATCAGCGAAAATAATGAAATACTTATAGCCACCTCGTGCTTGGATTGACATAGGACCATATAAATCTGAATGTACTAGTTCTAGCAAATCTTGGGCTCTTCTACGCTTTGTATTAAAATGTCATTTGGTCATTTTATCTTCCAAACAAGATTCACACACTAAAAATCCGTCAAAGTTCATGGGTTGTAAAAGTCCATCTTTGATTAGTCTTTGAATCACATTTGAATTAATATGACCCAAACACAAGTGCTATAGATATGCATCACTAGTAGAAGGAAACTTCCTCTTTAATGAATTTACATGAGAGCTACTATCTAATTCAGAATTGTATAATTCATGCTTGTAAGGAGTTAAAATATAAAGACCATCCACAATATTTCCAGAAAGGATAAACATTTTATTCTTCTTTATTACAACATTGTCTTTGAGGATAACACAATATCCATGTTTACCTAAGTAAGTTGCAGAAATTAAATTTCTACGAACATTAGGTACATACAAACAGTCTTCCAATATTAAAACTCTAGACTTAAACCATAAATTAAACATTCCAACAGCTAGAATTGGAATCTTGCTCCCATCAGCCAAAGTAAGAAATAGTTATCCCTCATTCAACTTTCTGGTCTCTTGGAACCCCTACAAAGAATTGCAGATATGGTTAGTACAACCTAAATCCATACGCTAGGAATCCGAGGGATTTTGTACCAAATATATTTCAAGAAGAAATGAACTTTTCATACCCTTATTCTTGGCAGCCTTGAATATTGGATAATTCCTATTCCAATGTCCATTCTCACCATAATAGAAACACTTTCCTTTGGTTTTCTTTCTTTTGTTTGCAACTTCTAAGCCAATTTGTTTTCCATCTTGCTTAGTGAAGTCCTTATTCTTCTTCTTCTTACCCTTGCCTTTCAAATTAGGTTGAGAAGTAGAAGCTTCACCAACATTAGTTGCAACACTAGAAGTACCAAGGATGCCTTCTGCCACTACCAACTCATTCATTAATTTAGGCAATAAATAATTTTTTTTGTTCATATTATAATTAAGTCTGAATTTCTTGAATGATTCCGGTAGTGACTGGAGTATCATATCCACTTGGGATTCTTCATCAATATCAGCACCTAAAATTTCCAATGTATTTAGATTAGAGATCATCCTAAGACAATGCACCCTCACTAAAGTGCCTTTAGCCATTTTGGTATTATAAATATGACTCATAGTTTCTTGCCTTGAAAAACAACCTTGCATACCAAACATCTCTTTCAAACTTAGCATTATGTCCGAAGTTAGGTCTACATCCTGCATTTGATGCCGTAGAACATTTGAAATAGATGCTAAGATATAGCACTTGGCCATCTCATTAGATTTCTGCCAACGATCATATCGTTGTTTTTCCTCAAGAGGAGCATCTAATGAAGGAAAGCTAGGACATGGTTGAGTATGCACATATTTGTGCTTTTCAACAGTAAGAACAATGTTTAATTTTATTTTCCAGTCAACATAGTTGGATCCAGTTAGTTTGTTTTGGTTAAGAACAACAAGTGAGCTAAATGATATCATGATTTAAATCTGAAAATAATGAACATGAATATAATAAATAAAATGGACATTATCAATTTAGCATATAAGCATATAATATGGAACCTTAATAAAACCATAAAATAATATATATGCAACGACAACCCAATCCATGTCTATAATTCCTTGGTAGCAAGTTTATTATAAACACATTAATTGGTTGAGAATTTTTCTCATTATCAGTGCTATCATGATAACTCTTATCAAACACTAATAATATGTCATTTTACATTTATCCTCTAAGTATTAATAGTAAGAACTCAGCATAGATAATACTATAATACTTAGTCTAGTGTATACCATTATCTAGAATCATGTGTAGCCACATTTTATCCCTTTAACAGGCTTATTTTGTAGTACAATGATAAAAACAGCCTCCGCATGGAATGCAAAGCTCGAAGCTAAGACAAGGTGTTTATCAAACCACTATAAACCAAGAAATTCAATCTTGTAGGACTATGAAATAAATACTCTCTGCATGGAATGCTAAGGTCAAGACAAAGACAAAGTATATATTTCACACTACTATGAACCAACAATGAAGGCCATGAGATGCAACCCTTGTATCTCTCTTCTACTAGATATTTTAAATTAAAGGTTTTTAAGATCAAGAATCATAATAATGCTAGACATTTTGAAAACATAATCCTAATCTTATTAGGAATAAATTTCATAATCCTAGCTTTAATATATATATATATATATATATATATATATATATATATGTATAATAAACCCATATTACATTATAAACCTATACTATATTATATATATATATATATAATATAATAAACAGACTATTATGTGTAATAATGATTATTACATTATATATATAACTTACAGATTGTTAGAATTCTTTATATAATACATGCAAGATGGCCAATGTCATCCAATCCATATCATCCAATCCGTATAAACCAAAGCACATGATAGTTATTCCATGCAATAAAGGACAAATGATGCATTAACATCCAAGCCACGCAATGAAAGCCAAGCGGTACAAAAACTTAAACACGCACATAATGTTTATTACATATAGATTCATATAACCATATCCAGGCAATTAAGAAGACATGGCACCAATGCAACTTAATCAGGCCATTCCGAACAAACTAATGCAATACAATTGTCATCATCATGAATGGTTATCTCAATAACTTTCAATAACTATACTTGAAGCAACGTTGAACATCATCAAGAAACCATTTTTCTTGTATTCTAAAATCCAATCACATACTATACAATCATGATATGAAAACCTGGCTTTGATACCAATTGTTGGAAAATCTGGTTTTGTATCTCATACAAAATACACAACGGAAGCAACAACAAGGATCTATTTCATTCATGATTGACAACATGTACTATGTAAATTTCAGAATTTAAGAACAAGATGGCCTACCAAGGTGTGGTGAAATTCAAAACAAAATATTAGAAGTACTTGAGAACACTTTTAATCTTTACTCCTATCCTACTTTACGCCCAAGAAGTATGGTCTCTCAATCAGTTTCCAAGAAAGAATTATTGAGTGATTTCACTCACATATACACACCATTTGATAATAATGTCTCTCTCTTATTTTTTTTTTTTATCTTATAAAAAATTCTATATGTTTTTCCCTTTATAACTAATTGATTATCTAATTGAGCTGGCCTATTGGGCTTTTCCAATTGGGTTTTAGTGTGTGGCTTGGAGTGGGACCAAAAGGGACCAATAAGTACTAGCTCCAATGGGCCTTGGGCTTTTATGTCAACTCTTGACAAGTCCAAAGTTACCATTAATTATATTTAACACCACTATATAAATATAATTGCACTCTAGGCCTTATTAATAAATTATATCCCTAGACTTTATTATACATGCAACCCCTTCATATAATATTCGTAGTAATACAAAATCATGAATATATACTGTCACTTTGAAAATTACTACATCTTAATCCATGAGTACCCGGTTTTATCCTTTAAGTTATTCATCATATATTTATGAAATCCAATTTCATAAATATATACTTTAGTAACTCCTTACTAAAGTGGTTAGGCCTAACACTCTGAATAACCAAACCTATTAAATTTATCTCAAGGAAATATTTTATATCTCCGTTAAGAGATTATGAATTCTATCTTGAGAATATATGTTCCATCAACACTAAATGTGGTTGCCCAACATACTGAGGTTTTAACTGTTACTTTAGATCTCACTCCTGATATATCAAAGCAATCTACATTTCGTGATAAGGTTCATTATCCCCTTAGGATGAAGAGTTCATGCAAATAGAAGTCGTGAGATTTATTATTCATTTGACAATCGTTAGGAGAGTAATAAATCTCATAGCGGTTCAGTTCAATATGTCCTAACTCTTAAAACATATCAACACATCAACTAGAAGTCTACACTTCCATGATCGAGACAAATTATCTTAGCTGATATGTTATAGTCTTCGCAGATGAAATGCCCAATTTCATCATCGACTATGAATTGCAATTCTGAGTTTACAAAGAACTTCTGATTTATATCTTCTATGACTTTTCACATAAATTACATACTATGCATCTCATGGACTATATGATAATGTCCAAATATTCATATTACTATTATTTTAGCTAATAATAAAACAACTTTATTTATCATAACATTAAGTCATACATAGCATCATACAATACGATTTAAGGGCACACATCTAACAATCTCCCACTTGCCCTAAAGACTATTGTGCACTAATCTAACTCCTATTCCCTCCAAATGTGACTCAAAAGTCCTTTGGGGCAAGGTTTTGGTAAAGGGATCCGCTAGATTACTTGCACTATCAATCGTTGCTACTCCTACATCTCCTCGAGCAACAGAGTCTCGAGTAATGTGGTACTTTCCCTCAATGTGCTTTCCTTTCTTGTGATTCCGTGGATCTTTGGATTGTGTCACTGCTCCACTCTCACAACACCAAGATCAAAAAGGAATTTTTTGAGCCAAACAGCTTCCTTTGCCTCCTCTTAAGTAGCAATATATTCAGCTTTCATGGTGGAGTTCCTAATACAAGATTGCTTAACACTCCTCCAACTTATGGCTCTACCTCCTAAGGTGAACACACAACTTGAAGTGGACTTTTCTGAAATCAAGATCTGACTGAAAATCTGAATCTGTATAACTAATGGGAATCAAATCCTCACTATGGTAAACAAGCCTATCATCTTTCGTTCTCCGTAAATACTTGAGAATATGCTTTATAGCTTACCAATGTTTAAGTCCTAGATTTGATTGATATCGACTGACCATGACAACTAAATGACAGATATCTAGTCTAGTACATAGTATGGCATACATAAGACTTCCCACTGCAAAAGCATAAGAAACTTGTCTCATTGTGTTTTCTTCCACTTAAGTCTTAGGCCTTTGGTCATCAGACAGAGGAACTCCATGTCTAAAAGGAAGTAATCCTTTCTTGGAATTTTCCATGCTAAACCATTCTAGGACCTTATCTATATATCTAGTTTGTGATAAGCCTAACATCTAATTCTTGCGATCTCGCCAAAGTTTGATCTCTAGAATAAAGTTAGCCTCACCCATGTCCAAGGAAAGCTTGGACATGGTTGAGTAAGCACATATTTGTGCTCTTCAGCAGTAAGAACAATGTCCAAATTTCTTTTCCAGTTAACATAGCTGGATCCAGTTAGTTTGTTTGGTTAAGAACAACAAGTGGGCTAAATGATGCCATGATTTAAATCTGAAAATAATGAACATGAATATAATAAGTAAAATGCACATTATCAATTTAGCATATAATATGGAATCTTAATAAAACCATAAAATAATATATGCAACCATAACCCAATCCATGTCTATAATTCCTTGGTAGCAAATTTATTATAAACACATTAATTGGTTGAGAACTATTCTCACTATCAGTACTATCATGATAACTCTTATCAAACACTAATAATATGTCGTTTTACATTTAGCCTCTAAGTAATAATAGTAAGAACTCAGCATAGATGATACTATAATACTTAGTCTAGTGTATACCATTGTCTAGAATCATGGTGTATCTTGGTGTGGTGAAATTCAAAACAAAATATTAGAAGTACTTGAAAACACTTTTAATCTTTACTCCAATTCCACTTTATACCTAAGAAGTGTGGTCTCTTAATCAGTTTCCAAGAAAGAATTATTGAGTCGTTTCACTCACACATACACACCACTTGTCAATGGTGTCTCTTTTTTATTCTTTTTTTTTTTTTTTTATCTTAAAAAAAATTCTGTATGTTTCTCCCTTTATAACTAACTGATTATCTAATTGGGCTAGCCTATTGAGCCTTTCCAATTGGGCTTTAGTGTGTGGCTTGGAGTGGGACCAAAAGGGACCAATAAGACACTAGCTCCAATAGACCTTGGGCTTTTTTGTCAACTCTTGACAAGTCCAAAATTACCATTAATTATATTTAATACCACTATATAAATATAATTGCACTCTAAGCCTTATTAATAAATTATATCCCAAAACTTTATTATACATGCAACCCCTTCATAAAATATTTGTAGTAATACAAAGTCATGAATATAGACTCATTTGACAATCATTAGGAGAATAATAAATCTCACAGCGGTCGAATTTAATATGTCTTAACTCTTAAAACATATTAACACATCAATTAGAAGTCTACACTTCCATGATCAAGACAAATCATCTTAGTTGATATGTTATAGTCTTCGCAGATGAAATGCCCAATTTCATCACCGACTACAAACTACAATTCTGAGTTTACAAAGAACTTGTGATTTACATCTTTTGTGACTTTTTACATAAATCACACACTATGCATCTTACGGACTATATGATAATGTCCAAATTACCATTATTTTAGATAATAATAAAATAACTTTATTTATCGTAACATTAAGTCATACATAATTTTATACATAGCATCATACAATAGGATTTAAGAGCACACATTCTAACAGAACCTTCCTTGGATTTAAGTGTCTCTTCCCAATATGTTGGTACTTGGTAATTTGATTGGAGTTTGAAGTATCTTGTAGGTCAGATATGGGATTGTGATGTTGCAGCATCAAAGTCGCTTCTATGCATACAGGCTTCAGTACCGTGATGGAAGTGATGAGCTTGGAATTGGAGCTACTGGATTGAGTGTCAATCTTAGGTTCTCTTTACAACCTTCCTTCAAATCTTGGCCAAATTCTCCTTTCTTGCTTCTCCCTCTCTCTCTCTCTCTCTTTCTCTCTCTCTCTCTAGAACAGGGTCTTTTAGGTCAATTAAGACTAGGTCACCATTTGCATCAACCAACTAAGAAAAAAAAAAACACACACACAACATGCAATGCAATTTGAACATGGACCGGCCTAAGGGTAGGTTCTGAGTCATTACGTTGTAGGGTGGGTTTGTTGTTTCATTATTTCCTATAGCTAGGACGTTACACCTCCCAACTTGTAATGTAATGAATATTGTGTTGGTCCGAACGGCATGGTTTGTCCTTTACAGTCAACAGGAAATGATCCAGTGACTTTGGGCTATAAGTTGGTGAGTTAACCACTGGGTACCCGAATCTAATAAAGACTAGTGATCCATGGTTACTACCACCACAAAATTGTTGAAAAGGGGGTGTATACATATTTTTTGGATTGCACACACTATGACAACTAGGGAAAGATTTTAACAAACAATACAAACAACAAAATATCATAAAATAGAATATCATACAACATCTCAATAATCAAATAAACAAACAAACAAACAACAATATCATGCAAGACCATGCAAAATAAGGGTACATATTTGTTCACTTAAGTCTAATATGAAGCTTAGCCTTTGACATTCCCAGTAGAGTCACCACTATGAAAGACCGCAAAAGTGCCCCTTAAAAAAGAGAGAAATTTTTGTAGTGTGCTTTTTAAGGCACCTATTTTTTTGGGTAAGTGGTGTGGAGTCGCCACTTTTTTTTATGTACAAAAAAAATAAGAAAAACTAATATACAAATACATGACTGAATTGCTTCGTTTCATTGATTGAATAAAAAAATACAAATTTCAAAATTTGAACTTTACATAGCTTTGGGTCCTAGTTACAATCTACCAAATATACATGGCCTTTCGTCCTAGTTACGAAACTACCCAAAATAAATAAAGACAAGACTAGATCTACTTCGCCAAAAACCTAAATCTAGAGGCTAGGTTACAGAATGGAAAGGTGTTAGGCACCCATTCTGCCCAAACAGAGTCTGGTCTTCTAGACTCTTGTGATTAATGTACCATTTTATGCATGACATGAATGATATGTTATGTACATGTGAAATAAAAATTAAATCACACAAATTTATTATGGTTGAAGTCTCTTCTTTTGAAAAGAATCAAATCTGTTTTGGTTGGTAAAAAATTGATTTTGTGTACTAGACATTTCATGAGTAATATCCATGTGGCCTGTATTCCCGTAACAGCCATCTTCATCCCTAGTTTTGATCCATTTGAACTAATTCATTCATTTCAGCCAAGACAACTCTACTTCTATGTGTCAAAATACCAGATCTGTTTTGTAGCATGTAGAAAAAAGTGGTTTTTGAAGAAAACATTCAGATCTGTTTTAATTTAATAAAAACAAAGTCTTTTTGTTGGTTTAAAAAATTCAGATTTTGTTTTTAAGAAATTCAGATTTGTTTTTAAAAAATTTAGATTGGTTTAAAAAATTTAGATTTTGAGTTTTGTAAAAGATCAAATCTGCTTTGTGATGATAGAAAAAAAGTTTTTTATAATAGAAAAATCAGATTTTTTTTTTATTTTTTTATTTTATTTTTATTTTTTATGTTTTAAAAGGATGAAAAGGACTTTCTTTTTAAGAAGAGAGCTTTACTCATAATCATGTTTAATCTTCTTCTTTATTTCAAAAATTTGCATGTGTTAAAGAAAAATCTGACCTATATCCAAGAAAGATACAAATATGTTTTTATTTAAAAAATTCATATCTGCATCTAATGAAGATGCAAATTAGTTTTTAATTTGAGAAAAATTCAGATCTACAACTAAGGAAGATGTAGATTAGTTTTTATTTTGAAAAAATTTCAGATCTACATCTATGAAAAATGCTAATATGTTATTATTATTATTATTATTAAGAAGAAACACTCAGATCTACATCTAATAAAGATGTAAACCTGTTTTATTTTAAGGAAAAGAATTGTTCACATGCAAATTATTGACATTCAAGAAAGAGATTATGACAATCACAAAAGAAACAATCATGCTTTAAACAAAACAATTACAAACCATTCTTGTTATGGGTAAAACATTCATCAACATAAAAAAGAAGCGAAAAAAAGGATAGGCTGATGGAAACAACCTCTTACATTAGCACTCCTTGTTCTTGAGAGGATTCTTTTAGGGTTCAAAGAAACTTATTTAGTTATCTTTGAAACCTAAAATCCGTAATTTAAGCAACAAATCTCAGAGAGGATCAACAAGTATCAGCAATTTGAGAGCCTCAACACATGTGCCTTTCAAAGCATAGAAAAAAATGTGTTTCTCTAGAGGGTGAAAAGTGTCAAGAAGGGTCCCTCTTGAGCGTAAAAAGAATCTTCTAAATTTTGAGAGGCATCCCCCATTTATAGAGTTTGGAATGCTGAAAAAAAAAATCAGCAAAAAACGTAGGGGAGAAAATCCTAAAAAAAAAAAGAGAGATTTGGATAAGAGTTAGCTGATTTTTTAGATCAAAACCAGCTTCGTATTTTGATCATATCTCTTTACTCAAAATTTGGATTAAGCTGAAATTTTGACTGTTGAAGGGAAATTCAATTCTCTACAACATTTCCAGAAATATCCTAGTCCGAATTTTGAATTCTACTATACCAAAAGTGCCTCATAACGTGAATCTGAAATCTGCTACTTGATTAGCACGTTTTGGAAGTGTTTTCCAACTCTAAGACTGTATTTGGACGAATTTAATAGTTATTTTAATGAAAAACCTCATTCCAAAGTGATAATTATGACTTTTAAAATAATTATTTTGACTATAATTATCCCAAAAGCCTAATTATCCACAGTCTTTAAATATTATCAGTTTATTTGTTTTAATCCCATGCAACAAATCTCACTTTAAGAAAAATATTTCATCAATCACATAAATTCATTTAATTAATTTTAATCATTAAACAATCAAAATTAATTTCAAGTAACCACACGTGATCGACTTCACCCCATACAATGCATGCAGATCGTGCAAACTTGATCGTGCGATATCTTTCAATCCGATAGTTCGATTTAAAAACCTGACACACCGTTGAGACCATTAGAATCTCAAGATCATTGTTATGATATGCAATGAATAGACTGATGCATGCAATGCAAGAACAAATTAATGCATGTGACGCAAGAACAAAATAATGCATGTAATGCAAGAATGATTTTTTTTGGTATATGGATGGTCATTCCAGTCATCTTCCTTATAAATCATGGGTGCAAAATCAAGTGTTTACAATCCAAATATGCTCCTTCGTAGTCCTTTGTGGGAGAAGCATGTAATTCAACGTCAAGTCAAAGTAGCGGATGGTCTTGGTAGAGTACTTCCTCCCCAACATGTCAAGACCTTGCTGGATACCTGATATACCGTCCAAATTGATGATGATCCCTTTGAAGTTAAGGCTCGTCATGCGGTAGAAGTCATAGGGAGTCACCATCATCTCCCGCTTAGCAATATGGAAGGTATGAGTAGTATCCCACCACATCTCCATGAGGCATTACACTAAGGTAGCACTTGCAAACCTTTCTGATAGAAGGCCAATGATAGGCTCAAAGCTTGCTTCTTGGATGTAAGCCCTAGTTTCAGGAACAAGGAGGTTATACCATTCCACCACCTTGTTGGTGCTTCCCTCATTAGCATAAAGGGATGAGGATTGTAGAAGAAGATAACATTAGACTCTCGATTCAAGTGAAAATGATGTTTTTGATGCAAGAATAAAGATAGAAAGAAGGATGCAGTGATGATCAAATGCAAAAATAATAAAAAAGGGTTTTAAGATTTCATATAGAAGTAAAATAGTTGAAATAGAAGTGAAATTGGGCAATAGGGCCTCTGCCTAGCATCTCATATACGCAGGTCAAAGCCCACATACGCAGATAGGACCCCGCATATGCAGGCCTGAACTCACGTAAGTAGAGCCTCAAGAACAAAGCTGCATACGCATAAGTCCAAGCTTCGTATGCAGGCTCGAGCCCATGCACACAGAAGCATAGACAATAAGAGTTCTTCAACATTTTCAAGCATACATCATCCAAAATCAATCCTAAACATGTTCCTACCCCTCCTAATGTGTCAGGTTTTTATCTAAACCCATCAACAAAATCCAAGCATTTACATGGCCAAAAACACATCAAAATGGAAGATCAATTAGAAACTTGAAAATGAAAAAAGTTTGAAAAACTTATAGATTCAGCCCTAGGAATGTGATTTTCTGGCTGGTATGTCAATGGAATAGCCCCCATCAATCTCACTGCCCCACTCCAGCAGATGAGGAGAAATGCACTAGAGGAAAGGACATAGGAAGTTTTCTTGGCCTTAGGTGCCATTGGAGGAGATGAAGAGAGTCTAGAGAGGAAATGAAAGAATGAGGGAGCTTTGAGAGAATGAGAGAATTAGATGATGTGAGGAAAAGGGAGGAGAGGGAAGTCTTTGTAGAGAAAAAGAATAGTTATAAAGAATGTGTAAAGATGAGGGAGATGAAGAAGAAAAAGAAATGGTTAGTAATCGTTAGGAAAAATGAAGAGTCGGGAACACATCTGATGCCTAAACTACACGTAGTTTAGGCCTCACCAATAAACTATGTGTAGTTTAGTCATGAATAGTAAAAAAAATTTTAAAAAAAAATCTCAAGATTCCTCAATTAGGCACAAAGCCACCAAGGACCCCATAGTGAGCAGTGAAAGGAGCAAAAGATTCTTCCCCTAATAAAGCATGTACATCCCAAAACCATTTCTAGCAGATCATATAAACTCAAGAACACTGGCCCCAGTAAGGAAGCAGAAGATTCTTCTTGAGTGGATTAAGTATATCTAGAACATCATCCCCATGGAGGAGGTAGAAGATTCTTCCCCAATGGACCTAAGCATATTCAAACAATCCTGAGTGAGGAAGCAGAAGATTCTTCCCCAATGGATCAAGTACACCTAAAGTATCCTCAATAAGGAAGTAGAAGATTCTTCCTCAAAGTCCACAGCATACCATAAAGGAAGCAGAAGATTCTTCCCCAATTGGTCGCATATATACACTACTCTTCAGCAAGTCCATTTATACTACTCAGCGAGTCTTCACCACCCCCAGTGGATCCAATAATCAAGACTACTTGTGTACATATCTTCCGAGAATTGAACAAGTAGGCACAGTGGAAAAATGTAGAAATAAAGATAGAGAAAGAGACCAAAGTCAACCCAAGGTAAGAGCCTCACCAGGAAAGATAAAGAAAGAAGCAAAGAAGAAAAGAGGAGCGAGTCACCCAAAGAAGTTTAAGGCAAGGGCCCTGGACGAACACCACAAACACTATATCCTTTTGTTGTTTGTTGAGTTAGCTCGAAAAGCACCCTTGTTTGTTTTTCTTTTTCTTTTTAAGTGACTCTGGAATAATGAGTCACTTGCCATTTGCTTGCAAGTGGCAAAACAGGTTCTGAGATAGTGAACCCATCGTTGTTCATTTCTTGAGCAACAAAGGAGGGAATTTAGACATACAAATCCCACCTAGCTTTCTGGAGTTGCACCCCGCCCCATGTATGCGTGATGTGTGTCATGTGCATGGGTTGGGCCTGAGCTGTGTGTCAAAACAAAATGTTTTGCCTCTTATTCTGTTGATTCCGTAAGCAAAGCTCACAAATCAAAAGAGAGGCATCAGTAGACACTGCATTTTGTACCCCTTATGATTCAGGCCCTCATTCCCTGATGATGTCTAAACTCTAAGGCCCAAGGCCAGTTCAGAGCAAAATCAGATATCAAATTAACTAGAGGAGTGCTAAAATGGAAAATATAACCTTTTAAATGAGCAAAACTCTATTTTTGGAAACAAAATGACCAAAGTGGCCCTCAGCCCACGTACATGGGTAGCAGCCTATGTACATGAGTTGAAGCATGTGTATGCAGACACACTCTTGCTATGCAGCTATGCTACATAACTAGGGTTTCATAAACATAAAAAAAAGGCAAGTTTTTTGCAATAATGGTTGAGGTTTGGAATGAATCTCACATCATCTAAGAGTGATTCCAAACCCCATTTTTTGCACTATATAAAGCCTTACATGGTACATTTTCAAAACATACAGAAATCCCATGGAAAAATACAAGATTCACTAGAAAATAGTGAATCAAAAAGGAGTTTTTCACAAAACACCTTCAAGTCAATTTTGTTTAATTGGGACCTTTTTTTGGCCCTTATCCTTTTAGTTAACGTTCCTAATCACTTTCTTATTGGTTTCTGAATTGACATGACTGAGGGGAAAGGTAAAAAATCAAGCTTGAAGAGCTTTTCTTTGAGGTATTAGTTTTAAACATTTCTTTTTCTTTTCTTTCTTTTTTGCATTTAATCTTTCTGTTTGTTTTATTTGTTTGTTATAATATGCTTTTCTTGATTAGGTTTACATTTTTGTATGCTTAAAATACATGTTAGATTGTTAGAATTTTTGTTTTAAGGTTCTACCCTATTTTTTTGTTTTTAGGTTTTTTTGGCAAGAGGTTGTGTATGCATAATCTTACCTGTGCACGCAAGCTTGATTATGCGCACATAGGCTTGATCTTGTGTGCGTGAGCTGCTGCCTAAAAACCTTAATTCTTGTTTTTTGTTGGTTTTGCTTTTGCTTTCACATGTTTGTTTTGTTTAGTTTCTTTTCCATGTTTTTACGTTTCCAAAGTCTCTGTTTCACATGTTTTTTTGCTTGTTTGCTATCACATGTTAGAATTAGGGTATAAATTGTGTTTGATTTGTTTCAATACCATGATCACACATTCATATGCTTATGCATAATGCCATAGGTGCTGAGTTACTGCAAAGTAGGTAAAAGGTAAGTCATGCATTCACATCTGCATGTTTTGATGATGAGCACGAACGTGTTTGGTGATCTTTATGTTCCCAATGTGATCATTTGATGTATATATGTTGCTGCCTTGAATGTGACGAATGCCTTATGACAGGCCACAAACGCGTTGACCCCTTGTGATAAATTATATTGATTAATTAGCCTAGTTATTAATTAATCAAATTAACATGCAATATCACGTGGCAGCACAAACAAATCACCAAAACTAAGTTATGCAGCGGAAAATAAAAGACACGGTGATTTGTTTACGAATGGGGAAAACCTGACGGCAAAAACTCCACCGGGTGATTTAAAGTCACCACTCTCGAAACTCCACTATTATCACAACAAGCGGTTACAAGCAAGGAATCCCAAGTACCTTACCAACCTACAGTTGAACCCTTACCCCAATACCCAATTGGACTTGTTCTGTAGTGACAGTTTCTCCTTTCAATGCACGGCTCCCAAGTACGTGACTAACCAGATGCGCGGATCCCAGTACGCGACTTCAAACACCAACTAGAGAAAGAGTTGTTGGCTGCAAAGTTCTTCAAATCATCTGCACGATGAAGATCAAGAAGATGCTCGGTCACAAAACCCTATGGTGCATAATACACAGCTATCTTCTTCACAAGAGATGAACTAGGGCACGAACTTTGTCTTTGATCACACATTGCATGAACAAGGATTGCTCAATACTTGTGTAACTTGCATCTCTTTTGACGGCCCTTAAAACAATCCTTTTATATGTCTAGGGTTAGGAGAAAAGAAGTGTCAAAGACACATTCACGGATTGGACTTGAAACAGAACTGAAAATCTGTTTTCTTTAATTCTCGACAGATAGAGGTGTCGAGGATTTGTCGAGAAGCTGTCGAGGCTCGGGACAAAACAGCTTCTTAAAGCTCGATAGATGCATGTGTTGAGATAGGTGTCGAGCTTTAGTAACTTGCACTTCCTTGCTTGTTTCTTGGACAGATTTTGATGACTTCAATACTAAATCTTGAAACACTGTTTCTTGAAGTGTTAAACACATCCTAAATCTACCCAATTACAAGTAAAGTGCGTTTTGTCTAAGGATAAGCCAATTACATAAGATAGTGACATATGTTAACAAACTTGAATTACATATGTCCTAACAATCTCTCTCTTTGGTAATCTGTGACAAAACCACAACAAACAAATGAAGATATGAGAGAAGTCATAAAACACTTTAACTCATATTCACTTGTTACATACAATAAAATCTATCCTAACACAAACTCTTGAAAAACTTTGCAAGAAGAGAGTTTATGGCAAGTAGACTTTGACAACCTGTATTTCTGAAACACTTATAAACAAAACACATCAAGGCATCTTTGTGTGAAGCAGAAATAATAGATTGCGTACAAGTAAAGAAACATGTGTATAGAGACAGAAAAGAAACAACACATGGAAAGATAGGTGAAAGAAACATATATCATCATATATATCAAGAAACTAAGTACAATGTATGTCAATACATGATCAATGTATCTCTAAAAAGATAGAAAAGAAAAGAATACATATGATCTCCTCACTACATCCCTCAATCCACACTCCCCCTAACAAAAATGTCCTATGTTAGCTGCTAGCTCTCCCCCTAAGTATGACTACTCTCATACCAAAACTACTCTCCCTTTTTGTCACGAGTGACAAGGGTAGAGTGTCATGTAGACATCCCATCAGAAGAGCTCGCATCTCCATCATCATCATCCTCAGAAGCATCATTGTCATCACCGTCATCATCAACCTCAGTCTTAGAGGAAACATGAAGTGGCGGAGGAGAAGCCTCTGGAGCAAAGCCGCCCAAAGTCGCTTGTTGCCTGGCGATGCGACCAACACGAACGTTCACTTGATACAGCTCCGTGGAGAGTGTATCTAGGTGAGCCATGCGCTGAAGCTGCACCATGATGTCTCCTAAAGTGACGTCGCTCGAAGAAGAAGGAGCAGATGTCGCTCGAGTTGATTTAGAGGTAGTCGGACGGGAGGAAGGAGTAGCACCATCTGACTGTCTCGATCTAAACTGTGCCTTACTACGTTTTACGGTAGCGGCGTCTATGGCAGACATGACATGGTAAGGATCGGACGAAGGGAATAGGATGGAAAAACGGTGAAGAATCCTCGTGATAGCAGAAGGGAAAATGAGTTTATCACGGGTGGCCGTATCTCTATAGACATCTATGATGGGGAAAATAAAGTGTGAAGAAAAGTCTATAGAGAGATCCTCTAGGAGGGACAACAAAAATCAAGCACGAGGCTCTGTGATAGAGTTATAGTGAGAAAGTGGGTGTAAAACAAAAGTCATCACCATGTTAAGGAAACGAGGACCTTTAGCAAAAGGTCGACATGGTGTATACTAATGATCTTCCCAAGAGGAAGGACGCTCATAGAACGCTGAGATCATCTCGTCTTTGGACACAGTCCATAGACGCTCACAGCTAGGGTAATCAGGATGATCCACCCTAGAAATATGAAGCACCTCAGAGACTAACTCTGGAGTGACAGCAATGCGCGTACCTCGAACGCTAGAGTAGAAGAGAGGTATTGAAGAATCGATCCCGTGGATATTGGAGTAGAACTCCTGTATCAACACGAGAGGACATATGACCGGGACGTCACACAGTAACTCCCAAGCCCGACTGTGAATGACGTCGGGTAGGTTTGTGTCGGCAAAGTCTGCCAGGACAACGTGGCATTCCGAATGAATACCTCGTTTAGAGAAGTTCTCCGAGAAGTCCTTATGGGCTTTCTCATCAAGAAACTGGATAGAAAGTGGAGTAGAATCCGAAGAGGAAGATCCCTTAGAACGCAGAGGGTTCTGGGATGGAATGGACTTACGTTTAGGTGCCATAGACACTACTAACGTAAACATTGAGAGGGGGGAGAAGAAGAAGACAAACAGAAAGTCCCAAGCAGTTCAATATTGAAAGAAAATATTGAAAAGAAAGAACGTATGCATGGAAAATGCATGAACATGTGACATGCAACAATAAAAACATCATGGGCTCAGCCCAATCCAAACCTAACAGCACACAATAGGTTTGCACATATTTAAATGCATGAAAATACAATTATAATGCTAATGTGATGCAATGCATGTAGTTTTAAAGATCAAATCTATAAAACGAACCCAAAAATTTCATGAAAACCTCAATAATTTTGAAAAATCCCAAAACAATTTCAAAAAACACAAAACCTAGGGTTTTAAAACATGAAATGCATGAATAATGAGGGAAAAGATGCTTACCAAGTGAGGAAGATTGAGAAAAACACTTGAGAAAGCCTTAGGAAGAGGTTTGGAGAGAGTGAGAGAGGTTTTGGGAGAGAGAACACGTGCTATCGAGGGAGAGAGATCGAGCAAAATGATTGAAGATCGCAACAAAATCTACTTATAGACCTTCAGTAATTCTCGACAACTGCAGGTATCGAGAGGTAACGAGACAGCTATCAAGATAGGTGTCGAGAAAATGCACTTCGACAGATGCAGCTATCGAGGTCATGTGTCGAGAAATAAGGATCAAGCATGAAAGAACCTCGATCGATCCAGAAGCTGTCGAGAAGCTATCGAGCAGACAAAAAGTTTCTCGATCGATCCACTAGGTGTCGAGGATGTGTCGAGACTGCGTTTAGAAAAAGTCTAAGAAGCTCGACAGACAGCTAGGTGTCGAGAGGTGTCGAGGAGGTGTCGAGATGCCTTTAACAACAGTTTTTCAAAAGGTGTCGAGATGCCTTTAAAAACAGTTTTTCAAAAGAGGAAAAACACAGATATGAATGCAATCATGCATGCAACTCAACCAAAGATCCAAGCAACACATTAAGCTCTCAAAATCATCTCTCAACAAGAATTTTAAAGCACATGTATCCCAAAACACGCACACACACACTAAACAAGTCTAACCAATTTTATATTTTAAAAATAAGTTAAGACAGTTTAGTGAGCATACATTAACGCATGTAAACCTTGTGATGGCCAAATCACATTGTATCTGCACATGTATCAAAAATAGCAAAGAGTATTGCATGTTGTGTGTGAAAACATCGCAAGATTGCATAAGTGTCTCAAAGTTATGACGATTTGAGATATGAGAAAATCACTTTAACTCACACACAATCATAACAGTTTGATGGGGACTATCACCTTTGAGGTACATCCTGTAACTCCCATATCTCCTAGAAAACATGCTTGCAACCATATTTTAAAGCATTTTGATCTTTTTGCTTTTTATTTCTTTGCATATTTTCTTTTATTAAGTATATCATGCATGGACATACAAGAGAAAGAAAAGAAATACCCAATTATGTTAAGCTTTTGACATTGCACTTTTGCTATGCCGAAGCATACAGATGTCATTGACATTGCACTTTTGCTATGCCGAAGCATACAGATGTCATGTTATGATTGGCGAGTAACAGTGGTGAGATGGTTATTTATGCCTTTCTCTTAGGATTTTCTAGTTCAACCCGTCAAAAAGAGTGGTACGAGTGTTAAGAAGAAGAAATCGCTTAACCTTACTCATCACAAACAAAGAGTTACAAATCTCACTTACTTAGCTGTGCAGAAGAATGCTCATCTAAGCTACAGGTGATACAAAGTTTAGAAAACTCTGTTTCAATGGCCATTTTAAAAGTTCACATGAACCAATGCACACAAACACACACTGTTTTTGTATTTTTCAATTTTTCAATTTTTATTTTTATTTTTATTTTTATCAGAAAAGCAAAAATAAAACACAAAACTAAAAACACACAAACAAAAATAAGCTAAAGAAAGCAAAACAATGCATAAAACTAGACTGACTCAAAACAGAAAAGAAACACACAAGTAATGCAACACAAAAACAGGGAGAGAGAAGAAGAAGTGACCGCTATCACTTAGATCCCTTTGCCTTCCCTACCTTGGAAGAACCTTTCCTTTTAGTCGACCCTTGAACTGGTGAAAAGGGAGAAGAATATGAACCGTTCAAGTTTGAAAGGAACATGAGGGCTTTAAGAATGTCTCCAAGTGGAAAGAGAGAAGTCTGAAGCTGATTCTGGCTCCCTGATGCTATCATACCATTGCTCTGTTAAGTGGCTAGCCACTTGTAGCAATTTGGTCGAGTATGACCGGCAACACCACAATGATAACAAAGATGCGGCTTCTTCTATTTAGGCTTTTGAGAGATAGTCTTCTTAGTCCTAGGGTTTCTAGTTTTCCTTTTCTCAACTTTAGGGGGTGCTCCTAAGATAGACTTGCCCTTGTCTAAGTTCTCACTAGCTAATTCAGTTTTAACATTCTTATCCTTAGTTTTAATGTTATTAGCAGGTGGAACAAAAATAGTAGTGCTAGCAGAAGGAGTATTAGAGAGAGAGAATTCATACCCCAATCCAGTACGATCTGAAGAAGATTTTTGAGCACTCAGCATCTCGTCCAGCTTTGCACTTAACGTCCTCTCCAATTGTGCTTTGACTTGAAACAGCTCCGCTTCAAGCTTCTTGGTCCTCTCAGCCAAGAAATTGTTTTCGAACCTCAGTGCTCCAATGGTCTGATTCGCTTCATCAACCTTTGTGGAAAGCTCCTCACGGTCAAGTTCCACATCATTGAGCTTCTTGGTGGCCAGCCTATAGAGCTTCTCATGCTTCTCAGAAAGCTTGTATAGTTTCTCATAGGCGGTATGGATATCATCTTGATCATCCATAATCTCACACTTAGTATCCACTAATTCCTTCTCTTCATCCACTTCTTCAGTAACCCCATCAATAGGATTAACAGTGGCAGTGAAGGCATTCAAGATTTCGTCGTCTTCATCTTCGGAATCGTCCTTGGCCTCCGTGTCGCTTAAGGTAACAGCAAGTGCCTTGCTCATCCCTATGCTCTTAAGGTACGTAGGACACTCTTGTTTCATGTGTCCGAAGCCTTGACACCCAAAGCACTTTGGCCCAGCGGGAACAGTGTACTGACCGCCATCCTTGACATCCTTCTTCCCTTTATCCGAATTCTTGAATTGTGAAGAACTGGATTGTCTACGGTCTTTGTTGAAGCCCTTTCCATTGGCATTCTTCATGAATTTCTTGAATTGACTTGTAATATAGGATTTCATTTTTTCATCTTCATCATCTGAAGAATCATCCGTATCACTGCTCTTGGCCTTTAATGCCATGCTCTTGCCCTTGCTTGACTTGCCTAACCTAGTCAGCCCTAACTCGTAGGTTTGCAAGTTTCCAACCAGCTCAGTCAGAGGAATTCTGTCAATATCCTTCTATTCCTCTATTACCGTGATCTTAGCATGGAATCTCTCGGGCAGCAATCTGAGCACTTTCCTTACTATCTTGGGTTCAGGAATGGTTTCCCCAAGATTGAAGGCTGAGTTCACTATGTCTTTGAGCTTGGCATAGAACTCATCAAACGACTCATCCTCCTCCATCTTAATTTCTTCAAAGCCTGTGGTGAGCCTCTGTAACTTTGAATCTTTGACAGCCTTAGTTCCCTCATAGGTTGTCTAGAGAATGGTCCATACTTCCTTAGCGGTTTCTGTTGAGGAAATTTTCTTGAACTCCTCATTGGTGACTGCACTGAATAGGGCATTCAATGCTCTGCTGTTGAAGTTTGCCACCTTGATCTTGGCATCATCCCAGTCGGCTGGCGCTTCTGTAGGCTTGGTGCAGCCTATCTCCACAGCTTGCCACACTTTCTTATCTAAAGATTGCAAGAAACCTCTCATGCGTACTTTCCAGTATGCATAGTTAGTGCCATCAAATAATGGAGGTATAATAAGAGATTGACCTTTATCCATGACAGCAGGGGTCAATGGATCACACACAAGGATTAAACCCTAATCAGAGTGTGCTCGCTCTAATATCACTTGACAGGCCACAAACGCGTTGACCCCTTGTGATAAATTAGATTGATTAATTAGCCTAGTTATTAATTAATCAAATTAACATGCAATATCACGTGGCAGCATAAACAAATCACCAAAACTAAGTTATGTAGCGGAAATAAAAGACACGGTGATTTGTTTATGAATGGGGAAAACCTGATGGCAAAAACCCCACTGGGTGATTTAAGGTCACCACTCCCGAAACTCTACTATTATCACAACAAGCAGTTACAAGCAAAGAATCCCAAGTACCTTACCAACCTACAGTTGAACCCTTACCCCAATACCCAATTGGACTTGTTCTGTAGTGACAGTTTCTCCTTTCAATGCACGGCTCCCAAGTACGTGACTAACCAAATGCGCAGATCCCGCGACTTCAAACACCAACTAGAGAAAGAGTTGTTAGCTGCAAAGTTCTTCAAATCATCTGCACGATAAAGATCAAGAAGATGCTCGGTCACAAAACCCTACGGTGCACAATACACAGCTATCTTCTTCACAAGAGATGAACTAGGGCACGAACTTTGTCTTTGATCACACATTGCATGAACAAGGATTGCTTAATACTTGTGCAACTTGCATCTCTTTTGACGACCCTTAAAACAATCCTTTTATATGTCTAGGGTTAGGAGAAAAGAAGTCCCAAAGACACATTCACGGATTAGACTTGAAACAGAACTGAAAATCTGTTTTCTTTAATTCTCGACAGATAGAGGTGTCGAGGATCTGTCGAGAAGCTGTCGAGGCTCGGGGCAAAACAGCTTCTTAAAGCTCGATAGATGCATGTGTTAAGATAGGTGTCGAGCTTTAGTAACTTGCACTTCCTTGCTTGTTTCTTGGATAGACTTTGATGACTTCAACACTGAATCTTGAAACACTGTTTCTTGAAGTGTAAACACATCCTAAATCTACCCAATTACAAGTAAAGTGCGTTTTGTCTAAGGATAAGCCAATTACATAAAATAGCGACATATGTTAACAAACTTGAACTACATATGTCCTAACACCTTAATACCATCATTAGATGAATTTTGGGGATGTATATGTGTGGTTTGTTTTCTTATATGTGTTTTGGGATGAATGATGACATGTTGTATGCTTAAATGTATGCTAGTGTGTGTGTGAGTTAGAATATAAGTGTTGAACATGATTTTATCGAGGTTAAGACATAAGACACAATGATGGGAGGCCAAACTTATGGTTGGGTAGTCTTAGGTGCCTAACACCTTCCCAAGAATGTACCTAAACTATGAACCTATATCTCTAGTAATAAGATCAAAAGGTCATTCCTTGAGAAGATGTTGTATATATGGTTCCTAGACCATTGCAAAAACTAGGTGGGGAATCCATTTTTCTGTTATGTCCATAACATTTATGTTTCTAGATTCTGCCTATCAATAGGCTCTCAATGTATGTATGAACAGTGCCTTTCAATAGGTCTTACATGTATGTTTCTAGATTTCACCTATTGGTAGGCTCTTGATGTATGATGAACGTTGCCTCTCGATAGGTCTTACATGTATATTTCTAGATTTTGCCTCTCAGTAGGCTCTTGACGTATGATGGACATTACCTCTTGTTAGGTCTTACATGTATGATTCTAGATTTTGTCTGTTGGTCGGCTCTTCATGTATGATAGACATTGCCTCTCGATAGGTCTTACATGTATGTTTCTAGATTTTGCTTGTTGGTAGGCTCTTGATGTATGATGAATATTTCCTCTCGGGAGGTCTTACATGTATGTTTCTAGATTTCGCCTCTCGATAGGCTCTTGATGTATGATGAACATTGCCTCTTGGTAGGTCTTACATGTATGTTTCTGGATTTATCCTGTTGGTAAGCCTTATGTATATATTCCCATTGCACTTTAGCCCTTAAGAGCCAATTGCACCACTATGGTCACTTTGCATCACACAATACTTTCACAAATTAATCATTAAAGCATGATGTTGATAGACCTACTGAGACCTATGGAGAGAGTTGAAAGACCACATAAAATGAAACTACCCCACTGTAGGTTTGATGCAATTCTTATCATGAAGAGAGAGGTTCTTGGTGGGATAGACCCTTTTTTAGCATATTGACTAGTAGAAAATGGGCCAAACCATGCAAAATAAACTGCCCTAGTTTAGGGTTTTGTGTGGTTCTAAAATGATCGACTGACTTAGAGTAGAATTAGAATCACATTGGGTGATATGGGTTCATTAACAACCCTAATGATGATCATGGATTTCCCTAGCAAGATTTTGGACTCGTCGTGCGGTGGAATGTATTAATTGTCTCGGTTAGCAACTGAATTGACCGATGCTTTGAGAAGAGTTCCCTTGGGGAAATGATCATTGCAATCTTCATACCATGCTGGATGGATTGCTAATAGTGATCGGGAATGGCCTTGGCACTGTTCCATTACATGTCTTGACGATGGGGGTTGAATTGACCATTGTATCAGGTGAACTAGGTTTTGAAAATGAGGTTCAAGATATTCTGGGATGCCAAAAAAGACGTGCAAAGATAAACTACCTTAGTGTAGGCTTTGTGCGGTCTCGATTATGCAAAAAATATCTTTTGAAGATCAAGTTTGCTGCTAAACCTATCGCGCACCACTGTTAGTGTAAAAACCGAGGGAATCTTCACTTCGAAGTTGTCCAAAACTCTACATTCTTTGTATTTAAGTTCAAAATAGGGATGGGTTTGTGTTAAGGGGGTTGAAAACCTTGGCACCTGTCCCGAGGGGCAGCGGCCCTTGTAGGTGTGCCACTTGACCTTCCACATTGTGGTCTGTGACTTTTTGGGTCTTTTTCTACCCTTTTTCTTCACTGAAAACTCCTAGAAACACCATTTTTCTTTGCTTTTTTGCATGGATCTGCATCAAAACACCAGATTCTTTCAAATTTGAGCATGGATGTTCATGGGCTCAAGACTTGTGATATTGTGGTGGAGCTTAAGCAAGAGACTTTTCATGAAAGGAAGCTCAAGAGGTGCTGGACTTCATTCTCTTCCAAGGATTGGGCCTACATCAAGCAGTTCCTCAGAGATGCCACTTCACTTTTCTGCACTTTTTTGGATTGGCAATTACTAGAGGCCATAGTTACTTGTTGGGATCCCACTTTGAGGTGCATTACCATTGGGGATGTGGACTTGGTCCTTACTTTGTAGGAGTATGATTACTTTCTTTCTCTTTCTACCCCAGTGAGTCAAGTTTATTGACCACCGACTCGATCTTGCTTCTGCAAATTTGGCAGAGCTATTAGGCCTGAAGACACCTTCTGTGAATGTCCTAACCCAATATGGGAGTGGTTTGGGAGGTAGCATCCCTTTCAATTTTCTGCTTTGTTAGTGTGGCGAAGCTGAGTGCCCTGCTGCTTACCGAGGAGACTTTGTGGATTTGGAGGAGTATTGGACCTTCTACAGGTACCAAGCCTTCATGGTGGCCTTTTTTGACTCAGTGTTATTCCTTTCTCAGTTGCGTTCTATCAGCTTTAAAGTTCTACCCCTGGTGAGTATTCTTCCTCATAACACTTCTTTCATTCCCTCTCGCGTCTCCAAGACTATTCAATCTCTTTCTTTGTGTCATGTGATGGGTAGTGATAGGCTTGGTTATTGTGTGCATCTACTACAGTTGTGATTCTATAGTCATCTGAGTGTGATATCTAGGGCATAACCTATTAGGTTCTTGAGGAAGAATAGAATTAAGATCACTATGGCCCTTGATCTTCCTTTTACTTGGACACCGCTGGTTAGTTGCAGTATTTGTTTGGCTTGAATACCATTAACTAGACCTAGAGAGTCAAGTGGGAAGTCACTACGTGGCAGAGTTGGACCCATTATGTTGGTTTGCTTGGCATCCCTTTGGTGGGCATTTAGGGTTGTATAGGGTACTTTCCAAGTATGACCTTGAGGAAGTTCAGGGGCGATCAGCATGTCCCTCGATTTAGTGATCTTTTCGTCATCACTTGTGAGTAAGGGCTTCAGGATATCGACATAATCATAATAGATCATGCTTTTGGTTTCTGGCAGGAGCACAAGTTGACTATTGACTATCCTACTTGTACTGGGGACGATTATGAATGGTCCACAGTAGAGTTTATAGAGTGAAAGGCTGGCAGGGACCCATGCTTTATTGTTAATCTATCAGCTTCATATCCTCTTGATCCCTACCTTCTGGCTAACAAATTGAGGGATTATGCACTAGAGTTTGAGGTTAAAGTTGAGAGTAATTTTAGCGACTTGAGAGAGTACCTGACAGAGGCTACTAGGGACAAGGATTGTTGCAAGGAGCTTCTTGATGCCATGGCAAAGGATTATGATGAGATGGGGAGAACTTTTGAGGTTAAGCTTACTACCCTTATTGCCTGTTTGGATCCAGATTATTACCGACTGTGTTTTTATTCGTTTCTACTGCGGTGAGACAGTGCGCGCAGTGTGTGTACTATACGCACTATGCACGCACTATGCACGCACTATGCGAGTACTGTACTCGCACTGTTCACGCACTTTTTCAGCAATTTTTTATTAAAAATGAGCCCTTAATACTATTCACACATTTAAAAATTATTTTGCTATAGTATTTTTAGTTTTCAGCAATAAGTTCTATCCAAACGGACCCTTAGAGTAGAGCTTGAGAAGAGGAGTCTGACTCCTTTAGCCACAGAGGTGGAGAGTATTCAGTTAAGATCTTGAGTCACTAGCTTGGAGAGTCAGCTAGCAGATCTTACTCAAAGAGTCACTATCTTAGGCTAAATAAGCGATTAGGAAAGTTCCATAATGGAGGCCAGTCGCACTGAGGCAAGTGGCAGGGCTGATGATTTAGCACTGAGGCTATTGAAGGCTAGATCCTTCATCCACTCCATTTTGAGCTTGGGGTATGGGCCGATTGATGAGCCTAGTGAGCCACAGTTTGCTTTTCATCGCCTTTAGGCAAAGGTAGTTGAGAAGGAGGAGGCATTGAGAGTTGCTACTACAAAAGTTGGCACCTTGTAGGCTTTACTTGATATAAGAAGGTTAGGCTGCACCTTAAGTCCTAGTATAGAGCGGGAGGTAGTTCATCTTCTACATTCATATGACCAACATAGAGAGATTGCTAGAGATCTGGGCTTTGATGCAGTAGGGTGGCTTTGTACCCATTCCCCAGATAATCTGATTCTTCATACCAACTTCAGGGTACTATGCAGGGTGGTATCAAACCGTTTGGGCCACGTTTGACTTCCTGGAGTCTTTTCTATTTATTTTCATTTCTACATATGAGCAATGTAGTTAGTATTCCACCATGTATGGAAAGGTCCGTCATAAATTGCTAGGCAACCATATATGGCCTTCCACTTTTGGGTTTTTAAACCATAGTCTAGTTTGCGAGGCATGCTTAAAAATAGAAAACAAATGGAAACAGAGATGTTTTTGCGTAAATTGATTACCAAGAGATATTTTTATCTATGAGATTTATGTTTTGGAATGCATGATGATGAATGCATTAAAGGATTAGAAAGGCACAAAACTAGCATGTTTAATGTATATGTGCACAAATGCTTTGAAAATGCAAGATCATACAAATAAAATGGTAATTCTATGCATATCAATATCTCAGGTTTCAAAGGATACATCTTGTTCTAGATGAATCTTTTCCTTTCCCATTGGGGTACATTCAGTTGGCATGGGCCATAAAATCTTTGAATAAAACCATAGTGGGCCACGCATGTTGCAAACATAAAGTAACCCAAGAGGGTGCACGCTTCTTTTCTTGATCTTGATCATAAACCCAAGAAAATTCCACTAACTGCTTTTTCTTTTAGAATGTGATCGGGCCAAGGTGGCTGCCTATGTACCTCCACTAGGAAGGATCAGATCATCACGTAGTTCAATTTATATTTTTTATTAACTGATATTTTTTATTTCCTTAATTTTTGCCTAGGTCGCCCTTTTGAGTTTTCAATCTAGAAGGCACTCCCACGCTCTTTCTTTTGCTTTCCTTTTTGTAGACCACCCTTTTTGAATTTTCAATCTACCTTTCTATTTTTGCATTCTTTTGCTTATTTATTTATTTATTTATTTATTTATTTTTGGTTGTTTTGCTTTGTTTGTTTACATAGGAATGTAGAAAAAGAGGTCACACTTGGAAGCTCCCTTATGCAAAGTACTATATGACAACATCAGAATTTATGGGAATATTGAAGTCATGCCCATCCATGTCGGCTAGAATCAAGGCTCTTTTGAAGAAGACCTTCTTCACCACATATAGGCCCTAGTAAGCCGGAGAAAATTTCTTCTATGATCAGGAATGGCCTGGTTGCACTTGTTCAAGCCTTCTTCAAAAACTCTAGGTCTAACTTTCTTGTTGAATGCTCAATCGACGTGGCATTGGTACAGTTGTCCATGGCACATTGCAATCATGTGCTTCTCGTCTATCACGTTCATTTGTTCATATCAAGAACAGGCCCATTCAGCTTCTAACAAATGTGTCGATGATAAGATTCTAAGATCTCTACATTTATGGGGAGGATGACTTCCATGCTGTAAACCACAAAATACGGGGTTGCACCCACGGAAGTACGAACAGAAGTACTATAAGCGCACAAGGCAAATGACAAGAACTCATGCCAATCCTTATAGGTATCTGTCATCTTCACCAAAATCTTCTTTATACTCTTGTTAGCGGCTTCTATTGCTCCATTCATCTGTAGACAGTAAGGAACTAAATTTCGGTGTTCAATCTTGAACTGTTTGCAAAATTGCTTGATCATTTTTCCATTCATATTCTTTCTGTTATCTATAATGAGTTTTGTTGGTACACTGTAGCGGCAAATGATGTTTCATTTCAAGAATCAAGCCACCATAGCTTAGGTGACACTTTTGTAAGAAGCAAGTTCCACCCACTTAGTGAAGTAATCGATGGCCACCAAGATATACTCATGCCCATTGGATGCTTACGGAATCATAGGTCTGATAACGTCCATTTCCTAGGTTGAAAAAGGCCATGGCACTGCTAAAGAGTGCAAGGGTTAAGGAGGAACATTCTTTCTATTTTGATAGACTTGGTAACGGTGGCATGTCCTAACATGTTTGATGCAGTCGCTTTCCATGGTAAGCCAATAGTAGCCAGCTCTCATGATTTTTTTGGCCCAACAAGGGTCCACTAGCATGGACTCTAAGCAAACCTTCGTGCATCTCTTCCATCAAATGGTTAGCCTCGGGAGCATCTATGCATAGAAGTAAAGTTGTATCATGGTTCCACTTATACAATACTTCCTTACTCAAGAATTGGCACACCATGTGCCTTATGAATTTCTTCTTACTATCTGTGGCCACAGGCGAGTATTCACTATCTTTGATATAAGCCTTGATATCACGGTACCATGGCTTCCCGTGAACTTCAGCTTCGATGTTCATGTAGTAGGCCAGCACGCCGCGAACCTTTATGCATAATTGTCACTTATCATCTCCTTCTACCAACTTAATCATGTTGGCCAAGGTGGCTAAAGCATCTACAAACTAGTTGTGTGCTCAGGGAAAACAAGCAAAGGTAAAATGTCTCAAAACCTAGGGATTAAGGTTGACACACTTCTGATATGGAATCAACTTGGTATCTTAAGCTTGCCACTTCCCCTCTATTTGGGAGATGATCAATAGGAAATCTCCAAAGACGTTTAGGTCATACGCGCCAAAATATAAGGCAGCTTGCAAGCCTACTATGCATGCTTCGTACTCTGTGATGTTGTTGGTACAATCGAAAAGTTTGACTGAAACAGGGATTTGCTGACCCTTCGAGGATACTAGAACTACTCCCACTCCATTTCTAGTGCTATTGGTAGCTCCAACGAAATAAAGCTTACAATGCTATAATTCTACATTGCTTGGTTTTGGCTCTATTGCCAAAACATCCTCATTTAGGAAGAGGAATCCTAAAAATTCTAAATCATTCAATGGTTGATCCACTTGGTAATCGGCTATGGACTAGCCCTTGATGGCCTTTCTCGTCACAAGCATGACGTCGAACTCAGATGGCAACATCTTCCAAAGGGAGATTTTCCTGTAAGGCAGGCTTTTCAAAGATGTACTTGATGGGATCCATGCGAGAAATCAACTGTGTGGTGAAGTAGTGCATGTATTGCTGCAACTTGCGCGAAGCCTATGCTAGGGTGCAACGTGTCTTCTCAATGGTGATGTAATTGATCTCACAACTGGTAAACTTCTTACTCAGATAGTAAATCGCCTTCTCTTTTTTATCGAGTTCATTTAGCTGGCCTAACATGCAACCCATGGATGCCTTTTGCACTACAAGGTAGTGAATCAATTGTTGTCCTATAGTGGTTAACTGCGCTATGAAACAGGCTATGTAATGGATCCTTCCTAAGAAGCTTCGAACTTGTTTCTCAATTTGTAGCATAGGCATGTTTCAAATGGCCTGGAATTTTGTTGGGTCCACTTCAATTCCTCTCTAATTGACTATAAAGCCAAGCAATTTTCTTGGATTGGCTTCGAAGACGCACTTGTTAGGGTTCAGCCTTAACCTGTACTTGTTAAGGCGCTTGAATAGCTTTTTCAAATCTATCAAATGATCTCTAGAAGTGCGTGTTAGGATATATGCCCTTAAATCCTATTGTATGATGCTATGTATGACATTATGTATGACTTAATGTTGTGTTTAATAAAGTTGTTTATTTTTATCTAAAATAATGGTAACATGAATATTTGGACATTATCATATAGTCCATGAGATGCATAGTATGTGATTTATGTGAAAAGTCACAGAAGATATAAATCACAAGTTCTTTGTAAACTCAGAATTTATAGTTCGTAGTCGGTGATGAAATTGGACATTTCATCTGCGAAGATTATAACGTATCAACTAAGATGATTTGTCTTGATCATGGAAGTGGTGACTTCTAGTTGATATGTTGATATATTTTAAGAGTTAAGACATATTGAACTGGACCGCTGTGAGATTTATTATTCTCCTAACGACTGTCAAATGAATAATAAATCTCACGACTTTTGTTTGCATGAACTCTTAATCCTAAGAGAATAATGGACCTGATCATGACGTGTAGGTTGCTTTGATATATTAGGAGTGAGATCTAAAGTAACGGTCAAAACCTCAGTATGTTGGGCAACCACATTTAGTGTTGATGGAACATATATTCTCAAGATGGAATTCATAGTCTCTTAACGGAGATACAAAATATTCCCTTGAGATAAGTTTAATGGGTTTGGTTATTCAGAGAGTTAGGCCTAACCACTTTGGTAAGAAATTACTAAAGTATATATTTATGAAATTGGATTTCATAAATATATGATGAATAACTTTAAAGGATTAAACCGGGTACTCAAGGATAAGATGTAGTAATTTTCAAAGTGGCAGTCTATATTTATGACTTTGTATTACTATGAATATTTTATGAAGGGGTTGCGTGTAAAATAAAGTCTTGGGATATAATTTATTAATAAGACCTAGAGTGCAATTATATTTATATAGTGGTATTAAATATAATTAATGGTAACTTTGGACTTGTCAAGAGTTGACGGAAAAGCCCAAGGCCCATTGGGGCTAGTGTCTTATTGGTCCCTTTTGGTCCCATTTCAAGCCACACATTAAAGCCCAATTGGAAAGGCCCAATAGGCCGGCCCAATTAGATAATTAGTTAGTTATAAAGGGAGAAACATACAGAATTTTTTGATGCGATTTTATCATAGAGAAAAGAAAGAGTGTGAGACACATTTTCATTCTCCCTTTGGAAACTGATTGAGAGACCACACATCTTGGGCGTAAAGTGGAATTGGAGTGAAGATTAAAAGTTTTCCCAAGTGCTTCTAATCTTTGTTTTGAAATTCTCCACACCAAGGTACGCTATCTTGTTCTTAAATTCTGAAATTTACAAAGTGCATGTTGTCAATCATGAATGAAATAGATCCTTATTTGTTGCTTCCGCTGTGTGTTTTGTATGAGATACAAAACCAGATTTTTACCCAACAGTGCGTAACTTGGCAATCATATCATCTACGTAGATTTCGATCTCCTTGTGCATCATATCATGGAACAGCGTTATTATGGCTTGCTAGTAAGACACCTCAGCATTATTTAAGCCAAACGGCATGACATTGTAGGCGTAAGTTCCCCAATGAGTGGTGAGCGCTATTTTGGCTTTATCTTCTTCAGCCATCTTGATTTGATCATAACTCAAGAATCCATCCATAATGGAGAAGAACATGTTGGTCGCGGTGTTATCAATTAGGGTATTGATATGTGGCAAGAGAAAATTATCCTTCAGGTTGGCCAGAATCAAATCTCTATAATCAATGCACATGCGTACTTTCCCATCTTTCTTTGGCACAGGAACAATGTTGGCAACCTAATCAGAATAGGCTATGGCGGTAAGAAAACCGCCTTTCAACTTCTTTTCTACTTCTTCTTTAATCTTCTAGATAAAATCTGATTTCATCCTTCAAAGAGCTTGCCACATTGGGGTATTTGGATTTAACTAGAATCCTGTGGATACCAATCTCAGTATCTAGTCCTAGCATATCTCGATAAGACCAGGCAAGAATTTCCTTTAATTTCTTCAAAAAAAGTATAAGTCGTTTTTCATGTGTTTAGGAAAGTTTACCTTGATCTTGACCGGATTTTCTATCTTGCCTTCATCGACTAGGTTTGTCACCTTTGTCTCTTTTGTATTGGGCTTGGACCCTTCGCTCTCTCTGTTCAAAGCTTCTAGGATGTCTCAAGTTAAGTTCAGGACTTCTTCCATTCCTTCAACATCATGATCCAACTCTATTGTCTCATTCACATCATTTACACCTTCATTATGGCAAAGGGACGATGTACCCACTTGGGAATTAGAGCAGATCCTATAAAGCAGAACATATACAAAGAAACATAATATAATTTGCACACAGATATTCATAGGAAAGCAATAAAGAAAATGCAAGAATTTCCTGAATAATATGCTGAATATTTCATTAATGGATTCTGGGTAGGGCAAAAAAAGTTCGTGCTCGATAATGATAAAAGGGAAATACTTTTTGTCGGAAAAAATCTAGTTTTGTATCTCGTACAAATCACACAGCGGAAACAACAAACATAGATCTATTTCATTCATGATTAATAACATGCATTATGCAAATTTCAGAATTTAAGAACAAGATAGCGTACCTTGGTGTGGAGAAATTCAAAACAAAGATTAGAAGCACTTGGGAACACTTTTAATCTTCACTCTAATTCCACTTTACGCCCAAGAAGTGTGGTCTCTCAATCAGTTTTCAAGGGAGAATGAAAGTGTGTCTCACACTCTCTCTTTTTCTTTTTCTCTACGCTTCTTAAAAAAAAATTCTATATGTTTCTCTCTTTATAAATAATTGATTATCTAATTGGGCTAGCCTATTGGGCCTTTCCAATTGGGCTTTAGTGTGTGGCTTGAAGTGGGACAAAAAGGGACCAATAAGACACTAGCTCTAATGGGCCTTGGGCTTTTCCGTCAACTCTTGACAAGTCTAAAGTTATCATTAATTATATTTAATACCACTATATAAATATAATTGCACTCTAGGCCTTATTAATAAATTATATCCCAAGACTTTATTATACACGCAACCCCTTCATAAAATATTCGTAGTAATACAAAATCATGAATATAGACTGCCACTTTGAAAATTATAATATCTTATCCTTGAGTACCCGGTTTAATCCTTTAAAGTTATTCATTATATATTTATGAAATCCAATTTCATAAATATATACTTTAGTAATTTCTTACCAAAGTGGTTAGGCCTAACTCTCTGAATAACTGAACCCATTAAACTTATCTCAAGAGAATATTTTATATCTTCGTTAAAAGATTATGAATTCCATCTTGGGAATATATATTCCATCAACACTAAATGTGGCTGCCCAATATACTAAGGTTTTGACTGTTACTTTAGATCTCACTCTTGATATATCAAAGCAACTTACACCTCATGATCAGATCCATTATTCTATCAGGATTGAGAGTTCATGCAAATAGAAGTCGTAAGATTTATTATTCATTTGACAGTCGTTAGGAGAATAATAAATCCCACAGCGGTCCAGTTTAATAAGTCTTAACTCTTAAAGCATATCAACATAGCAACTAGAAGTTTTCACTTCTATGATCAAGACAAATTATTTTAGTTAATACGTTATAGTCTTCGTAGATGAAATGCTCAATTTCATCACTGACTACGAACTATAAATTCTGAGTTTACAAAGAATTTGTGATTTATATCTTCTGTGACTAAATCACATAAATCACGTACTATGCATCTCATGGACTATATGATAATGTCCAAATATTCATATTACCAGTATTTTAGATAAAAAATAAAACAACTTTATTAAACACAACATTAAGTCATACATAATGTCTTACATAACATCATACAATAGGATTTAAAGGAACACATCCTAATAATCTGCCACTTGTTCTAAAGACTATTGTGCACTAATCTAACTCCCATTCCCTCCAAATGTGACTTGAAAGTCCTTTGAGGCAATGCTTTGGTAAAAGGATCTGCTAGATTATTTGCACTTTCAATCTTTGCTACCATAACATCTCCACGAGCAACAATGTCTTGAATGATGTGGTACTTCCTCTCAATGTGCTTTCCTTTCTTGTCATTTCTTGGATCTTTGGATTATGCCACCACTCCACTATTGTCGCAAAACAATGTAATAGGAGCTTGTTCCATTCTCATAACACCAAGATTAGAAAGGAATTTCTTGAGCCAAACAGCCTCTTTTGCTGCTTCACAAGCAGCAACGTACTCAGCTTCCATGGTGGAGTCCGCAATACAAGATTGCTTAACACTCCTCCAACTTATGGCTCCACCTCCTAAGGTGAAAACACATCCTGAAATGGATTTTTTAAAATCTAGATCCGATTGAAAATCTGAATCGGTATAACCAATGGGAATCAAATCCTCACTATACTAAGCAAGCATATAATTTCTCGTTCTCCGTAGATACTTGAGAATATGCTTTACAGCCTGCCAATGTTTTGGTCCTGGATTTGATTGTTATCGGCTGACCATGCCAACTGAATAACAAATATCTGGTCTAGTACAAAGCATGACATACACGAGACTTCTTACTGCAGAAGTATAAGGAACTTGTCTCATCATATTTTCTTTCTCTTGAGTCTTAGGCCTTTGGTCATCAGATAGAGGAACTCTATGTCTAAAAGGAAGCAATCCTTTCTTGGAGTTTTGCATGCTAAACTGTTCTAGAACCTTATCTATGTATCCAATTTGTGATAAACCTAACATCTTATTCTTGCGATCTTGCCAAAGCTTGATCCCTAGAATAAAGTTAGCCTCACCCAAGTACTTCATATCAAATTGGCTTGACAACCAAACTTCACTGATGACATTACCCTTACATGATTTCCAATGAGTAAAATATCATCAACATAAAGCACTATGAACATTACTACTTTGTCTCGATGTTTTTTGTACAATCATGGTTCATGAAGATTTTGTTCAAAACCAAATGACTTGATTGCTTGATCAAATCTGATGTTCCATGACCTAGATGCTTATTTAAGTCCATAAATGGACCTTTTCAACTTGCATACCATATGCTCTTAGTTCTTTGCTATGAAACCTTCCAGTAGCAACATGTATATTTCTTCTTCAAGATTGCCATTAAGAAATGCAGTCTTGACATCCATTTGTCAAATCTCATAATCATAATGAGCAGCAATGGATAAGAGAATTCTGATAGACTTAAGCATGGCTACTGGCGAAAAAGTTTCATCATAATCAATACCTTTCTTTTGTGTATACCCTTTCACCACTAGTCTTGATTTAAAGGTTTCAACCTTTACGTCTATCACTCTCTTCCTCTTGTAAACCCATTTGCAACCAACAGGTTTAATGCCGTTAGGCGCCTTTACAAGATCCCATACATGATTGGAATACATAGAATCCAATTCAGATTTCATAGCTTGGATCCAATGATGTGCATCTATGTCATTCATGGCTTCATCATAAGTGTAAAGATCCGATTCAGCCTCTTCTGAGATAGCTTCATAAGTTTCTCCCAAACCTATAAATCTTATAGGAGGCCGAATAATTCTCCCACTACGACAAGGCACCTATGTACTAGAGATCTCATGAGTAATGTCTTGTGGTGTATCCAATATAGCCACATCATCCCTAGTTTCATCTATTGGTTGTTCAACTATAGGTTCATTCATTTCAGCCAAGACAACTTTACTTCTAGGATTAAAATTATTCACATAATCATCTTCCAAAAATTTGGCATGGGTGCTAACAAACACTTTGTTATCCTTATGATTATAGAATAAATAACCCTTGGTTTCTTTTGAATACCCTAAAAACATGCATACTTCCATTTTAGCTTCCAACTTATCAAACTTCCCTTTCAACACATGTGTTGTACATCCCCGAATGTTGAGATATTCATACTAGGCTTGCGCCCACTCCAAATTCAAAACATGCATAGCAGTTTTTAGTACATATCCTCAAAAAGAAACTGGTAAAGTGAAGTAACTCATCATGGACCTAACCATTTCCAAAAGAGTCCTATTCCTTCTTTCCGTGACACCATTTTGTTGGGGAGTTTCAGGTGCAGTCAATTGGGAGACAATCCCATTTTGAATTAGGTAATCCTTGAAATCCCCAAGAAGGTATTCGCCACCTCGATCAGATCGAATGGCCTTTATAAGTTTATCCAATTGATTTTCAACTTCAGTCCTAAACTCTTTGAACTTTTCAAAGGTTTCGGACTCCCGTCTCATTAGGTACACATAACCATATCTTGAGTAATCATCTGTAAAAGTGATGAAATACTCATAACTTCCTTTTGCTTAGGTTGACATAGGACCACATATATCTATATGAACTAATTCAAGCAACTTTTGAGCTCTTTTACCTTTTGCATTAAAAGGTCGTTTGGTCATTTTACCTTCCGAACAAGATTCGCAAACTGGAAATCCATCAAAGTCCATGGGCTGTAAAAGTCCATCTTTAATTAGTCTTTAAATCCTATTTGAATTAATATGACCCAAACAAGTGCCATAGATATGCATCACTAGTAGAAGGAAACTTTTTCTTTAATGATTTTACGTGAGAGCTACTATCTATTTCAGAATTGTATAATTCATGCTTGTCAGGAGTTAAAATATAAAAATCATCCACAATATTACCAGAACAGATAAACATTTTATCCTTCTTTATTACAACATTGTCTTTAAGGATAACACAGTATCCATGTTTACCTAAGTAAGTTGCAGAATCAAATTCCTACAAACATTAGGTACATACAAACAGTCTTCCAATATTAAAACACTAGACTTAAAACATAAATTATACACTCCAACAGCTACAACCTGAATCCTGCCCCATCAGCCAAAGTAAGAAACAATTCCCCTTCATTCAGCTTTCTGGTCTCCTGAAACCCCTGCAAAAAATTGCAGATATGATTAGTCCAACCTAAATCCACACACTAGGAATCCGTGGGATTCTGTACCAAACATATTTCAAGAAGAAAGGAACTTTTATTACCCTTATTATTGGCAGCTTTGAATATTGGACAATTCCTCTCCCAATGTCCTTTTTCACCACAATGGTAACACTTTCCTTTGGTTTTCTTTCCTTTGTCGGCAACCCTTAAGGCAATTTGTTTACCATCTTTCTTAGTGAAGTCATTCTTCTTCTTCTTCTTACCCTTGCCTTTCAATTTAGGTTGAGAAGTAGAAGCTTCAACCACATTTTCTTCAACACTAGAACGATGCCTTCCGCCGCCACTAACTCATTCATTAATTCAGACAAAGAATAAATCTTTTTGTTCATATTATAATTGAGTCTAAATTCCTTGAATGATTCTGGTAGTGACTGGAGTATCATATCCACTTGAGATTCTCTATCAATGTCGGCACCTAAAACTTCTAATGTGTTCAGATTAGCAATCATCCTAAGACAATGCTCCCTCACTGAACTACGTGCATCCATTTTGGTATTATAAATTTACCTTATGGTTTCTTGCCTTGCAGAATGGCCCTGCTCACCAAACATCTCCTTCAGACTTAGCATGATGTCCGAAGCTAGTTCTACATCTTGCATTTGATGCTGTAGAACATTTGTGATAAATGCTAGGATCTAGATTTTGGCCATCTCATTAGATTTCTGCCAACGATCATATCGTTGTTTTTCCTCAAGAGGAGCATCTAATGAAGGAAAGCTTGGACATAGTTGAGTAAGCAGATATTCGTGCTCTTCAGCTATAAGAACAACGTCCAAATTTCTTTTCCAGTCAACATAGTTGGATCCAGTTAGTTTGTTTTGGCTAAGAATAGCAACAAGTGGGCTACATGATGCCATGATTTAAATCTGAAAATAATAAACATGAATACAATAAGTTAACTGGACATTATCAATTTAGCATATAAGCATATAATATAGAATCTTAATAAAACCATAAAATAATATATGCAACGACAACCCAATCCATGTCTATAATTCCTTGGTAGCAAGTTTATTATAAACACATTAATTGGTTGAGAACTATTCTCATTATTAGTGCTATCATGATAACTCTTATTAAACACTAACAACATGCCGTATTACCTTTAGCCTCTAAGTAATAATGACATAGCTCCTTTGGGAGGTTAACATTACACTTAGTCTAGTGTACACCATTATCTAGAGTCATGTGTAGCCATATTTCACCTCCCTTTTATAGTGTTTAAACTTGTAATACCATAGAACAAAACACCCTCATTTGGGATCGCGAGGCATATACGCCAAGACGAAGTGTTTTTCCACACTTTAAACGGGTAAGTTCAACCTTGTAGTACTATGAAGTAAACACCCTCCTTTTGGATCGCGAGGCATATACATCAAGACGAGGTGTTTACCCACACTACTATGAACCAATAATGGAGGCCATGAGATCCAACCCTTGTATCTCTCTCCCACTAGATATTAAATTAAAGGTTTTTTTAAAATCAAGAACCACAATAATGCTAGAAACCTTTGAAAAACATAATCCTAATCTCATTAGGAATAAATTTAATTAAACTAGCATTAACATATATAAATATATATAACGTAATATAAAACTATATTATATTTTATATATATATATAATCCGTATATTATATTATATATATATATAACCTACGGCCATCGCATTACAATATATATATAACTTACGGCCATCAATAATTCCCACTCCAAGCCATAAGCCATGCAAGAATGCACCAAGCCGTAAGCCATGCAAGAATACACCAAACCATGTAATTGAATTCCAAGCGGTGCAAGCATATATACAATTATTTCAACAATCAATAACCACCAATAATCAATGCAATCTGGACAACACTCAATCGTATTAATATCCAAGCATTTACTATAAGGCATGGCATAAAGAACTTCCATTCTATCCCACTTGCAATATATATATATATATATATATATATATTACAAACTAAGATTTCCATTCCATCCGTGCACTTTTGGTGTAATGCAAAAAACAATATATCGCATATATTGATCAATGCACACAAGGTTTATGGAACAAAATCTTTACGCAAAAATTTGAAAACAAAAAGATAACGGTTTTCTAAAATTCTAAAATACAATCACACACTATACAATCATGATATGAAAACTTGGCTCTGATACCAGTTGTTGGAAAAAATCTGGTTTTGTATCTCATACAAACCACACAGCGGAAGCAACAAACATGGATCTATTTCATTCATGATTAATAACATACACTATGCAAATTTCAGAATTTAAGAACAAGATAGCGTACCTTGGTGTGGAGAAATTCAAAACAAAAATTAGAAGCACTTGGGAATACTTTTAATCTTCACTCCAATTCCACTTTACGCTTAAGAAGTATGGTCTCTCAATCAGTTTCCAAGGGAGAATGAAAGTGTGTCTCACACTCTCTCATTTTCTTTTTCTCTATGCTTCTTAAAAAAAATTCTGTATGTTTCTCCCTTTATAAATAATTGATTATCTAATTGGGCTGGCCTATTGGGCCTTTCCGATTGGGCGTTAGTGTGTGGCTTGGGCTTTTCCATCAACTCTTGACAAGTCAAAAATTATCATTAATTATATTTAATACCACTATATAAATATAATTGCACTCTAGGCCTTATTAATAAAGTATATCCCAAGACTTTATTATACTTTAGTAATTTCTTACCAAAGTGGTTAGGCCTAACTCTTTGAATAACCGAACCCATTAAACTTATCTCAAGGGAATATTTTATATCTTCGTTAAAAGATTATGAATTATATCTTGAGAATATATGTTCCATCAACACTAAATGTGGCTGCCCAACATACTGAGGTTTTGACCGTTACTTTAGATCTCACTCCTGATATATCAAAGTAACCTATACCTCATGATCAGGTCCATTATTCTCTCAGAATTAAGAGTTCATACAAATAGAAGTCGTGAGATTTATTATTCATTTGACAATCATTAGGAGAATAATAAATCTCACAGCGATCTAGTTGAATATGTCTTAACTCTTAAAACATATCAACATATTAACTAGAAATCTCCACTTCCATGATCAAGACAAATCATCTTAGTTAATACGTTATAGTCTTCGCAGATGAAATGCCCAATTTCATCATCGACTACGAACTACAAATTCTGAGTTTACAAAGAACTTGTGATTTATATCTTTTGTAACTAAATCACATAAATCACATATTATGCATCTCATGGACTATATGATAATGTACAAATATTCATGTTACCATTATTTTAGATAAAAATAAAACAACTTTATTAAACACAACATTAAGTCATACATAAGTCATACATAGCATCATACAATAGGATTTAAGGGCACACATCCTAACACCTTTTTTTTTTTTTCTCTGAGAAAACAAACTAGGGAAATGAACAGGGAATACAAATAAATCAGTAAATAACATAAGCATGAAAAACAAACTAGGTATGCTATTCCAATCCTTTCGAGTGATTGGGAGGCCCAATCACTAGATGATGGAATACTCCTTCCTTAGCTGATGCAACCACAAAGCAAGGCTCGATGGCCCAAAAGCCTACTGCCTCACCTAGCATCCTTGGTCAGATAATTGAAGTCGGATTATCTTCAGGAGGTATGATAGCATTCACGGGGAACACTTCAGGATAGAGCCAAATAATGCAAGCCAAATCAAGCTTTTCATCTTCCAATTCCTTGAAAGGTTCTAGCATAATGACCTTGGTTGGAGCTAGAAAAGTGGTTCTAATATGGGGAATAGACATCCCTAAAGTGTTGCACTTTCTCTTCTTGCCTTTAAAAGCTTAAAAGTGTAATTCATGAGTGGGTTCATACCCTAAACCGAATCTTCCTTTTTTATCTCGGAGTTAAATGAGAGCAAGGCTCCCATGTCCTACAACTCTGAGGCCTTGGCCAAATTTGTAACCAAACTTGAGCATCTCTTTCGCGGCCATTAGAACTGCTGCGGATCATTGAAACTAGCTTGAAGCTATGGAAAGACACTTTAGGGAAGGCGTTGGTATTGATGTAGGGGTTAGATGCCTCTTGGAAGATAGTTATCGATTCTTTAGCCATAATGGTGATAAATAAATTCTTGGAGATAAACTTGAGTCTCCAATGGAAGGTAGATGCGACTGCACTTGCTGTATGCAACTAGGGTCTCCCAAATCACTTAATCCCTTAGAAGTTGACCATGAAGGATCTGGAGCCAATCTTAATCATTAACTTTATTTCGCCCTGCACTTTTCAATGCGTGCCATCGAAGGCTCTAATGATCATAGTGCTAGGCCTGAAAAGAGACATATCCACTTTTAGGTGCTCAAGAATGGCCATCAGGTAGACATTCAGGGCTGATCCATTGTCGATTAGTACCCTTGCGACAATCATGTCTTCACACTTGACTACAATATGCATGGCCAAGGTATGATCTCTACCTTCTAAAGGCAACTCATCATCGTAAAAGGACATTTGGTTGGTGGCAAACACTAATGATACCATACCTTCGAATGAGGAATCTAAAATACTGGTAGGAACATGTGTTTCCTTCGACACCTTCAATAGAGTGTCACAATGGACCTTTGAAGATAGCAACAGGGCTAAAATAGAAACCTAAGCTGGAGATTTGTTCAACTGCTGAATCACATAATAATCAGCATTTTGGATGGCTTTTAAGAATTCCTCAGCTTTTTTAGTGGTGACCCTATTCCTAACTGGCTCATCTATGCTCTTGCCAATCTCTTTCCTCCTTTTTTCTAGTTCTTCAGGGGTATAACATCAACCACTCCTGCTAAGTTTGGCTAGACCTGAAGAGATATTAGAGCAAGCCTCTTCTTTTCTAGTTTAGGTGGAAATTAAAGTCACATCGTACTTCCATGGGACACGATGGCTGTTAGGATATATGCCCTTAAATCCTATTGTATGATGCTATGTATTACATTATGCATGACTTAATGTTGTATTTAATGAAGTTGTTTATTTTTTTATCTAAAATAATGGTAACATGAATATTTGGACATTATTATATAGTCCATGAGATGCATAGTATGTGATTTATGTGATTTAGTCATAGAAGATATAAATCACAAGTTCTTTGTAAACTCAGAATTTATAGTTCGTAGTCGGTGATGAAATTGGGCATTTCATCTGCGAAAACTATAACGTATCAACTAAGATGATTTGTCTTGATCATGGAAGTGGTGACTTCTAGTTGATATGTTGATATGTTTTAAGAGTTAAGACATATTGAACTGGACCGCTGTGAGATTTATTATTCTCCTAACGACTGTCAATTGAATAATAAATCTCACGACTTCTATTTGCATGAACTCTTAATCCTGAGAGAATAATGGACCTGATCATGAGGTGTAGGTTGCTTTGATATATCAGGAGTGAGATCTAAAGTAACGGTCAAAACCTCAGTATGTTGGGCAACCACATTTAGTGTTGATGGAACATATATTCTCAAGATGGAATTCATAGTCTCTTAACGGAGATACAAAATATTCCCTTGAGATAAGTTTAATGGGTTCAGTTATTCAGAGAGTTAGGCCTAACCACTTTGGTAAGAAATTACTAAAGTATATATTTATGAGATTGGATTTCATAAATATATGATGAATAACTTTAAAGGATTAAACCGGGTACTCAAGGATAAGATGTAGTAATTTACAAAGTGGCAGTCTATATTTATGACTTTGTATTACTACGAATATTTTATGAAGGGGTTACGTGTAAAATAAAGTCTTGGGATATAATTTATTAATAAGGCCTAGAGTGCAATTATATTTATATAGTGGTATTAAATATAATTAATGGTAACTTTGGACTTGTCAAGAGTTGACGGAAAAGCCCAAGGCCCATTGGAGCTAGTGTCGTATTGGTCCCTTTTAGTCCCATTCCAAGCCACACACTAAAGCCCAATTGGAAAGGCCCAATAGGCCTGCCCAATTAGATAATCAGTTAGTTATAAAGGGAGAAACATACAGAATATTTTAATGCGATTTTTCATAAAAAAAAAAAAAAGAAAGAGTGTGAGACACACTTTTATTCTCCCTTTGGAAACTGATTGAGAGACCACACATTTTGGGCGTAAAGTGGAATTGGAGTGAAGATTAAAAGTTTTCCCAAGTGCTTCTAATCTTTGTTTTGAAATTCTCCACACCAAGGTACGCTATCTTGTTCTTAAATTCTGAAATTTATAGAGTGCATGTTGTCAATCATGAATGAAATAGATCCTTGTTTGTTGCTTCTGCTACGTGTTTTGTATGAGATACAAAACCAGATTTTATTCCAACAATGGCTACCCATGTAAAGGAAGGGCTTCGGCATATGGATGGCCACACCTTCTTGAATCTATAGATTTAGTTCTAGGGAGAACATCTTTGGACTAATCATGACTGGGCTAGGTAGAGCAACTTCCAAAGCTTTTAGGCTAGGAGCCCTAGAGATTCGTTGGACAAACCTTGGCAGGACTAAAGGATCGATACCTCGAATGGCAGAAACGACAGGGATTCACTTTTAGATAAATCCTAGAGATGGCTCTGTGACTGCAAACAATACCAAGACTAAAGGAGTAAAGCCTTCAATGGCTAGTATGGCTTGTCCTTTATTTGGAGTTGGCACCCCTAAATCCAGAGGTGATTCTATAATCTATTCGATAATGACCAAAATTGGAGGAGCTGGAGGAATCACACTTAAACGCTCTTGCAAGTATTCATTCCAATCTTTCCTTGATCTTATTGATATAGCACTATGGCTAGTTCCCGCTTGGGTACTCGGAGGGCATGGGCTGGCTTCCATGCAATCACTCCTGCGCATGGATTCTCTTTTAATCTAGATGATACCATGGTCGGCTAGACTCTGAACTTGTGCTCAAATCACTCTACAATCGAATAGGGCATGTTGGTCCCCTCTGTCACAGAATGAGCAGACTCCCAGTCAAATCCTAGAGCTCCTATGTTCTCGAGAACGATGTGACTTTCTTGGGCTAGGGCCCGTAGAATGGCTTTCCAAGGGAATGAAGGGAGGAGAAATCAAGGATCCTCTCCTCTACTATAGAGATAGCATTCACATTCCCTTCATGATAAGGAGGCAAGGGGTTAGTAATGACATTCGGCCAAGCATTGTTTTCGAATTGTACTAACTTGTTGTCAATGAGATCCTGGATTTAGTGTCTCAAATTTGTACATTCTTCTAGGGTATGCCCCTTGGCTACAAAATGGTGTTCACAGTTCTTTGATGGATCAAAACCGGGTAGAGAAGGACTGTCTCTGGGTTTCATGAATTTTGGAGTCACTAGTTTCTTCTCCAATAGATAAGCATAAAGTTCTAGGCATGGGTAATAGAGTGAATTTTCGTGGTTCCTCCATGGGATATTGGTGTGGATTGAGCCTTTCCCTCTAATTGAATGCTCAATAAGGTTCCTAGGCTGGTTGAACCTGTTACTAATAAGGCCGGGCATTTAGGGTTGTTTAAGTAGAACTAACACCTCTGGGCCCTTTAGGTGCTTTGTCAATCACGAGAACATCAGCTCCCTTCCTTTTGCGACCGATTGCCATTTTCACCTATTGTTATATCATAGAATTTAAAACCATAGGATCGTTTATTTTCTTGCTCCTAATACCCTCATTAATATGCTCCCTAATAGGAATTAGGTTTACAAAGTGAGTGATTTAGGCACTGATCATCTGCTCATAGTATGGAGGCTTGAGGTTACCATTGAACCATTTGATCAATTTGTCTTCCATCATAGAAGGAACCCTTTAGGTGCCTAGCTCATGCCACCTTTGGGCATACTCACGAAAAGATTCCCCACTTTTCTTTTCTGTCCTCTAAAGAACTGTGTGATCAAGAGCTATCTCAATATTGAACCGGTTACACTAGGGATGCATTATTCATCTCTCTCCAACTTGAGGTCTTTTCCAATCTCACATACCAAGTGGTTGTAGGACTAGTTAAGCTATTAGGGAAAAATCTAGCAAAGCAAAGGATGATTGTCTCCATAGGATGTCATTCTCCTTCAGAACATGCGCAAATGCGTGCAAGGATCTCCAATTCCATCTTACTTGACAAACTAGGGTGCCTTGAACTTAGGAGGCATAATGACCTAAGGGAAATTGGTTAGACTATCTAGATTGACACTTCCTCGGGCGCCAGAGCCTTCTATGATAAGGATTTTCTCAATCAAGATCTCCATTTGACCTTTAACCTGACCGTTACTAGACTTCAATGTCTTATCCTTAGGAGGATCGACTTCTTGGTTATTCCTTTGTGGGGTAAATGGTGGTGTAGTTTGGTCCTGATTTGGCTCTAGGCAATGTCCTCCTTGGCGCGGAGTTTTGGCTACTTGCCACAAATTTTATCTGTACAGATTTACATAACTGAGCTATTAGTGTATGCATGCATGACCTTGTTGTTAGGATATGTGCCCTTAAATCCTATTGTATGATGCTATGTATGACATTATGTATGACTTAATGTTGTGTTTAATAAAGTTGTTTATTTTTATCTAAAATAATGGTAACATGAATATTTGGACATTATCATATAGTCCATGAGATGCATAGTATGTGATTTATGTGATTAGTCACAGAAGATATAAATCACAAGTTCTTTGTAAACTCAGAATTTATAGTTCGTAGTCGGTGATGAAATTGGGCATTTCATCTGCGAAAACTATAACGTATCAACTAAGATGATTTGTCTTGATCATGGAAGTGGTGACTTCTAGTTGATATGTTTTAAGAGTTAAAACATATTGAACTGGACCGCTGTGAGATTTATTATTCTCCTAACGACTGTCAAATGAATAATAAATCTCACGACTTCTATTTGCATGAACTCTTAATCCTGAGAGAATAATGGACCTGATCATGAGGTGTAAGTTGCTTTGATATATTAGGAGTGAGATCTAAAGTAACGGTCAAAACCTCAGTATGTTGGGCAACCACATTTAGTGTTGATGGAACATATATTCTCAAGATAGAATTCATAGTCTCTTAATGGAGATACAAAATATTCCCTTGAGATAAGTTTAATGGGTTTGGTTATTCAGAGAGTTAGGCCTAACCACTTTGGTAAGAAATTACTAAAGTATATATTTATGAAATTGGATTTCATAAATATATGATGAATAACTTTAAAGGATTAAACCGGGTACTCAAGGATAAGATGTAGTAATTTACAAAGTGGCAGTCTATATTTATGACTTTGTATTACTACGAATATTTTATGAAGGGGTTGCGTGTAAAATAAAGTCTTGGGATATAATTTATTAATAAGGCCTAGAGTGCAATTATATTTATATAGTGGTATTAAATATAATTAATGGTAACTTTGGACTTGTCAAGAGTTGACGGAAAAGCCCAAGGCCCATTGGAGCTAGTGTCTTATTGGTCCCTTTTGGTCCCATTCCAAGCCACACATTAAAGCCCAATTGGAAAGGCCCAATAGGCCGGCCCAATTAGATAATCAGTTAGTTATAAAGGGAGAAACATACAGAATTTTTTAATGCGATTTTTATCATAGAGAAAAGAAAGAGTGTGAGACACACTTTTATTCTCCCTTTGGAAACTGATTGAGAGACCACACATCTTGGGCGTAAAGTGGAATTGGAGTGAAGATTAAAAGTTTTCCCAAGTGCTTCTAATCTTTGTTTTGAATTTCTCCACACCAAGGTACGCTATCTTGTTCTTACATTCTGAAATTTACAGAGTGCATGTTGTCAATCATAAATGAAATAAATCCTTGTTTGTTGCTTCCGCTGTGTGTTTTGTATGAGATACAAAACCAGATTTTTAACCAACACTTGTAAGGTTGGAAACCCTTAGGGATTGGGTATGATCTAATGTGTAAGCAATGGGGTTGCTTTTCCCTAGGGGTTAGTCATAGATGATGTGCAAAAGATATGGACAAAACCTAGAGTAGAGCATGACTCTTTCATGAAAGAAAAAATGGCAAACCTGTAAACAGAAATGGACATTTTCCCCTTGACTCATTTTGAAAACAATCCAATGAAGGATATCCTACCCAAGGCTGGGATGTTCACTTAGATTTAGCTCTTCCTAGTCCCTATGGGTTTGAAATAACCTAGCTAACTATATGAGACATGGCTTAACTGGTAAATTGGTCCGATTCATAGGGGGACCTAGATCATCTAATCCTTCCCTTCATTGAAGTTGTGGGATAGAACGGATCAAGGGAGCCCTTTCAGCATAATCATGTCCACCCATAAACCTAGAAATTGCCTATAATTTGACATCCAGTAACTATCTAAGGTATACGCATCCAGCATTAGCCTTCAACACTGAGCCCGGGTTCAACTCAATAAGAGGGATGATGTCATGCATTTTGAAATGAAAGGGGAAGGACGTTCCAAGAACAATATATATATATATATATATATATATAAGAACAGATAAAGGTGTAGTAGAAATTAAGTCTTACTACCCTAGGTTTGCATATGTGAAGGAAAGCTATAAGCCATGCTTTAGGAAAGCAGGAACGCTTTGCACATATAAAAACACCTCAAAGCCAGTTTTTGGAAAACCATTTGAAAATCATTTTTGGCAAATATTTTTGAGATTTGAAAATAGTTTACTAGGATATAGTAAAAGCAATTTAAAAAAAAAAAAAAAAAAAAGCCCCTGAGGCTAATGCCAATTTCAATGTTTTTGAAAGCCAATGTCCAAACATTAGAATCTTATCAAAAGCTCTAAAGGCTAAACTCTTTAAGTATTCCCAGCAGAGTTGCTAGCTTGTCGACTCCTCACAGCTGCTCGACCACCCATCTCTGCAATGCTCGCGTTTCGTGTGCACATGCTGTGGAGGAGGTATGTTATACCTCGCAGGGACGAACACAGGTGGGAGCTCATGCCCCCCTTGGCCCAAAAAAAAAATTTAATAGGTTCCCCTCCAAAATTGTGAAACATTAACCCAGCCAACTAGCCCATATGTAAATCTAAAAAAAAAATGTAAACCAAGTAGCCCAAACTTTAAACAGAAAAAGAAAAGAAAAAAAGAAAAGAAATCTAAGAGGCAAGACAGAGAGAAAGTGAGAGGCGAGAGATTGAGAGCGACCTAGTCTTGTCACTGCCCATAGCCCACGCCGTGACACCGCCACCACGCTATAGAGAGAAACTGAGAAGCGAGAGCTTGAAATCTAGTCGCTGCCCATGCTGTGACGCCACCACCATTCGAGACCCATCTCACAAACCCACTATTCAAGAACCATCTCATCGTGATGTTGCCAATGGCTTAATTTACCCAGCCCTACTTTGTTGCTCCAGCCTTCACACTACACCCTTCACACTCAAGTATTTAATCTATCCTTCAAAACCTAATATAATGTTTGTAAATGTTAGAATCTATGCTTGCGGTGTATGTGTTTTTACTAACAAGTGATGATGATGATTGTGAATTGAGAATATGAATTTGTGCTTGTGGTGTTTTTTTTTTTTTTTTTTGGCTTTTTAGCTTTGTGACTCTATGTTTGTGACTGTCTCTTTTATATTATATAGATGAGAGAGAAAGAGAGAGTAGAGTCTCCAAAGATTAGAGAAAATATCAGTGTTTGACTGTTTGTAGTGTGGTAGTTGGGCAATAAAATAGGGACAAGTGACAGAAATAGGAACAGTGATTCAATTTTCAAGGAATAAAAATGGTAAAGTGTTTGTTGGTAGTGCATAATAAATTCATAGCGTCAATAGTGGGACTGGGTGAGTGACAGAAAAAAGAGATAAAGGCAAAGATACAAAGACAAACACAAAAGACAAAGACAAATCATATAATATAATAAATTGTCACGCAAATTTATTAAGATAATAGTGATTCACTTGCACCTATTGTTAACTCATTATGCCTAGTAATTTGAAATTAGATAAATTTATAAATTGAAAATGAGTGAGAAATACTAAATTTATAATTAAATGCATCATGCATATTACCTAGATTCTAGTATTTGTCTTTACTTAGTAACAACGATTAGTCTATTTGTGAGATAATATATATATATATATATATATATTTTTTTTTTTTTTTTGTAGATCATGAGAAAATCAACTACAATGTTTTTTTTTTTTTTTTCAAAAGAAAAGATTCAAATTCTTCAAAAGTCAATGTAGTATTGCCAACAACTAATGTTGCTATTCCAATTCCAAAAAATACCGATGTTCCAATTCTAGAAAAAATTCATTCCTAAATTCCAGAAAATGTTAATGTTCCAATTCTAGAAAATGTTGATATCCCAATTCCAGAAATGACCATATCCCTTAAACAAAATTTCAAAAAGTTGATCTTGATTCTTTGGATTTGATCCTAGAACGCGTAAAGAAATATGGAAATATCATGTTAATCAATGTGATGACATTCAATGGGCTTATATTAAAAATGGTCCGCACCAACCTCATCTAAATACATACAAAAAAAAAGCAGAGAACACAATTCAAGCTTCATGGTTTGAATACCATTCAACATGGCTTGAATATTCTCCAACAAAAGATGTAGCTTATTGTCTACCCTGCTTTATCTTTCATAAGCCAAATGGGCTTGTGGGACAAAATGCATTCACCATTGGTGGATTTAGAAATTGGAAAAAAGTTGGGGGGCAAAAAATTGTTATTTTCAAAGTCATATAGAGAAATATCCTAACAAGATGCATGGAGTTGTAGAGCAAATGTGTAAATATTTGATGAACCAATTGCAACATTTACAAAAGGTGATTGATCATTTCACTAAAGAACATATTGTAAATAATCGGTTGTAATTGAAGGCCTCAATTTATGTTGCCCGACATCTTGCCTTTCAAGATATTGTTGGGTAAAAATCTGGTTTTGTATCTCATACAAAACACACAGCGGAAGCAACAAACAAGGATCTATTTCATTCATGATTGACAACTTGCACTCTGTAAATTTCAGAATTTAAGAACAAGATAGCGTATCTTGGTGTGGAGAAATTCAAAACAAAGATTAGAAGCACTTGGGAAAACTTTTAATCTTCACTCCAATTCCACTTTACGCCCAAGATGTGTGGTCTCTCAATCAGTTTCCAAAGAGAGAATAAAAGTGTGTCTCACACTCTTTCTTTTTCTTTTTGATTCTTTTCTTAAAAAAAAAATCCCTTAAAAAAATTCTATATGTTTCTCCCTTTATAACTAACTGATTATCTAATTGGGCCAGCCTATTGGGCCTTTCCAATTGGGCTTTAGCATGTGGCTTGGAATGGGACCAAAAGGGACCAATAAGACACTAGCTCCAATGGGCCTTGGGCTTTTTCGTCAACTCTTGACAAGTCCAAAGTTACCATTAATTATATTTAATACCACTATATGAATATAATTGCACTCTAGGCCTTATTAATAAATTATATCCCAAGACTTTATTTTACACGCAACCCCTTCATAAAATATTCGTAGTAATACAAAGTCATAAATATAGACTGCCACTTTGTAAATTACTACATCTTATCCTTGAGTACCCGGTTTAATCCTTTAAAGTTATTCATCATATATTTATGAAATCCAATTTCATAAATATATACTTTAGTAATTTCTTACCAAAGTGGTTAGGCCTAACTCTCTGAATAACCAAACCCATTAAACTTATCTCAAGGGAATATTTTGTATCTCCATTAAGAGATTATGAATTCCATCTTGAGAATATATGTTCCATCAACACTAAATGTGGTTGCCCAATATACTGAGGTTTTGACCGTTAGTTTAGATCTCACTCCTGATATATCAAAGCAACTTACACCTCATGATCAAGTCCATTATTCTCTCAGGATTAAGAGTTCATGCAAATAGAAGTCGTGAGATTTATTATTCATTTGACAGTCGTTAGGAGAATAATAAATCTCACTGCGGTCCAGTTCAATATGTCTTAATTCTTAAAACATATCAACATATCAACTAGAAGTCACCACTTCCATGATCAAGACAAATCATCTTAGTTGATACGTTATAGTCTTCGCAAATGAAATGCCCAATTTCATCACCGACTACGAATTATAAATTCTGAGTTTACAAAGAACTTGTGATTTATATCTTCTGTGACTTTTCACATAAATCATATACTATGCATCTCATGGACTATATGATAATGTCCAAATATTCATGTTACCATTATTTTAAACAACAAAATAAACAACTTTATTAAACACAACATTAAGTCATACATAATGCCAAACATAGCATCATACAATAGGATTTAAGGGCACATATCCTAACAGATATATCTTTTAGAGATTGAGATGAAAGCTTTAGTTTATCTAATCATGGGAACTTTCTTGAAACATTGGATATTGTGACTTTTTGGAATGTGAAGGTTGCCAAAATAATAGAAAAAACTCACAAAAATGTAAATTACACATTATCTAAGATTCAAAAGGAAATTCTACATGTTTACTCAACCAAAGTGAAGAAGGCAATTTGAGAAGAAATTGGTGATGCAAAGTTTTGAATAATAGTTGATGAAGCTCGTGATGAATCCATGAAAGAGAAAATGGCTATGCTTTTGAGATATGTTAATACAAAAGGGTTTGTGAAAGAACATTTTTTTAGGCTCATTCATGTTGTTGACACTGCAACTCTGACTCTAAAGAAGAGGATATATTCTTTGTTATCTCAACATTACTTAGATATACAAAATGTTCGAGGGCAAGGATATGATAGAGCAAGCAACATGCGAGGTATGTGAAATGGATTACAGGCTTTGATTTTGAATGACTGCTCATATGCTTATTACATTCATTGTTTTGCACATTGCTTGCAATTGGCATTAGTAAAAACATCAAAACAAGATGTCCCCATTAGTGGGTTTTTTCTAAAATTGATTTTGGTGATCAAGATTGTTAATGCTTCATGCAAGCATAATGAGCAATTGAAAGTTGCCATTGCTAATGAAATAGCAGATTTGATTGATCTTGAAGAGCTTAAGATTGGAAGTGGACTTAAATCAAATTGGCACTTTACAACGACCTTTAGAAACACATTAGAGTTCACATTTTAGATCATTTCTAGCCTATTAAGAATGTTTACTCTAACATGTGAAGTTTTAGTAAATATAATTGATGATGCAAGTGATGGTAATCATCAGGCAGAAGTAAACTATGGAGACGATGGTTTAAATTCATTTGAATTTGTCTTCATCTTGCATCTTGAGAAGGAAACTATGGAGATCACTGATAAAATTTAACAAGCTTTACAAAGCCAATCTCAAGATATTTTAAATGCCATGCATTTATTTTCATCAACTAAAGCACTTATCCAAAAATTTGGAGATGATGGATGGGATGGCTTACCTGCCACTGTGATATCCTTTTATGAGAAGCATTGCATTAATGTCCTAGATATGAATGCTTGTTATTGTTTTGAGGTGAGGCTGAGCTTGTAAACAATAAATTGAATTTACAATTGACTAATGATCAAGTTAATGTTTTTTATGCTGCAATAGATTCTCAACTACAAGAACAAAATAATTAGTTTAATGAGGATGCAATGGAGTTACTTAGGATTTGCTCAACTTTAGAACCTCGAAAAGCATTAAATTCTTTTAGAATTAGTGATCTTTGTTTGTTGCTAAAGAATTTTTATCCATAAGATTTCATAGATTATGACAAACAAGTGTTGGAGAAGGACCTTTATCGTTATAAGCATAATGTAGACCAAGATCCAAAGTTCAAAAAATTGAAAAGTTTATCCGAGTTGTGCCAATGGTTAGTGAGAATTGGAAAGTCAAAACACTACAAACTTGTTTATAGAATGGTAAGACTTGTGCTTACTCTTTCAGTTTCTACTACAACTACAGAGCGAGCATTTTCAGTTATGAAAGTTGTCAAAACTAACCTTCGTAGCAAAATGGAAAATGATTTTTTGATGGACTCTCTGATGTTTCACATTGAAAAGGATATAGCTTTGACATTTAGTTTGGATTCAATCATAGATGGTTTTGAAGATTTAAAAGAGTGTCAAGTTCCGTTTTCATAGATAATGTATTAAGAGACAATAGTGTTTTGTGTCTTTTATTTTTGTTGGTAGGTGATTGCATCTTAATATATTAAGAAACAATGATTTTTTGTATATTTGTCTTGGTTAATAGTTTGTTAATATTATATGGATGTGTACTTGATTTTTTTTTTTTTTTTTCGCTTATCTCCAGCCCCTCTAGCTTGAAATACTAGGTCCATCCCTGGTACCTCGGGTGTGTGACTAGAATATGAGTCGATTTTAATGATATTACCAAGGGTAAGTGAAGTTGCACCAATCATTAGGTTTTTTTAAGGTGTGATTAGTCACTTGACTCTATTTGATTCTATTACCGATCCTAGGTTAAGAAAAAATGTCGTTTTTCCTAATCTAATATGGATAGATAAAAAAATCTTGATTCTTAAGTTCGAAAGTCTAGTTACGTGTGGGGAAGGTATTAGGCACCTGATAACGCCTTGAACTGTATACATGTTATATATCTATATGGGTGTTATTTCCTTATTACTATGCTTAATTTTTATAATTAAGTCATGATTTGCATTAGTCCCTATTATTTATCTTTACATAATTTCTTGAATAAGATGCCATTCATTGCATTTAATTTTCTATTTTCAGGAAATCGTGTGAAAATAGATGAGTTTACAAAAGTTTATGAGAGAATGGAGGCCAAACTAGAATTAAAGAGGAGCTAAAGGACTATTCTTAAATGTCTAAGGAGGTGCAGCTGGAGGGGTCATCTACCATGTTTGGAAGCTTCAAATAAGGAAAGAAACCAAAGAGGCAAAATTTAAAAAGGAAAATCAAGTTTGAGCACTGATCAGTACATTGGGCGTATCTCTCTCTTCAAATATCCAATTTGTTAGGACATATGTAGTTCAAGTCTGTGAACATATGTCGTTATTTTATGTAATTGGCTTATCTTTAGACAAAACGCACTTTACTTGTAATTGGGTAGATTTAGGATGAGTTTAACACTTCAAGAAACAATGGTTCAAGGTTAAGTGTTGAAGCCGTCAAAGTCTGTCCAAGAAACAAGCAAGGAAGTGCAGGTTTTTAAAGCTCGACACATACCTCGACAGATGCATCTATCGAGCTTTAAAGAAGCTGTTTTGCCTGAGCCTTGACAGCTGTCTCGACACCTCTCGACACCTCTATCTATCGAGAATTAAAGAAAACAGATTTCCAGGTCTGTTTCAAGTCTAATCCGTGAGTGTGTCTTTGGGACTTCTTTTCTCCTAACCCTAGACATATAAAAGGATTATTTTAAGGGCCGTCAAGCAAGAGATCACAAGATACAAGTTGCACATTCATTGAGAACTTGTTGTTCATGCAATTTGTGATCTGACAGACAAAGTTCGTGCCCTAGTTCATCCTTGATGATTTGAAGAACTTTGCAGCCAACTTTCTCTCTCTCTAGTTGGTGTTTGAAGTCGCGTACTGGGATCCGCGCATCTGGTTAGTCACGTACTTGGGAGCCGTGCATTGAAAGGAGAAACTGTCACTACAGAACAAGTCCAATTGGGTATTGGGGTAAGAGTTCAACTGTAGGTTGGTGAGGTACTTGGGATTCCTTGCTTGTAACTGCTTGTTGTGATAATAGTGGAGTTTCGGGAGTGGTGACCTTAAATCACCCGGTGGGGTTTTTGCCATAAGGGTTTTCCCCATTCGTGAACAAATCACCGTGTTATTTATTTTCCGCTGCTTAACTTAGTTTGGTGATTTGTTTGTGCTACCACGTGATATTGCATGTTAAATTGATTAATTAATAACTTGGCTAATTAATCAACGTAATTTATCACAATGGGGTCAACGCGTTTGTGGCCTGTCAAGTGGTATCAGAGCAAGCACACTCTGATTAGGGTTTAATCTATTGTGTGTGATCCATTGACCCCTGCTGTCGTGGATAGAGGACAATCTCTAATCATTCCTCCTTTATTTGATGGCACTAACTATGCATACTGGAAAGTACGCATGAGAGCTTTTTTGCAGTCTTTAGATGAGAAAGTGTGGCAAGCTGTGGAGATAGGCTGGACCAAGCCTACAGAAGCGCTGGCCGACTGGGATGAAGCTAAGATCAAGGCGGCCAACTTCAACAGCAGAGCATTGAATGCCCTATTCAGTGCAGTCACCAATGAGGAGTTCAATAAAATTTCCTCAACTGAAACTGCTAAGAAAGCATGGACCATCCTCCAGACAACCTATGAGGGCACCAAGGCTGTCAAAGATTCAAAGCTGCAGAGGCTCACCACACGCTTTGAAGAAATTAAGATGGAGGAGGATGAGTCGTTTGATGAGTTCTATGCCAAGCTCAAGGATATAGTGAACTCAGCCTTCAATCTTGGGGAGACCATCCCTGAACCCAAGATAGTAAGGAAGGTGCTTAGATCGCTGCCCGAGAGATTCCATGCCAAGATCACGGCGATCGAAGAATCAAAGGACATTGATAGAATTCCTTTGACTGAGCTGGTTGGAAACTTTCAAACCTATGAGTTAGGGCTGACTAGGTTGGGCAAGTCAAGCAAGGGCAAGAGTTTGGCACTAAAGGCCAAGAGCAGTGATACGGATGACTCGTCAGATGATGAAGATTCCAAGATGAAGTCCTACATTACAAGGCAATTCAAGAAGTTTATGAAGAATGCCAACGGAAAGGGCTTCAACAAAGACCGTAGACAGTCCAGTTCTTCACAATTCAAGAATTCAGATAAAGGGAAGAAGGATGTCAAGGATGGCGGTCAGTACACTGTTCCTGCTGGGCCAAAATGTTTTGGGTGTCAAGGCTTCGGACACATGAAACAAGAGTGTCCTACGTACCTCAAGAGCATAGGGAAGAGCAAGGCACTTGCTGTTACCTTAAGCGACACAGAGCCCGAGGACGATTCCGAGGATGAAGACGACGGAATCTTGAATGTCTTCACTGCCACTGTTAATCCTACTGATGGGGTTACCGAGAAAGTGGATGAAGAAGAGGAGTTGGTGGACTCCAAGATTGAGATTATGGATGATCAAGATGATATCCATACCGCCTATGAGAAGCTATACAAGCTTTCTGAGAAACATGAGAAGCTCTATAGGCTGGCCACCAAGAAGCTCAGTGATGTGGAACTCAACCGTGAGGAGCTGTCCACAAAGGTCGATGAAGCGAATCAAACCATTGGAGCACTGAGGTTCGAAAACAATTTCTTGGTTGAGAGGACCAAGAAGCTTGAAGCGGAGCTGTTTCAAGTCAGAGCACAACTGGAGAGGACGTCAAGTGCTAAACTGGACGAGATGCTGAGTGCTCAGAGATATTCTTCAGATCGTACTGGATTGGGGTATGAATTCTCTCTCTCTAATACTCCTATTTCTAGTACTACTATGTTTGTTCCACCTGCTAATAACATTGAAAATGAAGAAAAGAATGTTAAATCTGAATTAGCTAGTGAGAACGTAGACAATGGTAAGTCCATTCTAGGAGCACCCCCTAAAATTGAGAAAAGGGAAGCTAGAAACCCTAGGAATAATAAGTCTAACTCTCAAAAGGCCAAACCGAAGAAGCCGCATCTCTGTTATCATTGTGGTGCTGCCGGTCACACTCGACCTAATTGCTACAAGTGGTGTGCCACTCAACAGAGCAATGGCACAATAGCATCTGGGAGTCAGAATCAGCTTCAGTCTTCTCTCGCTCCTCTTGGAGACATTCTAAAAGCCCTCATGTTCCTTTCGAACTTGAACGGTTCATATTCTTCTCCCTCTTCACCGGTTCAAGAATCGACCAAAAGGAAAGGATCTTCCAAAGTGTGGAAGGCAAAGGGATCTAAGTGATTTCAGTCACTTCTTCTTCTCTCTCCTGTTTTTGTGTGTTGCATTACTTGTGTGTTTCTTTACTGTTTTGAGTCAGTCTAGTTTTATGCATTGTTTTGCTTTACATGTTTTTGTTTGTGTGTTTTCAGTTTTGTGTTTTATTTTTTGCTTTTCTGATAAAAATAAAAAAAAATTGAAAAATTGAAAAATACAAAAACAGTGTGTGTTTGTGTGCATTAGTTCATGTGAACTTTTGAAATGGCCATTGAAACAGAGTTTTCTAAACTTTGTATCACCTGTAGCTTAGATGAGCATTCTTCTGCACAACTAAGCAAGTGAGCTCTGTAGCTCTTTGTTTGTGATGAGTAAGGTTAAGTAATCTCTTCTTCTTAACACTTGTATCACTCTTTTTGACGGGTTGAACTAGAAAATCCTAAGAGAAAGGCATAAATAACCATCTCACCACTGTTACTCGCCAATCATAATAAGACATCTGTATGCTTCGGCATAGCAAAAGTGCAATGTCAATGACACCTGTATGCTTCGGCATAGCAAAAGTGCAGTGTCAAAAGCTTAACATCATTGGGTATTTCTTTTCTTTCTTTTGTATGCCCATGCATGATATGCTTGTTAAAAAGAAAATATGCAAAGAAATAAAAAGCAAAAAGATCAAAAATGCTTTAAAATATGGTTGCAAGCGTGTTTTCTAGGAGATGTGGGAGTTATAGGATGTACCTCGAAGGTGATAGTCCCCATCAAACAGTTATGATTGTGTGTGAGTTAAAGTGATTTTCTCATATCTCAAATCGTCATAACATTGAGACACATATGCAATCTTGCGATGTTTTCACACACAACACGCAATATTCTTTGCTATTCTTGATACATGTGCAGGTACAATGTGATTTGGCCATCACAAAGCTTACATGCATTAATGTATGCTCACTAAACTGTCATAACTTGTTTTTGAAACATAAAATTGGTTAGACTTGTTTAGTGTGTGTGTGCGTGTTTTGAGATACATGTGCATCAAAATTTTTGTTGAGAGATGAGTTTGAGAGCTTAATGTGTTGGTTGTATCTTTGGTTGAGTTGCATGCATGATTGCATTCATGTCTGTGTTTTTCTTCTTTTGAAAAACTGCTTTTAAAGGCATCTCGACACCTCCTCGATACCTCTCGACACATGAGCTATCTGTCGAGATCCTTAGACTCTTTCTTATCGCAGTCTCGACAGATACCTCGACACCTGCTGGATCGATCGAGAAACTTTCTGTTTGCTCGATAGCTTCTCGATAGCTTCTGGATCGATCGAGGTTCCTTCTTGTTTATTCTTCTTCCTCGATAGCTGATCTCGATAGCTTCATCTGTCCATGTGTATTTCTCGACACATGCCCTCGACAACATTCTCGACACCTCCCGATAGCATCATCTGTCGAGATTTAATGAAAAGCTATATATAGAGTAGTTGCGATTTTGCTTCTCACTTGCTCGACCTCTCTCGCTCGAAACTCACTGTTCTCTCTCAAAATCTCTTCCTTTTCCCTCCAAACCTTCTCCCAAGGCTTTCTCAAGAGTTTCTTTGCGATATTCATCTCTTGGTAAGCACTTTATCCCTTTTTTTCATGCATCTCATTGTTTTAAAACCCTAGGTTTTGTGTTTTTGAAAATTTTTGGGAGTTTTCAAAATTGTTGGGGTTTTCATGAAATTTTTGGGTTGTTTTTCTAGTTTTGATCTTCAAAATCACATGCATTGCATCACATTAGCATTCTAATTGTATTTTCATGCATTTAGATGTGTGCCTATCTATTGTGTGCTGTTAGGTTTGGATTGGGCTGAGCTCATGATGTTTTTATGTTGCATGTCACATGCTCATGCATTCTCCATGCATACGTTCTTTTCATTTCAATATTATTCTGTCAATATTGAACTGTTTGGGACTTTTCTGTGTGTTTTCTTTCTCTCCCCCTCTCTATGGTTGCGTTAGCTGTGTCTATGGCACCTAAGCGTAAATCCACTCCGTCCCATAACCCTTTGCGTTCTAAGGGACAGTCTTCCTCTGACTCTACCCCTCTTTCTGTCCGGTTCCGTGATGAGAAGGCCCACAAGGACTTCTCGGAGAACTTTTCTAAACGCGGTGTTCATTCGGAACGCCACGTTGTCCAGGCAGATTTTGCTGACACCGACCTTCCCGATGTCATTCATACTCGGGGATGGGAGTCACTGTGTGACGTCCCGGTCACTTGTCCTCTCGTGTTGATTCAGGAGTTTTACTCCAACATCCACGGGATAGATTCTTCTGTACCTTCTTTCTACTCTTGCGTCCGAGGTACGCGCTTCTGTGTCACCCCAGAGCTGGTCTCTGAGGTTCTTCATGTACCTAGGGTGGATCATCCTGATTACCCTAGCTGTGAGCGTCTTTGGACTGTGTCCAAAGACGAGATGATCTCGGTGTTCTGTGAGCGTCCTACCTCTTGGGGAGATCACATGTACACACCATGTCGACCTTTTGCTAAAGGTCCTCGTTTCCTTAACATGGTGATGACCTTTGTTTTGCACCCACTGTCTCATTATAAATCTATCACAGAGCCTCGCGCTCGATTTTTGTTGTCCCTCCTTGAGGATCTCTCTATAGATTTTCCTTCACACTTCATCTTTTCCATTATCGATGTCTATAGAGATACGGCCACCCGTGATAAGCTCATTTTCCCTTCCGCTATCACGAGGATTCTGAGTCGTTTTTCCATCCCATTCCCTTCGTCCGATCCTTACCACGTCATGTCCGCCATAGACGCCGCTACCGTAAAACATAGCGAGGCACAGTTTAGATCGCGACAGACTGACGGTGCCACTCCTTCCACCCGTCCGGCCACCTCCAAATCCGCTCGAGCATCTGCTTCTACTTCTTCGAGTGACGTCAGCTTGGGAGACATCATGGCGCAGCTACAGCGCATGGATGCTCGCCTAGATACACTCTCCACGGAGTTGTATCAGGTGAACGTCCGTGTTGGTCGCATCGCCAGGCGACAGGCGACCATGGGCGGCTTTGCTCCAGAGGCTTCTCCTCCGCCACCTCATGTGTCGACTGAGACCGAGGCTGATGATGATGGCGATGATGATGATGCTTCCGATGATGATGATGGAGATGCGAGCTCTTCCGGTGAGATGTCTACTTGACACTCTACCCTTTGTCACTCGTGACAAAAAGGGGGAGTAGTTTTTGGATGAGAGTAGTCATTCTTAGGGGGAGTGTTAGCATAGGACATAGGACATTTTTGTTAGGGGGAGTGTGGATTGAGGGATGTAGTGAGGTGATCTATGTATTTTTTTTCTTTCTTTTTGAGATACATTGATCATGTATTGACATACATTGTATTTATTCTCTTCTTATATATGATGATGTATGTTTTTCTTTCACCTACCTTTCATGTGTTGTTTCTTTTCTATCTTTATACACATGCTTCTTTACTTGTATGCAATCTATTATTTCTGTTTCACACAAAGATGCCTTGATGTGTTTTGTTTATAAGTGTTTCAGAAATACAGGTTGTCAAAGTCTTCTTACCATGAACTCTCTTCTTGCAAAGTTTTTCAAGAGTTTGTGATAGGATAGATTTTACTGTATGTAACAAGTGAATATGAGTTGAGTGATTTATGACTTCTCTCATATCTTCATTTGTATGTTGTGGTTTTGTCACGGATTGCCAAAGGGGGAGATTGTTAGGACATATGTAGTTCAAGTTTGTGAACATATGTCGTTATTTTATGTAATTGGCTTATCCTTAGACAAAATGCACTTTACTTGTAATTGGGTAGATTTAGGATGAGTTTAACACTTCAAGAAACAGTGGTTCAAGGTTAAGTGTTGAAGCCGTCAAAGTCTGTCCAAGAAACAAGCAAGGAAGTGCAGGTTTTTAAAGCTCGACACATACCTCGACAGATGCATCTATCGAGCTTTAAAGAAGCTGTTTTGCTCGAGCCTCGATAGCTGTCTCGACACCTCTCGACACCTCTATCTGTCGAGAATTAAAGAAAACAAATTTCCAGGTCTGTTTCAAGTCTAATCCGTGAGTGTGTCTTTGGGACTTCTTTTCTCCTAACCCTAGACATATAAAAGGATTATTTTAAGGGCCGTCAAGCAAGAGATCACAAGATACAAGTTGCACATTCATTGAGAACTTGTTGTTCATGCAATTTGTGATCTGATAGACAAAGTTCGTGCCCTAGTTCATCCTTGATGATTTGAAGAACTTTGCAGCCAACTCTCTCTCTCTCTCTCTAGTTGGTGTTTGAAGTCGCGTACTGGGATCCGCGCATCTGGTTAGTCACGTACTTGGGAGCCGTGCATTGAAAGGAGAAACTGTCACTACAGAACAAGTCCAATTGGGTATTGGGGTAAGAGTTCAACTGTAGGTTGGTGAGGTACTTGGGATTCCTTGCTTGTAACTGCTTGTTGTGATAATAGTGGAGTTTCGGGAGTGGTGACCTTAAATCACCCGGTGGGGTTTTTGCCATAAGGGTTTTCCCCATTCATGAACAAATCACCGTGTTATTTATTTTCCGCTGCTTAACTTAGTTTGGTGATTTGTTTGTGCTACCACGTGATATTGCATGTTAAATTGATTAATTAATAACTTGGCTAATTAATCAACGTAATTTATCACAAGGGGTCAACGGGTTTGTGGCCTGTCACAATTGACATAAGGCCAGATGGATTGGAACCAAGACTTAAATATCTACAATTTCCAATTTCAAGTTTTTTGAAATTCAAAATTTTTAAGGCTGAAATTAACTCATAATTTATTGCTGTAAATCTGAACGAAAATTAAAATAGTAAAAGTTTTATTTTCTTTGGACACTTTGACGTTAGGGTTTGGAGGGAGGCTGTAGAGAACAAATTTTGGGCATAGAAAAAATTGTATTTTCTTTTCTCTAATGGCAGCCTAAACTCTTTGCTAGGGTTAGGGGTTATGTTTCTTCTATACAGTATGAATATTCAATGTGATTCTTTATAAGATTTAGACAACAATATATTTGATTATTCAATTAGATTTTTTTTGGTGTATTAGTTTTTCTATGATTTCAATAAGTTCAATCATATTTTTCTTATTGTTTAGATAAACTTCTAATATTTTCAAATAGAAATTAGGTTTTAATGTGAATGGTTTTTCTGAAAACTATTATAACCACATTATTAATCTAGGTTATCATCGTTCTTAAATTGTCTCAGTTCAACCAAATCATAAGTATTTAATTATATAATAACAATCAATTATGAAATATATATTCTCTTATATCACAAAGAATTTCATGTTGATATAGGGAAACACCCCGATGCCTAGTATTTACATTATTGACTTAAATCTATTATCATTATTATTCTTGTTTACAATTATCGGGAAAAAATTATTCTTCATCTTCACCAAAAGTTTTTTTTTTAAATTACATTTTCTTTGAATTTACCCCGCTTCTTGTGGTTCAACTTCGGTACTCCGAGAATTATATTGCTACGATCTCCTACACTTAGGAGTCAACAAGCAATTTTGGTGCCATTGCCGAGGTGCTACTGCGTATTCAAAAGCAATTTGTTTTTTGAGCAAAGCATAGCTGGTGGAAATTCTTCTATTGGTAACTTTGTTCCTTTGTTTGCCCTTATTTTGTTTTTATTTTTCATTTGTTTTTAATTTATTTTATTTGATTGTGTACTCATTGTTGCATGAGCATTTGGGTTAGAAATAAGAGAGGCAGTTTATAAATTTTGAAACTTACTTTGGTAATATTTTTGACACACCGTCACCTTCACCTTCTTCATCAATAAAGGGTGACGAAACACGTAATAATCATGAGGAGAATAGAAAAACTATGTATGAACTATTGCATCCCACACAAAATTATGTTCCTTCATGCATCATGTTTCCAACTAATGCACCACATGTAGAAGTGAAACAAGGTTTATTAGCAATACTTCCTAACTTTGGGGGACAAGAAAATGAAAATCCTTATGTCCATGTTAGAGCTTTTAAAAAGGTATTTAGTAGTTTCTATGCACAAAATGTTATTGATATTGCTAAGTTACATTTCATTCCTTTTTCTCTTAAGGATAAGTCAAGAAGTTGGATTTACACCTTGAAACCTGGGTGTACAGGTAATTGGGTGTACAGGTAAAAAAAAAAAAAAACAATTAAAATGCTTAAGGTAACTTCTTCCCTTTATACTTGAATTTATTTTGGCTTTGATACATTGAGGACAATGCAATATTTTAGTTGGGGGGAGAGGTTTAAACTTTTTGTTGCACCTTGCATTATTTTTTTTTCTTTCTTTTTGTTTGCAAATTTTTAATTCTAAAAAAATTAAAAAGAAAACCTTAAATTTGAATGCAAAAGAGTTATAACCTATATTTTTATATCACATGAGGGAATGAATAATGCTGAGTTGGTTATATGACATTAAGTCCCTTTTGTAAAAAGCACAATTGACAACTTTTAAGCACAATAGTCGGGTTAGTGGATGGTAGGATGTTGGATATGCATGGATCATGAACAAACTAGATATAAGCTGATACACAACCCATATAGAGAGTTCTTGAGCCATGCTTTTCTTTGTGAGGGTATATCATTGTTTGAACTTTTAAATTTCTCTCATATGTTTTAGTTTTTGTAAAAGATCTCTATATTTTTTGGTTGACTACTAGAAATATTATGGGGAGATATACCATGATCCTACTTATTTTTGTCCTTAGGCATGCTGATTTATGTGGAATTTTAGGAGATGAGAGCCTAAAGCCATCAATCTTTTGTCACCAGCTATACAAATATTCAACCTACCTTGACATTAAACATTGTCCCCATCATTTGTGCCATAAGAAATATTTCCACAATACCAAAAAGCATTGATTGATTTATCAATCAATAAATCATTGGTGTCTTACACATCTTTCATGTATTTTAGAAGGGTTATATGGTTTAGTAAAGGATATTTTGATTCAAGTTGGTTGTTACTGCTATGAGTTGGGTTTGGCTTAAATTTTCTGCATTTGATTCATATACCTCATATTTCTAGCCATAAGATTATACTACCACTGAGCTTAAGTCCTACTTGATCCTAAAGGTGCATGGCTGGTATATGTTTTGGATAAAAACTAGGGAAGAGAATGGTATTAACTTCATGTTTCTAGGAATTCAACATCCTTTCCAAGAGATCTTTTTCTGTTGTTTTAGCGCCTGTTTTTGTATAAACATTTAATATTCTTAAAACTTCTTTCCTTTTTGTTCACATGTGATTTGAAGAGAGAGAGAGAGAGAGAGAGAGAGAGAGAGAAAAGCCATTACTTCTATATGTATTCTTTCAGAGTATTAATGACTTAAGAGAGGTTTTGGAGTAAAGGCTCTATTTTAGATTATTCTTGGTCTATGCATGTTTAGAAAAGCCAATACGATTGGATGGGTTATGCACGCATGCACTCCAAAAGTGAAGCTAGTGAAAAATCTTTAATATGATAAATAGTGTCCCAACTCAAAATTGAAAGCTCATTTGTATTATATAATGATAAAAGCAAGCTAACATTTGTTACAAGAATTTTCAGTTAACCTTTGACTTTTGTGGATAGAGTCACTGCAAACCCTTACAAAAGTGGCTTGTATTTTAGTTTTAATTTTTCACTTTCAGTAGACATGGGTGCTTTGTGGATTTCTAGAGACTAGCAAATTTTAAGTTGGGGAGTGTGATAAAGTCTTAAATGTATACTTGTTATATATATATATATATATATATATATTTATGTGAGCGTCATCTCCTTATTACTGTGCTTAATTTGTATAATTAATCCATGATTTGCATTAGTCCCTACTATTTATTTTTACATAATTTCTTGAATAAGATGTCATTCATTGTGTGTAATTTTCTACGTTTAGAAAATCAAGTGAAAAATATGAGTTTATAGGAGTTTCAAGAGAATGGAGGCCAAACTAGAATTAGAGAGGAGCTAAAGGACCATGCTTAAATATCTAAGGAAGTGCAACTAGAGTTCTTGGGTCATCTACCATGTTTGGAAGCTTCAAATAAGGAAAGAAATCAAAGATGCAGAATCTAAAAAGGAAAAATCAGATTTGAGCACTAATCAGCATTTTAGGCAAGTATCTCTCCTAAAAAAATCCATTTGACACTTTTTGAAGGTTGTAACTTAAAAAGAGGCCCTGACTTAAATATCTACAACTTTTCAGTTTTGAGTTTTTTGAAATTCACACTTTTTGAAGGCAGAAATTAACTCACAGATTACTGCTGTAAATTTGGACGAAAATTAAAATAGTATAAGTTTTAATTTCTTTGGACACTTTGACATTGGGGTTTGCAGGGAGGTTGTAGAGAACAAATTTTGAGCAAAAAAAAAAAATTGTATTTTCTTTTCTCCAATGGTAGCCTAAACTCTTTGCTAAGGCTACGAGTTATGTTTCTTCTATATGGTATGAATATTTTGATGGTAAAATAACATGCTTGTATCGCATACAAATCATACGTAGCAGAAAATATAACGGATCTACTTCATTCATAAAAATTGACATGTACTATATAAGTTTCAGAATTTGAGAACAAGAGAGTGTACCTTGGAGCAGTGAATTTCAAAACTGAATTTAAGAAGCACTTGGCAATACTTTCAATTTTCACTCTAATTCCACTAACGCCGAAGATGTGTGGTCTCTCAATCAGTTCCAAAGGGAGAATGTCAAAAAGTGTCTAACTCTTCCTACACCACTTCACAAGAGTGTTCTTAAAAATTCTCTACAGAAAATTCTGTATGTTTTTCCCTTTGTATCTAACTGATTATCTAATTGGGCTGGTCTTTTCAGCCTTTCCAATTGAGCTTAAGTGTGTGGCTTAGAGTGGGACCAAAAGGGACCAATAAGACACTAGCTCCAATGGGCCTTTGGCTTTTCTGTCAACTCTTGACAAATCCAAAGTTACCATTAACTATATTTAATACCACTATATAAATATAGTTGCACTCTAGGCTTTATTTATAAATTATATCCCAAGACTTTATTATACATGCAACCCCTTCATAAAATATTCATAATAATACAAAGTCATAAAAGTAGACTGCCACTTTATATATTACTACATCTTAATTCCTTGAGTACCCGGTTTAATTCTTTAAGTTATTCATCATATATTTACGAAATCCAATTTCATAAATATATACTTTAGTAACTCATTACTAAAGTGGTTATGTCCAACTCTCTAAATAACAAACCCATTAAACTTATCTCGAGAGAATATTTTGTATCTCCGTCAAGAGACTATGAATTCCATCTTGAGAATATATGCTCCATCAACACTAAATTTGGCTGCCTAACATACTGAGATTTTGATCATAACTATAGATCTCACTCCTGATATATCAAAGTAACCTACACTTCATGATCAGGTCCATTATCCTCTTAGGATTAAGAGTTCATGCAAATATAAGTCGTGAGTCTATTATTCAATTGACAGTTGTTAGGAGAATAATAAATCTCACACGGTCCTATTCAATATGTTTTAACTCTTAAAACATATCAACTAGAGATCTTCATTTCCATGATCAAGACAAATCATATTAGTTGATATGTTATAGTCTTCGCAGATGAAATGCCCAATTTCATCATCGACTACAAACTATAATTTTGAGTTTACAAAGAACTTGTGATTTATATCTTCTGTGACTAAATCACATACTATGCATCTCATGGACTATGTGATAATGTCTCAATATTCATGTTACCATTATTTTCAAATAATAATAAAACAACTTTATTAATCACAACATTAAGTCATACATAATGTCATTCATAATAAAATATATAGCATTATACAATAGAATTTAAGGACACACATCCTAATATATTCAATGGTATTCTTTCTAAGATTTTAGACAACAACATATTTTATTGTTCAATTAGGTTTCTTTTGATGTATTAGTTCTTTTATGCTTTCAATAAGTTCAATAATGATATTTTTATTGTTTAGATGAATTTCTAATAGTTTCAAATAGAAATCAGGTTTTAAAGCGAATGGGTTTTACTGAAAACTATTCTAACTGCATTATCAATCTAGTTTATCATGCGTTCTTAAATTGTCTCAGTTCAACTAAATCATAGGTATTTAATTGTATAAGAATAATCAATTATGAAATATATATTTTCTTAGATCACAAAGAATTTCATATCGACATAGGGAAACACCCCGATGCCATAGTATTTACATTATTGACTTAAATCAATTATCATTGTTATTCTTATTTACAATTACCAGGAAAAATTTATTCTTCATCTTCACCAATTTTTTTTTTTTAAATTACATTGTCTTTGAATTTACCCCACACCTTGTGGCTCGACCTCGGTACTCTAAGAATTATATTGCTACGATCTTCTGCACTTGGGAGTGAGCAAGCAACACCCCACAATGCCTGCCTATAGACAGTTTATTTTGGTAAAATCATAATTTTTAGACGTTGGCAATTGAAAACAAGCTATTGGCATTAGCTTTCTTGGTTTTAAATGTGTTGGGCTTTAAGTGATAGGCCAAAAAATGTACTGATCGCTTGTGATAAATTAATTGATTAATTAGTTAAATTTAATTAATTAATCAAATTAACATGAAATGTATGTGGCAGCACAAACAAATCACCAACTAATCAAATATGCAGCAAAAAATAAATTGACACGGTGATTTGTTTACGAATGGGGAAAACCTATACAACAAATACCCCACCGGATGATTTAAAGTCACCACTCTTGAGAATCCACTATTATCAAAATAAGCAGTTACAAGTAAAGGAATTCCAGTACCTTATACTAACCTACAATTGAACTCTTACCCCAATACCTAATTGGACTTTTTCTGTAATGACAACCTCTCCTTGTATTGCACAGCTCTTAATATGTATCTAACCAAAAGATGTGCAGATCCCAGTACGCAATTTAATCACTAACTTGAGAAGGATGTTGGCTGCAAAGGTCTTCAGTTCATCACATGATAAAGATCACGAAGTTAATTGGTTATAAAACCTTACGGTGTACAAATACAGCAGAATTAGCCAATACATAAAATGTTGATATATGTTTCTAACATAAATCACATATGTCCTAAAAATCTCTCCCTTTGACAATCCGTGAAAAAATCACAACAAACAAGTGAACATATGAGAGAAGTCATAAATTACTCAACTCATACTCACTTGTTGAATACAATAAAATCTATCCTAACACAAACTCTTGAAAACTTTTGCAAGAATAAAGTTCATGGCAAGTATCCTTTGACAATCTGTATTTCTGAAACACTTAAACAAAACTCATCAAGACATCTTAGTGTGAGACAGAAATAAAAGATTGCATACAATAAATAAGAAACATGTGTATAAAGAGAGAAAAGAAAAGAAAGAACTGTAATAACAACCTCAAATGTATATATATTAACAAATACAAAGTTTGCTATCACAATATAATCACAAGATTTAAGTTACATAAACAATGTATCTAAAATAGAAAAAAAAAAAAAAAGATACATAAAGGGTAAATACATCAAGTAGACATCTCATCATCACTAGGCGACCCAACATCATCATCCTCATCAACATCATCACTGCTGGAGCCATTGTCACTCTCATCCTCGAACGCCAGTGGAGATGGAGAAGAAGCAACTGTGAAACCACCCATGACATCCTGTCGTCGTGCAATACGACTAACACAGGTGTTCACTTGACATAACTCATCACTGAGTGTATCAAGGCAAGCATCTGTGCACACAAGCTGTGCCATGATGTCCTCAAGTGTCACTCTACCCATTGAAGATGAAGGAGCGAAGGTGGATAGAGTGGTCAAAGTAGGAGGAACGGTCGTCTCGGTCCAAGTCTGCCTTGAGTGAAGCTGTGCAAAACTTCACTTAATGGTAGCGGCATCAATGGCACACATGAACGTGAAGTGGGGAGGCTCAGGATAAGAGACAAAAAAATGGCGAAGGAGCCACATGATAGTCGAATGGAAGATGAGCTTATCACGGGTTGCTGTATCCCTATAGACATCTATGAGTGACAGAATGAAATGTGGAAAGTCTATGGTAAGATGCTCAATGAGGGATAACAAAAATCGAGCACGAGGCTCTGTAATGGAGTTATAATGAGAGAGAGGATGCAAAACAAAAGTCATAACCATGTTAATGAACCTAGGACCTTTAGCAAAGGCCGAACTGACAGGCCACAAACGCGTTGACCCCTTGTGATAATTTAGATCAATTAAATTAGCCCAGTTATTAATTAATCAAATTAACAGATAATATCATGTGGCAGCACAAACAAATCACCAAACTAAGTTATGCAGCGGAAAATAAATAACACGGTGATTTGTTCACGAATAGGGAAAACCCTAAGGCAAAAACCCCACCGGGTGATTTAAGGTCACCACTCCCGAAACTCCACTATTATCACAACAAGCAGTTACAAGTAAGGAATCCCAGTACCTCACCAACCTACAGTTGAACTCTTACCCCAATACCCAATTGGACTTGTTCTGTAGTGACAATTTCTCCAGTTCAATGCACGGCTCCCAGTACGTGACTAACCAATGTGATGCGCGGATCTCAGTACGCGGCTTACTCCTTTGCACGAATCCCAGTACGTGACTAACTCCACAACAACCCTTTGATTGTTGTAGTTGATTTGCAGCAGCTTCACATAGAAACACCAATAAGATCTTCAATGTTGGTGCAAGAGACTTTGCTTGGTTACAAAACCCTAAGGCGTACAAGAAACGCAGCAAGAACTCTTTCTTCTGTAGGAGGAGGCTAGGGTTTCAAAAAGAAAACCTTATGAAGCTCTCTAGGGTTAGGTTTTTCTTTTTCCACCTCCTTTAAATAGGAGCTTAATGGGCTTTCCTATTCCAAATAGGTTTACACAAACCTTGGGTTTCTTAGTCCAATAAGAATTATACAAACCCATAAACAATTAGCCTTTTAGAATAAAAACGTTGCTGGCTATAATCTGAAACCCGTAAGCTCGATCGATCGGGACATCTGTCGAGCTTTAATGAATCTCGACAGATCGAGCTTCTGTCGAGGAGGTATCGAGACCTGCAGTTTGCACTTTTTCTTGAGCAGTTCTTGAGTAATCTTCATGTCTTCAATTTAACCACTTGTAATGATCATCTTGAACCTACTTAGATTTACCCAAATACAAGTAAAGTGCGTTTTGTCAAAGGATATGCCAATTACATAAAAATATGTCCCCAACACGAACAATGAGTGAACTGACGATCACCCCAATTAGAGGGACGCTCATAAGAAGAGGACATAAGCTCGTCTTTAGACACGGTCTTAAGACGATCACAACCAGGGTAGTCAGGATGCTCTACCTTAGGGACATGTAGTACCTCGAATACAATATCCGAAGTAACTACAATGTGTATGCCCTGAACGCGAGTGACAAACTAAGGTATAGAATAATGAAATCTGTGCATATTAGAGTAAAGCTCTTGTATGATCATGAAAGGGCATGTGACTGAGACGCCACATAGTGATTCTTAACCCCTACTGTGAATGACAGTAGGTAGGTCAGTGTTAGAAAAATATGACAGAATGACTTGGTGTTTCGAATGAATGCCTCGTTCTGATAAGTTCTCAAAGAAGTCCAATTTGGCCTTCTTATCACAGAACTGTACGTGAAATGGAGTGGAGTCAGAATGAGAAGAAGATACCTTGGAACGAAGAGGGTTCCTGGATGGAATGGAATTACGTTTAGGTGTCGCGACACAACTAACATGAGAGAGAGAGAGAGAGAAAGAGAGAGAGAGAGAGAGAGAGAGACAATCAGAAAAGTACCAAACAAAAAATATATCAAAATATATAGAATTGAAGGTATGTATGCATGAGAATGCATGAACATGTGACATACAAATATAAATTCATCATGGACTCAGTCTAATCCAAACCTGCCAACATACAGCATAGCAAGAAAGTAAACACACATCTAAAATGCATGAAACATTGTTATAATGCACATGTGATGCAATGCATGATGATTTAAAAACCATTTAAACAAGACCTAGCCCAAAATTTCACAAAAATTTCATTAATTCTGAAAATTCCCAAAAGATAGGTCAAACATATGAAATGCATGATGAAGAGAGGGATTAAAGACCTTACCAGAGAAGAAAAGCAAGATTAAGGTCGAAGAAAGCTTGGGAATGAAGTTTGGTGGGAGTGAGAGGTGTTTATGGGGTGAAAAGACTCACAGCAGTCAAGAGAGATCGAGGAGAATAGATCAGAAATCGCGAGGCGCGTATATATAGAAACTCCATCAACCTCGATCAATCGAGAGCTATCGAAAGCTATCGAGGTTGAGAAACGCGTGTTTTAGCTATCGAGTATCTAACGAGAGGTTTCCAAACCAAAGAAGCTGGATGGAACGAGATAGCTATCGAGAGGACAAAAAGTTTCTCTATGGATCGAGGAGCTATTGAGATTGCGATAAAAATAAGCTAAAGAGTCTCGATAGATAGTTTAGTTATCAAGAAGCTATCGAGATTGCATAAAAATAGTTTTTCAAGGAAGAGAAATACACAGATATGAATGCAATCAAGCATGCTACTCAACTAAAGATCCAATCAACATTTTAAGCTCTCAAAATCATCTATCAACCAAGAAAAATGTCATGCATTTAGATCCAAAAACACATACACACACACTAAACAAGTCTAACCAATTTTATATTTAAAAAACAAGTTAAGACATTTTAATGAGCATACATTAACACATGTAAACCTTGTGATGACCAAATCACATTGTACCTGCACATATATCAAGAATAGCAAAGAATATTACGTGTCGTGTGTGAACACATCGCAAGATTGCATAAGTGTCTCTATGCTATGACGATTTGAGATATAAGAAAATCACTTTAACTCACACACAATCATAACTTCTTGATGGGTACTATCACCTTCGAGGTACATTCTATAACTTCCACATCTCCTAGAATACACGCTTGCAATCATGTTTTAAAGCATTTTGTTTCTTTTGCTTTGATTTTTCTTTGCATATTTTTCTTTTATTAAGCATATCATGCATGGGCATATAAGAGAGAGAAAAGAAATATCCAATTATGTTAAGCTTTTTGACATTGCACTTTTGCTATGCCAAAGCATACGGATGTCATTCCATGATTGGTTGGCAACAGTGGTGAGATGATTATTTATGCCTTTCTTTTATGATTTTTTAGTTATTCGCATCAAAAAGAGTGATATGAGTGTTAAGTACAAGAGATCACTTAACCTTAGTCATTACAAACACGAACCACAAAACTCACTTGCTTAGTTGTGCATAGAGATACTCATCTAAGTTACAAAATATACAAAGTATAGAAAATTTTGTTTCATTGGTCATTCAAAGTACACAAGTACCAATGTACACAAACACACAATTTTTTTATTTTTCTGATTTTTCAATTTTTTTATTTTATTTTTGTGAATGAAAAACAAAATAAAAAAAAAAAAAAAAAAAAAAAAAAAAAAAAAAAAAAAAAAAAAAAAAAAAACCAAACTAAACCAAACAAAACATGTCAACTAAAGTAATGCATAAAAACTAGAGTGTCTCAAAATAAGAAAGCAAAACATTAACACAACAAAAAGAGGGAGAGAAAGAGAAAAAGTGACATAATCATTTGGAGCCTTTTTTCTTCCATACTTTGGAGGAACCTTTCCTTTGAGCAAACCCTTGAACCGGTGGTAAGGGGGAAGAATTGAAACCGTTCAAGTTTAAAAGGAACATGAGGGCCTTAAGGAGATCTCCAAGACGAGCAAGAGAGGATGGAAGTTGGTTCTAGTTTCCCAAATAAATCGTGTTGTTGCTTTGTTAAGTGGCTAACCACTTATAACAATTAGGTTGAGTATGTCCAAATGCGTCATAGTGATGACAGAGATGCTGCTTCTTCTCTTTAGACTTTTGAGCATTACTCTTCTTAGCCTTAGGATTTTTTATTTCTTTCTTAGCAAGCTTAGGGGTTGCTCCTAAGTTAGATTTATCATTGTCTATGTTCTCACTAGCCATCACAATTTTAGCATCATTATTCTCATAATCAATATTGTTAGCTAGAGAAACAAAAACAGTAGCACTAGAAGAAGCAATATTAGGATAAGAAAAATCATACCCTAAACCGAATCGATTGGAGGTGGATTTTTGCATGCTAATCATCTCATCAAGCTTTGCATTTGAGGTCCTCTCCAACTAAGCTCTCACTTGGAACAATTCCACCTCAAGTTTTTTGGTCTTCTCAGCCAAGAAATTGTTTTCAAACCTCAATGCTCCAATGGTCTAATTTGCTTTATCAAACTTTGTAAAGAGTTGTTCTCGTTCAAGCTCCACATCACTAAGCTTCTTGGTGGCCAACCTATACAACTTATATTTTTTAGAAACCTTATATAACTTTGCATAGGTAGTATGGATGTCATCTTATTCATCCATATTTTCAAATTTTGATTCCACCAAGTTTTCTTCTTCATCCACATCTTCTACAATCCATTCAATAGGATTAATAGTAACGGTGAAGGCATTTAGGATTTTGTTATCTTCATTTTTGGAATTATCCTTAGGTTCGATGTTACTCAAGGTAGCAACAAGTGCCTTGCTTTTCCCAATAGACTTGAGATAAGTAAGGCACTCTTATTTCATGTGATCGAATCCTTGACACTCGAAACAGTTAGGCCCTGAGGGAACAGTGTACTAACTGTCATCCCTAGATCCTTTTTCCTTTTGTCTTAACTCTTAGACTGCTAAACTTAATTACCTACGGTCCTTATTGAAGCCCTTTGCATTGGCATTCTTTATGAACTTCTTGAACTGCCAAATGATGTAGGACTTCATTTTAGAATCTTCATCATTAGAAAACCCATCCGTGTTACTACAAAAGATGCGCGGATTTTAGTACGTGACTTAATCCCCAACTTGAAAAGGATGTTACTGCAAAGTTCTTCAGTTCATCACACGATGAAGATCATGAATTTTCTTGGTCACAAAACCCTACGGTGTACAAACACAGCAGCTTCCTCAAGAGAAAGAAGAACTTGGGCAAAATTGTCTCTAGTCACAATTTGCATGAACAAGATTTTGCTCAATACTTGCGCAACCCTAGACGGCCCTTAAAATAATCCTTATATATGTTTAGGGTTGTGAAAAAAGAAAGTCTAAACATATACTCACGGATTGGATGAAGAACAGTTCTAAAAAACTAAGTTTCATAAACCTCGATAGATAGCCATTTATCGAGATAGCAGTCGAGCCACGGGCTTCAGCAGCTTTTAAACCTCGATAGATACTAGCTATTGAGCTAGCTATCGAGATTTGAAATCCAGGTCTTCCTTACTTGATTCTTGGACAAACTTGCATGGCTTTATGTAGGAAAAATACATGTTTGTATCGCATATAAAACATACGCAGTGGAAAAACAACAGGTCTACTTCATTCACAAATGTTAACATGTACTATGTAAGTTTTAGAATTTAAGAACAAGAGAGTGTACCTTGGTGCGGTGAATTTCAAAAATGAAGATCAAAATCACTTGGGAACACTTTTAATATTCACTCAAATTCCACTAACGCCCAAGAAGTGTGGTCTCTCAATCAGTTTTTCAAGGGAGAATGTCAAAGTGTCTAACACTTCTTACACACCTTTTCACAATAGTGTTATTATTCTTCACCCTTACAAAATTCTGTATGTTTCTTCCTTTGTATTTAACTGATTATCTAATTGGGCTAGCCTTTTGTGCATTTCCAATTGGGTTTAAGTGTGTGGCTTGGAGTGGGACCAAAAGGGGCCAATAAGATACGAGCTCCAATGGGCCTTGGATTTTTCTGTCAACTCTTGACAAGTTCAAAATTACCATTAACTATATTTAATACCACTATATAAATATAGTTGTACTCTAGGCCTTATTTATAAATTATATCCCAAGACTTTATTGTACATGCAACCCCTTCATAAAATATTCATAGTAATACAAAGTCATGAATATAAATTGCCATTTTGAAGATTACTACATCTTAATTCCTTGATTATTCAATTTAATCCTTTAAAGTTATTCATCATATATTTATGAAATCCAATTTCATAAATATATACTATAGTAACTTCTTACCAAAGTGGTTAGGCCTAACTTTCTAAATAATTGAACCCATTAAACTTATCTCAAAAGAATATTTTATATTTCCATTAAGAGACTATGAATTCCATCTTGAGAATATATGTTCTATCAACACTAAATGTGATTGCCAACATACTAAGACTTTGATCGTTTCTTTAGACCTCACTCCTGATATATCAAAGCAACCTACACTTAATGATCAGGTCCATTATCCTCTCAGGATTAAGAGTTCGTGTAAATAGAAGTCATAAGTTTATTATTAATTTGATAGTCGTTAGGAGAATAATAAATCTCATAGCGGTCCAGTTCAATATGTTTTAACTCTTAAAACATATCAACATACCAACTAGAAATCGCCATTTCCATGATCAAGACAAATCATCTTAATTGATATGTTATAGTCTTCGCAGATGAAATGCCCAATTTCATCACCGACTACAATTTAAAAATTCTGAGTTTACAAAAAACTTGTGATTCATATCTTCTGTAATTAAATCACATACTATGCATCTCATGGGCTATATGATAATGTCCCAGTATTCATGTTACAATTATTTTAGATAAAAATAAAACAACTTTATTAAATACAACATTAAGTCATACATAATGTCATACATAGCATCATATAATAAAATTTTAGAGCACACATCCTAACACTTTAACACTTGAACTTGAAATCTTGTTTATTGAAATATTAAACACATCTTAAATCTACCCAATTACAAGTAAAGTGCGTTTTGTCAAAGGATTATCCAATACATAAAATGTTGACATATGTTCTTAACATAAATCGCATATGTCCTAACATTAAGGTTTGGTTTCAGAATGGATGTGGTCCTAATCGATACTTTCCAAGTGTGTTTGAAGTCATTGCCAATTTTTCACGGCAAAAGTGCAACAGTATATCGCCGTATTTTCATGGTGGAAATCCAGAAGCTCTTTGCCTTAGATGCGTCATGGCACCCCAAATGCTATTCTCACCAAGCTTTTGACGTGAAAATACGGCAATAGGGATGCCCCATTTTAAAGGCAAAAATCCAGTAGAGTTTGGTGCGCTATGGCACACCAACATGGTTTCGCATCTATGTATACAGCGTGTATCAACATGCTCGCACCGTGGCAAGCCAAAGCCCTCCAAAGTATCAAGTATGTTGATGCGTATCACATACACAGAGAAACCAATATCACTTGGTGATATGGATCAAGACAATCTCACTATGGTGATCGTGCACACAATATAGCATGATTATACACCTAAGGCAATTGCCTTGACCACATACCCATACTACAAGGTTAAGAGCTCTCATGACTAAAGATGGTCGCTCACGTAGCCACAAGAGTCCATCATACAAAGTGCACAATCACCCATATACAAGCAAGCATATATATATATATATATATATATACATGCATCATGCGCAATGCTATCACACAGAGCGGGAAAATAAATCAGACATTGCCAATGTTTCAACAGTATGGCCCAGCAAGACAAGAAATGTAAAACAGACATTGCCATACCCAAGGAACATTACCCAACCAAGGAGTAGGAAAAGTAAGTGGTACATGGATGAGGTCCCTAATACATGCTTTAGAGAAGAAGGTTAGAGAGAGGGAGAGATAAAACCGCTCTGGAGTGGCTAGGCCCCCTAATCTACTAAACATTGCCCTTTGTGGGGTTGCATCCTCTTGCTTGCATTTTTGCCCTTTTTGCTCGTGCCTAGGAGGTCGCTCCCTTGCTCCAAGCATCCTCACTCCATGCGTGTACATGCAAAGACAAAAGAAACAAGCCAGTAGACAAGAAAAGAAACAAATAGAAGGAAAGCATGCTAAAAGATAGGCTAGCAAAAGATGCCAAACGGGGGCAAACAAGCATGTGAAGCACATGAAGAGAAAAACAAACATGTTATCCAAAAAAAGGGAGTGTCCTAGGAGGGCAAATTTAGGTTTGGATCGAGTGTCCATATTTCCATTGGATTGGAGTACGAACGACACATAGATTCATGCATGAACATGTTGGCAAGCGTGCAAAGAAGTAAAGAAAGCCAAATGGGTGTCGCAATGCAAGCAAGGTAAGCACATTAACATCACATAGAGTGGAGAAGGGTGTATATCAAGCACACCAACACTACGGAGGTGTATCTCACAAGTGGTTACATCTAAACAAACCATAGAATGGACGGATTTAACCACACAAGCACAAGCCCACTGAGGGCACATAGTATGGCAAAGCCTAGATCTAGAGAGGCTAACATGGAGATAATGTATAGAAGCATGCAAGCAAACATAAACATGCAAAGAAAATGATCCAAACCCTTTAATATAGGCCTAGGTGTATGGATGTAGGCCTAGACCATGGGATCTAGATCTACACCCTACTAGAAGGGCCAAAACATAAGAAAGAGAGATATCAAGGGACAAAAGGGGCTAAAGTAGCACATGGCACATAGATACAAGCACATAGGCATGGCACAGAACACATAAACTCATAGATCTAGACATAGGAACATAGATCTAAGCACTAGATCTAATAAAAAACATGGCAAAGAACACATGGGCACGTAAATCTAAGCATAAACATGGAAAGGAGCTAGAAAGCATGTGGATCTAAGCACAAACATTAAACTTAGATATATCCTACCTAAGAAGGCTAGGCTAACAACATCAAAGTGGTAAATCATGGCAAAAGTAAGGAAGCATGCTAGAAAAACTATAAAGACATACTAAGAAGCAAGAACATGCTAAGAAGAGCAATAAAAGCATTTTATTATGCAAAACAAAGCTAGGCAAAGCAATAAAGAGAAAGGGGTGTGGATTGTAGCTAAAAATCTACATCCACACCCCCTAAACCTCAAATCCAAGGTATGGAACCAAGGAGAGGAAGTTTAGGTGCAAGAACACTACCTTGAGGATTGTAGAGAAAAGATGGGAATCCAAGGTGTTTGAAGGTGTTTTGATGTGTTTGGGAGATAAATTAGAGGGAGAAGAGAGAGAATCTACCCAAAACTAACCAAAAATCTCTCTCTCTTTTTTTTTTTGGCAAAATGAGGGGTCTAAAGGCATTTATAGTAAAAAAGTGTCCTTTCGACTTCCAGTGAACCTTGAAAGGCCGCCAACCACCTTGCTGACATCAGTAATTCTAGCCTTTTCCCAGTTCAAATTTGGAAGTGTATTTGAAGGCCTTCCCAGACTTGGATTGAGCTGATCTTAGTGCCCCTGGAAAGATCTCGATGTATAGTTTCTAGAACACTAAAGAAATTGAAAAATCCAACAATCGGATAAAAAGTCATGGCCTCGAGAATCGTGTTAATGCGCTTTTCACAATTTTCTAGATATCTCAACCGTTTTAACTATGATTTCAACCTATGAATAGTCATTAGAAATGAAATTTGATAGTCTTCGCAATGGCACTAGTCCCAACCTGTTTTAACAGCCGGATCAAAATTAGGGTTTCTAGTGCCCTTAAGAGTCAACCTTGTCCAAACTTGGTCAAAGTTGGTGAAAATAAACGACTAGCTCAATTTTGATATAGAAATATGAAATGTCATTTTGGGATGATTTTGACCAACTTTTACTTTTGGTCAACCCAGGGTTGACCAGGAGCATTTTGGTCAATTTGGCCTAAAATGGCACTTCAAGTGTTTCGATACTCGAACAGGTTGTGTCATTTCAATCTACATGTTTTTGCGACCCCTTGGAGAAAAGATAATATTTTTGAAATTTTAGGGGTCGGGCAAGCAAATCGAGAGTAGACAAAATACAATATCTACAGCTATAGTTGGACCACAACACTAAGTTCAACACGTAACCCACCAAGATAGTAGGCTATCATTTGCTCCTCTGTTTCTATAATATTGCATTGAAACATAAGATGATCAAACTCCTTTGTATACTCCTTTATAGAAAGCTCTTTTGGTTTTAAATTATGAAATTTCATAAAATCATCTTATTTATAGTGGTCGGGCAATTATTTTCTCTTGAGCTCTCTTTTCATCTTTTCCTATGTCACAATATGATCTCTTCCTTCATGTTGTCGTTGCCACTTGAGATGATCCTACCAGATTGAAGCATGTTTCTTCAACTTGATAGCATTAATATTTACTTTGTGATTTTCTGGAACATCTTTGAAATCAAAGATTCACTCAACAATAGTTAGCCAATCAATGAAATCATCAGGTTGCATTTTCCCTTCATATTTTGTAATGTCCACCTTCATATCATAACCTCATTGTAAGTTTCTAAGATGACGAGGATGGGGTGGAGTGCTCCCATCGGAGGAATGACTATGAGCATAGTGAAATGGATTCTCCTCTTCATCATTGCTAACAACTTCATATTTTGAATTATGATGTCTAGGACCTTGTCCTTCATTTTCATAAAACTCCAAATGCTCTTGGAGTTGTCTCCTTAAATCATCTATTTTAAAATCTTGATGTTCTTTCTCAAGTATTTCAACATTATTTCCATGTCAATGATGTCTAGCCATTGAACCAAAACTCTGATACTAACTGATATTGGAATTGTATGGGGTAAACCAAACTGATCTGCTAAGGGAGTGAAGGGTGGTTGGAATGTAATATGGTATGATAGTTTGAACCTAACACTTTATAAATAAAAGGGATAAATGACCACCACTCTATAGGATACAAAAACACCACCCAAAGAGATACAGAACCAAAACTTGCCACCCAAGGAATCCACCAAAGGGATAAGAGTTTAAAATAAGAAATCCATCTTTTGAAGCACAAAGCTTTATAATCAAAAAATACACTAAGATTTTATTTAATTTAGCCAAAAGGTTTATATAGGGCTTAGAACAACCTTTTAACCATAAAGGAACGAAAATAGTAATTAAAACATTAACTTAGCATGACCAAAGTCGAACATGATTATTAGGAACTAGAAGCACAATAAAATTTTTGTTTGTTTAGGAGAAATCTATATATATATATATATATATAAGGTGAAGAAGAGAGAAACTCCAATTGGAATTCTAAATTAGAATTCTAATCTATTGTTGTGCCACGTGTAAATGTAAATATGAAATTGGAGTGTAATTTGTAATTCCAATGTGCTTCTTTTTTTTTCCACACCCGTGTATTTTCAGGTTCATCTCCCTTTTTCACATCCACGTATTTTCAGGTTCACCTCCCTTTTCCACACCTACGTAATTTTAGGTTCACCTCCCTTTTCCACATAGAATTTCAAAAGAATCTCTTAGTATCAATGATGTATGTATTTGAATATTTTTGTATCTTATAGAAGAAGAGGTTCTCCAGATATTCTAATTGTACTTGTCTTTACAATTTTCATGGTCCTGGTTTATACTCTGCAAAACAAATTCCAATCATTCCTAAGGTTTAATTACTGCTTTCTTTTATCTGCCTATACTGTCGTTCCTTTTTGTGTAAATTTTTTATTGTTTAATTATATAATTTTGTGGTTTTCCTATGATTAATGTTGTATGTTTATTGTCTTTCATCTGCCTATGCTTTCTTTTCTTTTTGTCAATAATTTTTATTATTTAATTATAAAATTGTTTTGTTTTCCTATCATTGATGTTGCATATTTCTTTTCTTTTTCATAACATGTTATCAACAAGAGTCTCTACCTAATTTTGAAAGGAAGTTGTAATTCCATTATTCTTCAAATATCAAAGATTATATATGTAGTTTTCTCAACTCACTGTAAGTTTTCTTTTAAGGAATTAGTACTTATCCTATTTGTTTGTCTTTACGTTTTATGCTCATAATTTTAGTGATTTTTAATTGATAATTTTTTTTAATGAGATTCACGTTATTCTATTGTTATATATTGTTATGAGATGCACGTTATGAGATTCACATTTAATTGATTAAAATATTTTGTTAAAAATGGTTTGTGATAAAGCAACTTAATCATAATTATATGTACCGTGTATAAATCAACCTTGAATATATATGTCTATGTAGCATTCTTTCATTAGAATTTTGTATGATAAAAATATTTGTTAAAAAATTACATAATACTAAGTTTTATTAAACATGAATAAACTAAGCCTTTTAAACATGACTAAACTCATGATTAATAAATAAATAAATAAAAAACAAAACCAACAGTATCACTTAAATAATAAAATGCAGTATATTAATTTCTATTATTTTATTAAATTATATCTGTTCTCATGCGGTAGCATGGGTTACATACTAGTAAAACATAAAGTCTGATAATCCTAGGAGATAGTAATTAAAGACTATTTGAATTCTTTATCTATACTATTGATAACATGATTCCTTGTTTAGGTTTCAACATTTTGCATACTAAAATACCATTACACATATTCTTAAACTCTCTAAAATGCTCCTATCTTTTAGTTAAATAATTTTAAATAAAAAAGAACAAATTAGTTAAAAGAGTAATTTACTGATCTTGAGTTTTATCCCTTTTTGTTTATCTTCTTCATTCAATCTAAAACTTAGGATACTATTTCTATCTTAATTTTAAATATTATTTTATGTTACTTTATCTCTATCTTAAAAGAGAAAAAAAGATACACTGTTATTTATATATCATTTAAATATTATAACTCTAAACCAAAAAGACAAATAAATAACTAAGAGCACAGTTACACAAGTCATAAGTTTAGTTAATAATATAAAATATTCAAAATCATAGGTTGTATCTTATTCTACTCTACAGGAATAAGTGGAATAAGTATTTGTAGGGCGGGAGTAGCAAGGATAGGGCTACACACTACGGGGTTGTGAGGAGCCAGGGATAGGGCTACACACTCCGGTGTCGTCAGGTGGTGCTATTAGGCAGCGATAGAGGGTGTGGGTGTGTGGCTGTGGGTGTGCTATAAACGAGTGGCCGACCTTTCAAATCTAATTTGTGCATTTTGTCATTTTCCCCCCTCTTCGGATTGGATCTCCTCAACCCCAGACTGTCTCTCTCTCCATAAACAAAAAGAAATCCTAAAACCCACAAAAAAGAAGCCATGATGATGTCCTTTTTACTCCAAGAAGAAGACACAGGCAGGGGTAGGCATGGCGGGCATGGCCAAGGCACTAACACTCTCATTCTCTTCTTCTAGTTCTCGTAATCTTATTCTTTGGCCTCACCACCGCCTTCCAATCCCTAATTGGAGTTGGAGACACAAACGCACTCCTACTATGGCCATGGCCAAAGTGGTCCCAGCCGTAATTGTGGGCAGTGGACGAGTGGGAAGGGCATTGCAGGAAATGGGCAACGGTCAGGATTTGGTGGTTAAGAGAGGACAGTCCGTGCCTCTTGATTTCGTGGGACCCATCTTGGTCTGCACTAGGAATGATGATCTTGACGCCGTTCTTCAAGCCACTCCTCCCTCCAGATGGAACGGTAGCTAATTACTTAATTTCAAATTATAAATTTTTTTTTTGCCATTCAATCTCAATCTCAATCTCAATCTCAAATCAAAATGTAGCGCAGATTTAGTATTTTTCCAGAACGGAATGCTGGAGCCATGGCTTAATAGTAAAGGTCTAAGCGATGCGGAGCAAGTGTTAGCCTATTTTGCGGTTTCAAAGCTTGGAGAAACCCCTGTGGATGGGAAGACTGATACCAATCCTGAAGGACTAACTGCAGCTTATGGCAAGTGGGCCCCTGCTGTTGCTGCAAGGTTGCATGCTGCTGCCCTTTCTTGCAAGGTAACACCAAACCCAACTATCCTTTTTCAGTTTCACCCATAAATTAATTTTTTAATGTTTTAACATCACACACACTCGCTTAAATACTGTTCTCCAATTAAATTCAGACACCTCGTTGCATTGACCAATGAATATGCAAATATTGTTAGGACATTTAAATTCAATGCAACTATGTGTTTAGATTTAGTTGAGTAACCTGATGCACTGCATCTATATCTATGCTACTGTACATATTGCCTGACAGGAGAAAGAGTACTCTATTCAATACAAGCTTGTGTAATGTGTAATGTGTAATGTAACTTAAGCTAGGTTCTGGACAAGGAAGCGTTTCAAAAGCAGATGTTGGAAAAGCTGATATGGATATCAGCATTCATGCTTGTGGGAGCTCGTCATCCAGGGGCCACTGTTGGTGTTGTGGAGAAGGAGTACCGCTCTGAAGTATGTTACCTTTGTGAATAACATTTTTCCCCCCTCTGAGTTCCACTGCAAATTAATTAGTGTTGTCTATTAGACTTTTGGGCTGGAAATATGAGAAATAAAGTTAGACTAAATTAGCTACATATCATTTTTATTTGCAACTATTACTAGATTTTGGAGCTTCATAAAGAATATGTTGGAATGTGGGCTTTGGGATTCTGATTTCTTGCTTTATCTACTTCTTCCTTTGCCTCTCTATCCCTTACAGCTGCAGGCGGTGAACTAGGGTTTTGCCCTGATCTGCCATTAATTTATTTTTAAACATAATTCCATATTTTCTTTGTTTTTTCAGTGACCTTTTTGTTCAATTGTGTGCCCTCTTCTTTCTTAGACGGTAGTATCTAAGCTCAACAATTTAATGATATGCGAAAAATATACAAACACCCACTGTGGTGTGTCCTTAAAACATGAAACCGTAGTTTTGAATGTAATACCATCCCCCTTTGTTATTGTTTTATGCATAAACCATTAAACATCTCTTTATATGAATTGTAAGTTGCTCATGTGACAACACGACCATATTTAGTGCTGCATTTTCACATAAAACAATACCACAAGATTGTTTTTGTTTTGGTTTGGTTTTTTTAAGTGTTACAAATTTAACGATTTACCCATAAGACAACTAAATGAGGGTTAAGTGTTACACACTTACACTCACAACCTCAACTGGGCTCCATGTTTGGAAATCAGAGAGGTTTTTTGTATCTTTCCCTAATGATATTATTAAAAAAGAGACGCATATGGGGAGTCAAGGCTCATTGTATTTATTATCTTTAAAATGATTTGATATAATTAATTCATTTCAGTTTATGATCATATGAGGCATGACTCAGCAAATTGTGTAATCACATAATTGGATTACGAAAGTAGACAAAACCCTGATCTCAAACTCTTTCTTGAATAATTTATGTATAACATCTAGGTCTTTCCTTTGTTTGCAATGACTGACATTATATGTCTTGCAAGAAGCAGTATTTCTTTAAACATATATTCGATCCATATAAATTGTTGACTTTAACATTCACTGGGCGGTAAAATGATTGTTTTGGTGAGGCCAAAGTTGAATAGAATTGTTAATCATTCTCATTAGAAATGAGTACGAGAATTGTGTGCTCAAACACCATTAATCAACTCTATTCCAAATAAACCATAATGGTTGCTTTCATTTTCCAGTTTTTTTTTTTTCACATTTCTATATAAGCCTTCTTGGTTACTGGGAAGATGACCTTCTGAACACTAAATATAGGTTTGTAGAAGAATTTATTAGTCCTATTTTATAAACAAGACTTCTTAGTGGTATCAGGGGGTTGAGTTCAGTGGAAATTGGGCTTTCTGTTTAGTTCATCTAATTCATTCCATTTTCAACAATCTTGATGGATTTAGGTTGCATAGTTTAAGAACTTAATTTCCCCCTTTGTCAAGGAGTAGGGATTGAATCAGGTTTTCTAGTTTTCCTCCAACTAAACTGGTTGATATTGTTTGGAATCTTTGGATTGGGCTTATTTGTTGCTTCTCTTCCCAGTGATATGATAAAATTGAAATACCCTAAATTGTGTGGAGTTGATTGGATTGGATTGGATTAAATTGGATTGTTTGAGTGTGTGTTGTGCGGGCGTGTGTTGAGTCCTATATTGGCTGTGTATTAGGTGGATCTTGGGTTTGTAAGTAATTATGAGGAGTCATTGTAACTAAAGTAGTCAAGATTGAAATCCTACGTAGGATTGATGAGAGGATTAGTTGATTGGATCAAACTGTAAGATTTTACTTTTCATAAAAATAGATATTGAGAAATCATTACTAATGATAATATATGTTAAAGAATCATAAGAAAAAGAAAAGAAAAGTAAATGTGACACAAATTACGCATAAAAGGTACTTACTACTTAATACAACTTGATCGCTAGGGTTGGAGAATCCTAATCTCACCATAGAAAGATATAATTATAAATAATCGTAATAACTTTAATGGGTGTCGATTCCGTTGCTTAGAGGCTATTTAAATGATCCTACACCGATCCAAATTGATTCTATGGGGTAGGATCGTAGGGATTCTATGGTGGATTTTACATTCCATCATTCAGGATTGGGATCCCAAGTCAATCCTACCCTATGAAATATTCTACACCAATTTGGGTTGTTTTTATGGGGTAGAATCCTAGGATCTTAGGAGTCTAAGATCTAAGATCGAGATTCTGATAGCCATGATTATAATTTGACTAATCTTTTTAGGGTATAAGCATAGATATGGATAGTGATTTCCTCGGGTCAGGTCACTTGGGGGCACTGCAGCACATGTGCCCCTAACAAGGATGTTAGGAATTTAAGTAGGGGAGATTTTAATAACTTGACTAGTCTTTTTGGGGTTATTTAACAAGATTAAAATATCGTTTAGCAAGGAAAAAGAAAATACTGAATTGTAATATGTATGGTGCTTTTTCACCCTGAATCTATCACATTAAACTATATACTTGAAAGGATCTCTCATGTCAATTGCACCAAAGTTGGTCAATGAATGGAATATAATGAATTTAATCTGCTTTGAGTTTGAGGTACTGTGTGAAATTAAGCATGGAATGTATAGCCTTGTGGAGGAAATGCCAAATTCAAATTGGTTATGGGTTGAGAACCGGAATTAGCTCAATACTTGACCATCATCATTTATGCTTTTAGGTCTCTAGCCTTATAGTAGAACTCGCTTCTGCAGCAGCTGCAGAGAAAGGTTTAGTATTTGATGAGGCTATGGAGGATAGATTATGTGCGTACTCCCGAGCTGTTGCCCATTTTCCTACGGCAATTAAAGAGGTAAAAGATACAATTTACAGATATTATTAATATGTCTGATTCATGAACTTAAATCTGTTTCTCATTGTTAAATTTTCTTGATGCTTGTAGTTCAAGTGGAGGAATGGTTGGTTCTACTCGCTCTCAGAGAAGGCAATTGCACAAGGAAAACCTGATCCATGTTGCCTTCATACAGCGTGGTTGAAGGAATTGAAAATTGTCTAGAAAATGGAACTCTGAATGTTACATCGGATACCCACGCTTATAGTTCTCTTGTAATGGTTGTTGGTGCTTTTTTGATACTTGTTATGATCGAGGTACGTTCCACACTGGAATTTTCTGATTTATACTGCTATTGTATAATAAAAAAGAATCAAATTAAGGGAGAAAAAACAAAGAAAATTAATAATAGATGAATTATGGGTTACTGAGGCTCTCATGCCATTCAATTGCAAGGATTTCGATGGCAAATGTGTCCCGCCCTACTTGACCCATCCCTCTCAGCTTCGCCTCGCGCGGATTTTCCTTTCCCTGCAAAGGTAGTGGGGCGGAGTTGGGACAAGATTTTAGTCCTGCATTATGAGATAGGGCAATGATGGGTTTATACTTTTTAGACCTATCCCCTACCCTTTCTCACATTAATAAGGGTTAAATTGTAAATTTTTCATATCCAACTATTTAAACAAATATATCATTAACTTATTTTATTTTACCCAATGTGATTCTCTACATCTTTTTTCCCTCTAGCAAAGTTGGAAATAAGGTACCAATTTTAACTTCTTTTTATTTTCTTTATTAGAAATAAATTTATCTACTATTGAATAATTGATTCCATTCAAAGTCTTTCTCAACATAGTTTTCATCATTAAAATAATAAATTTTTTCTATTTTTTTTAGTTACGGGTTTTATATTTGAGTTTTGACCTAATGTATTTCAGTACATGTTTAATTAGCAACTAAATACCAAAATATTTATCAAAACATATGGAAAATATTTTCCAAGTTCTAAGTTCTAAGTTTGAAATTCAAAATAAGTTAGCAAATGGAAACCAGCCAACTACAATATGAAACCAAAAGCAAAATGAATATTAAGGTGAAGTGAACATTTAATTATTCCCATTCTAAGATTTTTATAACCATTGTCTTAAATTTTTAATCATCATTCATTTTATCATCTATTTAAATATTATATATTTGTATGCTAGAGCTGCAAAAGATATCAAGATACAATTTTATACTCAACTATTCAAGTTATAGCAACAATTAGAAAGCATGCTAAAAAAATCAATCAATGAATATACACATGCAAGCATAACTAATAAAATTATATATATAAAAAAATATTTTAGTAATATTAGAACACAAATTAGTATATTGATCAAATAAATTTAACAACATTACACCTTGAAAGGCAGCAAATCCAAAATCAAATACTTCATTTAAAAATGATGAAGTATTCCTTCATTTTAATTACAAGTGAACTAGAAATTAAAAAAAATTTGCTTAGATTAACATGATTTTATAAAATAAAAAATAAAAAGTCATACCATCACAATATGAAAAAATAAAAACCCTTAAAGTTTTATCAAAACAAAAAATTTATTCCATAAAAAAACCAAAAATTTATGTTTTTGGTAGGATCAATAGGATCTTATACGATTCTACGTACAATCTTACCATTTTTACAATCCAAGTGCAATTCTAAATGTTTTGGTGAGGTAGGATCATAAAATTGTGAGATCCTACGAACTAGATCACGATTTTGATAACCATGGGTATGGGTTTATATATATATGTATGTATGTATGTATATGTATGTTACAAAAATGGGAAAAACATATGTTTGTATCGCATATAAAACATATACAGTGGAAAAACATTGGATCTACTTCATTTGCAATTGTTAATATGTATTATGTAAATTTCAGAATTTAAGAGCTTACTTTGACGCGGCAAAATTGAAAACCAAATATTAAAAGTACTTGAAAACATTTTTAATCTTCATTTCAATTCAATTATATGCCCAAAAAGTGTAGTCTCTCAATCAATTTCCAATAAGAGAATAAAAGAGTGGATTACGCTTACACACACACCATTTCATTCCAAACAAGTGTATATTATAAAATTTTGTATATTTCTCTCTTTATATTTAACTGATTATTTAATTAGGCTACCCTTTTGGGCCATTCCAATTGGGTTTTACTATGCGGCGTGGACCAATAGGCCTTAGGCTTTTTTGTTAACTCTTGACAAGTCCAAATTTATTATTAATTATATTTAATACCACTAAATAAATTATAATTGCACTCTAGCCTTATTAATAAATTATATTCCAAGATTTTATTATACATGCAACCCCTTCATAAAATATTCATTGTAATACGAAGTCATGAATGTAGACAACCATTTTAAAAATTACTACATCTTAATCCTTGAGTACCAGTTTAATCCTTGAGTACCAGTTTAATCCTTTAAGTTATTCATCATATATTTATGAAATCCAATTTCATAAATATATAATTTAGTAACTTCTTACTAAAGTGGTTAGGCCTAACACTCTGAATAATCAAACCCATTAAACTTATCAAAACAACTTACATTTCATAATCAGATTCAGTATTCTCTCACTATTAAAAGTAGATGTAAATAAAAGTCATGGGATTTATTATTCATTTGACAGTCGTTAAGAGAATAATAAATCTCACAGTGATCCAATTTAATATGGCTTAACTCTTAAAACAAATCAACTAGAAGTCTCCACTTCCATGATCACAAAAAATCATCTTAGTTGATATGTTATAATCTTTGCAGATGAAATGTCTAATTTCATCAACGATTACGAACTAAAATTCTAAGTTTACAAAGAACTTGTGATTTATATCTTTCATGCATTTCATGGACTATATGATAATGTCCAAATATTCATTTTACCATTATTTTAGATAATAATAAAACAATTTTATTAATTACAACATTCAGTCATACTCAATGTCATACATAGCATTGTACAATAGGATTTAAGAGCATTAATTCTAACCAAAAAAAAAAAGAAGAAGTAATTCTAGATTAGTTTCTAGAAAGAGATAAAAATTTTAATAAAGAAATAAAGACAAAGTAAAAAGATGTTATAAAAAAATTAAAGACTAAAAAATGCACTAGGTATTATTAAAAAACAAACAAAATTTTCATGAAATTTAACTCACTGTACCTATTGGTGTGTTAGGTTTTGTATCTTGAAGCATTTCTAATGGGATAAATTTATTTGTAATTTCTAGTATATTTTTATTAATGAAACATGTAATTTTATTTAAAAAAATCATAATAGTTATAGGATAAATTAACAAGAAATAGAGTTTTACAGGGTGGGGCGGGGCTTCGCGAAGCCCTAAAGGGTGGGGATGGGGCAAGAAAATTTTCCTAGTCATGCGGGACTAGACAAGGACAAGTAAGACAAAACCATGCAAGGTGGGGGTGAAGATTTCATCCTTCAGCCTCGCCTCGCCTTATTGCCATCTTTATACGACATGGTTAAATTGCGGCGAGTGTGAGAGCTAATCCATATTGACAATAATAGGACAACAACGAGCAAATCAAGTATGTAGGGGAGGTGTAACCAAATAAGAAAGCATGGTTTATACAAATTTTTTTTTTTTGAAAAAACTTATTAGGATCAAATTCAAATTGTATTATTTCTCCAACTACTAAAAAATATATAAAACCCACCAAATTGCAGGCAATTATGAGATGCAGCATGCGATTTCTTAGTTATAGATTTAAAACTAAATACTCTTGAAACTCTAAGATCTACCTTATTCCATCCAGGAGATCTAATCGTTACGAAAAAAGAAAGTAATTTTTGAAGAATATTCAAATCTAATCTTTTAATGATAAAAATAATAAAGGTATGGAGTAAAGAAATTTCAATCTGGTTTTTGAAAGAATGACTGAGTTTTTATAGAAAATTCTAGATTTGATTTTGGGTAAAAACAAGGAATTTATGAGGAAATTCCAAATCTGGTTTTATGTATTGAAACAAGGAATTTTATGAGAAAATTTTAGATCTGGTTATATGTTTAAAAGAATCAATGAAATTTAGGATAAAATTTCAAATCTGGTTTCATGTTTAAAAGGATGAATGAGATTTAGGATAAAATTTCATATTTGGGTTTATGTATTGAGAAAGCAAAGGATTTTTTTTTTTTAGAAAATCTCATGTTTGGTTTTTGGTGTTAAAAAAATAAAATAGGAAGTTTTTTAATCATGTAAAAATTAAATTTGATGATGCACAAAATCTTTAATGAGTCAAGTGTCTATATGCGCAATGATTGCAGGTACCTGAAGAACAAAAGGTGAAGAACGTATAGAGAGCACTGGTGGGGTTTTGGCTAAAGAACATCTGAAGGTTAAGCCAGTAATTGAAGGATCTCTAATAACTCTAAAGTATGAGAGCTAGGAAATTCATGTACCTTAGAGAAGAGGAGGCTTCGTGCTTATATAATGATATAAAGCTGACCAGGTGTAGACACCTCATTTTGTACTTGAATAATAAACTTTAGTCCCCGACCCAATGATGAGCTCGACATGTCTACAAAGTAGGGGTGTCCAAGGGTTGATTCGAGTCAGGTTTGTGCCCAACCCGTAACCAACCCACTCATATCGGGTGGATGGTTGAACGATCTGCGGCCAACCGTGGACAACCTTGAGTCGAGTTGGATCAGTCTTTGGTGGAAGACGGTTGGGTTAGTCGGCCTCGGAACTGAATTACAACCATTGGGTCTTTTTAGGATCGAAGCTTAAAACCATCACATCAAGCCCAAATTTGAGCGAAAACTTCATCTCATCGCCAAATCTAATTAAAAAAAAACTAAATCTTCACCAGACCTAACCAAAAACTACCAAACCTTTACCAAAATATTGTTGAATCTAAACGGATCTAGGTAAAAGTAGCCTTCTTTCATGGCAGAGACCCACTAAACGAATCTAAACGGATCTAGTTGGTTAGATCGGGTTCATTGGGTTTTGGAGAATAAAACCCACTATCCGAGCCGTCTTAGTTTGGTGGTAGAGACCCGTCGCTGACCATCGTTGGTATCGGGTCAGCCTAGGCAGTTTGGGCAGGTGGGCCAGTTTCCAAGTTCTAGTGGATGCCCCTACTACAAAGGGTAATTGAAGTTATTTTGATAGTTTGGAAATAATCACAACTCAAAAGTGCTTAAATTCCTTTGAAACCGATGCTGAAAATGACATTTTCTCACTGTTTTAACCATAACTTTTGATCCATAAAGAATGTTTTAGTGAGGTTTGTTTCATTAAAAAGTAGACATACTAGGCTTTAATTTGAACATAAATTTGGCTTAATTTAGATTTGAATTGAGTGAGTTATGACTGTTTGAAGTTGGGCCAACTGTATAATCAAAATTAGGGTTTTAGGGAAGCATTCGTACACATGCCCTGAACATGCGTATGTAGGCTCATTCCCAAACCTTCAAAACTTGAGTTTTGGGCCCCCAAATCGTCATTCTTTGATGGGGCTCAGCCTTTAGTCCCTTAGGAACGTCCAAAATCATCTAAATGAGTCTAAAAACCCCTAGTTTGGGCATATAAATACAAACTTATGCCTCCAAAATCAAACCCTAGCTAGAGAGAATGTCTTTTTCACTAAACTCTTCCAAGAACATCTTCTCACTTTGGATCTTCTGAGAAACTTTTAATTGAATCTTTTTCATAGAGAGAACGTCTCATTCCAAGAAACGTTTTTTAAACATTCTTTCTAAAGATTTTCAAGAACATCTTTTTTATTTTGAGTTGTGATTACTTTTAACCTATTGAATCCTATGATTTCCTTGATATCTCATTGAATCTTGTTGTATAGGCACTAAGGCGTAGGTTAAATATCAACCAAGTTGTGTTCCATAAGCTAAGTGAGTCTCTTTCCATGGCTCTTCCTTAATTTGGGTTTTTATAACTTGTGATCTTGTTATTCTATCTTTGATTTATATGTTATGCATGCTTAGAAGTTTGTTTTTGATTTGTTTTATTTAATATATTGTGCTATTTTCAGTCCTAATTGAAGAGTTAAATGATTGGATATATTGATGAACATGTTTTGATGTTTTAAGTGTTTTTCTTGATTGTTGTTAGATCCAATGCATGTTTAGGAATAGATTTTGTTTTCTATTTCTTCATTTTGTTGACCTTTGATATATATGTTGTTAGTTTAGGGTTTAAAGTTATATATATTAGAAGCATCTTTACTAGATCACGTGTTCGGAGTTTAGATATAGACACCCAGCCCCAGCCAATCCGTAGGTCAACCTCCACTCATTGTATTCCAAATTCTAATCCCATCAAAGAGTCCTCTAATTGATTAGTCTAAATGCACACATGCACTAATATGCATCTAACATCCAAACATGGCATATGTCCCACACTCATCCATAACATAAAACCGTACCATTCATCTAACAAGATTTGTGCATTCATCCAAGGGCAACAAGCATAACAAGATAGAAACATATCACAAAGACAACCCGGCTGAAACAAATCAATCATCATATGCATATTCAATTGCCAAGGTATCAAGACATTCATCATGTTTATCCATCATAATCAATCAACTCATGTTCAAGTAATCAAATGCATGTACATATGATTTATGCATGACTTACCTCGTTGCATCACAGCACCTATGCATTAATGCATGTTTAAGTTCTCATGAATGTTCATGTTGATCATCAAAGCATATAAACATTATTTTATTAATCTAAAAATTAAACAAGTAAAATATATTATTTTGCTGACTTTAAACCTAAACATGTGAAAACTAAACTCAACAAGACCTAAACAAAGGATTAAAACAAAGCAAAACAAATAAAATAGTAAGACCCCTAAACCTGGATTTCTGGGCATGAGCATGTGTGCTCATACATGAAGAATGCATATGCACACATGAAGCATGGGCATACATACACACTTAGCAACACAGTTTTAAAGTTGCAACAAAACAACAATCAAACGAAACCTAGCATATTACAAATACTACATCCCATAAAACATTTATATCTTTTATCATCTCTATACTTCTTAATAGATATCAAACACTCACACCAAAGCCCTTCTTATGGAAGGCACAAACATATCTTACAAAAACCCTTCTCCTAGAAGGCACAAATCTATCTACAAAAGCCCTTCTAATGGAAGGCAATGCTATTCACAACTTCACAATAACTAAAAGAGCATTATCAAGGGATAATTCACTTAAGTGCATGATAAAGGGGACAAACTTAACCAGCCTCCACACACAGCAAGACAAACTCTCTCTCCTTCAGTTGCACCCATTTTTCCCCTTCAATCTTGAATTATCAAGGCATACAGTCTCTCCACCATTGGAGCCATTCTGTTGGAATACTATCAACTCACTGATACTATACAGTTGGAGCTACAAACCATACAAGGATAAGTGACTATGTGTCCATATCTCTAAATTTATATTATTAAATACATGATTACTTCACCTTTAAATACAAATTACTTTAATATTACATTACTGCTTCACTAGTGTTTCACTAATAAACATGTATACTAATAAATTGATAAAAAATTGTTGGGCATATATTATTTGAACATAAACAACTGTTGGAAATATAACACTTAATTAATTATTCTCTAATATTGGATATCACCCAATATTCATTATTCAATCAAAATATTTCACTAAATACATATTACATTATTTCAACTACTATTACAATTATTAATCAAAGCAATTATACCAAACACATATTATTTATTTATTCAACCATTACCATGATTCTTAGACTTTGGGGTTTACCCATTTTTTAGGCATAAAACTACACCAAAAGCCATCAGACTACATGGCCAAATGTTGAGCTCTAGACGCAACTCCCCAAACATACTCGAGTCTAGCAAGGTCACCCCTCCAATGGACAACACATGGAAACGCAACACAAAGCGACCCCTACACTCTCTAACAATCCTCGTGGAGTCTCCAAGTTATGGACGCTCAGTTCTAATCCCCTGCCCGCTTTGGGAGGTGTATTGTCGTTTGTCGCACATTGGGTCCTTGGTGACGTGACTCGTGTGTGATTGTGTATCTAGAGTGGGGTGTGTGAGGGTGAGTCCTTTTTTCTTATTTTTATTTTAGAGTAGCCACCAACCATTAGTTTGTATTAGGTGTAGTTGGTCACCTAGATTTTTAATTTATTTTTAGTTACTTAATTAACTAAACCAAATTTTAAAGGTTCTTTAATTGAGGTAAACCAAAAGTCTTTGAACCAAAAATATAAGACTTGGAAGTTTGGTTGCGTGTGGGGAAGGTGTTAAGCTCCCCACAATGCCTATCCAAAGATAGTACCTCGTATTAATTAAACCTCAATTTTTTTTCTTTTTTGTAAAGAAATTGGATACTTGACATTTTAATTTTTGAAAAGGTTTTTACAAACAATATACATATATATACATGTGAGTAAATATTTATGTAATAATTATCATGTGAATAATAACTCCATCAAAATATACAATCAAAGCATGTAAAGTATATACATAAGTAACATGTGAAAAAGCATGCAAGTATACTATACAGTAATATGTGAATATTTATTTATATATATAACTAGCATGTGAATGCTAAAGCTATACCAAAAAAGAAAAAACTATGAAATGAAAAGAGAGGGTTGGAAGTATAGAATTTAGTTGTCATCCACCATTTTCTCATCTTGTATTCATGCAAAAAGAATGACAAAAAGCAAGCTGTTAGTGCCAAATTTATTAGGAACAATTTACGTGTAGACACTCAATTTTGCACCCATAATTTAACCTTGGAATGTGACCAAAATAATCATTCTAAGTACCCAAAAATCATGATTGCATTTCATGCATTAAATCATTCATCACATAACATAAAAATGATCTTGAGATTCTAATGAACACGATGATATGCCTGGTTCCCAAAACGAACCGTCGGATTGAAAGATATCATAAGATTAAGTTTTCATAGTTTGCATACATTCATTTGGGTGGAACTGGTCACATGTGATTAATTGAAATTAATTTTGATTGGTGGATAATTAAAATTAATTAAATAAATTTTTGTGAGTGGTTATTGATTCGATTAAAAATAAGTTTGGCTGTAGGGGAATAAAATGAATAATCTGATAATGTTGAAATTGAATTGATAATTAATTTTTTAAGATAATTATCTCTGAGATAATTATTTTTAATAATTTAATTAACAATTTAAAATGGATTTTATGGAGAATACAAGTTCAATATACGTCCAAGTATGATTCCTGGCTTAGAAAAATGCCCAAAAATGAGTCTAAAACGCACAAGAAAATGAAACTAGGTGAAGTGCTAAGGAGTGCCAGTCGGCACTTCCACAGTGTCAATTCACACAAATTCCAAATTGGGCCTAGATACATTTGGTTCAAGTTTAGACCCATCATATTCAATTTTTAAGAGCTAAAACATGGCCCAATTTATATCTGTTGTTTTTCTAAGCAACCCTAACCTATTTTTTAAGCAGATATACCTCTATGAATAGAGAAGAAAACCCAACATTCAGCACACCTAATCCCTAACCTTTGACACTGACTTCCCCTTACGTTAAAGAAATTCTGGAAACTTTGCTTTAGGAATTTCTTTTTTGTTAAGTGATCTTACTTTAGATCTTAGAGAGATTTTTCTCTGATCTCTAAAATAATCCCCCCTCAAAGAATAAATTCATGCAAGAAAGTTCTTAGTCTATAAGTCCTCTTCATTCTATATTTTATAATTTACATGTTTGCATATTTTATAATTTACATGTCTTCCTTTCATATTGTATAACTAATATTCATATGTTCACATGATTCATGCATAATAAATCTAACATAGTTATGAAGTCTCCATTATGAATCTACAACTCTTTCATCGAATCTCATGTTTTTCATCATAATTAAAACAAATCTGAAATTTTCTATTAAGGGTCTGTTTGGATAGAACTTATTGCTGAAAACTGAAAATATTATAGCAAAATAATTTTTAAATGTGTGAATAGTACCGTAGGATCGATTTTTAATGAAAAAGTTGCTAAAAAGTGAAGTTTGTAAGTCCGTGAACAGGGCACGAATGCACTTTCATGGAAGGAAAAGTCAACAACTGCGGCTACTATTCATGAACAGTGCATGAATAAGAGCCGCAACTAAAAAGTTGTCGTGCAAAAAAAAAAAAAAAAAAAAAAAAAGTAGAAAACGCGCGTTTGAAAACGCAACTTGTATTTAAACGAATACTAAATCTCATGCTTTCTTTAATAATAAAAGATGGTCTTGATTTTTTCTATTATCTCATGTTTTTAATCATAATAAAAAACAAATCTGGATTTTTCTATCATATCTCATCTTTTCTTTCAAAATAAAATTGGATTTAGATTTTTCTATCAAACCTTATGTTTTCTACAATGATTAAAAAAAAAATGGATCTGAAATTTTCTATTAAACCTCACGTTTTTCTCTCATAATAAAAACAGATCTGGACTTTTCCTTTCAATCTGCTGTTTTTCTTTCTAAATAAAAACATATCTAGATTTTTCTCTACAAGTCTCTATGTCCTAATAAAAAATAGATCTAAAATAATTTTTTTTTTCAAAGTTTCCTTTTGTTTTAAAGAGAGTAAATTCATAAAGCTCACTTCATGACTTTATTTTAGATCTATCATTCAAACACATGTTGCATCTCACCATTGTATGTTAATGGGTACCTAATGATCATTTGAAGTCTAAAAGATTAGATTATGTCTGGGCAGAATGGGTGCCTAACACCTTCTTATTCTGTAACCTAGCCCCTAAACCATAGATTTTTGTTCATAAAATACTGCTTTGTCTTTTCTTTTGATCAATTGTAACTAGGAAACAAAGCCTTTTAACTTTTTTTCTACTAGATTGTAAGCTAGGAAACAAAGCAATGTATAGTTTTTTTTATCGAATTGTAATTCATTCAAGTTAATGAGGATTTTTATTATTAAGATATTTTATACTCTTTTATAGGTTTTTTTTATTTTTTTATAATTAAAAATAAGTGGCAACTCCACATAATCCCAAAGGAGAGGTGCTGATACTTTCTCCTTTGATTTGAGAGCACGTATAAGGGAAAATTTCCAATCTCTCATAGTATGCTTATGGGAGGTTCAAAGACTCAAGAGCGAATCTTGAACACAAATCTACAATCTACCACTATTCTAAGAAAAAAGGCTTAAAAAGAAGGGGTTATAATGTTACGGTTATCATTTTAAAAAAGAACTTTTTTTTTTTTTTTTTTCTGGGAAAAAAAAAGCAATTTTTACATGGTAAACGGGCTCATGAAAAACATATTCTTTTTTGAAAGAACGTATTTTAAAAGAAACACATCAAAAACAACATTTTTTTAGAAAAAAGACATTTTTGAAAACACTTTGGAGAACGTTTTTAAAACAAATTTGAAAACACTTTTTTTTTAAAATTTATTTTAAAGTTTCGGCCCTCCTTAAATAAACAGATTTTAGTTCCATTTGAAAACAGATTTTCTTAAAAAAAAAAAAAAAAAAAAGAAGGTTTTTTAATACAGTAAAGAAAACAATTTTTATACAGTGCAGAAAACAGTTTTTATACAATGCAGAAAACAGTTTTTATTCAGTGCAAAAAACAGTAAAAACAGTTTTTGTAGTGCAGAAAAACAGTTTTTATAGTGCAGAAAAACAGTTTCGAAGACAATTTTTTTCTACTTTATTAAAAAGTTTTTTAATTAGGAAAAGATATTAAAAAGAGTTTTGAAAAACACTTTTTCGTTTCAAAGGGTTCTTCCTAAAAAAGTTATTCTTTTGAAAGCACTTTTGAAAAAGCATTTGAAGAAAAACATTTTTGAAAGCACTTTGAAAAAACGTTTTGAAAACAAATGTATCATTATTTTTAGGGTTTCGGGTTTACCTTTAGATTTTATAAAACAAAAACTCGGATTTGTGTTAAAACATAAGAGCTGTTCAAACTCCAAATTAAAAATTACGGCTCAGTTGATTTTACTTTACTTAAACTAAGTGCGGAATAGAGTAAATACGAGCGAACAAACAATAAAACTATTCTAAGCCATATTCATCATATACAGCAGTAAAATGAAAACTAAAAGAGTGGGGAAGAGAGATGCAAACACAAGATAACATGCCGATTTGTTATCAAAGAGGAAACAGAAGAACTCGGCGAAAAACCTCTTCACTGCCCTCCAACCGGTAAATCGATCCACTAAACAATAAGTTGAGATACATGAATAGCAAGAGACCCTCCAAGCCTAATCTACCCAATTCACTCAAGCCTTCCAAGCTCCTACTCCACAAAGGATTGTGTAGAGGATTGTGGGTACAACTATCTCTAACTCTCAAGTATGTATGCTAGGGTTTTCTTTCTGAAAAGCATTCCGTACAACATATGGGTAATGTGGGTATATATAGTATGGATGAAGACATGCTGGAGTAGATAGGCCAAAATAGAAAAATAGAATGTTTCGCAGGTATTTTGCGGGAAGGCCTTACCCGCCAACTACTCGCGAAAACCAACTATCACCAGTTGTCATAACTTTTCGCATTCCAATCATGTGCTCTACACATGGCTCACTTTGTGGGAAATTTACTTGCGAAATACCCGCAAAATCCACTATTTCTTCAATGCAAGCTTGAGTCTTCACACTCTCTTTTACACACAACCCATACAATGAAATCCCACATAAAATACAGGGTAAACATGATTGAACAAACTTACAATAAAATTTGGCACTGAATTAAAGCCAACACAAAATAGTTGTAAATAACAACTTTACAATCTCCCCTTTTGGCTATTCCGTGACAAAACTCCTAAAACAGACTTTAGACTTAAACGTGAGTTTGTGAACAGTGGTAAAACTCACTCACACCTAATCTAGAAGCTGTGAAACAATTGCACGTATACACTTGCATCCTGAAACACTTGCACACAAACAAAATTTTCAATAAGCTTATGACAAGTTGAATACATGGTACGTATAGGAACAAGTAAAATGCAATCAAGGTAATAAACAATATATAAACTATGAAGTATACTTAATCGTATAGGAACAGTCATTAAAGAATGACTACAATGAACATTTAACTAGTAAATGATCATCCGGGTACGCAATGCAATTAAGTACAATGCAAAAATCAATTGCATGTCCAAAACACACAACCAATGCAAAACACCAAAGTATTTGCAATAAGGATATAAGATCCAACAAGGGTACAAGTGTGTAGTACTAAAGATAATGTATGCATTAATCTAAAAGTACTTTAAAATGCTACAAAGCAGGATACATAAAACAAAGTACTAAATATAAACTAAAGTTTTAAACTAGAATACTTTAAAGCTTTAAAAGAAAGCAATGTAAAAATCTAAGGGTTATAAAAACTATAGAGGTACAAGAAAGTAGACTACTAAAACCAAAAGTAAACTGCTGAACCACCAAAATAAACCAATGTCTATGCTATGCTCCCCCTTAAACTAAGTAGCTCGCCCTCAAACTACTCCCCCTTTTTGACCGAAATGGCCAAAGAGGTTAGAACTCGTCAGATTTTGATTCGGAGCCCTTTTGATACTGCTGTTGCTCCATCATTTTGTCATCAATCTGAGATGATAGTTTAGTAATCTAGCCTTCAACATATATGAACTGATCTAAGGTGTGCTGCACATGGGATTCTAGCATACCATACATCTGCTCAACCCTTGCAATGAGACATTCAAGGCGATTGGGTCCTTATGCTTGTGCTTGGGAGGATGGCTGTGCAGAGCCCTCCGGGGCTGATGTGAACCTATTAATCTCCTCTTTTGTGTCCCTACCTTCTTCCTCAACATCATTCCTTGGGATTTGAGAAATGCCGGTTTTTGGTCCGGTGATATGAGCTTTGCTTTGGGTCATTGTTGGAGCACCAATCGGAGAGTCTCTTTGCACCAAGGTAAGATTACTTGGAAACTTCAGCCTTGTCTTTGCAATGAGAGCCATGATGAGACTTGGGAATGGGAAGACGGTTCTCGAATTCCTCTTGGTGATGGCTTTGGTCAAGAGGTAGTATATGTGACCGCATATGTCGATCTCCTTATGTGCGAAGAGATCATAGAGAAACATAGTTCTTGGTCAAGACAATGTGGTCAAGTTCGTCACTGGGTAGAGGTTGTGGATCATGATATAGCCCAATGTTCTCATCTCTGTGGTGAAAGGAATTGTGTACATTGACTTCTTTTTTAGAGAACTGCCAAGGAGATCCACCATTGGCTCAAGAGAATCTAATCTATCATCATATTGGATGGAAATTTTTTAAGATGGTGGACGAACTTCCAATACCTCTTGAATGGAAACCCTTATGGTAAAGAATTCTCTTTACCGCACCCAACAATTAATGTGCTCCCCTTCCACAACGGCATTTGCAAAGAATTCCCTTATGATTTTAGCAAAGACATTCTCACTTGGATTCAGGAACTTTGTCCAAGTCCTCTCCTTGAACACTTCAGGAATGCAAGTGTTTTCAAGGGTCTCCATTTTTACGACCTTTTCCATGATGATCGTTGCCTTTTTGTAGAAGTCGTTGTAGACCAAGCCTACCTCAACATTTTGGAAATTCTCTGTGTCTGTGAGTGGACGCTTTGATCCCTTCTTTGTGGTAGAATGCTTAGTAGGAGACATTTGCAAAAACATTCACAAGACATAAAGAAACAAGTGCAAAAACACAAAAACATGAACACAAACTTGATTAATACCAAGTTAGTCCATAAGACAACTACAAAGTCCTAAAAGGAACATAAACAAAGTCACAAGATCATGTTATATGTGCTAAACATGTAATAACAATTATCTAGCATAAGTGATATGCAAAACATGACAAGTGAACAAGTGTGTGTGCATCAAGTGTGCATGTGGTGTGCATATGTGATACATGATCAAGGTATGACAAAACACATTTGGGTCAAAGTGAGTAAAACACATAACCAATGATCAAAACATGATAAACATGTATAATCATGGTAATCCTCAAAGTTTGGTACTCATCGGAGTCCAAAACAATACCAAAATGCCATTTGGGCATTTTATTAAACACTTGGTATGCAGCGACACAATTAACATGTAAGCAATACATGAATATGTGTGAATCTTGCCTAAATACATGTTAAAATGCCACAAGGGGCCAACACAAACACAATCAAAGCAAATGGGATAGAGCCCAATCAAGAAATTGAAAAAAATTTCACAAGAAAGAAGTTTCCCAAGCCTTTTTCAAACAATTTCCCAACTCATGCATAATCTATAATCTAATGCATAATCTTATGAAATAAAGAGAAAAAATTGAATAAACATACCTTAGAGATGATTTTGAGAATATTTCTCTTGAGATTTGGTTGGGTTTTTGAGAGAAAATAGGTTTAGGATTGAGAGAGGCTCGAGGGAGGCAAAAAGCTTATGTTTGAAAACCTGTCAAGATCAGCCCTTAAAAACTGAAAGCACGCATTTTTTTGTGGGATAGCTTCTCGCGAAGTTACTCGCAAAAAATGCCACTGAAGCATATACATTTTCGTGGGTTAGACTTACACAGGAGACAATCGCGAGACAGTCGTGAAAGTTTTTGTCTGAATTTCTTGTGTTTTCATTTTTCCCTATCTCATTTTCGCGGGAAGAGCTTACTCGCGAGCTTCTCACGAAAATGCCTCTGAGGGAGTTTTTGATGAAAACATAAAAAATGCAATATGAATAAAAACTCAAAACACAAAAGCATAAAAACACTTTCAAAAACATATAAAATACTCAAAAATCTTTTTGGGTTTGATCGACAAGTAATTGAGTATGCACATCACATTTGAACATGTACAATCACACAAATGAAATAAGCATTCATTGAACAATAGACTTGTATGTTGTGTTTATGTATCAAATGTGGAATAGTCCTTAGTCTAGAATGAAGTTTTAATGATCAATTCAATCAAGTCATACATAACTAGTACTAAGTCAAGTGGTCTATCTCAATTATAGAAATGAACATATATGACCTCCCACAAGATAATGATTACAAATCTTTGAAACTTTTCTTTTCAGCTTCTTTCACTTTATAACTTTTTATCATTCATGAACAATACATCTCATTTTGAAATCGATGCCTGAAATTTTTAATATTTCAATTTTGAGAGAAAGCCTTTGGCTTTTTGAGGCACCATACATTTCAATACAAGTCGCTTTCTCTTTTTTTCTAGTCAAATACTAGTATGTGTGATGGATTTTGTAGCTCATTATCTCTTTTCCAGATTTGATGTTTGTTGAGCTATAAAGTAAAAACATAAAAACGTGGGAAGATATATAGGCATAAGTCTATGCATGTATCAAAACTAACAAGACAATTGACTAATCATTCATGACAAGCTTGAAGATCGATTTACAACAATCACACTTAGATTTCAAGATTTTTCCCACAAAGATAGATGTGCATACAAAACAAGCTAAGCTCGTAAATGCACTCACCATTAGTATGAAGGTACTAGGCCAAACTCTAATGTGATAAACACAAAACAAGCAATTAAACTTTTTGGAGATTTTTCAATTTTTATTAGTTTTTGAATTTTTCAATACACTAAAAAACAAAACATGTAAAGTAAGACCAACAAAAAGAACAAGTACAAAACAAAACTTGTAAAAGAAACATGCTATAAACCAAAAGCAATGGCACAAGAGGATTATGTATGTCATGATGCATAAGCCTATGACCCTAAAAATCGGAAGTATTAATGCATGGGTATAGAGAGTGATCATGCATGAGTACCCTTCTTCACCCACACTTTACAAGTGTTTTGGGTGAGATCCTTAGATGGAGGGGAACAACCAACATAACTTTCATCGGAGTTAAGCTAGCAAGGCATAGTGAGATGTTCTTCAACATTTCCATAACGTCTCCAATGAGATGCCACTCACTTTCTCCCTTAGCTTGTGCTTCCTTTAGTCTTCTTCTTAAGCTTTCTTGATCACGCATAGAATCAACCTTCTTGAGTGCATGAATCTTGAAGCAATTTGGCATTGTATGCTCTTGCACGCCACAATGATGACACGCATATTTCACTTGAGGCCACGTTTGATTTTTGGGTAATGACTTCCCTTTATCCTTTGTTTTTGCACCAATGATTCTCTTTACAACAGCAAGGTCTCAATCTCAGGCTTCACTTCTTTGAGTTTCTCTACATTCTTGGCTGATACGAACCTTACTTCCTTCTTGGGTTTGCTGCTAGAGATTCCTTCTCTGGAATAGCCCAAACCGATCTTATCATGTGAAGATTTTTGTGAGGACAGCATGTTGTCAAGTCTCTTGGTGGAGATACGCTCAACCTTGACATTAGCTTGGATAATTTCAAGTTCAAGAAACTTGATCTTAGAATAAGCTTCAACCAATTCTCCCTTGAGTCCTTCTAGATCACACTTCGCTTCCTTAAGTTGCACAAGTGTACACCTATGCTCTTCTTTAATCTTCTTCATCTTTTCACACAGCATGGTTCGTAACCTTGGCATATTTGCCATAATCTTCTAGCAAAACATCATATGCTTCTTGAAGGTTGTTCTCATCTTCATTATGGCATACATCTTCATCTTTCGATTCTTCAACTTCCTTACCCTCGGAATGCTCACCAAGTTCATCAACCAAATTGCATAAATTATCCTTAGAATCAACGGAGGTAATTACCATGAAGGCCCTATAATTTTTGCCATTATCACACTCTCCTTCCATGTTTGAATTTAAGCTTTCAGAATCACTAAGGGTAATGGCAAACAGTTTACCCTTCCTTCTCAAATAGTTGGGACATTCCTTCTTGAGATGTCCATGACCATTTCATTCGTAGCACACGATTCCTTGAGGGGATTGAGAGTCCTTCCCATCTTTCTTCTTGAACTCCTTCCTATCACCTTTGAGGGGTGAAAACTTTCCTTTGCTGAAAGACTTCCCACTATTTTTCATCTTCAGAAATTTTTGGAAGTCCTTTGCAAGAAATGCTACCTCCTTCTCCATATCATCTTCATTGGAGGAGTCATCAATTCTCTAGTTGATGGTTTTGAGAGCAAGTGATTTGCTTGGCTTGTGGGAAGGCAGTCCAAGCTCATATGTTTTGAGAGATCCAATGAGTTCTTGAATCTTGATCTCATCCAAATCTTTGCTCTCTTCTATAGCTGTAACCTTTGCATGAAAGCTCTCCGGTAAGGACCTCAAAATCTTTCTCACCACCTTAGCATCCTTAATCTTCTCTCTGAGATTGAGCTTTGCAATCATGATCTCATTGAGCTTTCCATAGAATGAATCAAATGACTCATCGTCACTCATCTTGAGCTCTTCAAATCGGGTGATAAGCATTTGGAGTTTTGTGTCCTTGACTTTCTTGGTACCTTCATAGGTATTCTCAAGAAGCGTCCAAGCTTCCTTGGCAATCTTCACATGCAATATCCTGTGAAATTCATCAGTAGACACACCACAAAAAATAGCATTAACTGCTTTACTATTGGCATTCTCCAAAGCAAAAGCTGCCTTGTCCTATTTGGACTTAGCTGTCATGGGTCTATCATACCCATTCTCGACGGAATCCTATACCGACTCATCTATAGCACAAAGGAATGCCCTTATACGGACTTTCCAAAACGCATAGTTGCCCCCATCAGAGAATGGTGGAGCATTGAGCAATTGTGATTGATCCATCATAAAAGGGGTCTAGGATCACACTTAGGTAATGAAATCACAACAAGTGCACCTGCTCTGATACCAATTGAAAGCTCGAATTTGTGTTAAAATACAAGAGCTGTTTAGACCCTAAATTAAAATATTACAGCTCAGTTGATTTTACTCTAACTTAAACTCAGTGTGGAATAGAGTAAATGCGAGCGAACAAATAATAAAACTACTCTAAGTCATATTCATCATATAACAATAGTAAAATGAAGACAAAACGAGTAGGGAAGAGAGATGCAAATACAAGATAACATGCTGATGTGTTATCAAAGAGGAAACTGAAGAATTCGACGAAAAAACCACTCCGCCACCCTCCAAGCGATAAATCAATCTACTAGACAATAAGTTGGGGTACACGAATAGCAAGAGACCCTCCAAGCCTAATATACCCAATGCACCTAACCCCTCCAAACTCCTACTCCAACAAGGCTTCTTGGAACCGTGACCTGTCTAGCTTTCCGGATCCCGCAATATGACCAACTAGATCTGCCAAAGCTTGGCTTCTTCCAATGCTTCCAAGCAGCACCAAAACCTCACTTGACACTCAGAATGGGTGTGGGGTAAGTGTTTGGGCTATCAACCTCTTAAGGATATGGTCATGGAGAGGTAAGAGTATTAAGAAAACCACAAAGGATTGTGCAGAGGATTGCGGGTACAACAGTCTCTAACTCTTAAGTGTGTATACTAGGTTTTTCTCTTTGAAAAGAGCTCTTTACAATATGTGGGTAATGTGGGTATATATAGTGTGGGTGAAGACATGGTGGAGCAGATAAGCTAAAATAGTAAAACAAAATGTTTCGCAGGTATTTCGCGGGAATGCTTTACTCACGAACTACTAGCGAAAACCAGCTATCATCAGTTGTCATGAATCTTCGCATTCCAGTCGTGTGCTTTGCACATGGCTCACTTCGCGAGAAGTTTACTTGCGAAATACCCTCAAAATCCATTATTTCTGTAATGCAAGCTTGAGTCGTCACACTTTCTCTCACACGCAACCCATACAATGAAATTCCACATAAAATACAAGGTAAACATGATTGAACAAAATTACAATCAAATTTGGCAAGGAATTAAAGCCAACACAAAATAGTTGAAAATAACAACTTGACAGCGTCCATAAAAATAAAGCTTGAAAAGTAAAGAACTTGAAATGTAAAGACTTGGAATTTAAATTGTGAAAAAAATGAAGACTTGAAATGTAAAATCTTAAAATATAAAAGCTTGGAATGTAAATGGCTTGAAATATAAATGACTTAAAATGTAAAGACTTGAAATATTGTAAAGTTCATTAAAAATTTTTATTTATTTATTTATTTTCTCCTTAAATAGAGTCTAATCCCCTTCAAGCCTTATGGATCCTTCAACACAAAAAAGTGGGAGTTCTTATGCCATCACCACTCTTGTGATACATACCCATATTGTGCCCAAATGGGAGTTTAAACACCATTTAAAGAGGATGATAGAATTTTTTTTTTTTAGTATCTGGATAATATATATATATATATATATATATTTACATATATATAAGAGCAAGGAAAGTAAAAGGGATTGCAAGAAAATAAAAGGGACTACAATTAATGTAAAGGCAAATAAAATCCTAGATGCCTAGGTGGTATGAGATTTCTTCCCTGTAAAGATACTTCCCAGTCATGGCCTACAATGATGGTCCAATATCTAGGATGAACAACACAAATATAATTTATAACATTAATATTAAAAGCATTGAAAATAAAGGATTATATTTAAACATAAAGTACACAACAAGTAAGATGAAACAACTATTTACAACACAAAGTGAAAGAAAGAGATGAGTTTAGTTATTAAAGAACTAAACCCATCCCAAATCCTTACCCACAAAAGATTACAACAAAGGAGAAAGGAAGAAAGCTTTTTGTATAACGTATCCTAAAGAGAGAAAGAGAGACTTTTTTTTTTTTTTTCCTAAAGGATTTTTGGATTTTTATCTTTTTTTTCTCACAAATCCTACACAAATTTTCTACCTCACTTTTTCATCTATTTCTTAATGATTTTTCCTATCATGGGGAGGGGGGGTTATTTATAGCAAAAATGAAGGAATATGAGGCTAGCATTAGTGTACCATGGTACACTAGTACTAGCTGCCCCTTCAAAGGGATGGCTAGCATTGGTGTACCTTGGAACCCCAATGGCTCCATCCTTATCCGCCTCATTAGTGCCTCGTCAGTATTTTTTGTCTTTTTCTAACTTTTGGCACAATTTTTGTATGGCTGTTCGGAGGCCTTTAAGAGCTCCATTTTTCTTCAAATTTTGTATGAACAGAAAGCTCTGTATGTATAGTTTTGAATGGTTCTGGCCACGTTTGATTTGGAGCTACGGTCATCGAGATATTGCACTAGGAAGGGAGGTGATGCAAAGCTGAAAATTCTAAACGTCTTCCCTTGAAAAATTCATATCTCTTAATCCGAAGCTGATATTGTCAAACCCTTTTGGTGGAAATTAGCTAAGACCTTGTTCTTCAAGAAAGTCAGTGCATTTTTCCAGTTCTTACCTAATCAGTATAGCTTATTGCATGAAGCCAGGTCGAAAATCTTTAGTTTTCCTGAAAAATACAGTGAAGATTTTATTAGGGTTTTGGTATTTTTGTGACATCTCATCTATTTTAACTTTGATTTTTGCCCGTAAACTATCATTTTGAGGGGGAAAATATGCCCTACAAGATAGTTTAAAATTTAACATGATCCAATGGTCCAATCAAAAAGTCAACTTTTTGACCATACCCGATTAGGGTTTTTGCCATATATTTAAGTAAATGGTTTTTTCAAAATTTGCGACTTTTTTATTCCTCATTCAAACATGTTGTATTTTTTTTTTCTCCCTTTTTGGCTTTGAAATTCATGGTTTCCCACATTTTCTAATTTTTTGTTTGGTTTTTCTGGTCTTTGTTTTGACTCGCTAATCGGGACCGAACAAAATATGGTATTGACACACACGCTTGTCTTTTTTTTCTTTAGCCTTCCTTAAAATAGAAAAATCTTCTACTTGATATTACTCCACTAAATCTATCCTCATTCTTCCATTGCTTTCGAATGTTGAATCTAACTTCTTTAGCATATTCATTATATCATTGGTGAGCATGCTCTTTTAAGTCAAACTCCATTTTCCAAATAGATATTTTCTCTTGACAATAAAAATTCTGCATAATATTACCATAAATCTCTTCATTTTCTTTCTAGGGCATATTTGTTCACAACTAATTATAGGCATTATACTGACGAGTAACTTTGAAAAGAAGAGAATGCCTAAATAGAAATTCAAAAACCAAATTAAAGCAAAACAAGTCAATGTTGTTGATAAAACAGTCAATGATATAAAAAAAATAAAACAAATAATAAGAAACCGAATGCCCATGTTTACAAGTTTTTAATACAACAATGATAAATACAAATAAACTATCGTTTTTAAGGGGAAAATATGCCCTACAAGATAGTTTAAAATTTAACATGATCCAATGGTCCAATCAAAAAGTCAACTTTTTGACCATACCCGATTAGGGTTTTTGCCATATTTTTAGTAAAATGGTTTTTTTCAAAATTTGTGACTTTTTGATTCGCCATTCAAACATGTTGTATTTATTTTTTCCCTTTTTGGCTTTGAAATTCATGGTTTTCCACATTTTTTGTTTTTTTTTGTTTTTCTGGTCTTTGTTCTGACTCGCAAATCGAGACCGAACAAAATATGGTATTGACACACACGCTTGTCCTTTTTTTTCTTTAGCCTTCCTTAAAACAGAAAAATCTTCTACTTGATATTATTCCACTAAATCTATCCTCATTCTTCCATTGCTTTCGAATGCTGAATCAAACTTCTTTAGCATATTCATTATATCATTGGTGAGCATGCTCTTCTGAGTCAAACTCCATTTTCCAAACAGATATTTTCTCTTGACAATCAAAATTCTGCATAATATTACCATAAATATCTTCATTTTCTTTCTAGGGCATATTTTTTCATCACTCATAATAGGGATTATACTGATTAGTAACTTTGAAAAGAAGAGAACACCTAAATAGAAATTCAAAAACCAAATTAAAGCAAAACAAGTCAGTGTTGTTGATAAAACAGTCAATGATATTAAAAAAATAAAAAAAATAATAAGAATCCGAATACCCATGTTTACAAGTTTTTAATACAACAATGATAAATACAAATAAACTAGTGTTGCAATATTATATAATTTGTTGGACCTAGATGTGCAATAGTCTCAAGGAAATTATTTCCCATGTTATGAGACAAGGAACTCAAGTAGTGGTCACTATTTCCATTGAGATGTAAGAGGTATGGTACTTGCTGCATTACTAAATATTGAATTACTATTATTGAACAAATCTCTTTTTTTTTGTACATTGACGAGAGCACTTTACCTTATGTCATGTCCATGCTTGCTAGATATAATCACTTGAGCATGGTAACAAGTAAAATAATTATGGACAAATACTTGACAATACTAGATAAGGAAGTCAAATCAGATTCATGAATACTGATTGCAATTGTTTTGATTACTTAGAAAATAATTTTCAAAGTATGAAGCTAAATTAGTAGTGAAGAAAAAAGGAAAAAATAAGAAAAAATCCAAATCAAACTACAGGAAAAAAAAAAACTAATTAGGAGATCAGTTAAAGACTTAGCAAAACATTATAAAAACTATGGAAAAAAAAAAAAAAAAAAAAGAAACACAAAGAATGATTGAGCACCCTTTGGAATTCAGAACTTTGAATTTTAGTCAACTTGTTGAAGTGTGTGTTTAGCAAAAATTATTTTTGTTAACTTATTTTATTATTCAGCTTATTTTTGCTACTATTAATGGGCCCCACTACACTTTTTGGTACTATTTTGGATCCTACTGTACTATTTTAGCTAACTTTTACCTTTATCTATGATACTTTTAGCAAAAAAATTTCAGTTATAGCAAAATAAGCAGATCCCAAATAGACTTGAAATCAACAGGGGTTCTGCTTTGTGGTCTCGGTAGAGTTGGAATAATGTGAAGATTTATGTCTTGGGTACACTTAGTAGAAAGCGAATCTTCTTTGTTGGGCTGGAATTTGAATGGCTAGAAGATTTTGGAATTGTTAGATACTTTAGCGGGTTGCTTAGAGGTTTTAGCAGAATGGTTTTTTATGAAAATTTTGAGCATAGGAAGCAAAGTTTTTGTGTTACTCTTTGTTAAATGGAATAAAATTTTGCTCATGTGATGTGGCTTAATGAATATCCTTAGATTAGATAACTGCCAGATGTAATGCATCCGTTTTAAAACTGGAGATAATGAGATCACGTGAGAAATAATAATGGGAGAGGAGTCCATCCCCAAAATGAAACATCTTGTTCATTAAAGAAAACTAAAACATCTTGGTGTCATGCACTCATACATACATACAATTAGAATTTAAACACTCATATATATATATATATATATATATATATATATGTATCATATACTATATATAATAATAGAAACTTTTTCCTACAATTAAGGCGGTAGTGACATGTAGGAAAAGTACTTACTTAAAACTTTGACACGTTGATAGTAAAAAAGTTACAAAAGCAATTGTTATACCGTTTGAGTACTAAATTATAGTTTCACTAAAACACCGTCTATCTCAAACCCAAACACTACATCGGTTCAATATCCTTTAACCTATACTACCGTTTAACTAAAGACAAGATATAAAAAGTTCAAAAACAATTTGTAAACCCATACCTAGACAATTTGTTAAACAGTGAAGGCACGGAAGATGGAGAGAGCAAAAAAATGAGAAATATGTATGCCAATTGTGTCAAGATGTAAGACAATCCAAGCTTCTACCATTGTCGACAATATAGCATGCCCTCAACTTCAGCTAGGTACCAATTTCGAATTGATCAGAATCTAGATTGCTCAAATCTACTTTGATTTTTTTTTTTTTTTTGGGTCAGATCTAGGGTTTATCATCTGCTTTTTGTATGAATATATTGCTTTTGTTTATTGGTGGTGTAAGTACTCTATTTTGAATGCTCCGATTTCAATGTATTTCTCCCTTAATTATTCACATTCTAGATTTCAAAATTGGAATGATAGTGTTACTCGCTAATGGTGAAAGAAGCCGCATCACTTAGTTTTGGTAAAATTTTTCTTAGATTTGGGTATGAAATATGACTTAGTTTTTGGATATTTTGGTTGGATTGGTTTATATTAAGGTATTTGGATTACATTCAGTTTTGTTTTGATTTTTTTGCTAATAAACCTTTTCAATTATATTTTCTTTTGTTATTTCTCATTATAGATTACATAAATTACAACAATGAAAGAATGAAAGAGTATTTTATGTATAGATGATTTCCTCTTTGTGGTGATGAAAAAATGAATGGGCCATTTTGGGGAAGGTCGATACCATAGATGTGCGTGAGGTTGTTTGAAGGGTTTATTTATCCATTCTTTTATATGGATACAGAGTTTTCTTATTTGTGCTTGCTAAGTGATTTAATTGCATAGTTACATTATTTAGAAAATTTCTTCTACACCATTATCGATGTAACTAATCTCATATTTTAAAAATTTTAATATTGATTTATTACAATCATTAATAATGGCATGCATGGGGAAATATTGGTATCTGTTTCTCAAATTAGATGAATGATTATCTACAACAGACATCTTGAAAACCACTAGGCCCATATTGAAATTGATGTGAGTTTATCCCACAAATGTTTGAGTGAGTTGATGCAATTATAAACTCACAATTTCTATTGATGGGTATAGAGATCAATAGATTTCTAGTTATTATGACTTTGTGATCATAAATTGAAAACAGTGAAATATTGGAAATTATTACTCATTGGCAAATTATCACTCACATTATATCTTCAAATTATCAATCACCTAATTTCCTAATATTAAGAGAATACCACTCTTTGTTCAATATGTTAACCCATCAGGCCATAAATTGTCTTATAATATTTTATGTTCATTTATTAGCCAAGTTTGTTCATCATCATGAGTTACTGGCAGTATTGTTTTAATTATAATTACTCATTATTCATCTAATGGCCACTCATCTAGATATCACAAATGATCTCATCAAATTATCCTATGAGCTATTATTCATAGGTTCCTTATAACATAAACCTATCTATGATGGTCATTAGCTTTAAACACAGATTACTTGTGCACAACCTAAATTACATAAGACTTATTGAAAATGAGTAACCCATTGAAATATGTGTTGGCACTTAGTTTATATGATACAAAGGCCAAATCTATTGATCTAGAATGGGTGTAGGCAATCTTCATAGTTTTGCAACCAATTTTTTTTTACAATTTTAATGGCACGACAATTAAGAAGTTGATTGTTTGTTAACTTTTATAAAACTCAATTCCTTTAGCACACCAAGCCTTACTCATGTTATCCTTTTATAACATTTGGTCTGATTGTCCTATGGTGATACTATGATAGTAACGTGGGAATTTAATAGTAAATTGTTCTATCTTGATGCTAAGCAAAAAAATGAAGTTACTGATGGAAAATTACATGTTTGTATTGTTAGGATGTGTGCTCTTAAATTCTATTGTATGATACTATGTATAACATTATGTATGACTTCATGTTATGATAAACAAATTTGTTTTATTATTATCTAAAATAATGGTAACATGAATATTTAGACATTATCATTTAGTCCATGAGATGCATAGTATGTGATTTATGTGAAAAGTTACAGAAGATATAAATTACAAGTTTTTTGTAAACTCAAAATTATAGTTCGTAGTCAGTGATGAAATTGGACATTTCATTTGCGAAGACTATAACATATCAACTAAGATGATTTGTCTTGACCATGGAAGTGGAGACTTCTAGTTGATATGTTGATATGTTTTAAGAGTTAAGATATATTGAACTGGACCGCTATAAGATTTATTAATCTCCTAATGACTATTAAATGAATAATAAATCTCACGACTTCTATTTGCATGAACTCTTAATCCTAAGAGAATAATAGACCTGATCATAAGGTGTAGGTTGTTTTGATATATCAGGAGTGAGATCTAAAGTCGTGATCAAAACCTCGATACATTGGGCAGCCATATTTAATGTTAATGGAACATATATTCTCAAGATGGAATTTATAATCTCTTAACAGAGATATAAAATATTCCCTTGAGATAAATTTAATAGGTTTGGTTATTCAGAGTGTTAGGCCTACCTACTTTAGTAAGGAGTTACTAAGATATATATTTATGAAATTGGATTTCATAAATATATGATGAATAACTTAAAGGATTAAATCGGATGCTCAAGAATTAAGATGTAGTAATTTTCAAAGTGACAGTCTATATTCATGACTTTGTATTACTATGAATATTTTATGAAGGGGTTGTATGTATAATAAAGTCTTGGGACTTGTCAAGAGTTGACAGAAAAGCCCAAGCCCCATTAGAGTTAGTGTCTTATTGGTCCTTTTTAGTCCCACTCCAAACCACACACTAAAGTCCAATTGGAAAAACTTAATAGGCTAGCTCAATTAGATAATCAGTTAGTTATAAAGAGAAAAACATACAAAATTTTTTATTAGAAAAAGAATAAGAGAGAGACATCATTGTGAAATGGTGTGTATGTGTGAGTGAAGCCACTCAATTATTCTCTCTTGAAAACTGATTAAGAGACCACACTTCTTGGGCATAAAGAGAAATTGGAGTGAAAGTTAAAAGTGTTCCCAAGTAATTCTAATATTTTGTTTTGGATTTCACCATGCTAAGGTACGCTATCTTGTTCTTAAATTATGAAATTTACATAGTGCATGTTATCAATCATGAATGAAATAGATTCATTTTTTTTGCTTCCGCTGTGTGTTTTGTATGAGATACAAAACCAGATTTTCCAACATGTATTGCATACAAAACATACGTAGCGGAAAATTAACAGATTTACTTTATTTGCAATTGATAACATGTACTATATAAATTTCAAAATATAAGAATAAAAGAGTGTACCTTGGTGTGATGAATTTCAAAACAAAGATTAGAAGCACTCGGGAACACTTTTAATCTTCACTCTAATTTCACTAACACCCAAGAAGTGTGGTCTCTCATTCAGTTTCTATGAATTTTTTCAAGGGAGAATGAGAAAGTGTCTAGCACTCACATACAAACCATTTTATGTTCGTCTCTTTTAAAATTCTGTATGTTTCTCTCCTTATAACTGATTATCTAATTGGGCTAGTCTTTAAGACTTTTCCAATTGAGCTCTAGTATGTGGCTTGGAGTGGGACTAAAAGGGAACAAAGAAGGCACTAGCTCCAATGGGCCTTGGGCTTTTCTGTCAACTCTTGACAAGTCCAAAGTTACCATTAATTTAATACCACTATATAAATAGAATTGCACTCTAGGCCTTAATAATAAATTATATCTCAAGACTTTATTGTACACGTAACCCCTTCATAAAATATTAATAGTAATACAAAGTCATAAATATAGATTGCCACTTTGTAGATTACTACATTTTAATCCTTGACTACCAGGTTTAATCCTTTAAGTTATTCATCATATATTTATGAAATCCAATTTCATAAATATATACATGTTTGTTGCTTCCGCTGTATATTTTGTATGAGATACAAAACCAAATTTTCCAACATCTTCTTTTATCTCTATTGAAATATATAGGAGTAATTTATACAACCATATTCCATCTTCTTAACTAATTCCCTTTTTCTCTTCCATCTTTTTCTCCAATTGCATATTACTGATTCTCTACTCATTGGGTCTTCCACAAAAAGAATCTCACAATCAAGGTTTAAGGTTTGGCTACCTGTTACCCTAATTTCCCATTTATTTTGCTTAGTTTATTGAGTTCTGTTTTCTTTGATTGTTGTATTGGTTAAATTTTGTTTTTGTTTGGTAGATTTTTTCTAGATTTGTGCTTTTTTTGGTTTGCCCCTAAAATTTGAATTGATTTATGATTTGTGCAGATCTATGTTTTAATGAATCATTCCCAAAAGAAAAAGAAAAAGCAAAAACGTTGATTTTAATAGTCATATTTGTAAAATGAATGGTTTAAAATTTGAATGTTTGGACAGTACAATCGCCTTTGTTGTTTTTCTTCTTGATATTTAATTTTATTATTATTTCTCTATTGATATATGTCTCTATAGATGTATATTTTCATCGTTTTGCACCTTTTGGCTTAATTTATGTTGTATCATTTTATTTTTATAAATTAATCAGTAAAATTATTAGAAATTAGAAAAAACTTTAATTTTTTTCCCCTTAAGTTTTTATTGCTATGTTTTGTAATCAATTTGACTTATTTGTGTTTGTGAGGTTTTGCCATTCAGACTAGCTCAGTAATGACATTTTGTTGGTTTTGAGATTTTAGTTTGTAATAGTGAGGGTTCTATAATTTCCAATTTCAATTTCAAGCCGGTTTTGTATATTTAGTTTGTGGTCTCAAGCATAAAGTATTGGAAATTAGGAATTGCTTTAATGTTGTTTACCCTATTTCTAGCTGCCTTGTAGAAGGTTGGAATTCTCCTCAAATTTTTGTCCACTATGCTTTCTAATCAATTTGAATTATTTGTGCTTGTGAGGTTTTATTATTTAAACTAGCTTTGTGATGACATTTTATTGGTTTTTGAGAGATTTTAGTTTGTAATAGTGAGGGTTGTATAATTGCTAATCCCAGTTTTGTATGTTTAGTTTGTGGTCTCTAGCATAAAGTGTTTCATGTATTGTAGTTGTTGATTTTTATAATTCACAATATTTATCATATGTGCATGCACCCACCCTTTGGTGTTAGTTCTTGAGTTTTTATTGAAAATTTTGCATTGCAACACAATGAAGAGATAAAAAGCAGATAGTGGGCTGATTTTCTATAGATGGGTAATGGAATTATTAGGGATGTGCTTTAGCAATACAACATTTTGAATCAAAAGAAAGGGTCACATAGCCTTGGTGTTCCATGCCCTAACCTTGGTAGCATGCCCATGGGAATCTGCCTTGGCCTTGGCAACCTTTTGTAATACAGTTTCTAGAATTCTGAAGGCCACTATTTTATGAGATAATGATTTCCAAATACTATAATGAAATGCAAGAATAACCTACTAGGGAATGCTTACAACAAACCGATACATTATTGACACAAACCTTCTTACAAGTTGAAATCCTACCTAAATTTTAATGGTTGGTTATCTTTTAAACTTAATAATTTCATTATAATTTTGGGGTTTTTGTTTTCCCTCTTACCTGTTAAGTTATTTGTAACGGGGAGTGAGATTGTGGGATTATGAATATTTGCTTAAGGTTATTTTTTGGTTTTCATGAAGAGTTTGCTAATGATCATATTTATGAGAAAGATTCTTTATGTGACATGCATGGTTTATGTGAAGGGAGCATTTTCCTGCAATTGCATTCTTCATATCTGTTTGGTTCTTTAACTTGCTCCTTCAACTGTTTATATATATATATATATATATATATATATATATATATATATATATATATATTTAGGAATTCCAATCGTGGTGTACTTTTGACAATTGTTTCATTGTTATAAACTTTAGTATGTGTGTAACTAGCTTGATTCTATTTCTTGGTTCCTAAGTTATTTGGTCTCATTTTTATTTTCTTTTTAAAATTTTAAATATGCACTGTATCCCCCCTGTCCAACTTCTTTACTTTCATTTTCCTCAACTTTTCAAAATTCTATAATCAAATATTTTCTTTTATCCCCTTTTGAGTCTAAATGGCCTTTTGAACTAAAAGGAAGACAGTTTCTAGTATCTGTTTTCATTTTTGAATCTATAGTCTTTGGATGTCTCTTTTTCCATTACTTTCTTTGGGGCTTGATTTAATTTTTATTTGATTTAAAGTTTGGTTGAGTGGGCTGTTGCGATATAAGTTGCATTACAACATAATGCTTACCAATTTAAACTCTGCTCTTGCAATATGCCTTAATGGCTCTCCCTTTTTATTTGGGGGTAGAATTACTTCATGCTTCCTGAATCTCATTCGAAGTAATTTATTAAATTAGATTTGCTACTAGAAGAAAAAAAAAAACTTTAAGTGGATAAGCACAGGATGAGTGAAGATAAAATTTCTTTGTTAATGTCTAAGATAATAACATGAAGAAGTCTATTTGGTATTTTTGCACACTGTTTGTGTAACTTCTTTTCTTTTTTCCAGTACAATTTTCTTTTTTTTATTATATTAGTTGGTTTCTCATTTCTTAGAAACTTTTTTTTCCCCTTTGGTTTCTTAACTCTCCTGAAAGTGTTTAAAGAAGTTCTTGAACATAATTTTCCATCACCATATCTGATTGGATTGGTGTTGACTACTTGCTATCTAATTTTTTAGGGTGCATATGCTTTAAATTTGTAGATTTTTTTTAGTGTTGACTATTTTTAGTTCAGTTAAACTAAGGATGTTGTAATCAGAGCATAACATATAATTTAGACAACTTAGAATTTTAACATGTAGAATTTTATTGTACTTTATAGACAACCTACTTATAATTATCGAATTTACATGTTTTAAGATACCTATTCTAATACATACATTGGTTAAATCAAATATACAGTAATTACCCGAGTTCTATTAGACTTGGTTTGGGTTATAATTGGTTTTGGGTATTTGTCAATGATGTTTTTAAAATAGATAAAAATAAATACAATTATGCCTTCTTTTCCTTTTTCTTGAGAGATGGGAATGGTTATAGTCTTAAGTTTGGAAGACACTATATATTATTTTTCATGGTGTTACCAATTCCTATAGATAGCCTTAATAGAAGCTTAAATTAGAGATATGCACATGTTTTGATCCTAGCCACTTTGGGATGTACATATATATATATATATTCTTGATTACCGTCTTGATTTGTAGCTAACAATTCTGCTATAATTGTTAAAATTATGCTTTAAACTTGATTTGGTGTACTTTACTTTCTATTGCATTCATCTCTTAAGTTGTATTGTAACTATTGTAATTTGATATTGTGGTTAACATAGTTCTATGGTGCATAGGCTTATATTAAATGTGAGCACTCTTTTTCCTTAATGGATTTTCTTGCCTCACATTTTTATTAAGTTCATCAATTGATTTATTATATGATATACCATTTAGTTGAGTTATGATGTTAGAAACTTATTCTCTTTGTATTCTATTATTGTATTTATGAACTAAATCAGTTATGATGCTAGCAATTTGGTGCTATGGAACTCATTTGACTAAAGAATTCTTAAATAACCCTATACGTCATCAGCTGGCCATGGCATCAATACTATACACAATTGAATCTTACAAGAATAAACATAATTGCAGATTTGCTGTTTGAAATTTTCATGGATTTTTTAATTGCTTAAAGTCAAATTTTTTTTTTAGTCTCTCGTAGTAGGAAAGTACACACAAGAAGTGATTTGGAGAAACTAATTTTTAAATGTTTAGGCGATATTGGACACTATATGCTTAAATATACTACGTTATTAAAGTTTGAATATATGCAGTAGAAGTATGATAACTAAGTTTATGTTAGATCCAAAGTTCATTAATATGTAAAACGACCTTGTGCATTGAGCAGGTTAAATACTAGTCTATATATATATAACCGAAGCCTCTACTAGCACCACAAATTTTTACGTCAGCATAATATTTAAAAAAATAATTATAAATAAGTGTGCGTTTGGAACGCATGTTTTCCATGCGTTTCTACGTTTTGCTAAAAAATTGTGGGTCTCGTGCACTGTTCACAGGATCTACAAGTACGGAAATCAGCAAATTTTCCTTTAAAATAGGATCCCACAGCACTATTCACACATTTAAAAAATATTTTGCTACAATATTTTCAGTTTTCAATTTTCAACAATAAGCAGTATTCAAACAGACCCTAAAATTAATAAACATTATTATTAGGTGAATATTTAATTTGAAATTTTTTGGACTTCCATTCCCACACAAATTCGAAATTCAATTCCCACTGAATCTATGAATCTTTTTATCCCATTACATTATTATATAGCCAACAATGTTTTCAATGTTCTCTAAAACTCCAAGGCTTTAATTAGACTAAACTATTAAAGAGAGTCACGTTAGGATTAAAACATAAAAAAGACTTACGTAAGGTATCAAAAAAGAAGAGAGAACAACTCATATTATAACTCCTCTCTTCCCACCTCAAAACCCTATCAACCTTTCCCCTCTCTCAAGTTAAGAAATATAAAGCCACGGTTTCTTCAAACTCTCTCTCTCCAGACGTAGGAAGCCTTAAACGCACAGTATAGCATTCAAGATCTACAACACACCCCATGCACATGATAGGTATTTTGAATCCATCTTTTGCTTATCAGATCCTTGAAAGGAAAAAGAAAAAAGAAAAAAGGAAATATATTTTAGCTTATAAAGTTCAGCTTTTGTAAGGTTAGTTTTGTTTATATATTAATTAATACATAGTACATTGTTCACCATTGAATATTCATATAATCAATTTCCAAGTTAGTGTTCAAGAATTAAACCAAAAGTCTAATTGTGCAATCATAAAATTCTATTTTTAGTGTCAATTTTATGGAGTTGCGGTGTTCAAGAATTAAACCAAAATTCTTTTAAATTATCTATAATATTTTGTCCTCAGAAAATTTTCTATCTCTTTAATTTTAGTATATTGTGTTTCTTAAGCTATAGAGAGACTTTCTTTTTTATTTTAAATTTTATGGGATGTAAAGAGATCTTTGATTTCATGAAATTATTTATACTCTCCCCTTCTTTGATTTGACTTACTTACTATCTTTGGCACTTGCCATCGACAATTACTCAGGCCACTCTTATGGACCAAATCAACTTATTCTCCACTCACCATCATTGATAAATGAGAAATCAAATCAAGGTTATGGTTTTTCTATATGGTTGTTAGGGTTTTTATTCATGATATGATTCAATTAATCTAAGAAAAAATTTACATTACTTATCAAATAACATTTAGGAAGAATCTCAGATTATCTTTTTTTCTAAATAAGTATTAAAAAATTTCTATTGTCCATGAAATTGCTATTTTCTATTTAAAAATAGCACATATAGATCAATATTTATATTTCTTAACTTGGCATTTTGCACCCATGGCTGAAATTTGAGTGGATCTTCAGAAGCTCAAAAATATTTTCTTCATTCACCATGGTTTTTCATTGAGTAATTTCTTTCTCTCTTACTCCTCTTGATGAGTTTTGTATTTGATCCTAGAATAAAGCTTTTTTGCTTTGAAGGTCATGAAGCACCTGTCTCATTTTATTTGTCTTCACCACAAGGAAAAAATCTAGGTAGGCGCATAATCTATGTTAAAGTTTGAATGGAAATTACCGTATCATACAAGTACAAGAGGTAAATATTTAAGGGATGAACTTAATTGTTTCTTATTTTCAATAATAAATAATTTTATGGCAATACCGGTAATTGTTTGAGAAATTCAATATGTTCATATTGCTATAGAATAGAGAATAGTAGAAGCCAATTTTATTACAACTACTTAAATTGAGTTGACTTAATTCTGTACAATTACAAAGTATAGCATGAAAGATAATGGAATTAATTGTTGTAATTTCTATTTTCTTTCCATGTTTTGAATTTCCTCTATATTATTACTACAATTGAGCAAAGATTGAGAAAGTAATATTACTACTCTAATTTGAAGTTTAATGCATTCCTCTCATGTCATGGTTTTTATTTATATATTTGCAGTTTATATTTTTAACCGTTGATGAGAAATTAAGGCTTAGTTGCACAACATGTGTAAATTCTAATGACAACATAAGCCCATATTTTTGGGATTAATAGTTTATAAATCCATTGCATGACAACAAATGAGATTTGTATTGCCAATCGTATTTTTTAGAAGGCTACTTTAAATAGTAAGTCAATGTGTCTCTTACATTTGGGTATTTGTTAGAATTGTTTTCAAATGATTGTAGCAACAAAAGTGAATGTGTATAATTTTTGTTTGACTATCTCGTGCATTGCATGAGTTAGTGACTAGTATATATAAAAGCAGGGATCTTATGCGGGAGAGCATGAGGTTCTGTCAAATGGCGCTCTCTTTAAAGAGTTACTCCCTCCACATCTCTCTTCTCTTCATGCCCTTAGCATTATTGAATAGCTGTCTCCCTCAATTGCACAAAGCCATCACTTTTGAGTTTTCACCTCTTCCTATTCTGCAAATCCATTACTTTTTACCCATTGATAAATTTGTCAAGTTATATCTGCTTCTGCTATTTCTATCCGTCCTTTTCCTTTCTTTGTAAACAAAATAATTATCCATTTATTTCCTCTTTATGCCTATCCCTTCTTAGAATTCAATCAAAACCAACATCTTCCAACCTAAGCCCGAAGTCTCTAGCATTACTGAATGTTTGATTATTTGTAGAAGTGATTCTCATTCGGACCTTCCTTGGTGGGTTTGTATTGCCTTTATAAAAAAAAAAAAAAAATACTTTTGTTTATTTGTATTTTTACCATTATTTTCTTTCTTTATCTTTTAGCCAGTTTATTGTAATAGGAAGATCATCTATAATGTGCAAATTTGATTTTACCATTAGCCCCGTGCTCTTGAATTGAACTAGGACATAGAATTTGCAACCAAAAAAATATAATTGATTTTAACTATTACGACTTATGTAATGGGTTTTCTATAGCAAAGTAACTAAATTCATTTTTATTTTTCTTTGGCAGTTTAATGAATAAAATTTATACCATCTTTGTATTGTGTTTTTTTACATTGTGTCTTACAATTTATGAGTATTTGGGACTACTTCTAATAGCTACCTTTGAAGCTCTTATAATTTTTTACGTCAGCACAATATTTAAATAAAATTATCATTTTATTTAAATAAAATTATTTTTGTTTAGTCCTAACTTAACAAGGAGTGAAACTCTATCTCTCTATCAAGTCCAACTTAAATTCAAACTCATCATTATCAATTTTCAATAACAATATATATATATATATATAATCAAAGCCTCTGAATTTCTCACAATTTTTCACGTCAGCACAATATTTAAATAAAATTATCATTTTATTTAAATAAAATTATTTTTGTTTAGTTCAAACTTAACAGAGAGTGAAACTCTATCTCTCTAATAAGTTCAACTTAAACTCAAACTCAAATATTGATAATCTATATAAAAACAAACATTTTTATAGGACTCAAAAAAAGAAAACAAAGAAAAAAAGAGACTCACGTTGAAAATAGGACTTAGAAAAGAAGAAGACTCACATAAAAAAAAAAAGTCTCAAGTTGGATGAAGAAAAAGGGAGAAAACCCTACACTTAACTTCCTAATAATTACCACTTCAAAACCCTACACTTAACTTCACTTTAGGATTAAAACAAAAAAAAAAGAGACTAACCTAAAAAAAATAAAAAATAAAAACGTAAACAATCTGATTCAACTTTCTCCTTTGATTAATAAATTTTATGTTGAATTTGTTTATATTGTTATTATTAATAAAATTTCAATTCAACATATGTGGATATTTGTTTATATTGTTATTAATGAATTTTATCTTTTATTTTGAATTTTTTATTTGCTTTCATATGTGCTTGAGATTTTCTTTCTATATTATTCTTTCTATTATTATTCTTTTTTTTTTGTTTGGGTTCAACATAAAAGATAATGGATTTAGATATTATAATTTTAACATTGTTCTATGTTTTGAATTATTTATATTGTTATTACTAAGAAAAAGTCATATTGTTCCTCAAATTTGAAACTTGGTGTGTCTTTCTCATACCATGAACTTTGTTTATATATTTACAGTTTAAATTCGTTTTGAGTGTGTGTATATATAACTATTGAGAGTTTTGCTTTATTAATTTAATAATTGTAAATTATTTTATAAGTTTCGATAACTATGAACTTATTAGTCAATAACATTCAATATTAGACAATAATTCTAAACTATGAAAAAATATATATATATATATATTTTTTTTCTCAGAGTTAGTAGTTTTTTCGTTTATCACGCCGTGACTAGTTTTTTCGTTTTTATATATATATATATATACACATAAATTGACCACTCGTGGACAACTCCATATTCAAACATAGTTGCCGCTGCTCCTCGTTCTTACACACCCGACTCTTTCTTCTAGTCAAACCTAAACACGTACAAAAGGCCAAAAGAGTTTTGAAACATCGAAAAGTTACCGTTAGCCCCACCAACCAAACATTATTTATTTGACACATATAATATAAAAAGATCCCAATTTCCACCACCCAAAATCGAAAGAAAAAAAAAAAAACCGTCACAATTCCCCATGCCGATTCAAATTCAAAATACCCCCTTTGACACACAAAGAAGATAAAAACTCATTCATTGAAGCTCCAACTTTCCTTCCTCTCTCTTTCTCAATTTGACGGGTTTCAATATTTCTACCAAATCCCATTATCCAACAGCAACATTCCCACAGGTGGACAGCATTCAAATCCAAAATCCATCAAAGACTCAATCTTCTCTCTGAGTCTCAGAGAGAGAGAGAGAGAGAGAGAGCTTCAAGCTAGGCAATGGCAATGATGAGCGTATGCAAGAAATCCTCAATGCCAAGGCAATCCTCGTACAACTCCCTCTATGTCAACCCTCTCAATGACCAACTCAAATACAACCGTAGCTGCAGCGAAGGAGGTACCAGAACCCCAGACATCATATTCACTACTGACGACATTGACAACATTGACAAAGAGAACGCTGAGCCCAACACTAACACTAACAGGAAGCACAAACAAAATGCAAATGGTTTTGCTTTCTCTTCTTCTATTTCTAATAATATCAACAAATCTTTATCTACGAACACCAGGGTCTTGATGAACTTGAAGCCTTCTTCGCTTCAGTTTTGCATGCAAATGAATGAGCCCGACAAGGCCTTTTTCCCCTCTAAGGTTTGGGAACCCCCCGAGTCCGAGAATTCCAGTTCTTTGAATATTTGGGACTATTCCGATTCCGAAGCCGCTCCGGCTTCTTCTTGGTCTACACTGCCTAATAGGTTGCTTTTCTCTTCTCGATTCCCTTTTGGGATTTTCATGCAAACATTTATTGATATAATATTTGTATTTGAATTTATTTTATATTTGTGTGTCGTCAGGTCCTTGTTGTGTAGGCCATTGCCCCTGGATATCGGAAGGTGTACTTGTGTAATTGTGAAAGAAGAAGCTTCTCCAGAGGGACTTCATCGGGGTACTCTATACTCTCTTTACACCAATGTAAGGTCCCTGTAGCTTGCTAAGCCTACATGTAATATTTTCTTTTTCTTCTTAACTATGATTTATTTATTTATTCTTTTAAATATACCACCTAGTATTTGGAATCATTGAATTTTTCTCTCTGTATTTGTAATTTTGCTTAGTACATGTATGCCCGACACGGATGTATATCTGATATTGGCAATGGTTGTTGCAAACTTGCAATGTTGTTGAGGGGGGATCCCTATGGGAAACATTTTACTCATAAGAATTTTTATTGGTGGTCATTTTACTCTCAAGTAGTTAAACAATTTGCTAGAAATTATTGCATAAAAACAATCTATGGGCTTCTGAGATGTTTATCAGCATTAATTTTATGGGCTATGGTCAATTCATGTCATTGCAGTCAACTAATTTTGAGAAATTTCAATTCAACATCTTTGATGGCAGTTTCTGGTCATGGGAATCTGAATATTTGTTTTAGGATGGCAGAAATGAAAGCCTGTCCCAATTCTATTGAAAATTAGGTTACTTTAGGAATTATGAGTCCACACATACGGATGTACATCTTTGATACTCTGGCACTAGGATAAATATGACTGTATATCTTTCATTGATGTCTCCCTTCATTATCATGTTTGGTTGTTGAATCAGGATTTCTGAACTTATAATTCTAGGGGATACTTAGGCCTGTCATGTAGCCAAATATTTATGGAAATTCATTTTTATAAGGAAATTCATTTTTACCACATCCTGTCATTTGAATTGAAAGACCACGGTGGTCTTGGACTCTGGAATAATTTCTTCTCTTTCGAAACTTTAGAAAGTAAATAAGAAATTTTATGATAATGAGAATTTAAATCTAATATAAGCAGTTGCTTTTATGAAAAATGAACAAAGTGAGAATGACTCCATTTGTAGAAGGAATGGTAGCCTTATGAATTGTTTTAACAGGAAGGTCAAATGCAGATAATCTTATTAAACTATAGGCTTTATGAAAAATATCATACTTACAAAGGTAATTATACTTTTCTATGTATTTTTTTTCCCGACCATCCTTTAAGTGGTGTTTTGAGTCCAACGTTGCGAGTTAACTACTGAATGTAATAGAGAAGTGAGGATTCTAAACTAAAATCAGTTGGTCTAAACTAAAATTGGTTGGCTTTAGTGGTCATCAAGTTGGTTTGTGAGTGGCCATTTGAGCCTGTCAACCTTGTGACAGTCTGTTATCAGTGCCTAACTGGCTAATGTTCAATACACTAGTGTTCTTCAAATCAATGGTTTAAATGGTGTGTTCTAACTTCTAACCACCATGGGGATGCTCAGACCTGTTTGTTAAATTGAGGTACTACTCGATTAACTAGACTTAGTGATGCAGGACTGGGGTAGGGAAATTGAGGCAAAGGAAACAGAAGATAAACAAGACAAATCCAATAAAATCCTCAAAACATTAAAGACCAAATTCAAAATTTAAAATTTAAAAATAAAATAAAATCCGAAATAATTTTGGTGCTTGCATCACTTAGCGTTCCCAATATTTCAATAAGGAGCTTGATTGAGATATGTTTGTCCAACACCAAAGGCAACGTATGCTTCATTATAGTGGAAGTTGTAAAATTTAAATTCAAGTGGCTAGGATCCGGACTTTCCAGTCTATTTAGGGCATTGGGGTTAATAGCTTCTGCAATCCCTCTTTGGTAAGTATTTGTGTCATAATTACAGCTTTTAGTTTATCACTTAAATTCTTTTGCTTCATCTTTTCTTTGGAACTCTTAGGTAACTTTAATTAATTATGTTTGATTATTTAATTATATATATGGGTCTGTTTGAGATTCGCTTATTTTGCTGAAGCTGAAAACTTTTTGCTGTAAGTACTGCAGATAAAGATAAAAATTAGTTGAAATAATACAGTAGGATCCATGAATAGTATCAAAAACTACAGTAGAGTCCATGAATATTAGCAAAAATAAGCTGAATAGTAAAATAAGTTGACAAAAATAAGTGTTGCCAAACGCACACTTGGAAGATCTTTGGTTTTTCTTGTGGAGCAAGGTAAACTTCCAGGAATGAATAAAGTTTTTCTCATTTTTCAATTTCAGGAAGGTCAGGGACGACAGGATCGGAAACTAGCTGTTGCTCACCACAAGCGGCACAATGGAAAGTCTGAGTTTACAATAGCTCAGAATACGAAAGGAATGGTGCCTGATTCAGATGATGATTTTATTGGGGTTGTAACAACTAACCTCATTGGCTCTAAATACCATATCTGGAATCAGGTTCAGTTTCTTAAAACTTAAAATGTGTATAATGAGTCATATTACCTTTGAACTTGTCGATTAAAAAATATGGTTAGTAAACTTTACATTTTATGGCAGGCGAGACACCTCAATTCCCAAACTATGCAGTCTAAATCACTTCTGGCTGTTGTCAGGTAAGCAAAGTTGAGCTCTCCCTCTCTTTCACTTGCTTGCTTGCTCTCTGGTTACATGGTCTTTCTGTGCTTTTGCAGATTCATGCCTACGGTAGCCACCTGTACAGGAAGTTATAGAAGCATGATGGCATACATACCCAAGCACCAATTTATGCAGTTAAAGAATGCAAACCAGGTGAGCTTAACAGTTCTAAGAACTCTGAGCTCCTTACCAATTTATAATATGATCTGATATGAAAGGGACTTTTTATGACAAAGTTGATGTTGAGTTAATGCAATCTTAGGACTTAATGAAATAGGATACTGTGATTCAAACTTTACCCAGGTACAACACATTTATGGACTGCCAAAGGACTGGGAGGGAAAAGTAGACCAAGTTCATGAGCTATTCTCGAGAGTTCCGAATTACAGCAAAGTAAGTGCATAGAGTGTTTTCCGTCATTATAGCAGACTCAAATCTCTTTTTTAATTGTTTATGTTGCACCAGATTTCAAAGCAATATGAGCTAGACTACAGAGACAGAGGAAGGGCTGGACTTAGAATCCAAAGTTCTGTAAAAAATTTCCAACTGACTTTGGAGGTAATTAGAACTTCATTGACTCAAAGATCTCACTGGCACAGACTTAAAGCATCAAAATTTATCACACTTATTTTGTAGACGAATTTATCAATATCTGTAGACAGTTGGAACATGCAACATTGGAATTGAGGCCGCTTTTAAGTGTGTTTGGTTTTATAAAAAGGGGTTCCTAAATGAGTTTTGCAGAAACATATTACTTTGGGATACTTACTTGTAAATGGTTCACAGGAGAATGGAAAACAGTCAATTTTGCAGCTTGGAAGGGTGGGGAAATCTAAGTATGTAATGGATTACAGGTAATAATGCAAGAACCATTTTACAATTACTTGTATTGATTTTATTGAAAGTAAGCTTTTACTGACATTTATGTCTAGGAGTAAATAATTGATAGTTATATCCATTGAAATGAAAAAAAAAAAAAAGAGAAATTTAACCCTAAACATTGAACCTTAATTTCTTGTGCAGATATCCTTTGACAGGTTTCCAAGCATTTTGCATATGTTTGGCTTCTATTGATACAAAACTCTGTTGCATTGTGTAATAAATTTCTCCTGCCCCTTTTTACTTGTTGCTCTACTTCTCTCTAGCCAAAGGACATAAAAAAAAAAAAAAATAAAAAAAAAGAGAGCCTTTTTGTGATGGATGATGGGCTGGAAAAATATTAGGGAGAAATTGTTGTTAGAGACTGATGTTTGGGTTCATTTTTTCGTTGAGGAAAATGAAGATTACAAGCATCACCTATGGGCTATATTAAACCTTCACAATTCAATATCCATGTACATTCTAAATGAAATTTATGTTTTCGAGCATTATCTTCTTTTGCGAACATGTATCAAGAATATTTCCTGGTAGCTGCTTCGATGGTTAAAAAGAAGACAAAAGGGAAGATAGTTGTCGAAGTTTTCATTGATTTCGCTATTGCATGCGTTCTATTAATTATTTATATACCATGAAACACATATTTTAACATACTTTTATTTATTCATCTCCTCAGCAAATAAAGGGGAAAACAAAATCTCTGTTTGGTGATGTTGCATTACTGTTCAACCATGGTTAGTCGACATGAACTAGCATAGTCGATTGATTGGTGAAATGGTGACTACCTTGGATTAGGGTTGGGTCAAGTGGGTTGTGGGTCATGTCAAATCGTATTTTCCATGTGAATTTTTTTTTTTTAATAGAAAAAAAACTTATATTTGCAATTTGATAAGTCATGTAGCAAATTATTTTGTGTGAAATGCATTACTTTGAATCTAACACCTATCAAAAAAGACTTAGTTTAACAAATTAATACATGATCAATAATTATAAAATTATACAAAATTCAACATTGCTAACTAAAAACAAAATAGCATCAACACAAAGGAATCTAGTTTACCTTTGAAAGTCTAATTAAAACAAACACACAAGTTTCACTTTTACATAATATTAACATCCCAAATCATAAACAAAATTACAAATAATCCATTAGGCAAAAACATATAAGAAATTTACAATTTTGAAAAATAATTTCATAATATCTTAGAAAATAAGGTTGGTGTTTGCAAACAAATTTAGACTCCCTTTTCGTTAAAGTTTTTAAGACTAAGTACTTTGCCAACATGTCTTTCCTTGATGCTTAGTTGGGGAAGCAGCCATGCTTTGCTTGGAGGAGCATCATGGCAGTGAAGGGATTCATGAACCAAGGAGTAAGGTGGAACATTGGCAATGGCAAAAGTGTGCGCAGTTGGGATGACAAGTGGTTGTTTACTCCCTCCACATTTAAAGTTATTAGCCCAAAAATGTGTGGGAAATGGTGAGCTTGTCTCAAACCTTATTAATCATGATTTGTGCTCATCGAAGACTCAACTAATTCGAGACACTTTACTTCCCCATGAAGCATATGAGATCTTGTCAATCCCCCCTTAGCTCTACTTCTTTGCTCGATTCCTTGGTTTGGACTGCAACCCCAAATGGCTCATTTTCAATGTGTAGTGCCTACAAGGTAGCTCAAGAATATTGCTTTGATAGCATATGGTGGCTTTGTGGAAATCAATCTGGATTGTAAAATGCCCAAACAAGAATAGGAATTTCATTTGGAAAGCGTGCAAGGATATCCCCCCCAGTGAAAACTAGCTTAGAATTGGCAAATACTGGTCGAGGTGGAGTGTGACCATTGTGGGTTGATCAAAACCCCTAGCCATGTTTTTTGGGGCTGTGATATTGTAAATGATGCATGGACCTTGCTTAATCTTAAGATGCCCAACTTGGCTGAGCTACCAAAGACTTTCTTGGACTTGTTCTGCCTTGTTAAATATGAACTAAAAATGTAAACTTGGAAATATTTGCAACAACAATGTGGGGTTTGTGGAAGATCAAGAATAGAGTCAGACATTAAGGCATTGCAAATTAGTGCCCAACATTGTCAACAAGGCCTTTCGGTACTTAGAAGAATTCCGTCAAGCCCAGAACCCTACCTTTCCCAAGCCAACTTGTACTCCAGCTTTGTGGAGCCTTCCCTATGGGTGCAAGAGTCAGCGACGGGCCCTGTGGAAGTGTGCCTTGGATAAGTGGACTGGGTGGAGGGTGAAAATGGATTTGCGACCTAGATTAGATCTAGAAGCCATAAATGTAGTGCCTTTTTGTGAAGGACTGATCTTACCAGAGCATATATTTGGAGTTCAGGTATGAGGATGAGAAGTTGTTAGGCACCTAAACTGTAGGTCGGCCTCAACTCATTGTATTCCACATCCTAATTCCAAAAATAAAAATCCTCTAATAGTTTATTCTATGCACACACATGCACACACACACAATCTATACTGAACATGCATATGGTAACTAACCTAGCATTCATTTACCATGGCATAACATACATCTCATATTCATCATCTAAAGAGTTTATGCAAGGTTTTTCTCTTCCAAAAACGTTCTTCATCTAAAGACTTGTTTAGTGATATTGTCATTGGGGAATGGGGGCTCGAGTCATAAGGGGTATAAAATGAGGTGTTTATAGTTGCCCCTTTTTGATTCGTTAGCTTCGCCGATGGGTTCAAAAGAAAAAGAGATAAACCATTTTGTTTCAACATACAGCTTGGGACCACCCATTCATATAGTAAAGAACACGCATACATGGGGCAGGTATGACTTCCAAGAATCGCGTGGGATTCATATGTTTGAATTCCCAAGAGTTCTGCTCAAGAAACTAGTAGTGACACGCTCACTATCCAAGAGTCTAGTTTGCCAATTATCAAGAAAACGACGAGTGACTCACTATCCTAGAGTCATTAAAATGAAAAATAAACATGGCAAACAACCTCAAGATAGGAAGAGCACTCTACCACCTACAAACGTCACACAAATCGTACAAGGGTGCTCTATCAAGCTAGAAAGGGAACTTATTTAAGGTGTAAGTCTATGGCTTTTGTCTCAAACATTTTTGGGTGACTCTTGCCTCTATCTCAATCTCTTCTATATTTTCAGCGGTTGTAAACACCGTATTTTGTCCGTCCTCAATTTTCGTGCCAAACCTTAAAAATTTCAAAAATATTATATTTTCTCCAAGAGGCTACAGAAATATCTAGGTTGATGTGGCACAACCTGTTCAGGCATTGGAGCACTTAAAGTGCCTTTCCGGTCAAATTGACAAAATGTCCTTGGTCAATCCTAAGTTGACCAAAAGTAAAAGTCGGTAAAAAACATCCCAAAATGACATTTTTCATGTTTCTACATCAAACCCAAGTTACTCGGTGATTTTTGTCAACTTTGACCAAGTTTGAATTGAGGTTGAATCCCACGTACACTAGAAATCCTCATTTTGATCTGACTGTCAAAATAGGTTAGAATTAGTTCCATTATGAATATTATCAAATTCCCTTTCCAACGACTATTCATGGGTCGAAATTGGAATTAAAACGGTTGAGATATCCTGAAAACCATGCCGGGCACGTTAGCTTACTTCCCGAGGCCATAACTTTTGATCTAACTGTTCGATTTTTGAATTCCTTATATTTCCAGAAACTAGACATCTAGATCTTTCCAGGAACACCAAGATCCGCTTAATCTGAGTTCGGAAAGGCCTTCAGAAAGGCCTCCAAAGTTGGCAGCCCTACATGGGCCACCGGGCACTTTTTGGCTTATACAGTGGCCAAAACGTCATTTACTAGACCAAATCTGAAGGGGGAACGTTTTTGGGCAGTCATGGAGTAGTTTCTATGTAGTTTTCTCTCTCTTTTCTCTACATTTCTCTCCCAAAAACACATCAAAAAATCTTTCATTCCTCCTCTCTCAACAATCAAAAGGTAGTGTTCTTACTCTTAATCTTTCTCTCGGTTCCATACGTTGGATTTGAGGTTTAGGGGTGTGAACGTAGCTATTTAGCTACAATCCACACCCATTGCTTTTCTTAGCATGTTCTTGCTATAATTTGTTTCCTAGCATGTTTTATGGTTTCCTTAGCATGCTTCCTTGCTTTTTGCCATGATTTATTGCTTTAATGTCGTTGGCCTAGCCTTCTTGAGCTAGGATATGTTTAAATTTAATATTTGTGCTTAGATCCACATGTTTTTAGGCTCCTTGCCATGTTTATGCTTAGATCTACATGCCTATGTGTTCTTTTCCATGTTTTTGCTTAGATCTACATGTTAGTGTTTAGATCTATGTCCCTATGCTTAGATCTATGTGTTTATGTGCTTTGTGCCATGCTTGTGTACTCAGATCTATGTTGGTTGTTATTCCATGTGCTACTTTAACCCTTTGTCCCTTGATATAAATCTTTCTTACTTTTTGGCCCTTTCGATGGGGTGTAGATCTAGATCTTGTGTCCTAGGCCTACATTTGCACACTAAGGCCTATATTAAAAGGTTTGGTTCAATTTATTTTGCATGTCTGTATTTTCTTGCTTGCTTCTATGCTTTATCTCTAATGTTACACAATAATCAGTAGGCTGAATGCTCCGAGCTACGGTGACAGCTTGAAGACCTGAGGAGAAAAAAGACTGTCAAGGGCGACTGGGGTGAACTGGCTAAGGACCTTTTGATTGTTAAGTTAGTTTTCTCTCTAGAACACCAAAATGGTGAGTTAGTGCATAGCAAAAATGTAACTTGGGCTATTGGGCTCAGATCCTTTTTTTAGAGAGTTTTTAGTGGGTATACTTGTTCGGATCCATTATCATCATGGGAGATATGTATAGTTAGTGGAGAAAGTGGAGCGAATTTCAGGGAATCCTCCCCACGTTCTAGAATGATGAATCGTGGTCTGATTGCTTGGTGTTTGCAGAAAGATCCTTTGAAATTAGCTAAGTGTTGTTTGGTCATCCATGGCCTTGTATGCCATGGACAACTATCCTGATTTGGATGGTCATGATATTCATGGATGGATCCCATTCATGTTTGTGGTGATTCTATTGGGCTTCCTTCCTTGGGAAATGTTCTAGACGTGATTTGGTCATGGACGACTACCATGGATGAATTGAGCTTAATTTAGACCTCCATTAGTTGCCCCCTTATCCTTGTGTCATCTATACCACTGTTAGAATCATGAATGCTTTCATTGTTGCCTTTACATGTGGCAATTTTTCAGTGGTTGAAGAATTTTCCACATGGCATTTCTAGTGTGGTCTAAGATTTGACGTCTTGGATATTGCCACGTGGCTCAATCCCAATGGCTTGCACATCACGTCGTTTTGTTTTTCAAGGAAATCGCCACGTGGCATTTCTTTATTGGCTTGTGTAGCTTCGATGTCCCTCCTTGTTGCCTATAAATAGGTCAATACCTCTCCTACCCTCTCACTTTCTCATATTTTCTTCTCTGACATTAGTCATCCATCTCGCCTCATTTAGTAGTTTCCTCCCATCCTTAGTCCTCTCTGCCTAGAATTAGGTATCCTCTTTTCTTCGTTTGTAGGTTTTCTTCTTTTAGAATTCTTTACAAAATGGTTGAGATTGTAGTGTCCTTGGTCTAGTGATAGGAATGAGAGAGAAATAGATAAGTATCAAGATGAGAATAGTAGTAGCGGTAGTAGTAGTGAGAGTAGTAGTAGCGGTAGTGATTCTATGAACATGCAGTATTCGTCTGGAGTCCATGGAGTTCCCTTAGAGGTCTTCTAGGAGGAGATGAGGAAGAAGGCAACTTCTGGGTCATTCATTGGTCTGTCGACCAACGTTTAACTGTCCACCCCTTCCCCTAGTGAGAGGAAGGACATTTTGTATTTCTATACCATGGACATTTAGTCCAAAATAGATAAGAAGAGGCTTTACACTCTTAGGGGTAAATACCAAATCTTGGATGAGGTTAATCCCCATCTTGCTGCTCCTAGTGAATGGTGTTGTACCCTGAATTTTGGGGTTGGAATATATAAGGCCTAACTATTAGGGGGTCTTAGGATGCATTTGAATGCTTTTGCTAAAGAGCATCTCCATAGGTTAGGTATAAGACCAAACCAACTCAACCCTAATGCATGGAGAACCATTGTGTCCAGGCAAGTGCTGTGGAGAAAGGTTTTCAATGTGACCGTCCTCTTACCAGGGACGAGTTCTTGTACTCTAATAAACCTTCTAAAATAAGCCAACCTTTAGGTTTCTATCAGTTTTCGGCTAGGGGTTCTAGTTGTAGGTTAATAAGGTCCCTTCCTTCGTCTAATAGGAGGTGGAAGATGAAGTTCTTCTTCATCTCTAGGTATTGGGTAGGGAACCCTATTGAGGTAGAAGGGGACCCATTTCCTCCTTACACTTGTGAGATGAGTCATCTATGTTTTGAGGGTATGTTACTTTCTTTAGCTCTTCTTACTCACTCTATCATATTTATCTAAATCCACTTTCTTTATCTTGTCTTACTCACTCTATCATATTTATCTAAGCACCCCGTTGTAGAGAGTTCTTTACACCAGACCAGTTTGGAAGACATGAATATTGAAGATGATGCCTCTACTCCACTTCCAACAAAGGACGGTTCAAGGTCTGGGGATGTTGCCCCCAGTGGTTTATCCAAGTAGCTTTACTTTGTAAGCAAAGATTTATTTTTGTTTTATTTTATTTTATTTTTGGGAGGGGGAGGGGGGTCCATTGTTTTGGACCAATTTAAATTCCTCTAAATACATTCACTTCATCCATGTTTAAGGACGCAAGTTTCATATACTTTCCTTTTTAGGCTTATTACTCAAGGGTTTTAGGACAGTGGTTGCCTACCCTCTTTAAGTTTGTTTTTTTAAATACAATTCTCGTTTGTCTTTGGACGTTTTATTTTATCCCTTTTTTTTTGCTAGCTTTGTTGTTTAAGTATTTTTTTCGTCCATGATTTGGACTTTATTTATTTAGGAACTTTGAAATGGTTAAGTGTTTGCTCATCCATTGTTTGGATTTCACTTATTGCATGCTTTTATTTTATTTGTTTATTTCTTATCGACGAGTATGTGTAGGAGGTATATTCTTTCCTCCTTTTCTTTTCATTACCTTAAGGTTTTGTATCATCATTTGGTGCTTTGCCATCCATGATTGTTGTCTAAGGACAGAATTTATTCGTCTATGGCTTTTAGCCTTTCTTGCGGACTTTTAACTTCATAGTGGATTAAAAATACTTAGTAGAAAATCCAACATGCTTCATATACAAACTAGGAACTTTGTACATAACATAATAACGTCCACAAAAATTACATATGCCAGAAGATAGTGCTTTTTAAGGAATTCAAATACTGAAAATCATAACATGAGTGCTAAAAAATAACATAAATAGGCTACCAGTAAGAACCAATAGTCTGCAGGTTTTAGGTCATCCATGTTGACCTTCTCGATGAGTCTTCACTGATAGTACTTCCTCAAGTGCTCCATGTTCCATGGATGCTCCAGCCTTCATCCGTCTAAGGCTTTTATATAGTACGATCCTCGTCTTTTGTAGTTGATGACTCTGTGTGGTCCTTCCTAATTAGGTCCCAACTTTCCATGAGCAAGGTCCTCAGTAGCCAGGGATACCCATTTTAGGATGAGGTCTCCAATGTTGAATTGCCTGGGTTTGACCAACACATCATGGTGCTTAGTCATCAAGTTCTTGTAGCGTGCCACCCTTTCTTCTAAGTCCATCCTTACCTCATCAATGAGATTGAGGCTTACACGGAGTTGCTTCTAATTGTCCTTATCCTTATAGTGGGCTACTCTATAGCTAGTCAGGCTAACCTCTGCTAGTATCACTGCATCACTTCCATATGCTAGCTTAAAAGGAGTCTCTCTAGTAGAAGTCCTCACCATCATCTTGTATGCCCAAAGGACACTAGGTAGTTCATTTGACCATATTCCTTTTGCCCCTTCAAGCCGAGTCTTGATGATCTTCAACATGGATTGGTTCGTAACTTCTACCTGTCCATTGTCCTATGGGTAGGAGGGTGAGGAGTAGTGATTCCTAATTCCCAGCTACTCACAAAACTCTTTGAAGGGTGTGTTATCAAACTAGCGTCCATTTTTGAGACAAACACCCTAAGGATTCCAAAATGACAGATGATATTCTTCTAGACGAAGTTTCTAACGTTCTGATTAATAATCTTTGCTAATGGCTTTGCTTCTATCTGCTTAGTGAAATAATTGATCCCTACCACTAAGAACTTCATTTACCTTGTCCTCATGGGAAAGAGACCAAGGATGTCAAGTCCCTACTAGGCAAATGGCCAAGGGACAACCATTGGAGTAAGGCATTCTGTTGGTCATTTAGGCACATTATTGTAGCCTTGACACTTGTCACATGCTTTGACATATGCTTCTGAGTTTGCTTGCATGAACGGCTAGTAGTATCCTACGTGAACTATCTTGTGGATGAGGGATCTTGCCCCTAAATGATTTTCACATGCTCCTTTGTGTTTGTCTCTCATGACATAATGGAACTCATCTGGAGTCAAATACCTTAAGTGAGGATGAGAGAAACCCATATTATACAACACTTTGTCCATGAGGACAAATTTTGCCACTTTAACCCTCAAATTCCTTGCTTATTCTTTATCCTCGGGGAGGAGTCCGTCCTTGAGATAGGATACAATTGAAGTGTTTTAGTTGGCCTCTCTGTCTATCTGATGCACATCTAGAACATATATGCTTGGAATGTACTTAACTTTAATCTAGTCATCCATCAACTCGTCTGCAGACAATGCCTTGGCTAGGCTGTCAACTTCCATGTTCTCTTCCCTTGGAATCTGGGGGAACTTTGCCATTGTGAAGCCCTTGATACATTGCTTGACTTTACTCAAGTATCTTTTCATTCGTTCCTACTTAGCTTCACATGTCTTGTTCACTTGGCCTATAATCTACTGTGAGTCTTCTTGGATGAGAATTGACTTTGCTCCTAGTGACTTGGCTAACTCCAAGCCCTGGAGGAGGGCTTCATACTCAGCTTTGTTGTTGGTCATCAAGAACTGTAGACAAACGGCATACTTTAGACAATCCCCTTATGGTGATTGCAATATTAATCCAATTCCTCCTGCATGTTGTGTGGATGAACCATCCACATGGAGGACCTATTATTTTGCCCTTTGGTCTCTATTCTGTTGATCATGGGTAGGAGTGAATTCTACAATGAAGTCTGTAAAGGCTTGGGCTTTTATTGCTTCCTTTGGTTGATACCTTACATCAAACTCACTAAGTTCAACCGCCATTGAATCAGTCATCCAGCTGCTTCCAGCTTATTCATAGCCTTTTTGAGTGGATGGTCTGTTAGGACTTTGATGATGTGAGCTTGGAAATAAGGCATGCACTTTCTTGCTGTTGTTACCAATGAGAAGGCTAACTTTTCTATTGGTGGATACCATCCTTTAGCTTCTCTTAAAGCTTTGCTAATGTAGTAGACGAGCTTTTGCACTCTCCTTCTTCCCTAATTAAGGCTAAACTCACTGCATGAGGGGATACCACTAGGTACAGATATAACTCTGCACCTAGTTTAGACAGAGTCAACAAAGGAGTAGAAGTGAGATAAGCCTTAAGGTCTTTAAATGCTCATTGACATTTATTTGTCCATTCAAATTCTTTCTTTAACACTTTGAAAAATGGTAAACATTTGTCAGTAGCTTTTGAGATGAACATGTTGAGGCCTGCCACTCGTCTAGTGAGACTTTGTACTTCTTTGATATTCTTTGGTGGCTTCATGTTTAGTATTGCTTGGATTTTATCAAGATTTTCTTCAATTCCCCTTTGTGAAACCATGAAACCAAGGACCTTTCCTGATAAAACTCCAAAGATGCACTTGCTTGGGTTTAGCTTCACATTGTATTGTCTAAGCGTGTCAAAAGTCTCTTGAAGTTGTCCAAATGCTACGTCTCCTTTGCGCTTTTAACTAACATGCCTTCTACGTACACTTCAACATTTCGTCCAATTTGTGGACAAAACATATGGTAAACTAGCCTTTAATAAGTGGTCCCTGCATTTTTCAAATCAAAAGGCATTACTTTGTAGCAAAAAAAAACCTTGGCTTGTGATGAAGGATGTTTTCTCTTAGTTTGCCTCGCCCATCTTGATCTAATTGGACCCCGAGAATGCATCCATGAAGCTTACCAATTGGTACCTAGCTATTAAGTTTACCGGCTGGTCAATGCGTGGAAGGGGATAACTATCTTTAGGGTATTCCTTGTTCAAATCTGTAAAGTCCATGCATATCCTCCATTTTCCATTAGCTTTTTTTATCATCACTACATTAGCTAGCCAATCAGGGTAGTAGATTTTGTATACGAACTCTGTGACTTTTTTTATCCATGCTTTACTTGAGGAATTCGACGAGATCTTGCTTCATCTTGTTTTCCATGCTTGTCTCGATTCTAGTGAACTTCTCCGGGTTGGACTCGTCCAAAAGGATGTCTTCTAATAGTTCAATCGGCTCAGCAACTGTTCTTCTTTCTTCAATGTTCATTTTCTACATCTGCTTGTCCATCACCAATATAATTAAGTAGCATTCCCTAGCTGCTAGCTGATCTCCTTACACTTCTCCAATGCCATATTCTGTTGGGAATTTAACAAACAAGTGATAAGTGGACATTGTAGCCTTCCAACTGTTCAAAATTGGTCGTCCTATGATGGCTTTTTATGAGAATAAACAATCCATAAATAGAAATTTTACTTATTGATTTTTCGTAGGTAAGAACTGACCATGACTAGCAATAGTGCCTACAGGTAGAACCTTCATTCCTCCAAACTCAATTAAAGGCATATTCATTAGATGAAGTAGTTCCTTGTTAATCATCATTTGCTGGAAGACCGAATAGTAAAGGATATCCACTGAACTCCTATTATCTACTAACACTCTTCTTGTTGTGTAATTTGCCATCATTGAAGTGATAACAATTGCATCATCACAAGGATGGTGTAGTCTCCTTACATCTTCGTTTGTGAAAGTAATAGTAGGCTCATCTACTCTAGACGTCCTTGGTGGGTGGCCAGTGAGTTGAACATTCTGAACTACCCTTAAGTAAGTCTTCTTAGCTTTGGATGAACTCCTGGTTGATAGTCCTCCCACAATAACCCTTATTTCTCCTTATGGTTGTCGTATTGGTTCTTCCACTTTGCCTTTTAGTGGTTGCCTTTTGTCCTTATGGTCTTGTCCAAGGAAATTCTTCAACTTTCCTTGCTTAATGAGAACTTCAATTTGTTGTTTCAAGTCATAACACTTGTCCATGTCGTGCTTGTGATCTCAATGGAAATGACAGTACTTGCTTTTGTTCCATTTGCTAGGATCTCCCTTCATCTTCTCTAGCCATTTCAAGGATGAGTTGACCTTGATTTGCATCAACACTTGGTCAAGTGGGGTATTCAAGGGAGTGTAGTTGGAATATCATCCTGAGGATAATCCTGCCTTGCTGTCATCTCAATCTTTCTTTTCTCCTACCTGGCCTTCTTTGGACGAGGCCCTTGCCCTGGATGGTATAGGTAACTAGCTTCCATTCATTTAGCCTTATTCTTTTTCATGTCAATAATCATATCCTCAACATTTATGAAACTTTGGGTTGAGTGTACTAGCTCGGTCATCGTCTGTGGCTTTTGGTCATACAACTTATGGATGAACAAATCCAAAGTAACTCCATTGTAGAAAGCTGCCAAAAGGATTTTTTCATCCATCTCGTCCACCAGCAGGGCTTCCCTATTGAAACAATTGATGAACGTTTGAAGACTCTTGTTTTCCCTTTGCTCTATGTTTAGTAAGCTGGATAAGGGATGCTTATGCCTTTGGCCTCCAATGAAGTTGTCAACGAACAACTTACTTAACTCCTAGAACAAAGTTATGGTGTTTGCTGGTAGCTTACTAAACCATACCCTGGTCGTGCCTTTTCAACGTGATAGGAAAGGCTCTGCACATGATTTCATCTGGAACACCTAAGAGATACATGGTTATCTTGAACTTGACAATGTGATCACAAGTGCCTTGCATTCCATTATATGAGTCCAAGGTAGGCATTTTGAATTTGGAGGATAGAGAATGACTTGTGATGGACGTGGTGAAGGGAGAGTCAGTTGTGTGGATGAGATCATCCACATGGTTTGCTTTCCTTATAGAGTCCTTCATCTCCTCCATGGCTTTCTTCATCTAGTTCATTTCTCTCACCAAGGGTGGCCCTCTTCGAGTGACTGTACCTCTGGACTAATTTCCTCCTTCAACGCCATTCTCTGCCCTTCCATTCTCTGAATTTTGCTCGTGTTCCTCGGGGTATCATTGTCGACATTGTTTATTGACTTCTCTAGTTAACTCTGGGTTTGGTTGTGTTAAGCTGCCATTGTGGCTACCATGGACTGCAACTATTGTTGGACGAATGTCGATGGTGATGCTGGTACACGATTTGGATGAATAGAGGCATTTCCACTCTCCTGATGTTCTAGACATGTGGTCATTGGCCTAGTCTAAAGCATGCAACCTTTTTGTCTTAGAAAGCAAGGCAGTTAACACTTAGAAACCTTTCTTATTTTCCCATAGGCAGCGTCAACTAATGATACACGAGAATCAGTAGGTTGAATGCTCCCGGCTACGGTGACAACTTGAAGACCTAAAGAGAAAAAAAGACTTTCAATGGCGACTGAGTTGAACCGGCCAAAGACCCTTTAACGGTTAAGTCAGTTTTCTCTTTAGAACACCAGGATGGTGAGTTAGTGAATAGTAAAAACGTACCTTGGGCCGATGGAGTTAGATCCTTTTTATAGAGAGTTTTTAGTGGGTCTATTTGTTTGGATCCATCATCATTATGGGAAATGTGTATAGTTAGTCAAGAAAGTGGAGCGAATTTCGGGGAATCCTCCCCTCGTTCTAGAATTATGAATCGTGGTCCGATTGCTTGGTGTTTGTAGAATGATCCTTTAAAATTAGCTAAGTGTTGTTTGGTCGTCCATGCCCTTTTATGCCATGGACGAGTATCCCAATTTGGAGGATCACGATATTCATGAACGGATCCTATTCATGTTTGTGGTGCTTCTATTAGGCTTCCTTCCTTGTTAATGTTCTAGACGTGATTTGGTCATGGACGACTACCATGGACAAACTGAGCTTAATTTAAACCTCCATGTTAGCCTCTCTAGATCTAGGCTTTGCCATGCTTTGCGCCTTCTGTAAGTTTATGCTTGTGTGGTCACATTTGTCTTTCCTAAGGCTTATTTGGATGTGACTATTTATGAGATACACCCCTGTGGTGTTGGTGTGCTTGATATGCAACTTTCTCTGCTTTGTGCGATGTTGATATGCTTGCCTTGCCTGCTTTACGCCACCTGTTTGGCTTTCTTTGCTTCTTTACATCTTTTGTACGCTTGCCTACATGTTCATGCGTGAGTCTGTGTGTCGTCCATACCCTAATCCAATAAAACCATGGAAACTCTATCCAAACCTACAATTGTTTTCCTAGGACACCCCTTTTTGTTTGATAACATGATTCGTTTGCCTCTTTGTGTGTTTCACATGCTTGTTTGCCCCCGTTTGGCATCTTTTTTTATCTTGTCTTTATCATGCTTCTCCTTCTATTTGTTTCTTTACTTGTCTACTGGCTTGTTTCTTTTGTCTTTGCATGTACATGCATGGAGCAAGGGTGCGAACTCCTAGGTGCAAGCAAAAAAGGCAAGGATTCATGCCCACAAAGTGCAATGTTCAGTAGATTAGAGGGCCTAGCCCCTCCAGAGCAGTCTTCTCTTTCTCTCTCTCTTAGCCTATTCTTTAAAGCATGTAATAGGGTCCCCCTTCATGTACCCCCATTACTTTTCTTGCTTCTTGCTTGGGCCACGTTCCCTAGGTATGGCAATGTTTTTTTACACCTGTATCTTACTGGGCCATACCCTTGGAATGTTGGCAATGTTTAATTTACATTCCCGCTCTGTGTGATAGAATTGTGCATGATCTATATATGCCTCTGTGTGTGTGGGTGATTGTGCACTTTGTATGATGGACTCTCGTGGCTACGTGAGCGACCCTCTCTAGTCATGAGAGCTCTTGACCTTATAGTGTGGGTATGAGCTCAAGGCGATTGTCGCATGTCCATATTCGTGCTATATTGTGTGCGTGATCATCTTAGTGTGATTGTCTTGATCTATGTCACCGAGTGACATTGGGTATGCGACACATATCAACATGTTTATCACTTTGAATGGCTCCGGCTCTTCACGGTGTGGGCATGTTGATATTAGCCATATAAACAGATGCGAAATGTTGTCGGTGTGCTATAGCACACCAAATGCCAAACTCTGCTAGATTTTCATCATGAAAATGAGGCATCCTCATTATCGTATTCTTACGTTGAAAGCTTGGTGAGAACAACATTTGGCGTGCTATGATGCATCTGAGGCGAAGCATTGTTGGACAAGATTATGTTGAAAAGGCCCCCTTGATCTGCTCTATCCCACAACTTCTATGAAGGGAATGATCAAATGTTCAAGGTCCCCCCTAAGAATAGGACCAACTTACTAGTTAAGCAGTGTCTCATATAGTTGGCCTAGATTATGTAAAACTCGTGAGAACTAGGAAGTGCCAAATCCGAGTGAACATCACAGCCTAGTGTAGGATATCTTTCATAGGATTGTTTTCAAAATGAGTCAAGGGGAAAGTGTCCATTTCCGTTTACAGGTTTGCCCGTTTTGCTTGCATCAAAGAGTCATGCTCTACTATGGGCTTTATCCATCTTGTTTACACAACATCTATGATTAACCCCTAGAGAAAAGCAACCCCATTGCTTGCGTATTATATCATACCCGGTCCCTAAGGGTTTCCAACCCTACAAGGGCATGCATGCATACACTAATGGCTCTGTCATGTAAATGTGTACAAATAAAATTTGTGACGAGTAGCTGGAACTCTGCGCCAAGGAGGACATTGCCTAGAGTTCAAGATCTTCCCCGAGAAGGCCAAGCCATCAAGAATGAAAATTTTCATTTTAAATTTGAATTTCCTTGCATTGAAAAGGCCTACTGTTAGAGCCATTGTCTACAGCCCATGATCTTGGGGCATTGTAAAAAGTCAAAATTTTGTAAAAGCATTACTTTTTCATGTAATCAAAAGAGAAGGGTCCATCTTGCAATTTCGAGCATGATATGAAAGTTCTGGTTAATTGCCAAGCTTTTGCATTAATACTGCATTACTATAGGAACTCAAAATGATAAATACTCGATCAAGAGTCCAAGCCAATATTTCGAAGATAGGTGCATTTACATAAGGAAGAACTTAAACTAACTTCGGGTTTGTTTTGTGTTTCCACATTGTCAAATTTTCAAATGTACCCCATTGCTTTCCCATCTCATTCATTTCCTTTCTAGGTTCCTAAAGCGAAAAGATTGCTCAAAGGAAACGATTCAAGATACCATCACACCATGATCCTATCATCACTAGGTCTCGTGCTAAAGAAATGTCTACTAGTGGTCCTTCGCCTATCTAGGAAAACACTCATGAAATCACTCTCCTAAAAGAGTATATGGTAGAAGTAATGCGCATGGTGCAACAGTTGATTGTAGGAGTGAACCAATGATCATTTGGTCCTACTCGAGAGGGCTTTACACCCCATTCTGAAAATGAGAATCGACCACTACTAGAGCTGAACTAGGACCAAACTACACTGCCATTCACCCCACAAGGGAATAACCAAGAAGTGGATCCTCCTAAGGATAAGACCTCATAGTTTGGTTACGATTAGGTCAAAAGTCAAGTGGAGACCTTGACTGAGAAAATTCGTATCATAGAGAGCTTTGGCGCTTGAGGAAGTGTCAATCCAAATATTCACCAATTTCCCTTAGGCCTTTGTGCCTCCCAAGTTCTAGGTACCCAAGTTTGTTGAGTATGATGGTATTTGATATCCTTGCGCCCATTTGTGCATGCTCTGTAGGGAGATGGCAGCTTGTGGATATAATCATCCATTGCTCTAATAGGTTTTCCCTGATAGCTTGATTAACCCTATGGCCACTTGGTATATGAGATTGGAAAAGACCTCCAGCTGGAGAGAGATGGCCAATGCATTCCTAGAATGCTACCTGTTCAATATTGAGATAGCTCCCGACCGCACATCTCTTCAGAGGACAGAAATGGAGAGTGGGGAATCTTTCCATAAGTATGCCTAAAGGTGGCACGAGCTAGCCGTCCAAGTGCTACCTCCTGTGATGGAAGACGAGATGATCAAGTGCCCGAGTCAATCACTTTGCATTCTATCACTTTACTACGAGAAGATGATCAGTGCCCGAGTCAATCACTTTGCAAGCCTTATTCCTATTGGGGAGCACATTAAGGAGCAATAAAATAGTCGATCCTGTGGTTTTGAATTCTATGATAGAACAATAGGTGAAAAAGGTAATTGGCTGAAAAAGGAAGGAAGCTCGGTTCATGTGATTAAAAAAGTGCTTGAAGGGCCTAGGGGTGTTACTTCTACTCATACAAATGCCTAGTTGTATCAGCCACAGGTCCAGCCAGCCTAGGCACCTTACTGAGCATTTAATCAGAGGGAAAGGCCCGGTCCACCCCAATATCCCTAGGAACCATGGAAATTCTCTCCGTTACCTATTCCTATGGAAGAGCTTTATGCTTATCTATTGGAGAAGAAGCCAGTGACTCCAATATTCGCAAGACCCAAAGACGGTCCTTCTCTACTTGATTTTGATCCATCCAATAATTATGAACACCATTTTGGAGCCAAGGGACATACCCTAGAAAAATGCACAAATTGGAGACATCGAATCTAGGATCTTATCGATAACAAGTTAGTATAGTTCGACAACATGACTAGGCTGAATGTCATCACTAACCCTTTTGCCTCCTCATCAGGAAGGGAACGTGAATGCTATCTCTATATTGGAGGAGAGGATCCTTGATTTCTCATCCATTTCATTCCCTTGGAAAGCCATGCCATGCTGCAGGCCCTAGCCTAGGAAAGTCACATTGTTCTCGAGAACATAGGAACTCCAAATTTTGACTAGGGGATTTGCTCATTTTGTGATAGTAGGGACTGACATACCCTATTTGATTGTAGAGTGCTCTGAGCACAAGTTCAGAGTCTAGTCGACCATGGTATCATCTAGATTGAAAGAGAATTCGTACAAAGGAGCGATTACATGGCTACCAGCCTATGCCCTTCGAGTACCCATGATGGAACTAGCCATAGTGCTATGTCAATAGGATCAAGTAAGGATTGGGTCGAATACTTGCAAGAGCGCTTACGTAGGATTCCTTCAGGTCCTTCGACTTCGGTGGTCATTGAGGAGATTCTAGAATCACTTGTGGATTCAAAGGCACCAACTTCAAAGAAAGGACAAGCCATGCTAGCCGTTATAGTACTACCTGCAGTCACAGAGCCATCTCTAAGATTTATCTAGAAGGGAACCTCTGTTGTCCCTGCTATTTGAGGTTTTAATCCTCTGATTCTGTCAAGGTCTATTTAAGAAATCTCTAGGGCTCTTGGTCCAAAAGCTTTAGAAGCTGCTCTGCCTAGCCCTGTCATCATCAGTCCAAAGATGTTCTCCCTGGTGCCAAATTTGTAGACTTAAGAAGGTGTAGTCATCCGTATGTTGAAGCCTTTCTCTTACCAAGATAGCCATCATGTCCAATGGAAATATGATGTGACTTTGATTTCTACCCAAACTAGAAAGGAAGAGATTTACTTTAATATCTCTTTAAGCCTAACCAGATTCACTAGAAATGGTTGAAGTTATACTCCCGAGGAACTAGAAAAAAAGGGAGAAAAGAGTTAACAAGAGCACAGTCGAGCTAGTCAGGAATAGGGTCACCACTAAAGAAGTCAAGCAATTCTTGAAAACCATCCGAAAGGCTGATTATAGTGTGATTCAACAGTTGAACAAATATCCGGCTTAGATTTCCATTCTAGCCCTAAAGGTCCATTATAAAGCTCTATTGAAGGTGTTGAAGGAAATGCATGCGTCTATTAGTATTACAAACTCCTCCTTAGAGGGTATGGTATCATTGGTGTTGGCCACCAACCAAGTCTCATTTTCAAATGATGAGTTGCCTCTAGAAGGTAGAGATTACATCTTGGCCATGCATATCATGGTCAAATGTGAAGTCATGATTGTTGCAAGGGTATTAATCGACAATGGATCAGCCCTAAATGTTTGCTCAATGGCCACTCTTGAGCACTTGATAGTGGACATGTCTCTTATCTAGCCTAGCACTATGATCATCAGAGCCTTCGATGGCATGCATCAAGAAGTGCAAGGCGAGATTGAGTTAATGATTGAGATCAGCCCGAGATCCTTCATAGTTAGCTTTCAAGTAATTAAGGTTGACTCTCCATACAACATTCTTTTAGGGAGACATTGGTTGCATGCAGTAGGTGCAATTGCATCTACCCTTCATAGGAGACTCAAGTTCATCTCTAAGAATTAGTTGATTACCATTATGGCTAAAGAGCCCATGGCTACCTTCCAGGAGACATCTATCCCTTACATTGATGCTAATACTTTCCAGAAGCATCCTTCCATTGCTTTGAGCTAGTTTTCATGATTCAAAATGCCTCAGAGTCTAAGTTCGGCTTGCTCGCAGCAATTCTAATGGCCACAAAAGAAATGCTCAAGTTTGGCTACAAATTAAGCCAAGCCCTTGGAGCCATTGGACGTGAGAGCCTTGCTCTTATTGAACTTTGAGATAACGAAGGAAGATTTGGTTTGAGGTAGAACCCACTCATGAAGAACTCTTTCAAGCTTTCAGAGGAAAGATCTCTTTCAAGCTTTCTGATTTGGCTTGCATTATTTGGCTTTGTCCCGAAAAGTTCTTTTTGAACACTATCAAATATCCCGAGGATAATCCAACTTCTACTATCCAACCAGGGATGCCAAGCGAGATGGCAGGCCGACCATTGAGCCTTGCTTTGTGGTTGTACTAGCTAAGTAAGAAGTATTCAATCACTAAGTGATTGGGCCTCCCGATCACCCTAGAAGGTTGGAATAGCATATCTAGTTTGTTTCACATGCTTATGTTATTTCTTGCTTTTTTTGTATTCTCTATTCATTTCCCCAGTTTGCTTTCCTAGAAACAACAAAGAGAGCCTTTCCTTTTTATCATTATGAGGCATGAACTTTGTTTTTCCCCTACCCATAATCCATTAATGAAATATTCAGCGTATTATTTAGAAACTTTTTTCATCTATCTTTATTTTCTTTCTTATGAATATATGTCTACATATTATCTTATGTTTCCTTGTATATGTTCCGCTTTATAAGATCTGTCTTGATTCCCAAGTGGGTTCATCGTCCATTTGCCATAATAAGGATGTAGATGATGTGGAAGAGGCCCTGAACTTGCCTCGAGGCATCTTAGAAACTTTGAACAGAGAGAGCGAAAGGTCCGAGCCTAATATAGAAGAGACAGAGGTGATAAACCTAGCTGATGAAGGCGAGGTAGAAAAACCCATCAAGATTAGGGAGAACTTTCCCAAAGACATGAAAAACAAACTCATAGCTTTGTTAAAGGAATTCAATGAAATATTTGCTTGGTCTAATCAAGATATGCTAGGATTGGATACCGTGATCATTGTCCATAGGATTTCAGTTAAATTCAAATGCCCCCTAGTGCGGCAAGCCTTTCGAAGGATAAAGTCAGAGATTATCTTGAAGATTAAGGAAGAAGTAGAAAAGCAATTGAAAGTTGGTTTTCCTACCTTCATAGCCTACTTTGATTGGGTTGCCAACATTGTTCTAGTGCCAAAGAAAGATGGGAAAGTACACATGCGTGTTGATTATAGAGATCTTGATCCGGCAAGCTCGAAGGATAAATTTTCCTTGCCACATATCTATATCTTGATTAATAGCACTAGGACCAACATGTTTTTCTCCTTTATAGATGGGTTCTTGGGTTATGATCAGATCAAGATGGCTGAAGAAGAAAAAGCTGAAATGGCATTCACCACTTATTGGGGAACTTATGCCTACAATGTTGTGTCGTTCGGTTTGAAGAATCCTTGGGCGACCTACCAGCAAGCCATGGTAACCCTATTCCATGATATGAAGCACAAGGAGATCAAAGTCAACATGGACAACATGATCACCAAGTGGTGCCCTCCTAGAGATCGTTTGGTAAATTTGAGAAAGTTATTTAAGTGCCTTGTCAAGTACAGGTTAAGGCTTAACCCTAATAAGTGTCTTCAGAGCTAGTTCAGGGAAATTGCTCAGCTTCATAGTTTGCCAAAAGGGAATTGAAGTGGACCCAGAAAAAGTCCAGGCCATTAGGGACATGCCTTTGTTAAAATCAAGAAACAAGTTCGAAGCTTCTTAGGAAGGGTCAATTATATAGCTCGCTTCATAGCATAGTTAACCACCATATGTGATCCCTTGTTTGAGCTCTTGAAGAAGGATACGAAGATAGAATGGACAAATAAATGTTGAGCGGCCTTTGACAAGATTAAGTAGTATTTGTTGGCTCGCCTATTCTAGTTCCCCTAACTATGGGACATCCATTGATTCTCTATCTCGCTGTGCAAGAAGCATCTATGGGTTGCATGTTAGGCTTGTTAGGCTCGATAATTGAACCTGATTAAAAAGAGAAGGAGATTTACTACCTGAGTAAGAAGTTCACCAGTTTTGAGATCAATTATATCACCATTTATGAGACGTGTCGTGCCTTAGCATGGGCCTCGCGCAGGTTACAGTAGTACATGCTCTACTTCACCATTTGGTTTATTTCCCACGACCCTTTCAAGTACATCTTTGAAAAGCCTACCCTCATAGGGAAAATCTCCCGTTGGCAAATGTTGCTATCTGAATTTGATACCGTGTTTGTTACGAGAAATTCCATCAAGTGCTAGGCTGTAGCCAATCACCTAGTGGACTAGTTGTTAAATGATCAGAATTTTTAGAATTCCTCTTCCCAGACAAGGATGTTTAGGCAATAGAGCCTGAACCAAGCAATGTAGAACCACGGCGTTAGAAGCTTTATTTTTATGGAGGTGCCAATAGCATTGGAAATGGAGTGGGAGCAATTTTAGTATCCTCAAAGGGTCAACTAATCCCTGTTTCAGTCAAATTGAATTTCAATTGCACCAATAATGTCACTAAGTATGAGGCATGCATTGTAGACCTGCAAGTTACCTTAGAGTTTGGCGTATACGATCTAGGCATCTTTGGAGATTCCTTGTTGATCATCTCCCAAATAGAGGGGAAGTGGCAAGCTCGAGACCCCAAGTTGATTCCATATCAAAAAGTGTTAGCCATTTAATCCCGAAGTTTCGAAAAATTACCTTTGTTTATTTGCCTCGAGTGCACAACCAGTTCGTGGATGCTCAAGCTACCTTGGCTAGCATGGTTAAGTTGGCAGAAGAAGATGATATGGGAAAATTAAGCATAGAGGTTCACGGCATGTTGACCTACTACATGAATATTGAAGAATGCATGAACGTCAAAGCTAAAGTCAATGGGAGCCTTGAGACCATGATATCAAGGCTTATATCAAAGATAATGAATACCTGCCTGGGGCCACAGACAGTGAGAAGAAGTTCATCGGCGCATGGCATGCCATTTCTTCTTGAGTGGGCAAGTCCTGTACAAAAGGAACTATGATACAACTTTGCTTCGATGCATAGATGCCCCTAAGGCTAACCATTTGATGGAAGATATGCATGAAGGCTTGCTTGGAGCTCGTGTTGGTGGACCCTTATTGGCCCGAAAGGTCATGAGAGCTAGCTACTATTGGCTCACCTTGGAAAGCAGCTGCATCAAGCATGTCAAGACGTGCCACCACTGCCAAGTCTATCAGTATAGAAAGAATGTTCCTCCTCAACCCCTTGACTCTCTAGTAGCGCCATGACCTTTTTCAGCCTAGGGAATGGATGTCATTGAACTTATGATTCCGAAAGCCTTCAATGGGCATGAGTATATCTTGGTGGCCATCAATTACTTCACCAAATGGATGGAAGCTGATTCCTACAAAAACGTCACCCAAGCTATGATGGCCCTATTCTTGAAACAAAACATCTTTGCCACTACAGCATACCACTAGTGCTCATTACAAATAATGGAAAAAACTTAAATGGAAAAATGATTTAGCAACTTGGCCAATAGTTCAAGATTGAAAACTAGAATTCTGTCCTTTATCGTCCTCAGATGAACGGTGTAGTAGAAGCCGCCAATAAGAACATAATGAAGATCTTAGTGAAGATGACACAGGTTCTTGCTATTTACCTTGTGTGCCTATTGCACTTTTGTTCTTACTTCCATGGGTGCGACCCCATATTCCTTGGTCTACGACATAAAAGCCGTCCTCCCCGCAGAGGCAAAATTCCCATCTCTCAGAATCTTATCGTAGACATAGCTGTGAGAAGATGAATCAGCCTGTTCATAATATTAGTAATTGAGCATAATAGATGAGAAGCGCATGACCGCGATGTGCCATGGACAGTTGTATCAACGCTGAGTTGAGCGAGCATTCAACATGAAAGTTAGACCCAGAGCAATTGAAGAAGGTGACCTAGTCTTGAAAAAGCACAACCAGGCCATGCTTGATCATAGAGGAAAGTTTGCCCTAACCTACGAATGCCAATATGTGGTGAAGAAGGCCTTCTTCAGAGGAGACTTGATCCTAGCTGACATGGATATGACTTCAATATGCCCACCAAGTCTAATGCTGTCACACGGTACTTTGCACGAGAAAGCTTCAAAGTGCAACCTCTTTTTCTACATTCCTATGTAAATAGATAAAAATAATAAAAAAAGAAAAAATACAAAAAATACAAAAAATGTGAAAAGGTAGGTTGAAAACCTGAAAGTGTGGGCTACGCAAAAGGAGAGCAAAAGAAAGAGTGTGAGAGAGCCTGCTAGATTGAAAACCCGAAAGGGCTATCCAGGGAAAAATTAAGGCAATAAAAAATGTCAATTGGACTACGTGATGACGTGTTCCTTCCCAGTGGAGGTACGTAGGTAGCCACCTTGGCCTGGTCACATTTTAGAAGAAAAATTAGTTAGTTGAATCAACTTGGGTTTACGATCAAGATCAATGGAAGAAGCATGCTTCCTCTTGGGTCACTCTATTTTTGCAACACGCGTGGCTCGCCGTGGTTTTATTCAAAGATGTTGTGGCCAATGCCAATGGAAGATGAACCCCAAAGGGAAAGGAAAAGATCCATCTAGATTAGGATGTATCCTTTGGAACCTGAGATATTGATATGCATAGACTTACATTTACCATTCTATTTGTATGATCTTGCATGTTTAAAGCATTTTTGCACATATTCATTAAACGTGCTTGTTTTGTTCCTTTCTAATCCTTTCATGCATCCATCATTATGCATCCAAAACACTAATCTCATAGACATAAATGTCTCTTGATAATCACTATACACAAAAACATCTCTATTTCCACCTGTTTTCAATTTTAAGCATGCCTTACAAACTAGACTATGCTTTGAAAACCCAAAAGTGGAAGGCCGTACGCAATTGCCTAGCATGGTAGAATACTAACTACGTAGCTTATGTGTAGAGATGAAAAGAAACAAAAAAGACTTTAGCAAGTCAAATATGGCCTAAATGGTCTGACACCACCCTGCATAGCCTTCCGAAGTCGGTGAGAAGAATCGTATCATTCGAGGAAGAAGTAAGAGGCAACCTTGCTGCATTAAATCCTAAATCTCTAGCAATCTTTATATGTCAGCCATATGAATGTCGAAGCCAAACCAACTCCCTCTCCATATTGGGACTCAAGGTGCAGCCCGAACTCTCTATATCATGTAAATCCTGCAAGGTGCCAACCTCTGTAGTAGAAACTATCAATACCTCCTCATTCTTGTCTATCTCAGCTTGAAGGCGACAAAAAGCCAACTATGGCTTACTAGGCTCATTAGTTGGCTCGTACTTTAAGCTCAAAGTGGAATGAATGAAGGATTTGTCCTCCAATAGCCTCAACACTAAATCATCAGCCCTGCTGCTTGCCTCAGGCTACTACCTCCACCATGGCCCTTTCCTCGTCACTCGTCTGGCCCAAGCCAGTGAACCTTTAGGTAAGATCTGTTAGCTCTCTCTCTAAACTAGTAGCTCGGGATCTCAGCGGAATACACTTTGCCTTTGGGGCTAAAAGAGCCAAACTCCATTTCTCAAGGTTTGCTTTAAGGGTGGAAAGCTCAGCCTTAAAGGCTCTCCCCATCTTATCATAATCCTTTACCATGGCATCAAGAAGCTCCCTGCCTCAATCCTATCCCTAATAGCCTTTGTCAAGCACTCTCTCAAGTCTCTGAGAGTGCTCTCAACTTTTACCTCTAACTCTAGTGCATAATCCCTTAATATGTCAGCTAGGAGGCGGAGATCAAGAGGATCTGGAACTGATAGATTAACAATGAAGCATGGGTCCCTGTTGGCCCTCCACTCTCTAAACTCTACAATGGACGACTTATAATTGTCCCCAGGACAAGTAGGGTAATCAATAGTTGACCTGCACTCTTGCTAGAAGCCAAAAGCATGATCTATGATGACCATGCCGATATCTTGGAGCCTGTAATCATAAGTGATGATAGAAAGATCACTAAATCAAGGGACATGCTAATCGCCCTTAAACTACCTCTAGGCCATACTGGGAAAGTACCTTGTACAACCCTAGATGCCCACCAAAGGGATGCCAAGAAAACCAACATAATGGGTCCAACCCTGCTACCTAGTGACTCCCCATTTGACTTATCAGGTTTAGTAATTAGGATGCAAGCCAAACAAATACCACAACCAACCAACAGGCTGTGCCTTAGATATCACACATGGATGACTACAAAACCATAATGGTAGCAAATGCACACAACAACCAAGCCTATCACTACCTGTCTCATGACACAAAGAAGGATACTAAATAGTCTCAAAGAGGAGAGAGGGAATAAAAGAAATGCTATGAGGAAGAGTACTCATCAAGGGTAGAACTGCAAATCTGATGGAACCTGACTGAGAAGGGAATAACATTGAGCAAAAGAAAGTTACCATAATGGCTTGATGCCTATAGAAGGTCTAATTCTCCTCCAAATCCACAAAGTCTCCTCGGTAGGTAGCAAGAAACTTAGCTTCACCAAACCGACAAAGCAAAAAATTGAAAGGGATGCTACCTCCCAAGCCACTCTCATGTTAGGTCAGAACATCCACAACAGGCATCTTTAGGCCTAATAGCTCTACCAACTACTTGTGGAAGCGAGGAATTACTTGATGTAGGCCTGATCCTTGGAAGAAAATGAAGTCCACCATCTCTTGATCTCCCTCTCTTGAAAAGTCTCTTGCTCAAGCTCCACCACAATATCATAAGTCTTGAGCCCAAGAACATCCATGCTTAAATCTGAAAGAATTCGGTGTTTTGATGCAGATCCATAGAGAAAAGCGAAGAAAATGGGTAGAAGAAGACCCCAGAAGTCATAGACAAAAACGTAGAAGGTCTGGGGGGACGTCTTGCTTTTATGCACGCTTCCCGAGGCTAGTGCACCTTGTAGGGCCACCAGCCCTAAACAACACATCTACAAGGGCCGCCGCCCCTCGTGACACATGCCAGGGTTTTTCAACCCCCCTAGCACAAACCTACATGTATTCTGAACTCAAATGCATTGAATGAAGGGTTTTGGACAGCTCCAGAGTGAAGATTCCCTTGGTTTTTGAACTAACAATGGTGCAAGGTAGGTTCAACAGTAAACTTGCCTTTCAAAAGATTTTTTCACACAACTGAGACCGTATAAAGCCTACACTGTGGCAGTTTATGTTTGAGCATCTCGTCTAGCATCCTGGAATATCTCGAATCTCATTTTCAAAGCGTGATTCACACGGTTCAAGGGTCAGTTCAGCTATCGTTGTTAAGACATGCAATGGGATAGTGCTGAGGCCATTCTTAATCACTAATAATAGTCCATCCAGTATGGTATAAAGATCATGACAATCAATTCCTTAAGGGAATTCGACATAAAGCATTGGTCAATTCGGTCAAAAATCGAGATATTTAGTGCATTCCACCATATGATGAGTCTACAATCCCGCTAGGGAGATCCACGATCATTGTTAGGTTGTCGAAGAAACCTATATCATCCAATACAATTCTAATTCCACTTCAAGTCGATTGATCACTTTAGAACCATGCGAAACCCTACATTGGGGCAGTTTATTTTCATGGTTTAGTCCACTTCTAGATAGTCAATATGCTCAACAATGAGTCTATCCTGCCAGGAACCTTTCCTCTCACGATAAGAACTGCATAAAACCTACACTCGCATATTTCTTTTTATGTAATCTTTCCACTCTCCATATCCCTTAGTGGGACAATCAACATTAGATTGTATCGGTAAATCCATGAAAATATGGTGCTATGCAAAGTGACCATAGTGGTACAATTGGTTCCTAAATGCTAAAGTGCTACTGGCGTACAAGTAAGACTTACCGAGAGGCAATGTTCATCATACATTAGGAGCCTAGCAAAAGGAAATATCATACATCAGAGCCCACTATGGGGCAATATAATACATACATGACTAAAGCCTACCAAGAGGTGTTATAATACATACAGTCCAGGCCTACCAAAGGGCAGTCTAATGTACATATGTTTAGCCCACCAAGAAGCAATGTCCGCAAAATACAACATTGTCTACGAAGTACAATGAAAAATGAAAAAAACATGCCTATGCAGGGGCTACATCATGGTATAATAATACATGGCTAGCCTAAGGGGAGTCATCATCTCTAACGACATCATTAATGAAGCGCTCAGCACTGTCGTCAATGGCATAATCACCCCTAGTGGGAGCCATAGAAGGACTGGCTTGATCCTCTAGAGAACCTGGGACGTATCCCGAAACAGGGACCTGAGCCCAATCATCCAAGAGGACATATCCCCAACTACCAGCTGGTTTTAGAGAAATAGGCATATACTTTGACTCATGTTGACTAATAGGAGTATCTCTTCCAAGGATATGAGGTACAAGAGGTACAGACATCCTATATCCCTTTATCTTGCCAATCAGAATGTCGATATACTTGCGAACCACGCTTATCTCTACCTGAAGCTGACCCCTCTCTCTCTATGGCATTGACATGGGCCTCCCTCTCTCTCTACCATAGGTCCCTCTCTCGAGCAAGCGATCTGGAAATCTCCTTTTGTATATACCCCTCTCTGGTGCTAGCAGCACCCTCAAGATCTCTCACTGTAGCCAGTAGGGTATTAACCTGTAGCCTCGAGTGGGCCTTTGAAGTCTGACGAGCACGTGCTATACCACCGAGCACTCTACTCCCACTCACAAGGCAATCATCAATGATAGGTCCGGGTAAGGACTGCAAGAACCAAGTGAAGTAGTTGATGTCCTCTATGACAAAACTGCTAAAAGAGCTTGTCACATAGTCAAGATCATCCAAAATCATCTCGGAACATGTAAACTCTTGAAGGGGGTCCTTAGGTACTTTAAAGACCGGTACAACCTAATTACAGGTCCTCCCAGCCAAGAAAAACTCCTAGCTAGACAAAACCTAGAACTAGCACCGTGCCCACAACTCAGCCATAGCATGGGTAACCTCACGCCTAGTTGACAATCATCCATCATAGGGACGGCTAAGTATCTCACCCTAGGTGACACAATGTAATGTAGTGTTAACGGTGGACTACTGTGTCAAAATAGCTATTATGATATTATAGAGGGACCAAGCATATGCCCTAGGATAAATCTCTAAAGAAAGGCTAGAATACTATAGGCGCAGGCCAGGATATACTTGTATGCCCACCATGTTAGAACTTGCCAGAAACCCTCGAGGCTCCTGAAGCCACATCACGAAGCCTGCCTCAGGAAAGTAAGCATCCATTAGAAAGGGCCCTCTAATCACAGGCCCTAATGTCTGACACTACTCTCATGGCTTTTAGTAACTTGCAAGTCAGCACTGACTGGTTGTTGCCAAACAAGCAACTACCGATAAAATAGAAGAAGAACCACTTGAGAATAATGTCGTTTGGCTCTACCTCCTGAGGTATGCTCTCTCTTAGCCACTCTATACTAATCTAAGGCTCGTCGGTAGGCCCAAAATACTATTGCCTTGCTGCAGTAAGGGAATCAGGTAGGACATGATACCCACTAAATATAAGGCCTAAAATAGCCATCCAATCGAGTGGAAGGACTACATACTCCCTACAACTTGAATGAAAGGTGCCAGTCCCTGCATGGAATCCCTACACCAAAGTCTCCAGTATCGCATGCTGCATAGAATAAAAAGGAATACTTAGTAACTCCTTGAAGCCTTGCTCCGCAAACTTGTTAGGGGCCTGTGCTTGAAATAATAAAAAAATCTACCAACTAGCACGCATATCTACAAATTTAGATTGGAAAATTGAAAGAGAAAAAGGGAACATACCTGAGCCTTTCTAGTCTGAGTGAAAGGATGCCTCTTCAGACCATGTTGAAGATAAGTATCAGTTATACTGTGATCGATCTCTCTAGTATAAGCATTAGCCCCGTACAAATTGGGCGAAAACCTTGGTTTATGATTGCGGCACCCATGAGCACCTAGGCCCAGCCCAACCCTGTCATAGGTCGCCAAATCAACATCTACATCAAACGAGACTAAGATGAGGCACTAGCTGTCTCTATAGAACATCAACTTCTAGTTTGGTGTGTTATATGAATGCCTCTAGAAGGCTCAAGATCATCACAGCCTCGGTCGAAGCGCCTCTGAAGAGTTCGCGCAACCTAAAAACTAGATGATGATTTAGAACAATGGCAAGAGTTTTCCCACAAGAACTGCTGGATCTCATCTGTCAAGACATACCCATAGAAGAAAATTCAAGATTGATTAGTAAGCCTAAAAGAAGTTCGCAATGCAAGTAAACAGGTAAATATGTATAACCTTACGGCCTAACACATGCCATGCATGTCCATACCAAAATGTTATGTTTTCTAAAAAATGTCAAGATTTGCAAAAACATCTCTTTTAGGGTTTGATTTGACCGTGGTTGTTTAATCCTATATAATGTTTTCTCAAAATATCAAGATTTTCACAACATCGCTCTCAGGATTTGATTCAGCCATGCTTGTTTAATCCTTCCTCTTTTTATCTCAAAATATGAAGGTTTTCAAAATGCATCTCTCATAGGGTTTGATTTAGCCATGCTTGTTTAATCCTATCTATCCTTTCGAGGTTTACTTCAGCCTTGCTCATTTAATATAACGCAGGGTTTGATTCGGCCATGCTCGTTTAATCCTATCTATCTTTTTGAGGTTTAATTTGGACATGCTCATTTAATCTCTCATAGGGTTTGATTCAGCCACGCTTATTTAATTCTATCTGTCCTTTTTAGGTTCAATATGGTCATGCTTTTTTAATCTTTCAAGGGTTTGATTCGGCCATGCACGTTTAATCTTACCTTTTGAGGTTCAATTTGGCCATGCTTGTTTAATCTCATGTAGGGTTTGATTCAGCCATGCTTGTTTAATCCTATCTATCTTTTCGAGGTTCAATTCGGCCATGCTCATTTAATCTCACACAGGGTTTGATTCAGCCATGTTCATTTGATCCTATTTATCCTTTTAAGGTTTAATTTGGCAATGCTTGTTCAATCTCTCACAGGGTTTGATTCGGCCATGTTCATTTAATCCTACCTTTTGAGGTTCAATTAGGCCATGTTCATTTAATCTCATGTAGGGTTTATTTCACCATTCTCATTTAATCCTATCTATCCTTTCGAGGTTCAATTCATCCATGCTCAGGTCGGCCATGCTCATTTAATCTCACGTAGGGTTTAATTTGGCCATGCTCCTCTTATTTCAAAATGTCAAGGTTTTCAAAATACCTCTCCTTCAGGATTCAATCCATCCATGATTGTTTAATCCTATCTCCTTTTATTTCAAGATGTCAATGTTGGAAAAATACATGTTTGTATCGCATACAAAACATACGCAATGGAAAAATTAACAGATCTACTTCACTCGTAATTGATAACATGTAATATGTAAGTTTCAGAATTTGCAAACAAGAATGCGTACCTTAGTATGGTTAAATTCAAAACAATCTGAATAGAAGTACTTGGAAACACTCTTAATCTTCATTCCAATTCCACTTGATGCCTAAGAAGTGTGGTCTCTTAATCAGTTTCTAAGGAGAGAATAAGAGAGTGTCCAACACTCACACACAAACCATTTCATTCCAAGTATATTCTTAATGAAAGACCCTTATCAAAAGTCTTATATAATTCTGTATGTTTCTCTCCTTATATATATAACTGATTATCTAATTGGGCTAGCCTTTTGGGCTATTCCAATTGGGCTCTAGTATGTGGCTTGAAGTGGGACCAAAAGGGAATAATAAGACACTAGCTCCAATAGACCTTGGGCTTTTTTGTCAACTCTTGACAAGTCCTCAGTTACCATTAACTATTTTTAATATCACTATATAAATATAGTTGCACTCTAGGCCTTATCTATAAATTATATCCCAAGACTTTATTATACATGCAACCCATTCATTAAAATATTTGTAGTAATATAAAGTCATGAATATAGATTGCCACTTTGAAGATTATTACATCTTAATCCTTGAGTACCTGGTTTAATCCTTTATGTTATTCATCATACATTTATGAAATCCAATTTCATAAATATATGCTTTAGTAACTCTTTACTAAAGTGGTTGGGCCCAACAATCTGAATAACCAAACCCATTAAATTTATCTCAAGGGAATATTTTATATCTCCGTTAAGAGATTATGAATTCCATCTTGAGAATATATGTTCCATTAATAGTAAATGCGGCTACACAACATACTGAGACTTTGATCGTGACTAATAGATCTCACTCTTGATATATCAAAGCAACCTATATCTCATGATCAGGTCCATTATTCTCTCAGGATTTAGAGTGGAAGTAAATAGAAGTCGTGAGATTTATTATTCATTTGACAGTCGTTAGGAGAATAATAAATCTCACAGCGGTCTAGTTCAATATGTCTTAACTCTTAAAACATATCAACATACCAACTAGAAGTCTCCACTTCCATGATCAAGACAAATTATCATAGTTGATATGTTATAGTCTTTGCAGTTGAAATGCCCAATTTCATCACTTACTACGAACTAAAATTCTGAGTTTACAAAGAACTTGTGATTTATATCTTCTGTGACTTTTCACATAAATCACATACTATACATCTCAGAGACTTAGATAATGTCCCATTAGTTCATTTATAGATAGTCTCATATAATTAAACAATTTACTTATTTATGACATGCCAATAAATTGGATTTTTAGGGCATAAACCTCAACAGTCAAAATTTTCAAAATACCTCTCCTTTAGGATTTAATTTGACCACGCTTGTTTAATCCTATCTCATTTTATCTCAAAATGTCAAGATTTCCAAAATACCCCTCTTGCAGGGTTTAATTTGACTATGCTTATTTAATCCTATCTCTTTTTATTTCAAAATGTTAAGATTTCCAAGATACCTCTCCTTCATGATTTAATTCAGCCATGCTCGTTTAATCCTACTCTTATTTTAAAATTGCTTGTTTTCACATTTTCAACCCTCTCAAAAATTTTCATCCTTATCATGCATAGTTTCTCATATCTACTTAGCTTTTCTTTTAATTTTGTTTGTGTTCCATGCGTCTTCATAGCATCCAACGTATGCAAGTTTTCCTATGCTACTTAAACATATGAACAGACAATTTTTCCAACATCATCGTGGCATAAATGATAAAAAAAAAAAACATATATGCAAAAATACCAATAATAAAATAAGTGCTAGCATGCTTTCCTACCTACTTTGCTACTAAAATACTTGTAGGAAACAAAAAGAAAAAGAAAATAGACACTAACCTTAGGTGTAGAACTAGAGACTGAAACTATGGACTGAAGTGGAAAGTTGGACCAGCTAGGCCGCGACTTGCTCTAGAGAACTTTTTAGAACTAATATTTCAGAAAAATTGAAGTGAGATGGTCAAAATGAGGCTTTGGACCTCATTTATAAGGCTTTGTACGGAATAGGCTACCCGGTGCACCTACAAGGGCTATTGGTCAGCATTGATTTAGTCAACATTAACTGGTTGACCTTTAACCAAAAAAAAAAAAAATTAGAGTTTCATGCCTAGTTTCGAGGACCAAGTTAGAGAAAATTTTTTGGGATCAGCTATAGTAGCTCAGCCTTGTCAGGTAAAACTGGTCTCGATCCATGAACAACATAGTTTCATCATGTAATTTTGGGGCAACAAAATGCAGAATCACATTCTTTATTTGACACCTCTCATTACACTAGAGATGTCAGATAAAGCATGGACAACTGTAGACTGTATTTTGTCTGCCCTCGATTTGGGTGCCAGACCTTGAAAATTCCAAAAATATTATCTTTTGTCCAAGGGGCCGTAGAAACATCTAGATTGATGTGGGGTAACCTGTTTGGGCATTAGAACACTTAAAGTACCTATTTAGTCAAATTGACCAAAATGCCCTTGGTCAAGCTTGGGTTGACTGAAAGTCAAAGTCGGTTAAAATCATCCCAAAATGACATTTTTCATGGTTCTACATCCAACTCAAGCTAGACTAGAGGTTGACCAAGTTTGACCAGAGGTTGACTCCTGAGGACACTAGAAACCTTAATTTAAATCCAATCATCAAAACGAGTTAGGAATAGTGCCATTGCAAAGATTATCAAATTCCCTTTCCAACGACTATTCATGGGTGGAAATCAGAGTCAAAACGGTTGAGATATCCTGAAAACCGTGCTGGGCGCATTAGCTTGCTTCCCTAGGCCATAATGTTTGATCCAATCGTTGGATTTTCAAGTTCTTTAGCTTTTCAGAAACTAGACATCTAGAGCTTTTGAGGGACACCAAGATTATCTTAATTCGAGTTTGGAAAGGCCTTCAAAAAGTCCTCTTGTCAGGTAGCTAGATACTTTTTATCTTATATAGTGGCCAAAACGTCCTTTTCTAGGCAAGATCTAAAGTGGAAACATTTTAAGGCAATCTTGGAGCAATTTCTAGGCAGTTTTCTCTCTCTTTCTCTCTCTTTTCTACATTTCTCTCCTAAAAGCACCCCCAAAAAAAGAAGCATTGATTCCTCCTCTCTATCAACAATCAAAAGCTAGTGTTCTTACTCATAATCTTTCTTTCCTTGGTTCTATAACTTGGATTTGAGGTTTAGGGGTGTGGACACCCATTGCTTTTCCTAGCATGTTCTTCCTTTATTTTACTTCCCACCATGTTTTATGGTTTCTCTAGCATGTTTCCTTGCCTTTTGCCATGATTTATAGCTTTGATGTTGTTGACCTAGCCTTCTTTGGCTAGGATACATTTAAATTTTTATGTTTGTGCTTAAATCCACATGCTTTTAGGCTCCTTGCCATGTTTATGCTTAGATCTACAAGCCTATGCGTTATTTGCCATGTTTTTGCTTAGATCTACATGTTAGTGTTTAGATCTATATCCCTATGCTTAGATCTATGTGTTTATGTGCTCAGTGCCATGCTTGTGTGCTTAGATCTATGTGTTTATGTGCTCAGTGCCATGCTTGTGTGCTTAGATCTATGTTGGTTGCTATACCATATGCTACTCTAGCCCTTTGTCCCTTGATATCTCTCTTTCTTGCTTTTTGGCCCTTTCAGTGGGGTGTAGATCTAGATCATATGGTCTAGGCATACATCTGCACAGCTAGGCCTATATTGAAAGGTTTGGATCATTTCCTTTTGCATGCCTATCTCCGCTTGCTTGCTTGTATGCTTTATCTCCATGTTAGCCTTTCTACATCAAGGCGTTGCCATGATTTGCGCCCTCCATGGGTTTATGCTTGTGTGGTCACATATGTCCCTCCTTGGGCATATTTGGATGGGGCCATTTATGAGATACACCCCCATGTTGTTGGTGTGTTGGATATGAACTTTTCTCCACTTCCTACGATGTTGATATGCTTGCCTTGCTTGCTTTGTGCCACCCTTTTGGGTTTCTCTTCTTCTTAGCATCTTTTGCATGCTTGCCTACATGATCATGCATGTGTTTATGTGTCATCCATACTCCAATCCAATGGAACCATGGACACTCGATCCAAACTTCCATTTGTCCTCCTAGGACACCCCTTTTTGTTTGATGACATGCTTCATTTGCCTCTTTGTGTGTTTCACATGCTTGTTTTCCCCATTTGGTATCTTATCTTTGCTTGTCTTTATCATGCTTCTCTTTCTGTTTGTTTCTTTGCTTGTCTGCTAGCTTATTTCTTTTGTCTTTGCATGTACATGCATGAAGCGAGGACACTTGAAGTAAGGGTGCAACCTCCTAGGCGTAAACGAAAAGGGTAAGGATGCAAGCAAGATGGTGCAAGCCCACAAAGGGCAATGTTTTGTAGATTAGGGGGCCTAGCCCCTCGAGAGTGGTCTTCTCTTTCTTTCTTTCTTTCTAAGCCTCTTCTTTAGAGCATGTCTTAGGGCCCCTTTCCATGTACCTCCTTTACTTTTCTTGCTTCTTGCTTGGGCCACGTTCCTTGGGTATGGCAATGTTTGTTCTACATTTCCTGTACCTTGCTAGGCCATACCCTTGGAACGTTGGCAATGTCTAATTTACTTTGTCACTTTGTATGATACCATTGTGCATGATGTATGTATATATATGCTTGAGTGTGTGTGGGTGACCATGCACTCTATATGATGGAATCTCATGCCTACGTGAGTGACCATTTCTAGTCATTAGAGCTCTTGACCTTGTAGTATGGGTATGCACTCAAGGCGATTGCCGTAGGTGCATACTCATGCTATATTGTGTGAACAATCATCGTGGTATGATTTTTTTGATTCGTGTCACCAAGTGACATTGGTTTCCCTCCGCATGCAACACCTATCAACATGTTTAACACTTTGAAGGGCTTCGTCTCATCACAGTGTGAGCATGTCGATACACACCATATACACAGATGTGAAACCCTGCTGGTGCACCACAGTGCACCAAACATGAAACTCTACTGGATTTTTGCTGTGAAAATAGGGCATCCCATTACCGTATTCTCGCGTCAAAAGCATGGTGAGAATAGCATTTGGCGTGCTATGACACATTTAAGGCCAAGTGTTGCCGAATTTCTGACACAAAAATAAGGTGAAATGCTACCAAATTTTTGCCGTGGAAATTTGGCAAGGGCTTCAAACGCACTTGGAAAGCATCGATTGAGACCACACCCATTTCGAAACCAAACCTCAAAGCCTAACACATTTAATGCCCCAAGAGCTAATGCTAATAGCTTGTTTTCAATTGCTAATGTCTAGAAATTATGATTTTACCAAAAAAAAGGACTGTCTATAGACAGGAATTGTGGGGTGCCTAACACATTCCCCATATGTAACCAGACTTCTGAACTCAAGGCTCAAGATTTTTTTACCCATCCACATTAAATTAGGAAAAATGACATTTTTCTTAACTAGGATTAGTAATAAAATCAAATAGAATCAGGTGACTAATCACACCTTAGAAAAAACACAATGATTGGTGGTGACTTCACTTACCCTTGGTAATATCCTTAAAATCAACTCATATTCTAGTTACACACCCAAGATACGACACACCTCCTTCACATAAGCATGCAATCGTAGTCGCAATGAGTGGTCGAGCAGCCACGAGGCGTCGAAAGTGGCTTTTGCCTTTGTCTCAATCATATTTGTGTTCTAGGTGGATCTTACCTCTATCTCAATCTTTTATGTATTCTAGGTGGCTATCACCCCTGTCTCAATCATATATATGTTATGAGTTGTTCTTCTGAGGTACTCTAAAGGCCTCTAAGCATTTTTGTGTACATGTTAAATTTCAAGGATGATATGTGCATAAAATTCGATGTCCTCTTTGTAATCATGGTGAAAAGCTCACTCTATAGGGGCTCTCCTAGGGTCTTAATTTTATAATAGGAATCCTAACCTTGGGGGTGAAGGTAAAGTAAATCCACTCTTGAAGGGATGTGGGTGTAAGTGACTGCGCGTTCTCGTTGCTTTTTATTTTTGGGGAGTACGTCTTGGCTGAGTGGACTAGGTGGAGCGTGAAAATGGAGTCACCACTTAGATTAGAGAGTAGGCCTAGGAACCATATATATAACACCCTTATGTGAAGGGCAGATCATTACCAGAGCACATGTTTGTAGTTTAGGTATGGGGATGGGAAGATTTTAGGCACATAAACCTAACCGACCTATGGGTCGACCTCCATTCATTTTGTTTCACATCTTAATTCCATTAAAGGGTTGGAACCATATATATAGCACCCTTATGTGAAGGACTGATCTTTAATAGAGCACGTGTCTAGAGTTTAGGTATGGGGATGGGAAAGTTTTAGGCATACAAACCCACCCGACTTGTGGGTCGATCTCCATTCATTGTGTTCCACATCCTAATTCCATTAAGGGTCATCTAATAAGTTATCCTACACATACACACAAACCCACACATCAAGCTTACTATACATAAACATCTAGCATATAACCTACCATTCATTCAACCATGGCATAACATATATTGCAGATTCATCATTTTCCTAATCAAATGAATCTCATCACATCCTAGTATACATCTAGGCATAGTACAAGCACACATCTCCAATCATCATCTAAGAAGTATTCAAAGCAGCAAGCATATCATCATAGTCCCAATGGTAGTAAGCATATCATATACACATAGCATCAACCAAGCACCCTATGCTCATCGTAATCAGTAATATTCACCATCCATTTCAAATGCATGTTCATGTAATTATGCATGACTTACCTTACTTACCTCATTGCATCTTTACCACAACACCAATGCATCAGTGCATGGTCATGTGATTATGCATGTTCATATTGTTCATCTTGCACATAAACCCTAATATTTAATCTAACACCCAAAGCATGTGAATCATGTTATATTACTAACCCTAGACCTTATCATGCCTAAATTGACCAAAGCATAACCTAAAACATGCATTAAAGCCAAACAAACCGAAAAGGAATGAAAACAGACAATTCTAGGTTTCTAGGCTGAACATGCGTTTGAATGTAGAAGCATGTGTGAACATGTTCATGGAGATGCGTACGTATCCTTACCTAGAAATTCCCAGCAAGTAACACATAAGAACTGCATCTATTCTAAACCTAGCATGCTTCTAATTTTCAAAGCAGTAAACCTAATCTATACAGAATATGATTAAAGCAATAAAACAATAATCAAAACAACAAAATGAAAGAGATTAGGTTAGTCCCTTACCTCAAACACAAGAGCTCTTTAAGTTTGATTTTTGACCGTTTCCTTCAGTCAATCTATAAAACAAAATACCTAGAGGGTTAGTAAGTTTTATTAGAAGACTTTAGACTGAAATAGGTCCTAGCGAAAAACCTTTAGTTTTATGATGTTTTTTCAAATAAAAAGCTTCTCTTGAATCACTTTTTTGGAGTAGATTCAGTGTGTTTTGGGAAAGGGTGAGGCCTTTTTATACAGTTTAAAGAGGGGTAGGTGTAGACATCTCATTTTGTACCCAGTTAATAAACTTTAGTCCCTGGACCCAATGATGAGCTTCATATTTCTACAATAGGTAATTGAAGTTATTTTGATATTTTAGAAGTAATCATAACTTAAAAGTGCTCAAATCACTTTGAAAATGATGCTAAAAAAATGACATTTGTTTATTGTTTTGACTTTAACTTTTGGTCCACAAAGATATTTTGAGTGAGGTTTATTTCATTAGAAATTTAGAAATCTTGGGAATTAATTTAAACATAAATTTTGCCTAATTTGGATTAATATTGAGGGAGTTATGACCATTATAATATGGAGCATTAGTGTAGTCAGATTTAAGTATGTGTGCGCATGTTTGGAAGCATGTCTAGACACTGCATTTTGAAACCCTTATGACTTGGGCCTCGATCCCCTCATGATGTTGAAATTATAAAATCCAGGGTTGGTTTAAGGCCCAATCAAATTGAAATTGACTTGAAAAAAAAGAATTTTTGGAAAATACAACTCTTTTTTTGAATAAAATAAGCTATTTTTGGAAAATAAAGACCACGAAAACTCTAGGGCATGCGAATGATGGTTAGGGTTCCAAATACTATGAAAGGCAAGTTTTTTGCATTAAAGTTTTGGTTTCGGAGCGAATTCCAAATCATCTGTGTTAGGACATATGTGGTTCACTTATTAGGAACATATGTCATTATTTTATGTAATTGGCTAATCCTTTTTCAAAACCCACTTTACTTGTATTTGAACAGATCTAAAATGTTTTTAATACTTCAAGAAACAAGGCTTCAAGATCAAGTGTTAAAGTCATGCAAGTCTGTCCAAGAAACAAGATGAAGAAGTGACTATCATTAAAGCTCGACAGCTAGCATCTATCAAGCTTAAGAAGCTATTCCAGCCCTGTGGCTCGACAGTGCTCGACAGCTTCTCGACAGATGTTATTTGTCGTGGTTTAAGAAAAACAGAATTTCTAATCTATTTTCTTCCAATATGTGAATATGTCTTTGGGCCTTCTTTTCTCATAACCTTAGACAAATAAAAGGATTATTTTAAGGGTCATATCTGGTTACACAGCTGAGAGCACAATTGCATAAGAGCATAATTCCACAAATGTGACTGGAAACCTGTTTTGCCCGGATTCTTGAAGAAGCTGCTGTGTTTGTACACTGTAGGGTTTTGTGACTAAGCAACTTCACGACCTTCATCCGTTGAAGAGAAGAAGAACTTTGCAGCCAACATCTTCCTTAAGTTGGTGATTGAAGTCGCGTACTGGGATCCACGCAATCGGTTAGTAAAGTACTGGGAGCCGTGCATCAAAAGAAGAGATTGTCACTATAGAACAAGTTCAATTGGGTATTGGGGTAAAGGTTCAACTGTAGGTTGGTATAAGGTACTGGGATTCCTTTACTTGTAACCGCTTGTTTTGATAATAGTAGATTCTCGGAAGTGGTGACCTTAAAATCACCTGGTGGGGATTTTGCCTTGGAGGTTTTCCCCATTAGTAAACAAATCACCGTGTCCAATTTAATTTCTGCTGCATTTAGTTTATTGGTGATTTGTTTGTGCTACATGAATTTGCATGTTAATTTGATTAATTAATAAACTTGGCCAATTAATTAATTAATCTATCACAATGGGTCAATACGTTTTTGGCCAATTAATCTACGAGCTATTCCAAACCCCCCTTTTTGAACTATAAAAGGCTAGACATGGTACATTTTCAAAACATAGAGAAGATCCTAAGGGAAAACATCAAATTTACTAGAAATAGTGAATCAAAGAGAAAGTTTTTCACAAAACATCCTCAAGTTAATATTTTTATAATTGAGTCATTTTTTGGCCTTGATCTTGGAGTTGTAAAATTACTAATCACTTCCTTGGTTGATTATGATTAGATTTGACTGAGGGAAACAGTTAAAATCAAGCTAAGGAGTTTTGTGTTTTAAGGTATATGTTCTAAGTTTTTTCTCCTTTCTTTTCTTGCTTTAATCTTTCTATTTTCCTTGTTTTTCCTTTTTAGTTATGTTATAACACGTTCATTTAGTTTAGGTATTCTTTTTTATTTTATTTTACTTTTTAACATGTTTTGTTGTTAGTTTTTAGTTTTTGCTTTATTTTGTGCTTATTTTTTGGGCTAGGTTTAGGGCATGTATATGTACGCATACTCTATAGGCGCACGCATACTCGAAGTATGCATACCCATACAACTGGGCTGCGTATGCAAGCCTTATGTATGAGCACACATACTAAACCCGAATCCAACTTTTTTGCTTCTATTTCTTTATTCTATTTACAGCATATGCTTATGTTTTCCCCTATTTTCATGCCTATAAGTCTCTTCCTTTCATGTTTGTTTGTTATTTGTCCTTCACATATTAAATTAGGGTTTCTTTTCTTCTCTTTCTTTGAGATGCCATGAACATGCAAATGATACGACCATGCATTGATGAATGGGTTCTGTGGTGGAATGAGATTAGTGAGGTAAGTCATGCATTCATATGAATATGCATTTGTGGGGGAATATACCTTTGATGATAAGTAAAAACATGCTTGGTTGGATGTTTAGATACTCAATTACTTTCGTGTTTTGGACAATAGACATCTAAAACATTCGATGGGCACCAAGATCACCTCAATCAAAGTCTGGGAAGGCCTTCAAATATGTGATTGAAGTTAGAACCAATAGAAAAGGACAAAATTGCTAACAACAGCCCAACGACCCTTAAAGGTGCGCCGAGCACTATTTTACCTATAAAATGCCCAAAACGTCCTTTTCAAGATCAGATTTTGATGGGGATGAATTTTTGGGTCTTAGGGCATCTTTTCTAGGTAGTTTTCTCCCTCTTTTCTCTACATTTTTCTTCTAAAAACACCTAAAAACTTTTGATCTTCCATTTTTCTACACATCAAGAGGTGGTGTTCTTGCTTTCATCTTCCTCTCCTTGGTCCTTGTACCTTGGATTTGATGTTTAGGGGTGTAGATATAGCCTTTTAGTTACATTCTACACCCATTTAATTCCCTAGCATGTTTATTGCTCTATTTTGCTTCCTAGTATATTTTATAGTTTTCCTAGCATGTGTACTTGCTTTCTGTTAGACCAAGAATGTATTGACCCCTTTGGTGAATTAATCAATTAATGAACCAAGTTAATTAATTAGATTAATACCAATGTATAGTTGAACCCTTACCCTATCCCCAACTGGACTTGTGATGTAGTGAGAATTTCTCCTTTCAATGCACGACTCCCAGTACGTGACTAACCAATGATACACGAGTATGTGACTTACTCTTTTGCACAAATCTTAGTATGTGACTAACACACCAACTTGAGGAAGATGTTGGCTGCAAAGTGTAGGATAGAAACATGTTTGTATCGCATACAAAATATACGTAGCGGAAAAATAACGAATCTACTTCATTCATAATTGATAACAGGCACTATGTAAGTTTCAAAATTTAAGAACAAGAGAGTGTACCTTGGTGTAGTGAATTTCAAAAATAAAGATCAAAAGCACTTGGGAACACTTTTAATTTTCACTCCAATTTCACTAACGCCCAAGATGTGTGGTCTCTCAATCAGTTTTCCAAGGGAGAATTAGAGAGAGTGGCTTACACTCACACATACGCCATTTCACAAGAGTGTTGTTCCTTTTATAAAAATTCTGTATGTTTCTCCTTTTGTATCTAACTGATTATCTAATTGGGCTAGCCTTTTGAGCCTTTCCAATTGGGCTTTAATGTGTGGCTTGGAGTGGGACCAAAAGGGACCAATAAAACACTAGTTTCAATGGGCCTTGGGCTTTTCTGTCAACTCTTGACAAGTCCAAAATTACCATTAACTATATTTAATACCACTATATAAATATAGTTGCACTCTAGGCCTTATTTATAAATAATATCCCAAGAATTTATTTTACATGCAACCCCTTTATAAAATATTCATAGTAATACAAAGTCATGAATATAGATTGCCACTTTGAAGATTACTACATTTTAATTCCTTGAGTACCTGGTTTAATTCTTTAAGTTATTCATCATATATTTATGAAATCCAATTCCATAAATATATACTTTTGTAACTCCTTACTAAAGCGGTTAGGCCTAACACTTTGAATAACCAAACTCATTAAACTTATCTCAGGGGAATATCTTGTATCTCTGTTAAGAGACTATGAATTCCATCTTAAGAATATATGTTCTATCAACACTAAATGTGGTTGCCCAACATACTGAGATTTTGATCGTGACTTTAGACCTCACTCCTGATATATCAAAGTAACCTACACTTCATGATCAGGCCCATTATCCTCTCAGGATTAAGAGTTCATGTAAATAGAAGTTATTTGTTTATTATTCATTTGACAGTCGTTAGGAGAATAATAAATCTAACAGCAGTCTAGTTTATATGTTTTAACTCTTAAAACATAGCAATATACCAACTAGAAATCTCAATTTCCATGATCAAGACAAATCATCTTAGTTGATATGTTATAGTCTTTATAGATGAAATGCCTAATTTCATCACTGATTACAAACTAAAATTATGAGTTTACAAAGAACTTGTGATTTATATCTTCTGTGACTAAATCACAAACTATGCATCTCATAGACCATATGATAATGTCTCACTATTCATGCTACTATTATTTTAGATAATAATAAAACAACTTTATTAATCACAACATAATGTCATACATAGCATCATACAGTAGGATTTAAGGACACACATCCTAACACAAAGTTCTTCAGTTCATCCAACGATGAAGATCAAGAAGCTCTTTTGTTACAAAACCCTTGGGGTAAAGACGTAGACGCTTCTTCAAAGAATATGATGAACTGGGGCAAATTGTCTCCGGTTATAATATGTGTGTAACAACAATTGCAACAACCTTTACATCACTTTGCATCAAGTGTAACAACCCTTAAAATAATCCTTATATCTGTCTAGGATTGTGAGAAAATAAAACCTACACAGATACACTTGAATATGCGTGAAATATGATCTGGAAATCCAAATTTCATAGTTCTTGATAGATACAACTTTTGTTGAGCTGCTATCAAGTATCAGCATCAACCCTCAATAGATGTGATCTGTCGACCTATCTGTCGAGCTTTAATGAACTTCACTTCTTCACTTGTTTTTTGATAAGATTTGCATGGCTTCAATACTAAACTTGAACTCTTGTTCCTTGAAGTACTAAACCCATCCTAGATCTACCCAATTACAAGTAAAGTGTGTTTTGTTAAAGATTAGCCAATTTACATAACATATGTCTCTAACAAGTTCCACATATGTCCTAATACTTTGTAACATGTTTTATTGCTTTGATGTTGTTGGCCTAGCCTTCTTGGGCTAGGATATGTCTAAATCCCTTGTTTGTGCTTAGATCTACATGTTTAGGTGTTTTTTACCATGTTTGTGCTTAGATTTACAGGTTTCCATGTTTTTTGCCATGTTTGTGCTTTGATCTATATGTTTCCATAATTTATACCTTATTTGTGCTTAGATCTACATGTTTATGTACTCCTTGCCATGTTTATACTTAGATCAACATGTTTATGTGCTTCTTGCCATGTTTATGCCTTTATCTATATGTATATGTGCTCCTTGCCATGTCTATGTATCTAGATCTAAATGTTGGATGCTATGCATGGTGCTTTTATGGACTTTTGTCTCTTGCTATGCCTTTTTCTTATGTTTTGGCCCTTAGGTAGGATGTAGATCTAGATCTTGTGGTCTAGGCTTACATCTATACACCTAGGCCTACGTCAAAGGGTTTGGATAATTTCTTTTATGCATGTGTATGCTTGCTTGCTTTTATGCTTTAAAACCATGTTTGTTTGGCTAGATCTAGGTTCTTCCCATGGTTTGTGCCCTTCGTGGGCTTATGCTTGTTGGTCTTTGGGGCCAATTGCTTGTGTGGTTGAATTCACCCCTCTAGTGGCTTGTTTGAATGTAACCACTTGTGAGAATACATCTTCGTGATGTAGGTTTGCTTGATGCATACCATTTCTCTGCTCTATGGGATGTGATGCTTGCCTTGCTTTGCTTTGTGCCCCTATTTGGCTCTATTTTTTCTTTGTATCTTTCCACGCTTGCCTACATGTTCACGTATGAGTCCCTTTAAGGAATTTTTCTTGAGGGAATGTGTGGTGTCCATACTCCAGTCTAATGGAGCTATGGACACCCAATCCAAACCTCCATTTGTCCTCCTATGACACCCCATTTTGTTTGATAATTCCTATGTTTGCCCCTTTGAGTGCTTAACATCACCAGACGAGGAAGAAGGATTGGAGGTAGATGGACCAGCAAAAGCTGCAAGATTGGGAGTCACCACACGTGTCTGCTTCAATCGAAGCTGAGCCTCACTTTAGCAAACAGTACCAGCATCAATGGCACCCATGATAAGGATGAGAGGAGGGGTATCAGGAATCTCATTGGAAAAGTGTCGAAGGATACGCGTGATAGCAGAAGGAAAGATGAGCTTATTATGTTTAGCTGTATCCTAATAAATATTGATGACTGATGTGATGAAGTGAGAAGGGAAGTCTATAAAGAGGTCCTCCATCAGAGAAAGAAGGAATCGAGCACGAGGCTCAGTGATGGAGTTATAGTGAGACAGTGGAGTAAAAGCAAATGTCATTACCATATTAAGGAACCTTAGACCTTTACAAAGCCCGAGCATGGAGTTTTTAGCTTACCACCCCATATGGAAGGAGTCTCACAAAAGTGAGAGATGAGTTCGTCTCTAGACATGGTTCGAAGACAATCACAACCATGGTAGTCAGGATGTGCTACTCCAGGTATATGTAGTACCTCGGATATAAGATCTGGGGTAACTATGATACATGTACCTCGAATGAATATAGCAAACAGAGGAACAAAGGTATCGACGCTGTGTATATTGGAGTAAAACTCCTCTATAATCATGACTAAACATCTCAAAGGACTCTCACAAAGAGAAGCCCAACCGTGAGTTCGAATGATGGTGGGGAGAGAAGTGTTGGAAAAGTTTGACAGAATGACTTGGCATTTTGAATGAACACCACATTGCTGGAAGTTCTCCAAGAAGTCCTTGCGGCCTTCTCATCACAGAACCAAATGTGGAGAAGGGGAAGATTAGAAGAAGAAGACCTAGAACCACAAAGAGGGTTCTGAGCCGGAGTATATTTGCGCTATTTGTGTGCCATAGCGCAATCTGAGAGAGAGAGAGAGAGAGAGAGAGAGAGAGAGAGAGAGAGAGAAATAAGAATCACATCACAACTAAAACAAATAGAAGGAAAAGAAAGAGTATGTATGCATGAAACATGCATGAGCATATGACATGCTAAACATAAATTGCATTATGGGTTGAATCCCAATCCAAACCTACCAGTACACAATTTTAAACAATCAAGAATACATCTAAATGCATGAGACATTGTGAAAATGATAATGGAATGCAATGCGTGATCATATAGCATCAAATAAACAACACCCAACCCAAAATTTTTATAAGAATCTTCCTAAACCCCAAAACCTAGGTCACAAATGCATGAATGCGTGAAAATGAAGGATTTAGGACACTTATCAAGTCCAAACCTCCATTTGTCCTCTTATGAAACCCCATGTTGTTTGATAATGTCTTTGTTTGCCCTTTCGAGTGCTTAGCATGCTTCTTCACCCTTGTTTGGCTCTATTTGTTAGTTTGCCCTTTTCTTTGCTTGTCTGCTAGCGTGTTTCTTTAGTCATTGCATGTACATGCTTGGAGTGACTTCCTAGGCTTGAGCAAAATGGGTAAGGATGCAAGTTGCTCTCTCTCTCTCTCTTAGCATTTCTTTAGAGCCTTGTTATAGGGTTCTCATCCTTGTATCCAGCTTTAGGCTGCATTTCTAGGGTATGGCATATGTCTGTTCTATATTTCCTATACCTTGTTGGGCCATAACCTTTGGATGTAGGCATGTATCATTTATCTTTCCAACACTTTGCTTGGGCCACATTCCTTGGGTATGGCAATGTTTGATTTACATTTCCTGTACCTTGCTGAGCCATACCCTTGGAATGTTAGCAATGCGTACTTTAGTTTCTTGCTCTGTGTGATATATGCTTGTATGTGGGTGATCGTGCACTTTGTATGATGGACCCTTTTGGATAAAAGAGCGACCCTTTCTAATCATAAGTGCTCTTGACCTTGTAGTGTTGTATGGGCTCAAGACAATTGCTATAGGTGCATACTCATGCTGTGATGAGTGTGTGTTGTGGTGTGATTGTCTCTATCTATGTCACTTGAGTGACATTAGTTTGGGGGCTTTCGAGCCCCTTCTCAATTATGAATAAGATCTAGAGGGGCCCAAAAGCCCCCAAACTAAGAAAGAAAATAGAAGTTGATTCACTCCCCAATAAAGCTTGACCTTGAGCCCTAGGCAGGTCGGCCGGGTCTTTCCCTCTTGTTCTGTTCCCGCCACGAGAAAGACGCACAGAAGAGGTATGCCAAGCGGGCGGAGCGCTCGTTATCCTTACTGTTCTCTCTGCCGGGGCCCCCTCCCATTGCTCTAGCCATAAGCTATGGCAGCTCCAGCTCGCAACCACAGGGGCCCGCCCTGCGAGGCCAGAGTGGGCTCAGCGGTCAGGTTAGCCTCCATTCGAATTACGTTAGGAGGTCTTTCGCTTTTGCCAGATCTAGAGAAGAGAGATACTACGAGTCCTCCGTCCCAGATTCCATCGCCGCGGCCATCTGGTTCACCGGTACTACCAAAAAGTCTCATGCTTACGTTACTCTTACGGATGGTTTTATTATCTTGGACCACGAAGACCCCAGTCGTGCTTCTGGTTTCCATTCCCATCATCATATTGATGAAAAATCTCCTCGTGCTCTGCCATAAGAACTTGGAGTCCGTATCATGGTGAAGGTAAGGTAACGCTGTGATTCTTGCTCAAAAAACAGACCGAACGTGTTTGAGTTATTGGCTTGTCCAACCTGGTAGCATTCATGAGTCGCTCGTTGAACTTTCCCTCAGAGATATGGTTGAGAAGTACCATGCATGTTTGCCCCTCGTTCTTTCTTTCTCTCGGTCCCATCTAGCAAGATATGGCTCAGCCAAAAAAAGTGAGTGCCTTTGCGCGAGCTAGCCTTATTTTAAAAGTAAAGCTTTGGCTTTAGACTAATGAAATTGATAAAAAAAATGGGGACTTCTGTAATGGGCTATGCCACCCAAACCAAATGAGGGAAGTCGCATCCATCCCATCGCAAGCACCTACAATGTCATGATCACATTGGTTTACCCTTTTTCTTTGGTAGTTCAATAGGCGATCGCCTCACCAACAAGAAAAGGTATCAATATGGAAACTTCTCTGCCATTTGGAGAAAACAATTTATGGAGGAAATTAGGTTTTAAATTTCTAGATTCCACATGATTATATAGCCAAAGAAAATATGCCGCGCCTAAAGTCACCCTAAGCCCTACTAATGTGGCTACTAAGCTATTTCTTTGGAAAGCTCCTACTAAGATGGGAAATTCCCCGAGAAAGCTGCTAGTACCAGGTGAACTCATATTGGCCAAAGTGGAAGAGAAGGAAATGGTAGAGAGATTCGGCATGGTGCTCACTGAACCTCCGTAATATCTAACAAGTCGAGTCTTATGTTGGTCATATAGAACACCAACACATTGAAAAAGGGCTGAAGGAATCAGTCCATGACTTAACATTGGTGGAATGCTACCTCCAATTCCTTGTATGTTCGATAGAGCCAAAGATTCCCCCCCACGGATCAAAGTATGCTGATTACCCCTCGAACTGTACAAGATAGTTACCACTTATCATACGGCTTTCTAACTTCACTTCTTTTTCTGGTCGTTTTGTTATGTCGATCAATGGTAGTATAAGAGATCTACCTATAGTTAGCTATAGTTCTACCTATAGTTAGCATGTATCTCCTCAGGTCATACTTTAGTATCACATTGTAGACCCCCACCCTAACTTTATCTTCCTTATCAGTGACCTGAAAATAGTGCATAAGTACTCTTCAATGCAGCGGGAGCGAGACGATGTGACATACTACGATCACGTTATGTTCGTTGCGGAAAATTGGCAACAACTCCAAACATTCTATGGAAGCATTAATCAAGACCACACATTTTTTGAAACCACACCTCAAAGCCCAATTCATTTAAAGCCCCGAAAGCTAATGCCAATAGCTTGCTTTTTGTTGTCAATGTCCGAAAATTAAGATTTTATCAAAATGAAGGACTATTTATAGACAGGCATTGTGGGGGTGCTTAACACCTTCCCCACACATAACCAGACTTTCGAACTTAAGAATCAAGATTTTTTTTTTTTTTTTTCTGTCCATTTTAGATCAGGAAAAAAAGTCCTTTTTTCTTAGCCTAGGATTGGTAATAAAATCAAATAGAGTCAGGTGACCAATCACACCTTAGAAGAAATCCAATGATTGATGGTGACTTCACTTACCTTTGGTAATTTGATTTAAATTGACTTATTTCTAGTCACACACTAGAGGTCTACCCTTTTTCACAACACTCGAGCTCTCTTATGGGGCTAAAAAACCTTTATCCATGCATCAACTGGGGCATCTTCCTACATCTTGGTTTATTGGAGTGAAGTAGTACTTCCTATTAAGGTGGAAATACAATCTTTAAGGGTGCTAGTAGAAACCAAAGTCCTAGAAGAAGAATGAATGAGAGAAAGATATGAATAGTTGGCTTTGATAGATGAAAAGAGAGCTAAAGCACAATACCATGCACAGGGTTATCAAAAGAGGATTGCTATAGCATTTAACAAGAAAATGAAACGTAGAAACCTTAAAGAATGAGATCTAGTCGTAAAGGTACTTGGAGTTGAGACTTTCAATCCAAGAGAAAAGATGAAGCCAATTTGGTCTAGGCCTTTTATTATCAAGAAAATTATGTCTGGAAAGCCTACAAGAATCATAGATTTGGATGGAGAAGAGATGCTTCGGCCAACAAACTTGGATAGACTCTGAAAGTATAAAATTTGAAAAAGAAAAAGGAAAAAGCCTGCTAGGTTGAAAACTCGAAAGGGCAGCCTAGGCAAAAATTAAGGCAAAGAAATCCTACTAGGTTGAAAACCTAAAACAGCAATCTAGGAAAAAGATAGCGTAAAAGACCATGGGCATGGCGGAAATTCACACAAGGAAGTCACGGGCAGAATTTACATGGCAAAGAGAAAAGGAAAATAAAAAAAAAAGAAAAAGAAAACTAAAGACAATAAGCAAAGATATTAAAATGATTGATTCTCTTATTGCTTAATTTAAAGATTATAAACTGTTTCCAATCCTTTATTAAATTCTAAGGAAAAGACATAAAATCATAAAGTGCAGAAAAGTAAAATTTGGGGCATATCAAGGTAATCACTCAATCCTCTTCCTTTTGTTGGACTTCTTATGATCTTTATCTTCTTGATGGACTGCTCTCATATCAGTGGATAACCAATCCTTGTATCCAAAATTTGGATGATGAAACTGAGGAAAGTGGATATCCCTATTCACCGCCCTTTGCGGCCACGTCTTATGGATTCTGCCCAAGATTCTCCCAATGAATGCTAGGTTATGGAAAGAACCATTGCCAAAAAGAACTCCTTGGAAGTCACCAAATTGTCTTGCAATGCGACATGTAGGATGATAAGGGCAATGACGAACCTCAACCAAAGGTACTCAATTCACATTGAAACCATAGCGAGACATGGCATTGATGCGCCACCATAACCCATTAGACATCCAAGGAAGTAAAATGCTTCGTTTAGTAAGCTCGGTAGGGCCTATCTCTTTGACTTTTAGTTTATGATCATGATAATGCTTTGGTTGATACCGACTAGGAGCAACTATGAAAGGGTAAAGCAACCCGAGCTTCTCATAAAACCATATCTAAGGGTGAGAAAAAGAAAGCATGAGTGTTGAGGGGAAAAATGAGACATGAAAAGGAAAAAAGACAGAAGTATTCAAACACGATATAAGAAGCCTCAATAAATTGAAAACCGAAATGCAATTCATGAAAAAATTAGAGAAATCTCGCTAGGTTAGGAACGTAGGAAAAAATTAGAGATCGTACATGAAGGAGAAGGGGTTCTCCATAAAGAATGTTTCTTCCTCCCTATGAATATCATCCAAACCATTAAGGGTTTCAACCAAGATAATGGCTATTAGGCTCCCATTCCCTAGATTCTTAACCACATGGATGATTCCTGGATCTACACAAGGTGTCTCATGCACCTAAAAGAACTTTGCAAGGATGCAAAAGCAAAAATCATTGAGATGAAGAGAACAATTTTCCCCCGATGAAGAGAACAATTTTCCCCTGCCAAAGGGACATCCATCTTGGACAAATGCTTGAAAACCATGAAGGCATTCAATTTGTTGGACTTACACCATCTCTTAGCCATAGCTAGAGGAACCCTTAAGAGTCGATAAGCTAGGTTAGAAATATCTTCCTCCAGAGTAAGAAGAATGATAGCACCAAAGTTTCTCTAGTTGGTGATTGAAGTCACGTACTGAGATTCGCGCAATTGGCTAGTCACGTACTTGGGAGCTATGCATCAAAAGGAGAAACTGTCACTACAAAACAAGTCCAATTGGGTATTGGGGTAAGGGTTCAACTATAGGTTGGTAAGGTACTTGGGATTCCTTTACTTGTAATCGCTTGTTGTGATAATAATGGAGTTTCGGGAGTGGTGACCTTAAAATCACTCGGTGGGGTATTTGCCGTGTAGGTTTTCCCCATTCGTAAACAAATCACTGTGTCAATTTATTTTTCGCTGCATACTTTAGTTTATTGGTGATTTGTTTGTGCTACCACACTATTTGCATGTTAATTTGATTAATTAATAACTTGGCTAATTAATCAACTTAATTTATCACAAGGGGTCAACACGTTTATGGCCTATCAAGTGGCATCAGAACAGGCACACTCTGATTAGGGTTTAATCCTTGTGTGTGATCCATTGACCCCTGTTTGTCATGGATAGAGGTCATTCTCTTATTATACCTCCACTGTTTGATGGTACTAACTATGCATACTGGAAAGTACGGATGAGAGCTTTCTTGCAGTCACTAGATGAGAATGTGTAGCAAGCTGTGGAAATAGGCTGGACCAAGCCTACAAAAGCGCTGGTCGATTGGGATAATGCCAAGATCAAGGTGGCTAATTTCAACAGCAGAGCATTGAATGCCCTATTCAGTGCGGTCACTAATGAGGAGTTCAAGAAGATTTCCTCCACTGAAACTGCTAAGGAAGCATGGACCATTCTCTAGACAACCTATGAAGGAACAAAGGCTATCAAGGATTCGAAGCTACAGAGGCTCACTACAAGCTTCGAAGAAATTAAGATGGAGGAGGATGGGTCATTCGATAAGTTCTATGCCAAGCTCAAAGACATAGTGAACTCAGCTTTCAATCTTGGAGAAACCATTCCTGAACCCAAGATTGTAAGAAAAATGCTCAAATCACTGCCCGAGAAATTCCATGCCAAGATCACGGCGATAGAGAAATCAAAGGATATTGACAAGATTTCTCTGACAGAGCTGGTTGTTAATCTACAAACCTACAAGCTAGGGTTGACAAGAATGAGCAAGTCAAGTAAAGGTAAGAGCATGACACTGAAGGCCAAGAGCAGTGGTACAGCTGAATCTTCAAAAGATGAAGATTCTAAGATGAAGTCCTACATCACCAGGAAATTCAAGAAATTCATGAAAAATACAAATGGAAAGAGTGTTGACAAGGACCGTAGGCAATCTAGTTCTTCTCAGTTCAAGAGCCAAGATAAAGGGAAGAAGGATACTAGGGATGGCAGTCAGTACACTATTCCCTTTGCACTTAAGTGCTTCGGGTGTCAAGGCTTCGGTCACATGAAACAAGAGTGTCCCACATATCTCAAGAGCATTGGGAAGAGCAAGGCACTTGCTACTACCTTAAGCGACACTGAGCCTGAGGATGATTCCGACAATGATGACGACGAAATTTTGAATGCCTTCACTGCCACTGTCAATCCTACTGAAGGGATTGTTGAAGATGTAAATGAAGAAAAAGAGTTGGTGGATGCTAAGTTTGGAACAATGGATGATCAAGATGATATCCATATTGCCGATGAGAAATTGTAAAAGCTTTCTGAGAAGCATGAGAAACTCTATAGGCTGGCCACTGAGAAGCTTAGTGATGTGGAACTTGACCATGAGAAGCTTTCCACTAAGTTTGATGAAGCAAATCAGACAATTGGGGCATTGAGATTCAAGAACAATTTCCTGGTTGAGAAGACCAAGAACCTTGAAGCAGAACTGTTTCAAGTAAGAGCTCAATTGGAGAGGACATCAAGTGCGAAGTTGGATGAGATGCTTAACAATCAGAAATCTGCTTCTGATCGAACGGGATTGGGGTATGAATTCTCTTCTTCTAATACTCCTTCTGCTAGTACTACTATTTTTGTTCCTCCTGCTAATAACACTAAAATTAAGAACAATGATGTTAAAGTTGAATTAGCTAGTGAGAACTTAGACAAGGGTAAGTCCATCTTAGGAGCACCCCTTAAGCTTGAGAAGAAGGAAACTAAAAACCCTAGGACTAAGAAGGCTAACTCTCAAAAGCCTAAACAGAAGAAGCAACATCTTTATCATCATTGTGGTATTGCCGGTCATACTCGACCAAATTGCTATAAGTGGTTAGCCACTCAACAAAGCAATGGCATGATAGCATCTGGGAACCAGAATCAACTTCAAACCTCTCTTGCTCCTCTTGAAGATCTTCTCAAAGCCCTCATGTTCCTTTCGAACTTGAACGGTTTCAATCCTTCCCCCTCATCACCGGTTCAAGGTTTTGCAAAAAGGAAAGGTTCTTCCAAGGTGTGGAAGGAAAAGGGTTCCAAGTGATTTATTCACGTTTTCTTTCTCCCCCCTTCTTTTTTATGTGTTTGCATTACTTGTGTGTGTTGCTTTACTGTTTTGAGTCAGTCTAGTTTTATGCATTTTTTTGTTTAACATGTTTTTGTTTGTTTGTTTTCAGTTTTTGTTTTATTTTGTTTTTCAAATAAAAAAAAATTAAAAAATTGAAAAATACAAAAACAATGTGTGTTTGTGTACATTGGTTCTTGTGAACCTTAAAATGGCCATTGAAACAGAGTTTTCTAAATTTTGTATCTCTTGTAGCTTAGATGAGCATCCTTATGCACAACTAAGCAAGTGAGCTTTGTGGCTCTTTGTTTGTGATGAGTAGTTTAAGTGATCTCTTGTATTTAACTCTCATATCACTCTTTTTGACGGGTAGGACTAGAAAATCCTAAGAGAAAGGCATAAATAACCATCTCACCACTGTTACCCGCCAATCATGAAATGGCATCTGTATGCTTCGGCATGGTAAAAATGCAATGTCAAAAAGCTTAACATAATTGGGTATTTCTTCTCTTTCTTATATGCCCATGCATTATATGCTTAATAAAAAAAATATGCGAAGAAAATTAAAAGCAAAAAGATCAAAATGCTTTAAAATATGATTGCAAGCGTGTTTTCTAGGAGATGTGGGAGTTATAGGATGTACCTCGAAGGTGATAGTCCCCATCAAACAGTTATGATTGTGTGTGAGTTAAAGAAATTTTCTCATATCTCAAATCGTCATAACTTTAAGATACTTATGCAATCTTGCGATATTTTTCACACACAACACACAATATTCTTTGCTATTTTTGATACATATGCAGGTATAATGTGATTTGGCCATCACAAGGTTTACATGTATTGATGTATGCTTACTAAACTGTCTTGACTTATTTTTTTGAAATATAAAATTGGTTAGATTTGTTTAGGGTGTGTGTGTGTGTTTTGGGATTCATGTCCTTAAAATTGTTGTTGTGCGATGATTTTGAGAGCTTAATCTGTTGATTGGATCATTGGTTGAGTTGCATGTGTGTTTGCATTCATATCTGTGTTTTTCTCTTCTCAGAAATTCCTTGAAAAAGCTGGCTTGACACCTTCTCGACACCTCCTCGATACTTGGCTATCTATTGAGCTTCTTAGCTTTTTTTATCGCAATCTCGACAGCTTCTTGACACCTGGTGGATCGATCGAGGAAGTTTCTGTCCTCTCGATAGCTTCTCGACAGTTGATGGATTGATCGAGATTCTTTTTGTGTCTGATCCTTGATCCTCGACACCTTCTCGATAGCTGTATCTGTCGATGTTATTTTGCTTGACACCTACCTCGACAGATGGCTCGACACCTCTCAACACATGTATCTGTCGAGAATTACTGAAGCTCTATATATAGATTCTGCGTGATCCGTTTCTCATTTCTCTCAATCTCTTTCTCGATAGCTTTGAGTTTTTCATCTCCCAAACCTCTCTCACTCACTCTAAATCTCTACCCAAGGTTTCTTTAAGTTATTTTTGGCTTTCCTTCTCTCGGGAAGCTTCTAATCTCCTTCATTTACATGCATTTCATGTTTAGAAACCTAGGTTTTGGGGTTTTTGAAAAATTTTGGGGTTTTTCAAAATTGATGAGTTTTTGTTGCAATTTTTGGGATTGGTTTTGTAGATTTGATATTAAAAACTCCATGCATTGCATTACATTAGCATTCTAACAATATATTCATGCATTTAGATGTGTGCAAACTTGTTATGTGCTGATAGGTTTGGATTGGACTGAACTCATGATACTTTTTATATTGCATGTCACATGTTCATGCATTTCCTATGCATACGTTCTCTTTTCAATATACTTTTTATATTTGAATTGTTTTGGAAACTTTTTTGAGTGGTTCTTTCTTTCTCCCTCTCTTTCTGTTTACGTTAGTAGTGTCTATGGCACCAAAATGTAAGTCCATTCCATCCCAGAACCCTCTTTGTTCTAGGGGCTCTTCATCTTCTGATTCTACTCCTTCTTCTATTCGGTTCCGTGATGAGAATGCCCAAAAGGACTTCTTGGAGAACTTTTCTAAACGAGGTGTTCATTTGAAACACTAAGTTATTCTGGCAGACTTTGCCGACACTAACCTACCTGATGTCATTCACAGTCAGGGTTGGGAGTCACTGAGTGACATCCCGATCACTTGTCCTTCCGTGCTGATATAGGAGTTCTACTCCAACATGCATGGAATCGATTCTTCAGTACCTCTCTTTCATACTCGCATTCGAGGTACGCGCATTGTAGTCACATCGGAGTTGGTTTCCAATGTGCTTCATGTTCCGAGAGTTGCGCATCCTGACTACCCCGGTTGTGAGTGTCTACGGACTGTGTCCAAAGATGAGATAATGTTTGCTTTTTGTGAGCACCCTTCTGATTTGGGTGAGCATCAGTTTACACCATGTAGGCCTTTTGCTAAAGGTCCTCGTTTCATGAACATGGTGATGACTTTTGTTCTGCACCCTTTCTCTCATTACAACTCCATCACAGAGCCTCGTGCTTAGTTTTTGTTGTCTCTTCTGGAGCATCTCACTATAGATTTTCCTTCACACTTCATTTTCTCTATCATAGATGTCTACAGGGATATGGCTACCCGTGATAAGCTCATCTTTCCTTCTGCTATCACGAGGATTCTACGTCATTTCTCCATCCATTTTCCCATGTCTGACCTCTTTCATGTCATGGTTGCCATAGACGCTGCTACCGTAAAACATAGTGAGGGGCAGTCTATTCCCTCTTTCTCGAGCGATGTGTCACTAGGAGACATCATGGCGCAGCTTCAGCGCATGGATGCTCGCCTCGATACGCTCTCTACGGAGTTGTATCAGGTGAATGTTCGTGTTGGTCGCATTGCTCGGCGACAGGCGACCATGGTTGGTTTTGCTCCTGAGACTTCTCCTTCACCACCTCCTATGGCTTCCGAGTCTGAGGATGATGATGGTGGTGACGATGATGCTTAGGATGATGATGATGATGGAGATGCTAGCTCTACCAATGAGATGTCTACTTGATACTCTACCCTTTGTCACTCGTGACAAAAAGGGGGAGTAGTTTTGGATATGAGAGTAGTCATACTTAGGGGGAGAGCTTGTATAGGAAATTTTTTAATAAGGGGAGTATTGTTGCTTTGAGGGATTTAGTAAGGCTTATATGTATCTTTTCTTTTCTTTCTTTTTGGAGATACATTGTTCTTGTACCTTAGGTCTTGTGACCATTGTTTACGTACATTGTGCTTATCATTGTTATATATATGTGATGATGTATGTTTTTATTCACCTACCTCTACAGGTGTTGTTTCTTTTCTATCTTTATACACGTGTTTCTTTATTTGTATGCAATCTATTATTTCTGATTCACACAAAGATGCCTTCATGTGCTTTGTTTAAAGTGTTTCAAAAATACAAGTTGTCAAAGTCTACTTGCCATAAACTCTCTTCTTGCAAAGTTTTTCAAGAGTTTGTGTTAGGATAGATTTTACTGTATTCAACAAGTGAATATGAGTTGATTGATTTTTGACTTCTCTCACATGTTCATTTGTTTGTTGTGGTTATATTACGGATTGCCAAAGGAGGAGATTGTTAGGACATAAGTGTTTCAAGATGTGTTGAACATATGTCATTCTTTTATGTAATTGGCTTATCCTTTGACAAAACGCACTCAACTTGTAATTGGGTAGCTCTAGGATGATTTTAATACGTCAAGAAACAAGGTTCTAAGATCAAGTGTTAAAGCCATACAAGTTGTCCAAGATTCAAGTTGAAGAAGTGCTAGATTTTAAATCTCGACACTTGGCTCAACAGCTGCATCTATCGAGCTTTAAGAAGCTGTTCAGCCCTGAGGCTCAACAGCTGCTCGACAGCACCTCGACACCTCTAGTTGTCGAGATTTAAGAAAAACAGATTCTAAGTTCTGTTTTGATTCCAATCCGTACATATGTCTTTGGGACTTCTTTTCTTCTAACCCTAGACATATAAAAGGATTATTTTAAGGGCCGTCAAGTGATACACAAGTTGCACAAGCATTGAGAAACCTTTGTTCAAGCAATTTGTGATCTGAGACAAAGTTCATGCTCTAGTTCATCTCTTGTGAAGAAGTTGTTGTGTAATGTGCACCGTAGGGTTTTGTAACCAAGCATCTTCTTGATCTTCATCGTATGGATGAATTGAAGAACTTTGCAGCCAACAACTTTTTCTAGTTGGTGATTGAAGTCACGTACTGAGATTCGCACAATTGGTTAGTCACGTACTTGGGAGCCGTGCATCAAAAGGAGAAATTGTCACTACAAAACAAGTCCAATTGGGTATTGGGGTAAGGGTTCAACTGTAGGTTGGTAAGGTACTTGGGATTCCTTTACTTGTAACCGCTTGTTGTGATAATAGTGGAGTTTCGAGAGTGGTGACCTTAAAATCACCCGGTGGGGCTTTTGCCGTGTAGGTTTTCCCCATTCGTAAACAAATCATCGTGTCAATTTATTTTCTGCTGCATACTTTAGTTTATTGGTGATTTGTTTGTGCTACCACGCTATTTGCATGTTAATTTGATTAATTAATAACTTGGCTAATTAATCAACTTAATTTATCACAAGGGGTCAATGCATTTGTGGCCTATCAAAATTTAAGCACTTATAGCTAATGTGCAAGAATTGATGAAAAAGAATGAAGAATTGAAGCAGAAGGCACATCCTTATGTCATAGTCTCGGCATAACCATAATGACAATGATGATGAAGCCTAGAGCTTAGGGAAAAGCAGGAGAGAAACTTTAGAGCACACTGCGCAGTCAACTCATGGCAGTGATCAAATGATGAAAAGCATGAGGAAGGAGCTAGACGAAGTCAAAAATGTCATGAAGGGTAAGACAGTAGTAAACTTTGATGGCATGATCAAAAGGACAGACTCACCTTTCACTGCTGGCGAGTTGGACGGCCCCTTGCCTCCTCCCTCAGTTGGAAGTTTACGATGTTACAAAGGATCCCTTGGATCATATAGGGGCATTCAAGACAATTCTAAGACTCCAATAAACCCTAGATGAAGTCATTTACAAGACATTCCCAGCAACCCTTAGGGGAGTAGTAGGGGTGCAGTTCAGCAAGTTGCCCGTAGCATCTATTGCCAATTTTGATCAACTAAGTGACTCCTTTGTCCATCATTTCATTGGGGGCTAGCGCCATAAGAGGCCCACCTCGTATCTGTTAACTGTGAAGCAGTATGAAGCAAAAACCCTAAGAGATTATGTAAAATGATTCAACAAAGCAATACTAGAAATTGATGAAGTAGATGATCATGTGATAATGACAACCTTCCAAGTAAGGTTGAACAATCTTGACCTTGTCTTCTCTCTAGGGAAGACTCCTTCAACTTTAATGATGGACTTGTTGTCCAAGGCGCAAAAATACATGAATAGGGAAGATGCACTAACTGCAAAGGGAGTGATGGGTAAGCAAAAGAAGGAAGAAAGTGTTGAGTCCTAAGGCAAAAAGAGGGATCACAAGGATAATCTCACAAATGCCAAGGCAAGCAAAAGTGCTCTAGAGACGTCGTCAAAGAAAAAGTTGAATTTCATTCATTTATTGATGCCTGTAGACAAATTCCTCATGCAAATAAAGGATGACCTTGAGCTCATCCTCAAAACGGAGAGATACAAAAAAGTACTATCGCTTCCATAAGGACCATGGTCATTATACTGATGAATGTCGAGATTTGAAAGAATAGATAGAGGAGTTGATCTAGAGGGGAAAACTTCAAAAGTTTGTAAAGAAGGACTATTAGGCCCACCGGTGGATAGAAGAGAAGCCTATTGACGATTGTAAGGAAGAAGATCAGGACAATTGCATGCATATCATGGGAGAAATAAGGACAATCACTAAGAGACGAGTTGTTGGCGGATTGTACAAGTCCCTAAGAAAGGTAGTCCAAAGGCAAGTAAACAGCATTCATATCAAACACCCAGTTGCAAAACATCATCGAATCAGGAATGATGACATAGTTTTTTCTGAACGAGATGTGAAAGGAATCAAGCAACCACACGACGACTTGATCGTCATTATGCTAACCATTAAAGGGTACAACACCCGAAGAATGTTGGTGGATAACGAAAGCTCGGCAGATGTAATGTACATGATGACATTCTAGTAGATGAAGTTGGATCCAAAATGCCTCAAAACCTTTGGGTCCCCGTTGGTCAGTTTTAGTGGAGACTGTGTTTATCCCAAGGGCATTAATTCATTACAGATTATAGTAGGGACATACCCCGCTCAGGTAATAAGGATGGTAGATTTTTTGACTGCCGATTGCCCTTTGTCTTATAATGTGATTCTTGGACAACCAACCCTTAACCGCCTTAAGGTTGCAACCTCCATATACTACTTGAAAGTTTAATTCTTGACCCCTCACGGGATTAGAGAAATGTGTGGAGACCAACTCTTAGCCAAGGAATGTTACCAAGCAGTCTTGGCATCTAGAGAAAATCACACCCAGATGGTCGAGGAGGAACCACCCAAGCCCATGGAGAAAGCAAAAAACATAGAGTTAGTGGAAGGAGACCCATCCAAGACTACCGAGGTAGTGAAGGAACTCCAAAAGGCCTTAAAGGACGAGCTAGTGAAGTTCTTGAAAAAGAACTTGGATGTCTTTGCATGGAGCCATAAAGATATGACAGGGATTGAAGACAAAGTAATAAAGCATAGTCTCAATGTCGACCCAACAAAGAAACCCGTCCAACAAAAGAGACAAGTATTTGCCTCAAAACAGAACAAAGTAGTTATGGAAGAGGTGGAAAAGCTCTTAGCCACTAGATTTATTCAAGAGGTTTACTACCTCGAGTGGCTTGACAATGTTTTCATGGTAAAAAAGTCCAATGGAAAGTGGAGAATGTATGTGGACTTTACCGACTTAAATAATGCATGCCCCAAAGATAGTTTTCCCTTTCTCAAAATCGACCAGCTCGTTGATTCGACAGCTAGTCAGGAATTGCTAACCTTCATGGATGCTTTTTCAAGTTATAACCAAATCCTAATGACAAAGAAAGATAAGGAGAAACTGCGTTCGTTACTAGCCAAGGCTTATATTGCTATAAACTCATGCCATTCAGACTGAGAAATGCAAGTGCCACATACTAGAGATTGGTGAACCAGATGTTTAGCAAGTAAATAGGTAGGAATATGGAGGTCTATGTGGATGATATGCTTGTAAAATGTAAGAAAGCCAAAACCCACTTGGAAGACCTCCAAGAGACATTTGATACCTTGAAAAGGTATAGAATGAAGATTAACTCTGTGAAGTGTGTTTTTGGGGTCTCATTAGGAAAATTCCTAAGCGTCATAGTGTCTCAGTGAGGGATTGAGGCAAATCCAAAGAAGGTTAGAGCCATACTTGACATGACTTGCCCAAAGACGGCCAAGGAGGTTCAAAGGCTAATAAAGCGAGTGGCAAGCCTCCATTGTTGAGCTCGTCAGTAGAAGGAGAAGAACTATTTTTGTATCTAGCTATGTCACAAACACTAGTTAGTTTGGCATTGATCCATGAAGAATATAAGGTACAACAACCGGTGTACTACACAAGTCAGGCTATTCATAGAGTTGAAGCAAAGTACTCACGAATAGAGAAGATGGCCTTTTCGTTAATCGTGGCTTCAAGGAAGGTTTGTCCATACTTCCAAGCTCATACCATCATGGTAATGTCAGACAAGCCGATCTGAAAAGCAATGAGCAAGCCAAATGCTGGAGTGTTGGAAATTATGGTTTTGTATCTCATACAAAACACACAGCGAAAATAACAAACAATGATCTATTTCATTCATGATTGACAACATGCACTATGTAAATTTCAAAATTTAAGAACAAGATAGCGTACTTTGGTGTGGTGAAATTCAAAACAAAAGATTAGAAGTACTTGGGAACACTTTTAATCTTCACTCCAATTCCACTTTACACCCAAGAAGTCTGGTCACTCAATTAGTTTCCAAGGGAAAATGAAAGTGTGTCTCACTCTCTCTCTTTTTATTTTTCTCTACACTTATAAAAAATTCTGTATGTTTCTCCCAATTGGGTTTTAGCGTGTGGCTTGGAGTGGGACCAAAAGGGACTAATAAGACACTAGCTCCAATGGGCCTTGGGTTTTTCTGTCAACTCTTGACAAGTCCAAAGTTACCATTAATTATGTTTAATACCACTATATAAATATAATTACACTCTAGGCCTTATTAATAAATTATATCCCAAGACTTTATTATACACGTAACCCCTTCATAAAATATTCGTAGTAATACAAAGTCATAAATATAGACTGCCACCTTGAAAATTACTACATCTTAATTCTTAAGTACCTAGTTTAATCCTTTAAAGTTATTCATTATATATTTATGAAATCCAATTTCATAGATATATACTTTAGTAATTTCTTACCAAAGTGGGTAGGCTTAACTCTTTGAATAACTGAACCCGTTAAACTTATCTCAAGGGAATATTTTATATCTTCATTAAAAGATTATGAATTCCATCTTGCGAATATATGTTCCATCAACATTAAATGTGGCTGCCCAACATACTGAGGTTTTGACCGTTACTTTAGATCTTACTCATGATATATCAAAGTAACCTACACGCCATGATCAGATCCATTATTCTCTCAGGATTAAGAGTTCATGCAAATAGAAGTCGTGAGTTTTATTATTAATTTGACAGTCGTTGGGAGAATAATAAATCTCACAGTGCTCCAGTTCAATATGTCTCAACTCTTAAAGCATATCAACATATCAACTAGAAGTCTCCACTTCCATGATCAAGACAAATCATCTTAGTTGATACGTTATAGTCTTCGCAGATGAGATGCCCAATTTCATCACCGACTATGAACTATAAATTTTGAGTTTACAAAGAACTTGTGATTTATATCTTCTGTGACTTTTCACATAAATCACATACTATGCATCTCATGGACTATATGATAATATCTCAATATTCATGTTACCATTATTTTAGATAATAATAAAACAACTTTATTAAACACAACATTAAGTCATACATAGCATCTGTTGGGATATTTGTCCTTAAATCCTATTGTATGATGCTATGTATTTTATTATGTAAGACATTATGTATGACTTAATGTTTTGGTTAATAAAGTTGTATTATTATTTGAAAATATTGGTAACGTGAATATTGGGACATTATCATATAGTCCATGAGATGCATAGTATGTGATTTATGTGATTTAGTCACAGAAGATATAAATCACAAGTTCTTTGTAAACTCAGAATTATAGTTCGTAGTCGGTGATGAAATTGGGCATTTCATCTGCGAAGACTATAACATATCAACTAAGATGATTTGTCTTGATCATGGAAATGGAGATTTCTAGTTGATATGTTGATATGTTTTAAGAGTTAAGACATATTGAACTGGACCGGTGTGAGATTTATTATTCTCCTAACGACTGTCAAATGAATAATAAACTCACGACTTATATTTGCATGAACTCTTAATCCTGAGAGAATAATGGACTTGATCATGAAGTGTAGGTTGCTTTGATATATCAGGAGTGAGATCTATGGTTAAGGTCAAAATCTCAGTACGTTGGGCAGCCACATTTAGTATTGATGGAACATATATTCTCAAGATGGAGTTCATAGTCTCTTAACGGAGATATAAAATATTCCCTTGAGATAAGTTTAATGTGTTTGTTATTCAGAGAGTTGGGCCTGACCACTTTAGTAAGGAGTTACTAAAGTATATATTTATGGAATTGGATTTCATAAATATATGATGAATAACTTAAAGAATTAAACCGGGTACTCAAGGAATTAAGATGTAGTAATAAACAAAGTGGCAGTCTCCTTTCATGACTTTGTGTTACTATGAATATTTTATGAAGGGGTTGCATGCATAATAGAGTCTTGGGATATAATTTATTAATAAGGCCTAGAGTGCAACTATATTTATATAGTGGTATTAAATATAGTTAATGGTAACTTTGGACTTGTCAAGAGTTGACAGAAAAGCCCAAGGCCCATTGGAGCTAGTGTCTTATTGGTCCCTTTTGGTCCCACTCCAAGCCACACACTTAAGCCCAATTGGAAAGGCCCAAAAAGGCCGGCCCAATTAGATAATCAGTTAGATACAAAGGGAGAAACACACAGAATTTTTTCGGTGAATGTGTAGAGAATTGGTAGAGATTTTCATAGAGAAAAAGAGAGAGTGTGAGACACACTTTCATTCTCCCTTTGGAACTGATTGAGAGACCACACATCTTGGGCGTTAGTGGAATTGGAGTGAAGATTGAAAGTATTCCCAAGTGCCTTTCATCTTCAAGTTTTGAAATTCACCGCTGCAAGGTACACTCTCTTGTTCTCTAATTCTGAAACTTAAATAGTCCATGTTAACTTGTATGTATGAAGTAGATCCGTTTACATCATTACATTTATTTTCTTCCGCTGCGCATGTATGATTCCAACAATTGGTATCAGAGCGGTCTTCATTACATATCTGTTTAACATGTTTTAGAGTTTTGGAATTAGTAATAATGATTTCATGTTGTTAGAAAATAGTTTTCTGCATGGTTGTTGAAATCATTGTTTTTGATGAAAACTGTTTTTGATGAAAACTGTTTTTGATGAAAACTGTTTTTGATGTTATGATGTTGTTTAATTTTTTAGTTTAAGTATGTTAAACTGAATTTTAAGGCTATAACATCAATGACATTCAGTTTAGATATCAATTTATGTTCATTATGATTGTATGACAGTAGTTTTGTACATGAAAACGTTGAAAAACTGTTTTTGGAAAATTCTGGAAATTCAAAATTCGCGAAGCTCGATCGATCGAGAATCTGTCGTGAATCTATCGAGCAAACAGAAAGTTTCTCGATTGATCGAGGATCTATCGAGGATCTGTCGAGATTCGCGGAACTTTTCTTGATCGATCGAGAATCTGTCGAGGATCGATCGAGAACTGTTTATCCAGAATTTTTTCTAAGTGTTTTTCAATATATAAAAGATTAAGGCTATGTGTAATTATATTATGCATGTTTTATATTTAAAAACCTTTATTTTAAAATATCTAGTGGGAGAGAGATACAAGGGTTGGATCTCACGGCCTCCATTGTCGGTTTATTGTAGTGTGATTAAGCACCTCGCTTTGGCGTATATGCCTTACTCCCTTCGGAGGGTGTTTAATTCACGGTACTACAGGTTAAACTTCTTTATGATGAATGATATGTGTTTTTACATTAAAGAACGACCACGCTTCCGTGGAGTTACTTTATGACTCACATAGAATTCAGTCAATGGTGTACACTAGACTAAGTTTAATGTTAATCTCCCTTCGGAGCTATGTCATTATTACTTAGAGGCTAAAGTAGAAACGGCATGTTATTAGTGTTTGATAAGAGTTATCATGATAGCACTAATAATGAGAATGGTTCTCAATCAATCATAATGTTTATAATTTACTTGCTTCCAAGGAATTTTAAACATGGGATTGGGTTGTCGTTGCATATATTATTTTATGGTTTTATTAAGGTTCCATTTTATATGCTTATATGCTAAATTGATAATGTCCAATTTACTTATAATATTCATGTTTATTATTTTCAGATTTGAACATGGCATCTTTTAGCCCACTTGTTTCTATTCTTAATCAAAACAAACTGACTGGATCCAACTATGTTGACTGGAAAAGAAACTTGGACATTGTTTTAACTGCTGAAGAGCACAAATATGTGCTTACTAAACCATGTCCTAGCTTTCCTTCATTAGATGCTCCTCTTGAGGAAAAACAACGATATGATCGTTGGCAGAAATCTAATGAAATGGCCAAGTGCTATATCCTAGCGTCCATCTCAAATGTTCTACAGCATCAAATGCAGGATGTAGAACTAGCTTCGGACATTATGCTAAGTTTGAAGGAGATGTTTGGTGAGCAAGGCCGTTCAGCAAGGCAAGAAACCATGAGGCAAATTTACAATACCAAGATGGCTGAAGGTAGTTCAGTGAGGGAGCATTGTCTTACAATGATCTCTAATCTGAATACATTAGAAGTTTTAGGTGCCGACATTGATGGAGAGTCCCAAGTGGACATGATACTCCAGTCACTACCGGAATCATTCAAGGAATTCAGACTGAATTATAATATGAACAAAAAGGTTTATTCTTTGTCTGAATTAATGAATGAGTTAGTGGCGGCGGAAGGCATCCTAGGTACTTCTAGTGTTGAAGCCAATGTTGGTGAAGCTTCTACTTCACAACCTAAGCCGAAAGGTAAGGGTAAGAAGAAGAAGAATGACTTCACTAAGAAAGAGGGTAAGCAAATTGCCTTAGGGGTTGCCGATAAAGGAAAGAAGCTCAAAGGAAAGTGTTTCCATTGTGGTGAGAAAGGACATTGGAAGAGGAATTGTCCAAAGTTTAAAGCTGCCAAGAACAAGGGTATGAAAACTTCTTTTTTACTTGAAATATGTTTGGTACAGAATCCCACTGATTCCTGGTGTGTGGATTCAGGTTGTACTAATCATATCTGCAATTCTTTGCAGGGGTTTCAGGAGACCAGAAAGTTGAGTGAAGGAGAATTGTTTCTAACTTTGGCTGATGGGAGCAGAATTCCGGTTGTAGCTGTTGGTGTTGTTCATTTGTGCTTTGAGTCTAGGGTTTTAATATTGCAAGACTGTCTGTTTGTACCTAATGTGCGTAGGAATTTAATTTCTGCAACTTATTTGGGTAAACAAGGATATTGTGTTATCCTAAAAGACAATGTTGTAATAAAAAAAGGATAAAATGTTTATCTGTTCTGGCAATATTGTGGATGGTCTTTATATTTTAACTCCTATTAAGCATGAACTACATAATTCTGAATTAGATACTAACTCACATGTAAAATCATTAAAGAGGAAGTTTCCTTCAAATGATGCATATCTTTGGCACTTGCGTTTAGGTCATATTAATTCAAACAGAATTCAAAGGCTGATCAAAGATGGACTCTTAGAGCCCATGGACTTTGATGAATTTCCAGTTTGTGAATCTTGTTTGGAAGGTAAAATGACCAAACGACCTTTTAATGCAAAAGGTAGAAGAGCCCAAGAGTTGCTTGAATTAGTTCATACAGATGTATGTGGTCCTATGTCAACCCAAGCAAAAGGAGGTTATGAGTATTTCATCACTTTTACAGATGATTACTCAAGATATGGTTATGTGTACCTAATGAGACGGAAGTCCGAAGCCTTTGACAAGTTCAAAGAGTTTAGGGCTGAAGTTGAGAATCAATTAGGCAAACGCATAAAGGCCATTCGATCTGATCGAGGTGGCGAATACCTTCTTGGGGTTTTCAAGGATTACCTAATTCAAAATGGGATTATATCCCAATTGACTGCACCTGGAACACCTCAACAAAATGGTGTAGCGGAGAGAAGGAATAGGACTCTTTTGGAAATGGTTAGGTCCATGATGAGTTATTCAACTTTACCAATTTCTTTTTGGGGATATGCCTTAGATACAGCAATACATCTTTTGAATTTAGTTCCATCAAAATCTGTCCCCAAAACACCCATGGAATCGTGGAGTGGGCGTAAGCCTAGTATTAGGTATCTCCATATTTGGGGTTGTCCAGCACATGTGCTAAAGGGGAAGCCTGATAAGTTGGAACCAAAGTCGGAAGTATGTTTGCTAGTTGGTTATCCAAAAGAAACTAGGGGTTATTTATTCTATAGTCGAAATGATAACAAAGTTTTTGTTAGTACAAATGCTAAATTTTTGGAAAATGACTATATGAATAATTTTACTCCTAGGAGTAGAGTTGTATTGGCTGAAATGAATGAATCCGTAGATCAACAACCATTGGATAAAACTAAGGAAAAAGTGGTTGTATTAGATACACCACAAGATACTACTCATGAAATGTCTAGTACACAAGTGCCTCGTCGTAGTGGGAGAATTGTTCGGCCTCCTGTGAGATTTATAGGTTTAGGAGAAACTTATGAGGCTATCTCAGGAGAGGCTGAATCGGATCCTTACACTTATGAGGAGGCAATGAATGATATAGATGCACATCATTGGGTCCAAGCTATGAAATCTGAATTAGATTCCATGTATTCCAATCAAGTTTGGAGTCTTGTAGAGGCGCCTAACGGCATTAAACCTGTTGGTTGCAAATGGGTTTACAAGAGGAAGAGAGGGATAGATGGGAAGGTTGAAACCTTCAAAGCAAGGCTAGTGGCTAAAGGGTATACACAAAAAGAAGGCATCGATTATGATGAGACCTTTTCGCCAGTAGCCATGCTTAAATCTATCAGAATTCTCTTATCCATTGCTGCTCATTATGATTATGAGATTTGGCAAATGGATGTCAAGACTGCATTTCTAAATGGCAATCTTGAAGAAGAAATCTATATGTTGCAACCAGAAGGTTTCATAGCAAAGAACCAAGAGCATATGGTATGCAAGTTGAATAGGTCCATTTATGGACTTAAGCAAGCATCTAGGTCATGGAACATCAGATTTGATCAGGCAATCAAATCATTTGGTTTTGAGCAAAATCTTGATGAACCATGTGTGTACAAGAGACATCAAGACAAAGTAGTAATGTTCTTAGTACTTTATGTTGATGACATTCTACTCATTGGGAACGATGTAGGAGTAATGTCATCGGTTAAAGTTTGGTTGTCAAGCCAATTTGATATGAAGGACTTGGGCGAAGCTAACTATATTCTAGGGATCAAGCTTTGGCGAGATCGAAAGAATAGGATGTTAGGTTTGTCACAAGCTGGATATATAGATAAGGTTCTAGAACGGTTTAGCATGCAAAACTCCAAGAAAGGATTACTTCCTTTTAGACATGGAGTTCCTCTGTCTGATAACCAAAGGCCTAAGACTCAAGAGGAAGAAAACATAATGAGACAAGTTCCTTATGCTTCTGCTGTAGGAAGTCTCATGTATGCCATGCTTTGTACTAGGCCGGATATTTGTTATTCAGTTGGCATGGTCAGCCGATATCAATCAAATCCAGGACCTAAACATTGGCAAGCTGTAAAGCATATTCTCAAGTATCTACGGAGAACGAGAAATTATATGCTTGTTTACCGTTGTGAGGATTTGATTCCCATTGGCTATACAGATTCAGATTTTCAGTCGGATCTAGATTTCAGAAAATCCACGTCGGGTTGTGTTTTCACCTTGGGAGGTGGAGCCATTAGTTGGAGGAGTGTTAAGCAATCTTGTATTGCGGACTCCACCATGGAAGCCGAATATGTTGCCGCTTGTGAGGCAGCAAAGGAGGCTGTTTGGCTCAAGAAATTCCTTTGTGATCTTGGTGTTATAAGAATTGAGCAAGTTCCTATTACATTGTTCTGTGACAATAGTGGAGCGGTTGCACAATCCAAAGATCCAAGGAATCACAAGAAAGGAAAACACATAGAAAGAAAGTACCACATCATTCGAGACATTGTTGCTCGTGGAGATGTGATTGTTGCAAAGATTGATGGTGCAAAGAATCTAGCGGATCCCTTCACCAAAGCCTTGCCTCAAAGGACTTTCGAGTCACATTTGGAGGAGATGGGAGTTAGATTAGTGCACAATAGTCTTTAGGCCAAGTGGGAGATTGTTGGGATATTTGTCCTTAAATCCTATTGTATGATGCTATGTATTTTATTATGTAAGACATTATGTATGACTTAATGTTTTGGTTAATAAAGTTGTATTATTATTTGAAAATATTGGTAACGTGAATATTGGGACATTATCATATAGTCCATGAGATGCATAGTATGTGATTTATGTGATTTAGTCACAGAAGATATAAATCACAAGTTCTTTGTAAACTCAGAATTATAGTTCGTAGTCGGTGATGAAATTGGGCATTTCATCTGCGAAGACTATAACATATCAACTAAGATGATTTGTCTTGATCATGGAAATGGAGATTTCTAGTTGATATGTTGATATGTTTTAAGAGTTAAGACATATTGAACTGGACCGGTGTGAGATTTATTATTCTCCTAACGACTGTCAAATGAATAATAAACTCACGACTTATATTTGCATGAACTCTTAATCCTGAGAGAATAATGGACTTGATCATGAAGTGTAGGTTGCTTTGATATATCAGGAGTGAGATCTATGGTTAAGGTCAAAATCTCAGTATGTTGGGTAGCCACATTTAGTGTTGATGGAACATATATTCTCAAGATGGAATTCATAGTCTCTTAACGGAGATATAAAATATTCCCTTGAGATAAGTTTAATGTGTTTGTTATTCAGAGAGTTGGGCCTGACCACTTTAGTAAGGAGTTACTAAAGTATATATTTATGGAATTGGATTTCATAAATATATGATGAATAACTTAAAGAATTAAACCGGGTACTCAAGGAATTAAGATGTAGTAATAAACAAAGTGGCAGTCTCCTTTCATGACTTTGTGTTACTATGAATATTTTATGAAGAGGTTGCATGCATAATAGAGTCTTGGGATATAATTTATTAATAAGGCCTAGAGTGCAACTATATTTATATAGTGGTATTAAATATAGTTAATGGTAACTTTGGACTTGTCAAGAGTTGACAGAAAAGCCCAAGGCCCATTGGAGCTAGTGTCTTATTGGTCCCTTTTGGTCCCACTCCAAGCCACACACTTAAGCCCAATTGGAAAGGCCCAAAAAGGCCGGCCCAATTAGATAATCAGTTAGATACAAAGGGAGAAACACACAGAATTTTTTCAGTGAATGTGTAGAGAATTGGTAGAGATTTTCATAGAGAAAAAGAGAGAGTGTGAGACACACTTTCATTCTCCCTTTGGAACTGATTGAGAGACCACACATCTTGGGCGTTAGTGGAATTGGAGTGAAGATTGAAAGTATTCCCAAGTGCCTTTCATCTTCAAGTTTTGAAATTCACCGCTGCAAAGTACACTCTCTTGTTCTCTAATTCTGAAACTTAAATAGTCCATGTTAACTTGTATGTATGAAGTAGATCCGTTTACATCATTACATTTATTTTCTTCCGCTGCCCATGTATGATTCCAACAGCATCATACAATAGGATTTAAGGGCACACATCCTAACATGAAGGGCACATGATCCAATGGGCTGTCAAGGTAAGCTGGTTTGATATTGAGTACATGCCAAGAACAACAACCAAAGCTCAAGTTTTGGCAAATTTTATTGCAAAATTCATTCTTCCAGACTCAGATCGAGAAGTAAAGTGCTAGATGATCTACATCGATGGCTCTTCTATTATAGGTCTTAGAGGCGTGGGTATCATTGTGTGACATCACTTGAGAAAGACATCCTTAAGTATGGAGTTCAACTCCAATTTCTAGCAATGAATAATAAAGTAGAGTATGAAGCAGTCCTTGCTAGACTGGCTTCAATTAAAGATGCCTCAGTGATGAAAGAGTTGCTTATGGAAGTCTAGACAAGCCATAGTATCGACTAGTTATCGACCCTCTCATCCAGCAACCTGCAACCTAGTACTTGAATGGACCCGATCCTTTCTTACGTCAAAGACAGTCAACTCCCATTTGACTTGTCAGAAGCAAAGAAGGTTAGAGTCGGGGCAGCAAGATTCACTGTCATGAATGGTGAACTTTACAAAAGAGGATTTTCACTGCCATACTTGAAATGCCTAATTCCTGAAGAAGCAACATATGTGTTGCGAGAAATCCATGAAGGCGTATGTGGAAACCATTTAGGCCCTCATTCCTTGGTGGGGAAAATGATTAGGCTAGGCTACTTTTGGCCGACTATGCAGAAAGACGTGATTGAACTTGTTAAGAAATGTGATAAGTATTAACGGTTCAAAAATGTGCAGCATATACCTGGGGAATTACTGACGAGCATCTCTTCACCTTGGTCGTTCTCCACATAGGGGATCAATATCGTTGGTCCACTCCTTTGGGGGAAGAAGTAGGTGAAGTTCCTGTTCATTGGCATTGATTACTTCACCAAATGGGTCGAAGCAGAACCATTAGTAGCAATCATAAAGGGCAAAATACAGCGCTTCATCCGAAAGAACATTGTCTATAGCTATGGAATCCCAAGGACGATAATATCTAATAATGGTTTGGTGATGCGAAGAAAATCAGTAGACTGGATGCTTCAGATTAGAGGGGACTACCGGTTAACTTGATGGCTTGAAAAAGAAAGAAAAGTAATCAAAGGTGACCGGGGTTGCTAGCTAATAACCCTTCGATGACAAAGTCAGTTTTTCTCTCTATTATTTTCAAGTTTCAACTTTTTAGGAATCATAGAACGTACCTTTTCTTGGTCTAAATCAACATTTATGTAGTGTCTTAAGAGCAATTATTGGATTCGTAACCTCCCCTTAATTTGAGGAGATGTGTGTTTGAGTATAACTTTGTCAACTGCTTAGGAGTTACACTCTTTATGCGCAATGGTCACTGGGAGTTACATGTATGATACAGAGTTGTTTTACTCACTCATGAATTTTCCCAAGTGTCCATGTGTCGTCCAAAATTCCTCGTCCTGAGGCACTCAAGTTATGATTACCTCGTCCTGAGGCCTTACAGTCAGCTTACCTCGTCTTGAGGCCCTCAAGTTATGATTACCTTGTCTTGAGGCCTTCCATCAGCTTACCTCGTCCTGAGACCCTCAAGTTACGATTACCTCGTCTTGAGGCCTTCCATCAGCTTACCTCGTCTTGAGGCCCTCAAGTTATGATTACCTCGTCCTGAGGCCTTCCATCAGCTTACCTCGTCCTAAGGCCCTCACTTGACAGGACAACGCCTCGTCTATGTAACCTGCTCGTCCTGGACGATCTCTATGGATGGAATTGGAGTATTTTATCATATCCCATCAGTTGCCCCCTTTTCCATGGGTTGTTTGGGACTCACATCTACTAACGTCATTATTTGGACACATGTCCTTATGCCAGCTGCTGTAGGTGCCACTTGTCATGATCTAACTGGAGACCAATTATGTCAGCTCATTTTTCAAGGGATGTGCCATTTGTAACATTTTGGCTGGTCGCGTCGCTTCGTGTACTGGGGTCAATGCCTATAAATAGTAGAATTCCTCCGCTACCCTCCTCATTTTCTCAAATTTTCTTCCTCGACCTCCCTTGTCTTAGCGCCTCGTCTAGAAGTTTCTTGCATCCATAGTCTTCTCTAGTCTAGATCCAGGTATTTTCTTCAATTTTCATCCTCAGGTTTTAAGTTTTCCTTAAAAGAATGTCTGAGGTAGTTCTTTCCTCTTCTAGTGATAGTACTGTCAAAGCTATAGACGAGTACCAAGACCCAAGTAGTTTTAGTGGTTCTAGTGATAGTTCTAGGAGTAGTAATAGTAGTAGTGATGGGAATACCACAGACGAGTATACGTCAGGTGTCCTTGGGGTTCCTTTAGAGGTGTTTCAGGAATAGCATAGGACAAGGCTTAAGTCTGGTTCTAGTGTAGGCACAAGTGCTCCCTCGTCTTCTACTCAAGACGAGGAGGAGGTAGTGTACACTTGTGTCGTCGGGGTTGGTTCTTAGATGGACGAGAGGAAGTTGGGTGTTCTTAAGGCTTGGTACCAAATCCCTGACAGTTTAAACCCTAGGATACCTGTTCGTAACGAGTGGTGTTGTCAACCTCATTTTGGAGTTAGTATTTACGAGGCTTACCTCTTGGGGGGTTTGAGGTTGCCCCTCAATGCCTTCGCCAGAGAGTTGCTTTCTAGGTTAGGATTAGGTATATGTCAACTTAACCCTAAGGCATGGCGGTTAATAGTAGCCATGCAAGTTTTGTGGAGAGAGGTGTTTAAGGGGAACCGTCCTCTTACTGTGGACGAGTTCCTCTTTTGTTATAAACCCTCCGAAATTAACCAGTCCCTTGGTTTTTATCAATTTACAGCCAGAGGGAAAGATTGTAGGTTGATAAAGTCTTTGGTCACCTCAGACAGAAACTGGAAGACGAAATTTTTCTTCGTCTCTGGTTTCTGGGCTGGACGCCCTAGTGAGGTTGACAAGGATTCATTTCCTCCCTACACAGGAGAGATAGGGAACCTTCGTCCTGAAGGTATGTGTTTGTCATTATGTGCTTTTATTCGTCTTTGATTATGGTCATCTAACACACTTTTTGTTTCATTTTTTTTTTGAAAAAAGGTGTTAAATGACCCTATCTGGATAGGTTTCATTTGGAACGAGTTCAAAAAGCTCGTCTTTACAGCAACAGGACTTTTCACTTTTTGGTTAGTCTACGGCATCTTGCCACTTGGGGGTTAGGTCCTGAGCCTTCAGACGAAGCCATTGCACACGAAGTTACTGTCAGAAGACGTAAGTTTTTTTCTCCTCTTTTTTTTTTTTTTTTTTTAACTGACGTCTTTACTTGCAGGGATGGCAACGATGAAACAAAACAAAGGTAAGGACGCGGTGGACGAGGAAACTAGGCTTGGAGTGAAATCCCATCCTCGTCCATCTTCTGGCGACAAAAGAAAGAGTCTTTCTTTAGGCGTAAACTTGGGAAACCTCCCAAGTAGGCGCAAGGATAAGAAGGCTAGGCACAAGTCGTCCAAGCCTCAAGATGCTTAAGCTAAGGATCAACCTAGCTCTTTTCTCATCCCTCCCAGCCATCCTGTTCAAATCTTGGATGTTGATCTAGAGCTTCCTTCTCCGCTCATCCCATCTAGAGTCGAAGTCCCTACCTCGTCTTAACCTTCTCACCAGTTGCCTCACAATCTTCTTGAGAATGAGGACTTGGCTTGGGAGAAGTTTGAGAGGGTTGTGACAGATGAAGACGTGACGACATGCTACAACATGTCGTTGAAGGATTTTGAGCACTCTGGTGTTCATGACCTTTTGAAGGTATGTAGGTTTATATGTTTGTCTCGTCTTGCTATTAGCTTATGTATGCATTGTAATAAAGCTTTGATCTATGCAGGCTATGTCTAAGTTCATCGCCGCGTCTAGGTAGGCAACTGGACTAGACAAAATGAGGATATTATTAGAGAAGACGGTCAAAAAAGGAAAGGACGAGTCCAAGAGGTGGGCGGAGGTGGTAGCCAAAGCCAAGGATGATGCGAAGAAGCTGCAAAACCACGTCGTTGAGCTGGAGACTGTAGTCCATGAGAAGGATGCTCGTCTTACTTTCCTTCAAAGGAGGAATGACGAGTAAGTTGCCCTTATGGAAAAAGCTAAAGGAGACACCGTTACAGAGTTCAAGGCGTCCAAAGAATTTACTAATTCAATGGACGCCAACTATGCAGCTGGCTTTGAGGACTTTAGGATGGACGCCATAGATAAATTCCCTGAGGTGGACTTCAATTCTATCAAGCTGAACCTTGGTGGGGCTTCTACAAGCTCCCTCGTCCAGACCAGCTCAGAAGATATTAATGTGGAGGACGATGCTACCACCTTGCCCCCTCAAGACGAGCCCAATGCCAACACCCCACCTGTTTAAGATGTCTTTTTGCTTTAATGTAATTTGCTTTGTTTCTTTCTTCTTCTTTTTTATTTTTTTTTATTTTTTATTGAAATGTATTGGAGTACAATCATCTCGTCTAGAGTGTTATAGACGATCTTATTAACATTGCCTTTTGAGGCCTAATTTCTAAGGGTTTTTGGACGGTGGTCGTCTACCCTTTTTAAAACTTCAATGAATGTTTGTTTTTATTCATTATTTGTTATTGTATGGACCTATTTGCCCTCTGTTATTGTTGTGATTAAAATTTGCATCTCTTAAGTATTAAAGGGTCGTCCTTATACTTTTCTTATGGACGACGTTATTGGTTCATCCATGTGTTTTTCTATAGACGAAATGGCAAGTCCTTGTCAGACATTTTCTTCGTCCAAAGGCTTATTTTTCTATAGATGGAGTGATGATAGCCTTGTCAGACGTTTCCCTTGTCCATAGGCTTGGCCCACTTGCCTCGTCTATAGGCTTGGCTTGTTTGCCTCGTCCATAAGCTTGGCTTTTGCCTTTTGTCAAGGACGTTTTCCAGTGTTTGATTCATCCTAGAGCACCTGGGTATCTTGGTCAAATGCTCGTCCATGGACTTGTGTTTCATTATATAATTTTTCGTGCCTTAGCTTCACTTTATCCTCGTCTTGAGGAAAGCTTGTGAACGTTACATCCCTGCGTCTAGGGATTTTTCATTCGTCTTAGGGTTTTGCTCCCCTCGTGGGTTTTACCATGGAAGTTAGATTTTATGCATAAAATACATTAAAAATCCAAACCATATCATTATATAAGCATTGTTCACAAATATGGCATAGTGCCTTATGAAAGTACTTAGGGAAATACCTATAATACATAACCTCGTCTTTCACAAACTTGTCCGTAGACGGTGCAAGAGTTTAAGAACTAGTGCACCTTTAATTTTAGTACACACCATTGCAGTAGTAAGAACACGCAATATTAGATATTAATAAATGCAAACATAGTAGCGTCGTCCGTAGCTGTAATCTCGTCCTTGATTAACTTCGTCCAAGCCCATTACTGATAGTACCTTCTCAGGTGCTCCACATTCCAAGGATGCTCCAGCTTTCGTCCGGGTGGGATAAACCCGTCTTGGGACGAAGGTCACCCCCAAACTTTTTCTTGTTAGCAGCCTGTTGCTTAATAAGGGCTCTCCTCTTAGCGTCATCCATTTCTACAAAAAAGTAGACGGTAAGAATACTGTAAGAACATAATAAGGCCAACAGCAATTGGTAAAATGATACTTACGTTTACGTATTCCCGAGTCGTATCGACGGGCAGCAGATGTCAGTTTTGGACTGTCATAGTACCAATGGAGTGTATCCAAATAGAAAAACTTTTCCCACATCCTCTCCGACAAGTTGGTCTTTTGGAAGATTCTCTAAAGGAACCCAAACTGCTCAGTAGTAATCTGTGGACGGTTACGGATTGCGAAAATAATATGGACGATTAGAATAGTAACGGGAATTGAAAAGAAGATAATTAGGATGGACATACCAGACGGTGGCATTATGCCCCAAGTCTTGTCGATGGGCATATTCTCGTGATCGTCAGGACGACCCATCCAATCGTCCCTTTGAAGGAAGAAATATCGACTTTTCCAGTTACGATTGGAGTCTGGCATCTCGGACACTAACCTAAGTACCGGACTCCTCGGTGCAAAGCTATACATACCCTTTGACTTGACGATCTCAGACAGACGATAACAGTTAAAGAACTCCTCCACTGTTAACCGTCTCGTCCCATGAGACATGACGCCGTACAAGACCTCAATGCTCAGGAAAACTCTCCTAGCATTTGGCAAGATCTAGGTGACGGCCAAACCCAAGTATTAAAGAAGGCAATAGAGCAAGGCAATTAAAGGAAAGTGAAGGCCCGCTTTAAGCATCTGCTCGTACACACCAACGTCTTCAAGACCCCTGTAGTAGCACTTCTCGGACTTGAATGGTAGACGGATGGGTATGGTGTTTGGTATTTGGTATTTCTCCCTAAGTGTATTGAAATGTTGTGGTTTGATGGAAGAAGTGAAGTCGTTCACCGTCCACGTAGGGAGCATGACGAATTCTCTTAACCCATCTTCACCTATCACGGACTGGAAGGGAGGATCTACACCGTCTACATCGTCATTAGATTCATACTCCGACCTGTCTTCACCTCGCCCTTCATCTTCCACATAGGAAGGAGAGCTGGATGACGGTTCCCTCTCCTCAATGGAGGTGCCCAGGTATGCCTGACCTGACGGGTACACCTCCTCACAGCCCGCTCCCTCACGGAAAAAAGACTGACCGCTGGAAGTCTCACTAGACATCGGACACCTACAAATGACGGTAAAGGAAACCTAAGACACAGTTGGACGGAGCGGAGAAGCGACGAAAGAAAATTGAGTAAACGGTGGAGCGGTAGCTTCGCGAGGTGACGGTCAAGAAGAGAGGACGGTTGCACTTTGGTCAGCTAAAATTCTTTCCAAAATGTAAAAATGAAAAGGATAGGTGACATATATATAGGGAGAACAGCGCGACAAACGAAGGGACGCCTCGATTGCAATAAACCATCAATCAAGACTCGCCACGTGTCCTCAGTGCATTTATAACCCTAATCCAGCCTGGCAATCAATATGTACCCATAAAGAATACATGACAGATTCGAAGTAAGTTGTCATTCCACGAACCCGGCAAGAATAGGTGACGGATTCATGGAATGAGGGGGCAACTGAGATAGAACATTTGAGATAGATGCTAGGATGTTGCACTTGGCCATTTCATTAGATTTCTACCAACGATCATATAGTTGTTTTTACTCAGAAGGAGCATTTAATGAAGGAAAGCTAGGACATGGTTGAGTAAGCACATATTTGTGCTCTTTAGCAGTAAGAACAGTGTCCTAATTTCTTTTCCAATTAATATAGTTGGATCCAATCAGTTTGTTTTGATTAAGAATAATAACAAGTGGGCTAAATGATGCCATGTTTAAACCTGAAAATAATAAACATGAATATAATAAGTAAACTGGACATTATCAATTTAGCATATAAACATATAGCATGGAACCTTAATAAAACCATAACATAAAATATGCAACGACAACCCAATCCCATATTCAATATCCCTTAGAGTGAACATTAAATACTATGATTGATTAAGAACTATTCTCATTATTAGTGCTATCAGGATAACTCTTATCAAACACTAATAATATGTCGTTTTACATTTAGCCTTTAAGTAATAATAGTAAGAACTCAGCATAGAGGATACTATAGTACTTAGTCTAGTGTATACCATTGTCTAGAATCATGTGTAGCCACATTTTATCCCTTTAACATGCTTATTTTGTAGTACCATGATAAAAACATCCTCCGCATGGAATGCAAAGCTCAAGGCTAAGACAAGGTGTTTCATCAAACCACTATAAACTAGGAAATTCAATTTTGTAAGACCATGAAATAAAAACTCTCCGCATGGAACGCTAAGCTCGAAGCAAAGACAAAGTATATGTTTCACACTACTATGTACCAACAATGGAGGCCATGAGATCCAACTCTTGTATCTCTCTCCCACTAGATATTTTAAATTAATGTTTATTAAGATTAAGAACCATAATAATGCTAGAAACCCTTAAAAAACATAATCCTAATTTCATTAGGAATAAATTTCATAATCCTAGCATTAATACATATAAATATATAAACCAAGGCAAGCAACAATGCTACATTTATCATCAATCCTATATAAACAATTTGCATATAAACCGATGTATATTTATATATTAAATGATATACGGATTGAATAAACCGATATATGTACATGCAGTTTAGGTATAAATAAACCGATGTATATTTATATCGGTTTATACCTAAACAATTGTTTTAGGTATATATTAAATGATATACCTAAACCGATGTATATTTATACCTAAACCGTATAGCATATAAACCGTATTTAATTGTTTAGGTATAAATAATTAAATAATTAAATGATATAAGGCCTAACCCATATATATATTAAATGATATACGGATTGAATACAATCAAGGCAATTAACATGCAGTTAGGCCTTGTCTCATGCAGATTATTACATTATATAAGATTACATGCATGATGGCCAAGCGGTACAATAAGCCAATAATGTCATTCATGCACTTGATAGTTATTGAATTTACATTCAATAACTATATCTTCTAGGCCATAAACTTCTATTGGTTTGGCATGGTTCCAATTAAGACATGACTTCACACAAATAACTACCCTTGTGAGTTTTTATTGTCAATAACTACTTTTGTTAATGTACGGCCTAGCTTATTTACAATAACTACTTTCTATGAATATTGTATCTTAATTGTAATGACCAAGAGAAATTCTTTTGAAGATGAAATTCCATATTAATAGAAATTCTCTTCACATCAATGCAAAGTCAATCACTTTCTCTTAAAACAAATTATGAAATCAAAAATCCTATAAACGTGATTATGTAGAACAATCACTGCAGATTCAAGAATCCCATAACACCAAGAAAATGATTTTCTTTGATTCTTAAATTCAATCACATGTTATACAAGCATGATATGAAAACCTGGCTCTGATACCCATTGTTGGAAAATCTAGTCTTATATCTCATACAAAACACAAAGCGGAAGCAACAAACATGGATCTATTTCATTTATGATTGATAACCTGCACTATATTAATTTTAGAATTTAAGAACAAGATAGCGTATCTTGGTGTGGTCAAATTCAAAACAAAAGATTTGAAACACTTGGGAACAATTTTAATCTTCACTCCAATTCCACTTTATGCCCAAGAAGTGTGGTCTCCCAATCAGTTTCTAAGGAAGAATAATCAAGTGGCTTCACTCACACATACACACCATTTCACAATGATGTCTCTCTTTTTCTTTTTCTCTAATAGAAAAATTATGTATGTTTCTCCCTTTATAACTAACTGATTATCTAATTAGGCTAGCCTATTGGGCCTTTCCAATTGGGCTTTAGTGTGTGCCTTGGAGTGGGACCAAAACGGACCAATAAGACACTAGCTCCAATGGGCCTTGGGCTTTTCTTTTGACGAGTCCAAAGTTACCATTAATTATATTTAATACCACTATATAAATATAATTGCACTATAGGCCTTATTAATAAATTATATCCCAAGACTTTATTGTACAAGCAACCCCTTCATAAAATATTTATAGTAATACAAAGTCATGAATGTAGACTGCCACTTTATAAATTACTACATCTTATTCTTGAATAACCGGTTTAATCCTTTAAAGTTATTCATCATATATTTATGAAATCTAATTTCATAAATATATACTTTAGCAACTTCTCACCAAAGTGGTTAGGCCTAACTCTCTAAATAACAAACCCATTAAACTTATCTCAAGGGAACATTTTGTATCTTTGTTAAGAGACTATGAATTCCATCTTGAGAATATATGTTCCATCAACACTAAATGTAATTGCTCAACATACTGAGATTTTGACCGTTACTTTAGATCACACTCCTGATATAACAAAGCAACCTACACTTCATGATCAAGTCAAATAATCTTAGTTGATATATTATAGTCTTTGCAGATGAAATGCCTAATTTCATCACCGACTACGAACTACAATTATGAGTTTACAAAGAACTTGTAATTTATATCTTCTGTGACTTTTCACATAAATTACATACTATACATCTCATGCACTATATGATAGTGTCTCAATATTCATGTTCCCATTATTTTAGATAATAATAAAATAACTTTATTAAACACAACATTAAGTCATACGTAGCATCATACAATAGGATTTAAGGGCACACATCCTAATAGTTCAGGTATCCACTGTTCCTACCTAACACTCATCTAAACTGCTATTTAGATATCCCCGGTTTCTACCCTGTCTAAAACCAAGACTGCTGTTCAGATATCCTCTGTTTCTAACTGATACTCAGCGGGAGTGCTACACATTTATCCTCTACTTCTACTCGGCCTAAGACTAAGACTGCCATTAAGACATCCTCTATTTCTACTTGGCAAAAACCAAGATTGCTGTTCAGATATCCTCGTTTCCTACCTGACACTCATCGAGACTTCTATTCAGATATCCTTTACTTCTATCCAGCCAATGACTAAGACTGCCATTCAGACATCCTCTCTTTCTACCTTGCAAAAACCAAGATTGCTGTTCAGATATCCTCAGTTCCTACTTGACACTCATTAGGACTGCTATTCAGATATCCTCTGCTTCTACCCGGCCTAAGACTAAGGCTGCCATTCGAAAATCCTCTACTTCAACTTGGCAAAAACTAGGATTGCTATTCAAATATCCTCTATTTCTACCTAACACTCATCAGGAATGCCATTCAGATATCCATTGTTTCTACCCAGCCTAAGACGAAGACTGCTATTCAAACATCCTCCATTTATTCTCGACACTCGTCGGGCCTGCTAATCAGATTTCCACTATTTCTACCCATTCGAAGACCAAGACTGCTATACAGATATCCTATGTTTCTACTTGGAAAAAATTAGGACTACTGTTCAGATATCCTCTATTCCTACCTGACACTCATTGGGACTGCTATTCAGATATCCTCTGTTTCTACCCAGCCTTTAACCAAAAGTACTATTCAGATATCCTCTCTTTCTTCTTAGCAAAATTGGGACTGCTATTCCGATATCCTCTCTTTCTTCTTGGAAGAATCAGGACTGATATTCAGATATCCACTATTTCTACCTGGCCTAAGACCAAGATTCCTATTCAGATATACTCTGTTTCTACTTGGCAAAAATCAAGACTGCTATTTCGATATCCTTTGTTCCTACCTAACACTCACCAAGACTGCTATTTAGATATCCTCAATTTCTTCCCACCCTAAGACCAAGATAGCTATTCAAATATCCTCTGTTTCAACTTGGCAAAAACCAGGACTGCTGTTCAGATATCCTCGATTCCTACCTGACATTCGTTGGGACTACTATTCACATATCCTCTATTTTTGCCCAGCCTAAGATCAGGACTGCTATTTAGATATCCTCTGTTTCTACCCGACCTAAGACCATGAATGCTATTCCGATATCCTCTATTTCTATTGGAAAATCTAGTTTTGCATCTCATACAAAACACACAGTAATAGCAACAGTCATGGATCTACTTCATTTATGAGAGATAACATGTAACCTTGATTTTTATTATAAAAAAAAACAAGCGTACCTTGATGCAGTGAAAATCAAAACCAAGACTTGAGAAAACCTTTAATCTTCATATCAATTCCAGATGGTGTCCAAGAAGTGTGGTCTCTGTACGTTTCTAGACCCCTCACAACTAGATTAACCTAGTTATTTAGCCAAGTGATTTACTTAGGTAAATTATGCAGATCTAGGTTAGCACAGATAAATCATATCATTGAAATAGTGTAGAAAATAAATAACATAGCGATATGATAATCCAAGAAAACCAAACCGGTAAAAAACCTAGGAAGGATTTAACCTAGCTATCCTCAAGGTAAAACAGATCCACTATGAAAGAATTGACGTTTACACAATAATGACTTAGACCACTAACATCTTATTGCTACCTCGAGTAGAAAACTTACTACCACGACCACGTGACAGCTCCGAGTCCAAGGACTACTTCTTTCTTGGATTCACAGCAAGTATAAGCACTCCCGCTTGTGTATCTTTAAGCTCTTAATGCAGCAACTGAATGATCATCAAGCTCTTGACATAATCTTGATTCTTGATAACCCTAAGTATATGTGATGGAAAACATCTCTAGATCTCACATAAGATTCACATACACAGTATAGACAACAACTGCAACAACCAGAAAAACGTGGCTATAGTTTTCCCTTTTATGCCTAGGAAAAAACATAAAACCCTACACATCAAACGGGCTTGGGTTGAGGTGGAAAATTCTGCAGAAAAACAATCTGCACAAGTTTCGATCGATTGAGTCTAATTTTCGATTGATCGAGCCAGGTAGATTTACATAGTAAATCTTACAGTGCACTCGATTCCAACTTTATACATAAACATACTTTGAGCAAGTCTAAAAACAAGACTAAACGTTTTGATCATGGTTTACCAACATTACAAAATGAAGTTCTAATACATTTGAACCTAAAGTCTTAGAACCCAACAAACTCCCCCTTTGGCAATTCGTGACAAAACACAAACTAAGCAAAGTGCTCAAAGTTTCAAAAACAGCCCATTACAAAACATTGCCCAACAAAAACAAATTCAACCTAACTATTATCTATCAGGTGCAAGTGTAGACAATAGCATGACTAAATTAACCTGTATATTCCTGTAACAATTAACAAACATATAAACGCATGTGTGGAAAATAGAAGTAAACAAAATAAATTCTTGATTTCACATAATCATAAACTACAAGACATAAATCACGAATAACCTCATAAATATAAATTAATAATCAATGTAGCACAATGTGAAACAAGAAACAGAAATAAACACATCATAGTATCTCCCCCTATCATAGACAACTCATATAAAACAAAAGACATCATGAGCCAAAAAATATAAATACATGATGAAGCACCTAGATACAATCTAAATCTCCCCATATCAACAAAATCTCCTCTCCATATGTGTACTCCCTCTTTTTGTGAAAAATTGCTAAAGGGCACTCACTCATCATCAAAGGGAGGTGGTGGAGGTGACCGACTAAAACTCGCCAAATCCGCTCTCAAAGCTTGAAGCTCGATAAGCATGTCCACCAAAAGCTGACCATGAGTTGTCTGAACGCTCATGACATTGTCCAAATCACAACGAATGCTAGAAACATCCGAAGTAGAAGGTGGAGGAGTAGCAGCAGCAGCAGTCCGATCAACATACGCATTTGCAACAGGATCACCTGAAGAAGAAGAAGAAGGAGGAGGAGGAGGAGCACTAGAGGAAGAATCTACTCTAGGACATTTAAAGCTAGCTCACCTGAATGGTCATGACATTGTCCTATAAACCTCAATCAAAGAACGAATGAAAAGATGAGGAAAACTCATAGAAGCGTTCGTGACAAGCATATACAAAAATGCACATCTCTCCAAAGGAATAGTGTGCAGGTCAGAGATAGGCCAGATGGAATGGCAAGAAATCCAGAAAAAGAGATAACGAATCTCAGTCAACTTGTGAAAAGTGATCCGAGGATCAGAGCCCCACTAGATAGAAGTCCCAGTAAGATATGACATAATGTCATTAAGGGTGGAGACTCATCGTGAGGATAAATAGGAAGTTGGACCAAAGGCACCCCAAGAGCATCAGCCACTACCAAAGGAGCAATGGTGTACTCTTTACCCTATATCCAGCTCCTCACCAGAGTGTTGGAATCATAGGAATGGACAAAGAGGTTCGAGTAGAACTCTCTAATTAAGGCAGTCGGAGGGGGACATGAAATGTCCAACAAAGGAAGCCAAACCTTACGCTCAAAATTTCTCCGAATCTCACCATCTAACTCATCTAACACTACCTTCCTCTCAGCCCAGACATTCCTATAAATGTTCAGCTTCTCATAGGTTTCTTGGTTTTTCTCACTAAGGAACCTCTCACTATCAAAGGTAAGGACAAAAGAAGAGGAGGATTTCCTATTTGCTCTAATCTTCCTAGTCATGATACTAAAGATCAAAATGGAAAGACCAAAAAAAAAAAAAAAACCCAAGGGCAGACAACAAGTTAGAATAGAAATAATATAGAAAAGAATAATATATATGATGCATGAACAATATCAACACATGATGCATGCTCTAATGTAGTGACAATAAGTTCAATTGCACTTTAAAATCACAAAATTGGTTGAGCATAGAAGTATATCGAAAACCCCAAATTTTGAAAACCTTTTTTTTTTTTTTTAAAAAAAAAAAAACTCAACAAATTGACTAATTGATCATTACACAAGATAATTAACAAAATATAATGATCAAATCAATTAAAAAAACAAGCCAATTTCATCAATTAAAGTTCAATTGAATAAAATCCCCAATTCGGGTAGTTCCAAGCCCTAGAAAAATCAAATTTCCCAAAATCAACAAATTGATCAAATTAATTCATAAAGATTAGATTTATATCATTCCACAATAAAAGCCCATTGATCAATTTAGAAAGAAAAGATTGAAATCACCAAAATCCCCAAATATTCATAAGTTCAAAATTTCCCCAAAATGCATGAAAAATATGCATGAAACATGAAAATAAATGAAAAAGGAGGGGAAAAAGAGTCTTACCAGCCTTAGAAGACAAAAACCTTGCAAAATATTGGAGGGAAAACGACAAAAAATTGCTTTGAATCCTTCACCAATTGAAGAGAGAGAGAGAAAAAACATTTTGAAAAAGTTTGAATAGTGACAAACATGTGAAAAGCTTATGTTTTAAAAACTCTCTGAACTATTTTCCATTGATCAAAAAACAGGTTCGATCAATCTAAAATTACATTCGATCGATCCAACATCAATCGAGAATCGATCAAACCAGAAAAATTCGAACCAATATTTTAATCGCAATTTCAATCGGTCGAAAAACACACTCAATCGATCGAAAATATGGAAAAATCAAATTTTTGAAAAACAAAGCATTTTAATGTAGAAACTCCTCAAAGCATAGTATTTTATGAATGAAATGCATGAGTATGAGATGAAAAGCTTCTCAAAAACCCTTGAATTTAACCCTTATTATCCAAAAGTAAGATTTTCAATCAAATTTTCCTCAAAAACACTTTAAACACATTTTGCATCAAAATCAAGATTCTTTCAATCTCGGATGGCCACAACAAAATCACACACAATAACATGTACCAAGTTTAGCAAAGAGTAATTTGTAAAGTGTGTGCAACTAGCAAAAGCTTGAGATACATGTGAGATGATAAGTAGATAGTAATCAATCATAATTTTTACAAAATCCATCACATAAATTTGAAAGAGACTATCCCATAAAGATTTACATTATATAACTCCTACATCTCCTAAAATAAAAGCTTGCAATCTTGTAAGTTTCTTGAATTTGCCTCATAATGTACACACCAATTTTATTTGTTTTGAAACTTAATAAAATAGCCAAGATAATGTACACACCAATTTTTTTGATTGTGAAGTTATTATAGCCCAATAATGTACACACCAATTTTAGCATTAATCCGAGGCTACACCTTATGTTCTTTTTGTCCATGTGCTACACTTTCTCGAGCACAGAATCATATGATATGTACTAAGGTGTTCATGATTGGCTAGTAAACAGTGGTGAGATGATTATTTATGCCTTTCTCATTAATTTCAAGTCCAACAATCAAAGGCATGACTTTAGTATCAAGATCATGTGATAAAAAACAATAGACAATTCCCACATAACATGCACTACAAAGCTCAAACTAGTTAAGTGCAATAAAGTAAGCTCATCCAAGCTAAACAACGTACATAAGCATGTTATGCAAAGACGGTTTGGCCAACCTTGATTTCAAAATCCAAGAGAAATAGTGCAAAACACATTTGTTTTTCTTTTTCTTTTATTTTTTAATTTTTTGATTTTTTTTAAAGCAAAAACAACCTAGCATAAAATGTATGAATGTTATGCAATGCAAATCCTAAGAGGAAAAAAAAAAAAAAAAAAAAAAAAAAAAAAACCAAAACAACAAAGGAAGAATGGTCACAAAGAGTAGAGAGATGATGCACAAGGACCATGTCAGAAAGAATCAATTAGATTGAGCCTTTTGCATCCAAAACTTTTTAGATGCAACTATAGCATTGGAGTTGTTATTCTGATTATAATGATGAGTAACTCTAGGATTGGAAGAAAGGTTTAAAGCCTTTACTAATCCACCAATAAGTATCATAGGATCTTGTGCTTGAGGCACATATACTTTTGGACGAATGTGCCCAGACTTTCCACAAAAATGACAAACTCATGCAGGTCTATCATGCAACTTATTCTTAAAAGGGTAAGGAGTCTTAGACTTAGACTCTTTGTGATCAACCCTCATCTTCCTAGGAAGAGAAACTTCCACTGGTTTGACAATCTCACTCATGGGGGGCTCAAAAGAAGGAACAAAGTTTGTGGAATGTGTTTTAGGCACAGAGATGCTTTCTACTAAACCTAAACCAATTTTGTCTAAGGGAGACTTCTGAACACTCAGCATTTGACCAAGTTTGGAGCTAGCAGACTTATCTGTTTGTTCTCTAGCAATAGATAATTCAAGTTCCAAGTTCTTAACTTTATCAAGCAATAGCAAGTTCTCAGTCTTCACATTATTTAACAATTCATTAGCATCAAACTGTTTCAACAACAAATTTTTCTTATCAAGTTCAAGAGATGCAATTTTCATTAAGCCTAAATCAACATTCATAGCATTCTTTGCAGCAACCTTGCAAAGCTTATTATAGGCTTCTTGTGAATTTGCATTCTCAGAGAGTTCCCCATCAGAAGGGTTGTCTTCAACAGTAACACTTTCATTAACTACAGCAGTAGCTGTGAAAGTAATGAAGTTTTCATTCTCATCACTACCAAACTCATTATCAGAAACTTCATCATCACTAAGGGTTACAACCATAGCCTTACCCTTAGGTCTTAAGAATGTAGGACATTCTGATTTCACATGACCATACCCTTGATACCCAAAACATTTTTGACCCATAGAATTACTAGAGGTTTGACCTATTTTTTCTTTAGGTTTTTTAGTATTATTCACCTTAGTAGGATCATTCCTTCTAAAATTTCTAGGTTTAGCATTGTTTTTACCTCTTGCCCTTCTGTTATTGTTCCTAAGGAAGTTTCTAAAGTTCTTGGCAAGATAAGCTATCTCTGTAGCAGAGAGCTTCTCATCAAATCCATTCCCTTCAACATCATCAGGGATGGAGTCAACATCCTTGTCTATCTTGGTAGGTCTAACTCATAGAACTAAAGAGATCTTACAAGTTCATCAAAAGAGATGGAGTCAACATCCTTATTTTTAGTAATGGCAGTCACTTTGGGTCTAAAGTCCTCAGTCAAAGATCTATGTATCTTCCTAACAATCTTAGGTTGATCATAGATTTCACTCAACTTATAAGCAGAGTTAATAATATCATTCAGTTTAGCATAGAATTCATCAAAAGATTCACCATCAGGCATTCTAATACTTTTAAAACTAGAAGTTAACTATTGCAACTTATTAATTTTGACAGCCTTTATGCCTTCATACACAGTTTGGAAAACATTCCAAGCAGTATGAGCAACCTCAAAATTTAAGATTCTCTTGAATTCCTCCATAAAAATAGCATTAAAAATAGCATTCATGGCTTTGCTATTAAAAGCAGCTGCTTCTTTTTGAGAAGTTTGCCACCCACTAATTTGAGTAATGGATTCTCCCATCCGTACCCAACGGAATTCCAGACTCTCTAGAATGCTTTCATCCTTACTTTCTAGTAGGCATAGTTGTTCCATCAAAGTGAGGTGGGATCACAAGAGAGTGACCGTGTTCCATGACAATAGGGGTCAAGGATCAACTCTTAGATCAAAGGATCTAAACACTAGAGCTAACCCACTCTGATACCACTTATACGTTTTTAGACCCCTTAAACACAACCAAATTAACCTAGTTATTTAGCCAAGTGATTAACTTAGGTAACTTTGTTAGGATGTGTGTCTTTAAATTCTATTGTATGATGCTATACATTTTATTATGTATGACTTAATGTTGTGATTAATAAAGTTGTTTTATTATTATTTGAAAATAATGGTAACATGAATATTGGGAAATTATCACATAGTCCATGAGATGCATAGTATGTGATTTATGTGATTTAGTCACAGAAGATATAAATCACAAGTTCTTTGTAAACTCAGAATTATAGTTCATAATCAGTGATGAAATTGAGCATTTCATCTACGAAGACTATAACATATCAACTAAGATGATTTGTCTTGATCATGGAAATGGAGATTTCTAGTTGATATGTTGATATGTTTTAAGAGTTAAAACATATTGAACAGGACCGTGTGAGATTTATTATTCTCCTAATGACTGTTAATCGAATAATAGACTCACGACTTATATTTGCATGAACTCTTAATCCTGAGAGGATAATGGACCTGATCATAAAGTGTAGGTTGCTTTGATATATCAAGAGTGAGATCTATAGTTACGATCAAAATCTCAGCATGTTGGGCAGCCACATTTAGTGTTGATGGAACATATATTCTCAAGATGGAATTCATAGTCTCTTGACAGAGATACAGAATATTCCCTTGAGATAAGTTTAATGGGTTTGTTATTCAGAGAGTTGGGCCTAACCACTTTAGTAATGAGTTACTAAAGTATATATTTATGGAATTGGATTTCATAAATATATGATGAATAACTTAAAGAATTAAACCGGGTACTCAAGGAATTAAGATGTAGTAATATACAAAGTGGCAGTCTACTTTCCTGACTTTGTATTACTATGAATATTTTATGAAGGGGTTGCATGTATAATAAAGTTTTGGGATATAATTTATAAATAAGGCCTAGAGTGCAACTATATTTATATAGTGGTATTAAATATAATTAATGGCAACTTTGGACTTGTCAAGTGTTGACAGAAAAGCCTAAGGCCCATTGGAGCTAGTGTCTTATTGGTTCCTTTTGGTCCCACTCCAAGCCACACACTTAAGCCCAATTGGAAAGGCCAAAAAGGCCAGCCCAATTAAATAATTAGTTAGATACAAAAGGGAGAAACATACAGAATTTTCTAGAGAGAATTTTAAGAACACTCTTGTGAAGTGGTGTAGAAATTGTTAGACACTTTTTGACGTTCTCCCTTTGGAACTGATTGAGAGACCACACATCTTGGGCATTAGTGGAATTGGAGTGAAGATTGAAAGTATTCCCAAGTGCTTCTGAAATTCAGTTTTGAAATTCACTGCTCCAAGGTACACTCTCTTGTTCTGAAATTTTGAAACTTATATAGTACATGTTAACTTTTATGAATGAAGTAGATCCGTTATATTTTCCGCTGCGTATGATTTGTATGCGATACAAGCATGTTATTTAACCATCAAATGGTATCAGAGCGATCTTCATTAACATATCTATTTAACATGGTTTGAGTTTTGGAATTTATGACAATAGTTTCATATTGTTAGAAATTAGTTTTTCTGCATGGTTGTTGAAATTATTGTTCTTGATAAAAACTGATTTTAATGTTATGATGTTGTTTAATTTTTAGTTTAAGTATGTTAAACTGAACTTTAAGGCTGCAACATCAATGAAATTTTGTTTTGATATCAATTTATGTTCATAATGATCGTATGATGGTTGTTTTGTACACGAAAATGTTGAAAAACTGTCTTTGAAAAATTTTGAAAAATTCAAAATTCGCGAAGCTCGATCGATCGAGAATCAATCGAGCTGGCAGAAAGTTTCTCGATCGATCGAGGATCTATCGAGGATCTGTCAAGCTTCGCGGAACTGTATCTCAATCAATCGAGAACTGTTGATCTAGAATTTTTTCTAAGTATTTTTCCATATATAAAAGAGCAAGGCTATGTGTAATTATATTATGCATGTTTTATATTTAAAAACCTTTGTTTTAAAACATCTAGTGGGAGAGAGATACAAGGGTTAGATCTCACAGCCTCCATTTTCAGTTTATTGTAGTGTGATTAAGCACCTCGCCTTGGCGTATATGCCTTGCTCCCTTCGAAGGGTATTCAATTCATGGCACTGCAGGTTAAAGTCCTTAATGATGAATAATATGTGTTTTTACATTAAGAACGACTACGTTTCCATGGAGTTACTTAAAGACTCACGTAGAATTCAGTCAATGGTGTACACTAGACTAAGTTTAATGTTAATCTCCCTTCGAAGCTATGTCATTATTAATTAGATGCTAAAGTAAAAACAGCATGTTATTAGTGTTTGATAAGAGTTATCATGATAGCACTAATAATGAGAATAGTTCTCAATCAATCATAGTGTTTATAATTTACTTGCTTCCAAGGAATTTTAAACATAGGATTGGGTTGTCGTTGCATATATTATTTTATTGTTTTATTAAGGTTCCATATTATATGCTTATATGCTAAATTGATAATGTCCAATTTACTTATTATATTCATGTTTATTATTTTCAACTTTGAACATGGCATCATTTAGCCCACTTGTTTCTATTCTTAATCAAAACAAACTGACTGGATCCAACTATGTTGACTGGAAGAAACTTGGACATTGTTTTAACTACTGAAGAGCACAAATATGTGCTTACTCAACCATGTCCTAGCTTTCCTTCATTAGATGCTCCTCTTGAGAAAAAACAACGATATGATCATTGGTAGAAATCTAATGAAATGGCCAAGTGCTATATCCTAGAGTCCATCTCAAATGTTCTACAATATCAAATGCAGGATGTAGAACTAGCTTCAGACATTATGCTAAGTCTGAAGGAGATGTTTGGTAAGCAAGGCCGTTCTGCAAGGCAAGAAACCATGAGGCAAATTTATAATACCAAAATGGCTGAAGGTAGTTCAGTAAGAGAGCATTGTCTTACAATGATCTCTAATTTGAATACATTAGAGGTTTTAGGTGCCGACATTGATGGAGAATCCCAAGTGAATATGATACTCCAGTCACTACTGGAATCATTCAAGGAATTCAGACTAGATTATAATATGAACAAAAAGGTTTATTCTTTATTTGAATTAATGAATGAGTTAGTGGCGGCGAAAGGCATCCTTGATACTTTTAATGTTGAAGCCAATGTGGGTGAAGCTTCTACTTCTCAACCTAAGTCGAAAGGCAAGGGTAAGAAGAAGAAGAAGAAGAAGGATTTCACTAAGCAAGAGGGTAAACAAATTGCCTTAGGGGTTGCTGACAAAGGAAAGAAGCTTAAAGGAAAGTGTTTCCATTGTGGTGAAAAAGGACATTGGAAGAGGAATTATCCAAAGTTTAAAGCTGCGAAGAACAAGGGTATGAAAACTTCCTTTCTTCTTGAAATATGTTTGGTACAGAATCCCACGGATTCCTGGTGTGTGGATTCAGGTTGTACTAATCATATCTGCAATTCTTTGCAGGGGTTTTAGGAGACCAGAAAATTAAGTGAAGGGGAATTGTTTCTTACTTTGGTTGATGGGAGCAAAATTCCGGTTGTAGCTGTTAGTGTTGTTAATTTGTGCTTTGAGTCAAGGGTTTTAATATTGCAAGACTGTCTGTTTGTACCTAATGTGCGTAGGAATTTAATATCTGCAACTTATTTGGATAAATATGGATATTGTATTATCCTGAAAGACAATGTTGTAATAAAGAAGGATAAAATGTTTATCTGTTCTGGCAATATTGTGGATGGTCTATATATTTTAACTCCTGTTAAGCATGAATTATATAATTCTGAATTAGATAGTAACTCTCATGTAAAATCATTAAAGAGAAAGATTCCTTCTAATGATGCATATCTTTGGCACTTGCATTTAGGTCATATTAATTTAAATAGAATTCAAAGACTGATCAAAGATGGACTCTTAGAGCCCATGGACTTTGATGAATTTCCAGTTTGTGAATCTTGTTTGAAAGGTAAAATGACCAAGCAACCTTTTAATGCAAAAGGTAGAAGAGCCCAAGAGTTGCTTGAATTAGTTCATACGGATGTGTGTGATCCTATGTCAACCCAAGCAAAATGAGGTTATGAGTATTTCATCACTTTCACAAATGATTACTCAAGATATGATTATGTGTACCTAATGAGATGGAAGTCCGAAGTCTTTGAAAAGTTCAAAGAGTTTAAGACTGAAGTTGAGAATCAATTAGGCAAACGCATTAAGGCCATTCGATCTGATTGAGGTGGTGAATACCTTCTTGGGAATTTCAAGGATTACCTAATTCAAAATGAGATTATATCCCAATTGACTGCACCTGGAACTCCTTAACAAAATGGTGTAGCGAAGAGAAGGAATAGGACTCTTTTGGAAATGGTTAGGTCCATGATGAGTTATTCAACTTTACCAATTTCTTTTTGGGGATATTCCTTAGATACAGCAATACATCTTTTGAATTTAGTTCCATCAAAATTTGCCCCCAAAACACCCATGGAATTGTGGAGTAGGTGTAAGCCTAATATGAGGTATCTCCATATTTGGGGTTGTCCAGCACATGTGCTAAAGGGGAAGCTTGAAAAGTTGGAACCAAAATCAAAAGTGTGTTTGCTAGTGGGTTATCCAAAAGAAACTAGGGGTTATTTATTCTATAGTCGAAATGATAACAAAGTTTTTGTTAGTACAAATGCTAATTTTTTGGAAAATGACTATATAAATAATTTTACTCCTAGAAGTAGAGTTGTATTGGCTGAAATGAATGAATCCGTAAATCAACAACCATTGGATAAAGCTAAGGAAGAAGTGGTTGTATTAGATACACCACAAGATACTACTCATGAAATGTCTAGTACACAAATGCCTCATCGTAGTGGGAGAATTGGATCCCTACACTTATAAGGAGGCAATAAATTATATAAATGCACATCATTAGGTAAAAGTTATGAAATCTGAATTAGATTCCATGCATTCCAATCAAGTTTGAAGTCTTGTAGAGGCGCCTGACGGCATTAAACCTGTTGGTTGCAAATGAGTTTACAAGAGGAAGAGAGGGAAAGATGGAAAGGTTGACACCTTTAAAGCAAGGTTAGTGGCGAAAGGGTATACACAAAAAGAAGGTATTCACTATGATGAAACTTTTTTGCCAGTAGCCATGCTTAAATCTATCAGAATTCTCTTATCCATTGCTGCTCATTATGATTATGAGATTTGGCAAATGGATGTCAAGACTGCATTTCTTAATGGTAAACTTGAAGAAGAAATCTACATGGTGCAACTAGAAGGTTTCATAGCAAAGAACCAAGAGCATATGGTATGCAAATTAAAAAGGTCCATTTATGAACTTGAGCAAGCATCTAGGTCATGGAATATCAGATTTGATCAGGCAATCAAATCATTTGGTCTTAAGCAAAATCTTGATGAACCATGTGTGTACAAGAGACATCAAGACAAAGTAGTAATGTTCCTAATGCTTTATGTTGATGACATTCTACTCATTGGAAATGATGTAGGAGTAATGTCATCGGTTAAAGTTTGGTTGTCAAGCCAATTTGATATGAAGGACTTGGGCAAAGCTTCATGGTTGTCCTGACTAAGTCATGTCACAATAGCAAATGAACATTCGCGTAATCACAAAGAAGTTTAACCTTGTAATCCATGAAGTAAATACTCTCTGCATGGAATGCAAGACTCGAAGTCAGGACAAAGTATCTATTCACATTACAATAAACTTAACAAAAGGGTTATTTTAGTACTCCCACTTTATTTGGGTTGTTCTTAAATAATTGTGATCACATCACACTAATAACTTTGCACTTAATAAAGACTCTAATCGCATTAGAATCACTAACTAAAATGGAAGCCCTAAACTATTTAGGATTCCTTAAACTCTAATTGATCAAATATTAGTTATATAGAACTCTATCCTTAATTGACTGGATAAAGTTTTCTAATCTCATTAGAAACTATATAACTTTTAATTAGAATTTTAATCTCATTAAAACCCTCTAATTAAAATAAATTAAGGACTTTTAATCATAAAACAATTTAGGACTAAGAGTTCTATTTAACTAACATCTTTGATGTCATTAGGTCTTTTAGTTAGAGAATGATTAACATATGTCCTTAACTCTATAGGACTATAAAATTAATTACATAGCCTTGCTTTGTATCAAAGTTTTCACACTTAGTTCAAAACAAGTGAAAATTCAAAATTCATAAAAGAGTTCTTGATCAATCAAAACTCTAAAAACTGAATTTTTCTAGAATTTTCAGGTAACCTTTTTTGACATCTTCATTGTTCTTCCATCAAAAACACCTTTTTGATTTTATGAATGAAGATTCACAGATCAAACATTAAGGTTTTCAAGATTATTATCAAGAACCCTAATAATGCTAGAAACCCTTGAAAATATAATCCTAATCTCATTAGGAATAAATTTCATTAAAGGATTTTTAACCAGTAACAAAAATACTTTAATTCTAGCATTAACAAATTGTTTGATCACAAAAATATATAATGCAAGGCAAGGAACAATATGATGAATCCTTTAAAAACAACTTGCATATAAACCCATATATATTTTATAACTCTTTGTGTTCATGTTTAGTGCTTACCTTGTTTTTCATTGTTTAAACATGTTCAAAGTTGAAAAATAGGTGTCAGAATTTTTGGTTACTCATTCTAGCTACTCTCGCAAGTAGCGAGTTTTGGCTACTCACCCAATCAGGAAACCCCAGTCGCGAGTTCATCCAGAAGCTCTCGTGACTCACTCACGACTCATCTCACAACTCGCCAATCGCGAAAACGCCCAGAAACAGGCTTTTTATTTTAACCGTTTTTTATGTTTTCAATGAACAAAGCACATTCTTAATGATCAAAAACAATGAGATTAAGATTAAAACTTGAATTTCATTAATGTTAAAGTGTTAAAATTCAATTTTACATGGTTAAAATAAAACTTAACCATCATCATAACATCAAAATCAGTTTTAATCAAACAGTAGTTTTAAAACTAAAATATGCAAAAAAATGACTGCATAATTTTCACAACTATGAAAATAGTTTTCTTTAATTCTAAAACTCAATCACATGTTATACAAGCATCATATTGAAGACCGCTCTAATACCAATTGTTGGAAAATCTGGTTTTGCATCTCATACAAAACACACAGCGGAAGCAACAATCACGGATCTACTTCATTCATGAGAGATAACATGTAATCTTGAATTCTAGAACAAAATATAGAAAGCGTACCTTGATGCAGTGAAATTCAAAACCAAGACTTGAGAATACCTTTAATCTTCATCTCAATTCCACATGGTGCCCAAGATGTGTGGTCTCTCAATCAGCTTTCATATACGATGATTCTCAAAGAAAAATCCTTCTTCTTCTCCTTGTAGAGAAAAACTGTTTTCTTTCTTTTCATCATATGTACATTCTAACTACCTTGATAGTTACTTTATTTAATAATTCTTATTAAATGAAATCTGATTATCTAATTGGGTTAGCCTTTTGGGCCTACCCAATTGGGCTTTAGTTTATGGCTTGAGATGGGACCAAAGGGAACAAATAAGACTCTAGCTTCAATGGGACTTGGGTTTTTCCATTAACTCTTGATAAGTCCAAAATTATCATTATTATATTTAATACCACTATATAAATATAATTGCACTCTAGGCCTTATTAATAAATTATATCCCAAGACTCTAATAATATCATTTGACCCTTCCATGAAATATCCATAGTGAACAAATTCATAATAAACTGTCACTTTGTAAACAGTTATTTTATCATTGAGTACCCGTTTTAATCTTTTAGTTATTCACATTTGTTAAAATCCAATTTCAATAAATATAAGCTTTAGTAATCCTTAATAAAGTGGGCGCCCTGAATAACCAGTTTCCATTAAACCTATCTCAAGGGGATATTTCGTATCTCTACCAAAAGAGATTATGAATTCCATCTTGAGAATATGTGTTCCCTCAACACTACATGTGGTTACCCAACATACTAAGGTTTTGACTGTGAATATTAGATCTCACTCCTGATATATCAAAGTAACTTACATTTCATGATTGGGTTCACTACCCTTTCAGCATTAAGAGTCCATGAAATTAGAAGTCATGAAATTATTTATTTAAGTGACAGTTGTTGATTAAATAATTAATCTCACAGCGATCCAGTTCAATATGCCTTAACTCTTAAGACACATCAACACATCAGTTAGAAGTCTCCACTTCCATGATCAAGACAAATCATCTTAGTTGATGTGTTATAGTCTTCGCAGATGAAACGCCCAATTTTATCATCGACTAAGAACTATATTTTGAGTTTACAAGGAACTTGTGACTTATATCTTCTATGACTAAATCACATAAATCACATACAATGCATCTCATGGACTATAATAATGTCCTATTAGTTCATTTATAAATAGTCGCATATAATTAAACAATTTAATTAATTATGACATGCCAATAAATTGGATTTTAGGGCACAAACCCTAACAATAAGACCAAGCGAATATCTCTCTGAACTCTTTAAGTAACGCTATAAGCTCATGTTTTAAGTCTTTAGGAACGTTAACCCCAATCTTAACGGGTTTTTCATTCTCGCCTTCATCAGCAATGTTAACCACTCTTGTCTCTTCTATGTTGAGCTTGGACCCTTCGCTCTCTCTATTTAGAGCTTCCAAAATATCATGAGGCAAACTTGAAATTTCCTCTAATCCTTCAATATCATGATCCAACTCTATTGTCTCATTCACGTCATCAATATCCATGTTATGGCAACAAGACGATGTATACGCTTGGGAATTAGAATAGATCCTATAAAACGAAACATATACAAGGAAACATAAAATAATTTTCACACACATATTCATAAGAAAGCAAATAAAGAGATAAATGCAAGGATTTCCTTAATAGTACGCTGGATAATTTTCATTAATGGGTTATAGACAGAGGGATAACAAAGTTCATGCCTGATAATGATAAGAAGGGAAATACTCTTTTTTCTTTTGGGAAATAAACTGGGGAAATGCAAACAAGGAATGCAAAAAGTAGGAAATAAACATGCAAAACAAACTAGATATGCTGTTCCAACTCTTTCGGGCAATTGGAGGACCTAACCACAAGATGAGGGAATACTCCTTACTCAGCCGGTGCAACCATAAAGCAGGGCTCGGTGGTCCAATGGCCTATTGTCTCGCCTGGCACATAAGGCCTAATAGTAGAAGTTAGATCATCCTTGGGGGATATGATGGCATTCACTGAGAATTCTTTTGGACACAAGCGGATGAGACAAGCTAGATCTGATTCCTCTCGCATGATTCATGTGCCATTCTTGATCTGATGACCTTGGCTAGATCCCGAAAAGTGACCATGATGTAGGGAATGGACACCCCTTGGCTGGTGCACTTTATTTTCTTTCCTCTAGAAGCTTGGAAAAGTTGGGGGATATGATGGCATTCACTGACAATTCTTTTGGACACAAGCAGACGAGACAAGCTAGATCTGATTCCTTTCGCATGATTCCCATGCCATTCTTGATCTGATGACCTTAGCTAGATCCCGAAAAGTGACCCTGATGTAGGGAATGGGCATCCCTTGGCTAGTGCACTTCCTTTTCTTTCCTCTAGAAGCTTGGAAAAGTTCTTCATTGAATGGGTCATAGCCTAGACCGAATCCTCCTTTGTTGTCTGGGAGTTCAATCAAAGAAGCATTCCCATGTCCTACAACACTGAGGCCTCAACCTAACTGATAGCCAAATTTGAGCATCTCCTTGGCAACCATTAAAGTAGCGGAAGGCCATGCTAACTCAAGTTCTAGAAATCATGGAGACTAGCTTGAAATTGTGGAAAGTTGCCTCTGGAAAGGCATTAGCAACAATGGAGGGGATAGAAGTCTCCTTGAAGATGGTTAGGGGCTCGTTAGCCATAATAGTGATCATCTAATCCTTAGAGGGGAACTTGAGCCTCTAGTGAAGGGTAAAAGCAATTGTGCCTGTGGCATGTAGCCAAGGCCACCCTAGGAGCATATTATATGAGGAATCCACCTTGATGACTTGGAAGATAACCATGAAAGACCTGGGGCCAACCCCAATCATTAACTCTATCTCGCCTTGCACCTCCCGGAGAGTGCCATCAAAGGCTCTAATGATCATGGTGGTAAGGCGGATAAGAGAGGTATTCAAATTCAAGCGCTCTATTGTAGACATCGGGCACACGTTTAGGGCTGATCCATTGTTAATTAGTACTCTGGAGATGATCATATCTTTACACTTTACCATAATGTACATGGGCAAAGTATGCTCTCTACCTTCTAGTGGAAGCTCATCAACTGTAAAGGAATCTATTGGTGGCTAACACCATTGAGACCATACCCACAAAGAAAGACTTGTAGGAACACATGTCGTTTTCAAGACTTTCAAGAGAGCCTCAAAGTGGACATCGGAGGATAACAATAGTGCCAAGATAGAAATCGGAGCTGGCGACTTGTTTAGCTACTGAATCACACTGTATTCTGAGTTTTTGATAATTTTCAAGATTTTCACTTCTTCGGTTGTGACCCTATTCCTGATGGGTTCGGCTTTACCCTTGGCAATCTCTTTCCTTCTCTTTTCTATTTCCTCGGGAGTATAGCAGTAGCCACTCCTAGTAAGCCTAGATAGACTTGAAGAAATATTAAAGCAGACCTCCTCTTTTCCTGTTCGAGTGGAGATCAAAGGCACATATATATTTCCATGGGACATAATGGCTATCTTCATAAGGGAATGACTTCAGAATGTGAATGATAATGCCCTCCTAAGTTTGCAAATTGGGCACTATAGAGAACATTTTCGGATTAATGACCATTGGACTTGGTAGAATGGCTTCAAGGGCTTTTGAGCTGGATACCCCAGAGATTCCTAAGGCAGGCCTCGGCAGAATGAGAGGATCAAAACCTCGGATAGTAGGGAAAATGGTGGTTCCCTCGTGAACTGCGACTACAGGCAATGTAAGAGCTAAAGGAGTGAATCCCTTGATGGCTGGTAGGGCTTGCCCTTTTCCTAAATCTAGCAACTTTGAATCCACAGGTGATTCTATAATCTCCTCAATGACTATTGAAGAGGGAGGTGCTGAAGTAACCTTACTAAGGTGATCTGTAAATATTCGTCCTAATCTTTCCTTGACCCAACTAATATAGCATTGCAGCCGATTCTTGACTGGGTAGCTAGAGGACATTGGCTAGCTACCATGCAATCATCTCTCCGAACAATTTCCCTTTCAATCCAGATAATACCCCGCTCGATTAGACTTTGAACCTGTGCTCAGAGCATTCTACAATCAAACAGGGCATGCCTGTCTCCACTGTCGCAAAATGGACAGATTCCCTAATCAAATCCTGGGGTTCCTATACCTTCAAGATCAAGGTGACTCAGTTGGACCAAGGCTTAGAGTAGGGCCTTCCATGGGAATGATGGTGAAGAGAAATTTGGAACCCTTTCTTCCACTATGATGATGGCGTTTACATTTCCTTCCTGATGGGGAGGTAAAGGGTTTGGTGATGATGTTCTGAGCGACTACATTATCGAACTATATCAACTTGTTGTCGATGAGATCCTGGACATGATCTCTCAACTGGTAGCATTCTTCTAGAGTATGCCTTTCGGCCTTAAAATGGTGTTCACACTTCTTGGACGAATCGAAGCTAGGTGATGGAGGGCCTTCTCTAGGCCTGGCAAACATCAGGGTCACTAGCTTCCTTTCCAGCAGGTAAGCATAGAGATCTGCCATGGTTATAGGTAACAGAGTGTATTTCCAATTTTCCCTCTAGGGGGACGAGGTGGGTCTATCCTCCATCTCGGATTAAAGGCTCGGTTAGGTGCTTGAGTAGATGGAGCCTATTAATGATAAGGTCTAGCAGCTGGGGCTGCATAAATAGAAGTAATACCTTTAGGCCTTTCTGATGCATTGTTGACCACGTGCACATTGGCTTCCTTAGTCTTGCGGCTGGTCATTTTCTAGACTTGTTTTTTGATAGGCCAAGAATGTATTGACCCCTTAGGTAAATTATCCAGTTAATTAGTCAAGTAAATTAATTAAGTCAATTTAACATGCAATAAGAGTGGTAGCACAAACAAATCACCAAATAACTAAATGTAGTGGAAATTAAATTTGATACGAATGATTTATTTACAAATAGGGAAAACCATCGAGGCAAACCCCACCCCCTGGGTGAATTTAAGGTCACCACTCCCGAGAATCCACTATTATCAAAACAAGCGGTTACATGTAAAAGAATCCTAGTACATTACCCCTATACATAATTGGACTTGTAATATAGTGACAATCTTTCCTTTCAATGCACGACTCCTAGTACGTGACTAACCAATCAATGTGTGGATCCTAGTACACGGCTTATACAAAAGATGTTGGCTGTAAAGTTCTTCAGTTCATCCACACGATGAAGATTAAGAAGCTCCTAGGTTACAAAACCCTACGACGTATAAACGTAGCAGCTTCTTCAAGAGAAAGATGAACTAGGGCAAATTGTCCCCGGTCACAATTTGAGTGAATAATCATTTTACATCAAGTTGCATCACCTTAGACGGCCATTAAAATAATCCTTATTTATGTCTAGGGTTGTGAGAAAAGAAACCCTACACAAATATCTGGGATATACGTGAAAAACAGATCTAGAAATATGATTTTTGTAAATCTCGATAGATAAGTTATCTGTTGAGTTGCTATCGTGCATCGAGCTAAAACTCCCTTTTAAACCAAAATAGATACAATCTGTCAAGCTATTTGTCAAGTTTTAAAATACGACACTTCTTCACTTGATTCTTGAACAGATTTGCATGGCTTTTACTCTTGACTTGAACAATATGTTCCTTGAGGACTTAAACCATCCTAGATCTACCCAATTACAAGTAAAGTGCATTTTGTCAAAGGATTAGCCAATTCTAAATGACATATGTTCATAACAAGTTCCATATATGTCCTAACATTATTCAACCTTGGAACTCAAGGATTTCGGATCCACGATCTTCTTGCTCCTAATACCATCGTTAATACGCTCCCAAATAAGGATGAGGCTAGCAAAATGAGTGACTTGGGTGCTGATCATCTTCTTATAGTAAGGAGGCTTGAGGTTGTCAATGAACCATTTGATTATCTCATTTTTCATCATAGGGGGTTGCACTTGTGCGGCTAGCTCTCTCCACCTCTGGGCATATTCTTGGAAAGATCCCCCATTCTTCTTCTCTATTCTCATAAGAACCGTGCAGTCAGGAGCTATCTCGGTGTTGAACCTGTAGTATTCTAGGAAAGAGTTGGCCATTTCCCTTCAGCTAAAGGTCTTTTCCAATCTCACATACCATGTGGCCACAGTTTAGGCCTAAGCACATAAGCATGGCATGAAGCACTTAAGCACATAGATGATGGCATAAAACATGTATAGAACACCGATCTAAGCATGTAAACATCCTGATCTACACATATAAGCATGTAAATGCGCATGTAAGCATGTTGATATACATCTAAGCATGTGGATATAAGCATAAAAGCATGGAAGAACACAAATCTAAGCATACAAGCATATAAAGGTATAGATTTAGACATAGGAATATAGAACATGCATACAAACATATAGATCTAAACAAGGCATAGCCAGAGGCATGATATCAAGCATGTGAGCATGCAGATCTAAACAACAAAACATAGGAGGGAAAAGATCTGAGCATCTAAAGCATGGCATAAAGCATAAAACATGTAGAAAAGGCATCTAGCACATGAACAATCATGGAAGCATAGGGAAATAAGCTAAAAAAAACATGCTAGAAGCAAAATAAAGTAAAGAGACTTGCTAGATAAAGAAATAAACCATATTATTAAGGCAAAAAGAGCAAGATAAAGGCTAGAAAAAATTTAGAGAGTTAGGGGTGTAGATAGTAGCTTAAAAGCTACATCCACACCCCTAAACTCCAAATCCAAAGTATAGAATGAAAGACAAGAAGATTGGGTATAAGAACAATACCTTTTATTTTTGATGAAAAAGGAAGAACCAAGATGGTTTGATGTGTTTTTTGTGTTTGAAAGAGAGGATAAAAGCCCAAAAATCGCCCAGGTAGTGAGCAGGACCCAAGAAGTCTTCTTTTTCTGGTTTGGAGATGCCTGGGGCCTTTTATAGCCCCAACACGCTTTTCAAGGCAGCAGCCCATGTAGGGCCGCCATCTACAAACCTCCTCGGATCGGGTTGATCTTGACTTCCTATTTCTAAAAGGTATGGAACTTGAAAATCCAACGGTCAGATTAAAAGTTATAGCTCCCGAAAATTAGTGGTCATCGATCGATGCGTTAACTCGGTTTTCATGATATCTCGGCCGTTCTAACTTCGATTTTGATCCATGAATAGTTGTTGGACTGCGAATTTGATACTCTTCGCAATGGCGTTGGTTTCAACCCATTTTGACAACCGAATCAACATTAGGTTTTCTGGGCCCATTAGGAGTTAACTCTAGGTCGTACCTAGTCAAACTTGGTTAAAGTTGCTAAAATTCTCTAAAAAGGTCGGGTTTGATGTAAAACTATGAAAAAATGATATTTTGAGGGGATTTTGACTTTGTTTGACTTTTGGTCAACCTAGGGTTGGCTAGAGGCATTTTGGTCATTTTAGCTGAAGAAGACACTTTGAGTGCTCTGGTGTCCGAACAGGTTGCGCCGCATCATTCTGGCTGTTCTCGCGGCCCCATGGAGAGAAATTGATATTTTTGGAATTTTTGGGGTCTAGCATGAAAATTGAGGGCAGACAAAATACGATATCAACACCCCCCATTCTGGGCTATACCCAAGCAAGAATACAACTAAATTGGGGGCCCAAATCCTAGAAAGCCCAAGGTTTTTTTAGGTAGTAGTCGCCACAATTATGTTCACAATACATTCACAACATTTTTACAATAAATTGTAAGTATCAAGTTATTATGATTATAATATTGGTCTATAAATGACATCACCTTTTTACCTATCAGTAATAATTTGCCACTCAAGATTTATTCTAAAAATGATGTACAGTGTCATGGACCTAACATTTCTCTTAAATATTAGATCAAAGTATTCCATTACTACTCCACGTTGACCTTCTTAATTAATCATATACATTTAATTAGTTGGAAACATGCATTTAGGTGTGTATATACGTTTGTTTCTATTATAATTTTTTTATAAGTTGTATATGCATTTGTATAGAGAGAATAATATTGAAAACACTATCAGTTTTATTATAAAATACTTACAAATTGATATGATCACCAATTTAATAATTTTTACATAAACAATATATTAATAATTTTATATATTAAAAAGTTAACATACCAATTTATAAGATTAATTTTATATATTAAAAAGTTAACATACCAATTTATAAGATTAATGTAGTAAAAAATTTTAACCATATATCATCGCTCATTTAAAAGTTCCACAACCTACACGCGAAATTAACAATACCAAATTGTAGGTAACTAATTAATGATGGTAAAAAAATGTTTGTGCTATATTAAACACAAACCAAGTAATCATACAAGCATGATAACAAAAAGCTGTTTCAATTATACAAAATGAAACTACTTGTAGTCTGTAGAAGGAGTTATTTCATAGATTTTCCACTTTGTGTTTTCTGTTGCCTTTTGAAAATAAAATAATCAGGTCAAAGAGTCTTATAATTTAAAGATGCCAAAAATCTTCAGTAAGTTACACAGCCTCTACGTGCTCTTAAGACAAGACTTGCGCAACAAAGAAGAAGAAGGCCCTATCGAGAGTACCGTTGTGGTACCAGCCAAATATCCTCTGAAGGTTAAGTTAGAGAACTCTCACAACTCTAGAGTGACAGGGGTAAATTATGCGTACCTTGATTTCTAAGGGTTTTTTGTTTTCGTAGTTATGTAAAACCGACTTTTGTTTCTTGGTGAAGGAGATGTTTCCTTGTAGGTAAGATCCTCATAAATAAACTTATTTTACGGGATCCTTTCCATATGGAGATTTTGTTGATTAGGATTAATTGTACGGCACAAAACATTTCCATTTGAAGTTTCTTGAAGACCACTTAAGCAATGTGGATGCCATGTGGCCTTGCCACCTGTCCACTTTGTATCCATCTACTTGGAATTTTTCCATCAGGAAGAGTCCGTCCACCTTAGACAGGATTCGTCATCTTCTTCTTATGTTTTGATCATCCATTATCCCAGTACCGTTGCCCATGGTAGGTTTTATAAAACAAGTCCGTCTACCTTAATTTTATCCTCTTTAGTTGCCCCTTCACTCTATGGGTCTATCACCTTATTTTCTGGACGGACTCATGGAGTGACGATCTAACTCAACCCTTGGGAAATGCATTCTGATTAACAGGCTAGCCTAGAGCCATTAATGCAATAGGGCCATGTGGCATGTTTTTTATGGTTAATCACTTCGACCAAAGTGTCCCTTCGTCTTCCGTGCCATTCCCTCTATATATATGTTGCTTCTCCTTTTCATTTTTACTTTCCACAACAAATTTTCAGTGCTAGAGCGCTACTGTCATCTTGCTTTCTCAGTCACATCCTCTCTGTTGCTTGGTGCAACCATCTGCGCCGCCTTCTCCATTCCCTTCTTTGCATTGTTCAACTGTAAGTATCCTTCACCTTATGTTGAACTATTTTTGCTATCCACTCTAAATATTGCATGTCTGTCGCCTATGTAGACCTATATAGTCTTAGGGTGTTTATCCATCATGTGTAGGTGATAGATGTCTAGTGAGGCATCGAGTGATCAATCGTGTGTCCGCGAAGGAGCTGGCTACAATGAGGTGTATCCGTCAAGTCAGGATGACCCCGGCCCCTTTTATGATGAAAGGGTTCTGTCTGCCAATTCTCCTTTTGTGGAAGAGGATAAGGATGTGGACATGGTCAGATCAGAGGGTGATTCAAGTGGGTATTCAAACAGTGAAGACGTATACTACGCTGACCCTCCCATCTAATTCGTCATAGGTCCTAATGGCCTTAGGGAGTTTATCCTTCTCCCGTTATGGATGGTAAATGACATCAACTATAGCATCAAGATAAAACACTTCGAGACCCTTAGGGAAAGATACCAAATTCTCGTTGGCATCCCTATCCATCTACCTTTCAAATTTGAAAAGTGCTACTAATAGGGTATCAAGGACGTTGGGGTGTACAACCAAATGTTTAAGGCGAGATTTAGATTCCCTCTAAATGCTCTTCATCGCCGTTTACTTCAATACCTGGAGCTGGCCGACACCCAGACTTCTCCAAATACTTAGAGAGTCTTCCTTGGCATGGAAGTTTTGTATGGAGTCTTATCTAACGAGGAGCGTAAGATGACGGTGGAGGAGTTCTTCCACTACTACCGTTCATCAGAAATCAACCAATCCAAGGGTATGTACAGTTTCCTAGCAAAGAAGCTTGTACTTAGGCTAGTGTGCGACACCCCTGATTCGAACAAAAACTGGAAGAGTCGGTACTTCTTCATTCAAAAGGATGACTAGATGTGTCACCCCAACGATCAAGAGTACATGCTCGTGGACAAAACTTGGGGTATAATGCCTCCATTTGGTAGGCATCCGTTTGGTCTAAATTTTGTTTCTTATTATTTATCGTTATTGGCCTAATCATCCCTTTTTTGCAGCTCAAGACCGTCCAGAGGTGACCTTGGAGCAATGGAGTTTTCTGGAAAAATCCTTTAAGATCAAATTGGCAGAGATGACGTGGGCAAAACTTGTTACCTTGTACATGATCGACTCACATTATGATAGTCCTGAACCTACTGCGGCTGCCTGTTGCTACGATAGTCAAGCACGTAGACATAAGTTCATTGCTCTTTACTTTTTCCTTTATTTACTGTAAATTACCCAACATTTTCTTTCCATCCATTTTGATGTAGAAATGGAAGACAGCAAGACAAGGGCTTTCATCAAGCAACAAGCTACTGCGCGAAAAAAGTAAGAGGGAAGCTTGCCTCCTAAGGGAACAGGTTCAGCCAACTCATCCATAAAGAGGAAACCATCGAACAAGGTCGACTATCTCCCCATGAAACCCAAAGTGACAGCAGGATTAACCATCGGGGAGAATCTTGATGCAAAGAAGCTGCCTCCTTTGCTTGGTCCAGGGAAAGGTAAAGGCCTTATGACGAGTCAAGGTCCTATCACTAAAATGTGCCTCGCCCTCCTCCGTGTAGACTCTCGGTATGCACTCAAGCAACTTTCGTCTATCATCAAAGATGATGACTATGAGGACTTGGGCAACCATGTAACCAAGGCTATAAGGGAGACAGGTCTTTTCAGCATTGCACAGGTATGTACATCCATCCCTTTCTCCTTTCCGTCAAGTTATCTCTTTACTTTTCTTACCCTTGTTTTTTACTTTTGCAGGGGATGCTTATGATGAAGGGCCTAATAGACCGTTGCCTATCCCAGGAGGTGGTGGTGGATCAAGTAAAGGCAAAGGTGAAGGCGACGGAGGTGGAGTTGGGGGACCTGAAGGCCTGGAAGGTCGTCTAGGAAAAAAAGCTCGATCTAACGAAAAAACTCCTAGAGGAGGCAAAGGCGTAGATGGCCAAGGAAGTTGAAATCTCTAAGTCCAAAAAGTAGCACTGTCGAGCAAAGGAGGACACGATAAAGGAATATCGTGACTCCAACACTCTTTTAAACGAGCTAGGTAGCTCATTTGCCAACGACTTTGATGACTGCCTCCATTAGGTCAAGGCCTCCTTCCTGGATCTAGATGTGTCCCATATGACTATTGATGCTGAGGCCCAAATTCCAGCCCAGCCCGTCTACTCCGAAAGCACCAACGAGTTATTCGCTGATGACACCACCGTCAACCTTTAAGTTGACAGGGAGACTATTCCTCATGAAGATCAAGCCAAATATGTTGGGGATGAGGCTCGTCCACTTGAGGGGAACCAAACAGCTAAAGGGAAGAATGGAGAGAACCCAGTGGATCAGCAGTAGATTTTTTTGAATGTAAAGATCTATTAGGAGAACAATGTTTTTGATAATTTAACCATTGCCTATTGTTATCTAGGCCTTGCATGTAGACATTTTCCCATTATGGGCCTTTATAATATTTTGATCATATATTTGACAATGTATGTTTGCAAATTCACCTGTTCACTTATGTAAATAATTTCAAATCATCCCTTTGGATGAACCTGTCCTTTCAGGGACTTAATAAACTTAAACCATCCCTTAGGATGACCCCATCCATTTATGGACTTATTAAATTTAAATCATCCCTTGGATGAACCCGTCCACTTTGGACTTAATAAATTTAAACCATCCATTGGGATGAGCCCGTCCATTTGTGGACTTAATAAATTTAAATCATCCATTGGGATGACGGGTCCATTGGGATGAGCCCGTCCACTTGTGGAATTAATAAATTTAAATCATCCCTTGGGATAAGCCCGTCCACTTATGGACTTAATAAATTTCAAATCATCCCTTGGGATGAACCCATCCACTTGTGAACTCCATAGATTTCAAATCATCTCTTGGGATGAACCTGTCCACTTGTGGACTTACTAAATTTAAATCATCCCTTGGGTGAGCCTGTCCATTTGTGGACTTCATAGATTTCAAATTATCCCTTGAGATGAACCCATCTACTTGTGGACTTACTAAATTTAAATCATCCCTTGGGATGACCCGTCCACTTGTGGACTTCATAAATTTCAAATCATTCCTTAGGACGAACCCGTCCACTTGTGGACTTAATAAATTTAAATCATCTCTTGGGATGAGCCCGTCCGCTTGTTGCCTTACTAAATTTAAATCATCTCCTAAGATGAATCCATCCACTTGTGGACTTGATAATTATTTTTGTAGACATACACATGACATATTTGAATAACTCCTCTAATTGTGATAGATACGCATGTAGAAATTGTTCTTAACGAATGAAAAACTACCCTTCAAGCTTAAAAAGTACTGCAGATAGTAAAAATCAACTAAAATGAAAAACTACCCTTCAGGCTTCGTGTTCCATGGGTGATGCAACTTTTGTCCGTCTAACGTCTCCAAGTGGTAGGTGCCTCTCCTAGGCGGGATCTCTTGTGGCACCCATCACCTTCCTCAAAATGAGATCTCCAACTTGGAAGTCCTTGTGTCTGACTTTGGAGTTGTAGTGCTTGGCCATGAGGTCCTGGTACCGCGCTAACCTTTGTTTAGCCGTCACCCTAACCTCATCCACCAATCAAGCTGAAGGCGCATAGCTTCATCATTCCTACTCTCATCATGATTTCCAACTCTGTAGCTTGTGAGTCTGACCTCAACCGGAATGATTGCCTCTCTTCCGTATGTGAGTCGAAACGGAGTCTCTCCTATAGGCATCCTTATCGTCATCCTATAGGCCCATAAAATGCTTGGCAATTCTCCCTACCATATTTCCTTTGCCCTCTCAAGCTGAGTCTTGATGATTTTGAGCAAGGATTGGTTCATGACCTTGACTTATCCGTTGGCTTGGGGGTGGGCAAGTGATGAGTAGTGATTCTTGATTCCCAACTGTGAGCAAAAATCTCTAAATGAATCATTGTCGAACTGCTTCCCTTTGTCTGAGACCAATACTTTAGGTATATCGTACCTACAAATGTTGTTCCTCCATACAAAGCTTCACACATTCTTCTCTGTGATGGTGGCCAGGGCTTCGGCTTCCACCCACTTGGTGAAGTAGTTTAGACCGGTTACTAGGAATTTCAACTGTTTAACTACTGTTAGGACATTATTGAGGTGAGCTCCTCTATTGGTTTTCTGATGAGGTTACCAAACCTTTAACATTTTTTGCAAGCTTTGATGTATGCATAGGCATCCTTCTGCATGGTAGGCTAATGGTATGAATCAATTTGTGCATAAAAGAACATGATCTTGAATGTTTCCGACAATTCCTTCATGGACTTCTCTCATGACATAGTCCGCCTCCTCTGAGCTAAGACAATTCAGGTATGGACTAGAGAAGCCCCTTTTGTATAAGACGCCTTTTGTTAGCACGAACCGTGCTCCCTGAACCTTTAACTTCCTAGTGGCCTCCTTGTCGTCCGGTAACATGCCATCTTTTAAGTAGGAGGTTATTGTTGTAGTCTAGTTGCTTTCGAAACTTATCTCCTACACACTGACGCTGTCTATTAACAGTGAATTTTGAACAAAGGATAGTACTTGACTAGGGATGAGCATTTGTTCTGCTGATGTAGCCTTGGCAAGATGGTTGGCTTTCTCATTCTCCTCCCTTGGGATTTGAACAAACTTTGCTTGGAAGTCACTCATTCAATTTTTCACTTGCTCTAGGCACTTCTTCATCCGTTCGCCCTTGCACTCGTAGTCGCCGTTTACCTAACTTGTGACTATCTGAGAGTCACAATACATGACCACATTTGCGGTTTATGCTACTTTGGCTAGATCCAACCCTACTATTAAGGCTTTGTACTCTGCCTCATTATTGGTCGTAGGGAAATTGAGTCGAATCATGCATTCGATCTCATCCCCTTTTGGGGAACAGAGTACTATTCTATGTGGACAACATGTCTATGTGGACGACATGTCTATGTGGATACACCATTAAGGCTGCGCTCTTGCCCCTTAGCCTTCCATGTTGGTGAATTTTGAGATGAAGTCAGTGATGACCTACCCTTTCATGGCCGTACTGGGCAATACTGCACATCGAATTCATTCAACTCAATTACCCATAGCACCATTTCAGCAGCTTCAAGGCTGCTCATTGCTCTCCCTAGAGGCTTGTCTGTTAGGAGGACCACAGTGTAGGCCTGGAAGTATGGCTTGAGTTTCAAGCTACAGTCACTAACACGAAGGCTAGCTTCTCCATCAGGGGGTACCTCTCTTTTGTGTCTCGGAGCACCTAGCTAGTGTAGTATATATGCTTCTATACCCTATCTTCTTCTCTAACTAGGGTTGCCCTGACAACCGCCGGGAAGACGGCTAGATAGAGAAATAATTCTTCCCCTGGTTTGGAGGAACTTAGTAATGGTCGGGAGGACAGGTATGCTTCCAGGTCTTCGAATGCCTGTTGACACTCAGCCATCCACTTAAAGGGTAGGCATTTGTCCATTGCTTTTGAGACGAACTTGTTTAATGCAGTTACTTAAGGCTATGTACTTCCTTGATGTTTGTTGGTAGCGTCATCTCCATTATTGCCCTTATCTTGTCTGGGTTGACCTCAATACCTCTCTAGGATATCATAAACCCAAAAAAAAAATTTTGTCGTCACCCCAAATGCGCATTTGATCGGATTTAGCTTCATGTTGTAAGAGCGAAGGGTATCAAAGGTTTCTTTGAGGTCGTCCAGATGATCGTCTTCCTGTTGGCTTTTTACCAGCATGTCATCCACGTAGACTTGAACATTCCTCCCAATCTGATGTGCAAACATCTTTTTCATCTGCCTTTGATACGTGGCACCTACGTTCTTAAGTCCAAATGGTATTACTTTGTAGCAGAAGAGACCCTGGCTGGTGACGAATGAAGTCTTCTCCTGATCAACTTCGTCTAGATTGATCTAGTTGTAACCAGAAAATGGGTCCATGAAGCTCAGCAATTGGTTTCTTGTTGTCGAATCTGTCAGGATGTCAATCCGCGGAAGTGCGTAGTTGTCCTTCGGACATGCCTTATTTAAGTCCGTGAAGTCCATGCACATCCTCCACTTCCCGTTGGCCTTCTTGACCGTCACCGCTTTGGCCAGCCAGTTGGGATAGTATGCTTCACATATGAATTCTACTTCCTATAATTTGCAAACCTCTTCTGCTATGGCCTTGTCCCGCTCTTATACAAACATCTGTTTCTTCTGACGGATGGAAGAAATAAAGGGCGATACATTTAACTTGTGGACTATGACCGAAGGATCAATTCCGAGCATGTCTTCATGGCTCCAGGCAAAGACGTCCTGGTTTTCCCTTAAAAATGCTATGAGTGCCTATCGGATAGGTAGGCTAGCGATAGTGTCGATCCTAGTAGTTCGCTCAAGCCTAGAGTCATCAAGGAGTACTTCTTCCAACCCCTCTACGGGCTTTGCCACCACCCGCTGTTCTTCTATGCACATGTTTGTAAATGATCGTCCATCTCTAGCATGGCAATATAGCACTCATGCGCCGCTACTTGATCTCCTTGTACCTCCCCCACTCTATACTCGGTGGGAAACTTGATCATCAAATGGTAAGTTAAAGTTACTGTCTTCCATGAATTAAGGGTAGAATGGCTCAGGATAGCGTTGTAAGTAGATGAATAGTCAACAACTAGGAATGTGACATCCTTGGTAATCTGTTGAGAGTAATCACCAACTATTACGGGCAAAATGACCACACCAAAGAGTTATACTCTTGTTCCTCCAAATCCAACGAGTGGCGCATTAGTTGGAACCAATCATTCTTTCTCAATCCTCATCTGCTGGAATGCTGGGTAGTAGAGTATATCAGCAAAGCTCACATTTTCCACAAAGACCCAGTGAGCGTTGTAGTCCCCAACCCGTACGCTAACTACAAGCGCATCGTCGTGTGGGTGGCGGAGACGTCGAGCATCCTCCTCTGTGAAACCAATTACAGGATTGCCAATGCATGCCATCTTTAGGTCTAAACCCATCAGCTGGACGTTCTGGATCATCCTGAGGTAGGTCTTATGTGCTTTCCTAGTTGAACCGGAGGTTGTGGTGCCCCTACAATCATCCTTATGTCTCCTAGAGGTGGCCTAGGTGTTAGGATATGTGCCCTTAAATCCTATTGTATGATGCAATGAATGACATTATGTATGACATAATGTTGTGTTTAATAAATTTAATTATTTTTATCTAAAATAATGGCAACATGAATATTTGGACATTATCATATAGTCCATGAAATGCATAGTATGTGATTTATGTGAAAAGTCATAGAAGATATAAATCACAAATTCTTTGTAAACTCAGAATTTGTAGTTCGTAGTCAGTGATGAAATTGGGCATTTCATCTGCGAAGACTATAACGTATCAACTAAGATGATTTGTCTTGATCATGGAAGTGGAGACTTCTAGTTGATATGTTGATATGTTTTAAGAGTTAAGACATATTGAACTGGACCGCTGTGAGATTTATTATTCTCCTAACGACTGTTAAATGAATAATAAATCTCATGACTTTTATTTGCATGAACTCATAATCTTTGAGAGAATAATAGACCTGATCATGATGTGTAGGTTGCTTTTGTTGGGATATATGTCCTTAAATCCTATTGTATGATGCTATGTATTTTATTATGTAAGACATTATGTATGACTTAATGTTTTGGTTAATAAAGTTGTATTATTATTTGAAAATAATGGTAACATGAATATTGGGACATTATCATATAGTCCATGAGATGCATAGTATGTGATTTATGTGATTTAGTCACAGAAGATATAAATCACAAGTTCTTTGTAAACTCAGAATTATAGTTCGTAGTCGGTGATGAAATTGGGCATTTCATCTGCGAAGGCTATAACATATCAACTAAGATGATTTGTCTTGATCATGGAAATGGAGATTTCTAGTTGATATGTTGATATGTTTTAAGAGTTAAGACATATTGAACTGGACCGGTGTGAGATTTATTATTCTCCTAAAGACTGTCAATAGAATAATAAACTCACGACTTATATTTGCATGAACTCTTAATCCTGAGAGGATAATGGACCTGATCATGAAGTGTAGGTTGCTTTGATATATCAGGAGTGAGATCTATGGTTAAGGTCAAAATCTCAGTATGTTGGGCAGCCACATTTAGTGTTGATGGAACATATATTCTCAAGATGGAATTCATAGTCTCTTAACGGAGATATAAAATATTCCCTTGAGATAAGTTTAATGGGTTTGTTATTCAGAGAGTTGGGCCTAACCACTTTAGTAAGGAATTACTAAAGTATATATTTATGGAATTGGATTTCATAAATATATGATGAATAACTTAAAGGATTAAACCGGGTACTCAAGGAATTAAGATGTAGTAATATACAAAGTGGCAGTCTTCTTTCATGACTTTGTATTACTATGAATATTTTATGAAGGGGTTGCATGTATAATAAAGTCTTGGGATATAATTTATTAATAAGGCCTAGAGTGCAACTATATTTATATAGTGGTATTAAATATAGTTAATGGTAACTTTGGACTTGTCAAGAGTTGACAGAAAAGCCCAAGGCCCATTGGAGCTAGTGTCTTATTGGTCCCTTTTGGTCCCACTCCAAGCCACACACTTAAGCCCAATTGGAAAGGCCCAAAAGCCGGCCCAATTAGATAATCAGTTAGATATAAAGGGAGAAACACACAGAATTTTTTCTGAGAATGTGTAGAGAATTGGTAGAGATTTTCATAGAGAAAAAGAGAGAGTGTGAGACACACTTTCATTCTCCCTTTGGAACTGATTGAGAGACCACACATCTTGGGCGTCAGTGGAATTGGAGTGAAGATTGAAAGTATTCCCAAGTGCTTCCGTTCTTCAAGTTTTGAAATTCACCGCTCCAAGGTACACTCTCTTGTCTCTAATTCTGAAACTTAAATAGCCCATGTTAACCTTTATGTATGAAGTAGATCCGTTTACACATTATATTTTCTTCCGCTGCGCATGTATGATTCCAACAATTGGTATCAGAGCGGTCTTCATTACATATCTGTTTAACATGTTTTAGAGTTTTGGAATTAGTGATAATGATTTCATGTTGTTAGAAAATAGTTTTCTGCATGGTTGTTGAAATCATTGTTTTTGATGAAAACTGTTTTTGATGTTATGATGTTGTTTAATTTTTTAGTTTAAGTATGTTAAACTGAATTTTAAGGCTATAACATCAATGACATTCAGTTTAGATATCAATTTATGTTCATTATGATTGTATGACAGTAGTTTTGTACATGAAAACGTTGAAAAACTGTTTTTGGAAAATTCTGAAAATTCAAAATTCGTGAAGCTCGATCGATCGAGAATCTGTCGAGAATCTATCGAGCAAACAGAAAGTTTCTCGATCGATCGAGGATCTATCGAGGATCTGTCGAGCTTCGCGGAACTTTTCTGGATCGATCGAGAATCTGTCGAGGATCGATCGAGAACTGTTTATCCAGAATTTTTTCTGAGTGTTTTTCCATATATAAAAGATTAAGGCTATGTGTAATTATATTATGCATGTTTTATATTTAAAAACCTTTATTTTAAAACATCTAGTGGGAGAGAGATACAAGGGTTGGATCTCACGGCCTCCATTGTCGGTTTATTGTAGTGTGATTAAGCACCTCGCTTTGGCGTATATGCCTTACTCCCTTCGGAGGGTGTTTAATTCACGGTACTACAAGTTAAACTTCTTTATGATGAATGATATGTGTTTTTACATTAAAGAACGACCACGCTTCCGTGGAGTTACTTTATGACTCACATAGAATTCAGTCAATGGTGTACACTAGACTAAGTTTAATGTTAATCTCCCTTCGGAGCTATGTCATTATTACTTAGAGGCTAAAGTAGAAACGGCATGTTATTAGTGTTTGATAAGAGTTATCATGATAGCACTAATAATAAGAATGGTTCTCAATCAATCATAGTGTTTATAATTTACTTGCTTCCAAGGAATTTTAAACATGGGATTGGGTTGTCGTTGCATATATTATTTTATGGTTTTATTAAGGTTCCATTTTATATGCTTATATGCTAAATTGATAATGTCCAATTTACTTATAATATTCATGTTTATTATTTTCAGATTTGAACATGGCATCTTTTAGCCCACTTGTTTCTATTCTTAATCAAAACAAACTGACTGGATCCAACTATGTTGACTGGAAAAGAAACTTGGACATTGTTTTAACTGCTGAAGAGCACAAATATGTGCTTACTAAACCATGTCCTAGCTTTCCTTCATTAGATGCTCCTCTTGAGGAAAAACAACGATATGATCGTTGGCAGAAATCTAATGAAATGGCCAAGTGCTATATCCTAGCGTCCATCTCAAATGTTCTACAGCATCAATGCAGGATGTAGAACTAGCTTCGGACATTATGCTAAGTCTGAAGGAGATGTTTGGTGAGCAAGGCCGTTCAGCAAGGCAAGAAACCATGAGGCAAATTTACAATACCAAGATGGCTGAAGGTAGTTCAGTAAGAGAACATTGTCTTACAATGATCTCTAATCTGAATACATTGGAAGTTTTAGGTGCCGATATTGATGGAGAGTCCCAAGTGGACATGATACTCCAGTCACTACCGGAATCATTCAAGGAATTCAGACTGAATTATAATATGAACAAAAAGGTTTATTCTTTGTCTGAATTGATGAATGAGTTAGTGGCGGCGGAAGGCATCCTAGGTACTTCTAGTGTTGAAGCCAATGTTGGTGAAGCTTCTACTTCACAACCTAAGCCGAAAGGTAAGGGTAAGAAGAAGAAGAAGGACTTCACTAAGAAAGAGGGTAAGCAAATTGTCTTAGGTGTTGCTGACAAAGGAAAGAAACTCAAAGGAAAGTGTTTCCATTGTGGTGAGAAAGGACATTGGAAGAGGAATTGTCCAAAGTTTAAAGCTGCCAAGAACAAGGGTATGAAAACTTCCTTTCTACTTGAAATATGTTTGGTACAGAATCCCACTGATTCCTGGTGTGTGGATTCAGGTTGTACTAATCATATCTGCAATTCTTTGCAGGGGTTTTAGGAGACCAGAAAACTGAGTGAAGGGGAATTGTTTCTAACTTTGGCTGATGGGAGCAGGATTCCAGTTGTAGCTGTTGGTGTTGTTCATTTGTGCTTTGAGTTTAGGGTTTTAATATTGCAAGACTGTCTGTTTGTACCTAATGTGCGTAGGAATTTAATTTCTGCAACTTATTTGGGTAAACAAGGATATTGTGTTATCCTAAAAGACAATGTTGTAATAAAGAAGGATAAAATGTTTATCTGTTCTGGCAATATTGTGGATGGTCTTTATATTTTAACTCCTATTAAGCATGAACTACATAATTCTGAATTAGATACTAACTCACATGTAAAATCATTAAAGAGAAAGTTTCCTTCAAATGATGCATATCTTTGGCACTTGCGTTTAGGTCATATTAATTCAAACAGAATTCAAAGGCTGATCAAAGATGGACTCTTAGAGCCCATGGACTTTGATGGATTTCCAGTTTGTGAATCTTGTTTGGAAGGTAAAATGACCAAACGACCTTTTAATGCAAAAGGTAGAAGAGCCCAAAAGTTGCTTGAATTAGTTCATACGGATGTATGTGGTCCTATGTCAACCCAAGCAAAAGGAGGTTATGAGTATTTCATCACTTTCACAGATGATTACTCAAGATATGGTTATGTGTACCTAATGAGACGGAAGTCCGAAGCCTTTGACAAGTTCAAAGAATTTAGGGCTGAAGTTGAGAATCAATTAGGCAAACGCATAAAGGCCATTCGATTTGATCGAGGTGGCGAATACCTTCTTGGGATTTTCAAGGATTACCTAATTCAAAATGGGATTATATCTCAATTGACTGCACCTGAAACACCTCAACAAAATGGTGTAGCGGAGAGAAGGAATAGGACTCTTTTGGAAATGGTTAGGTCCATGATGAGTTATTCAACTTTACCAATTTCGTTTTGGGGATATGCCTTAGATACAGCAATACATCTTTTGAATTTAGTTCCATCAAAATCTGTCCCCAAAACACCCATGGAATTGTGGAGTGGGCGTAAGCCTAGTATGAGGTATCTTCACATTTGGGGTTGTCCAGCACATGTGCTAAAGGGGAAGCCTGATAAGTTGGAACCAAAATCGGAAGTGTGTTTGCTTGTGGGTTATCCAAAAGAAACTAGGGGTTATTTATTCTATAGTTGAAATGATAACAAAGTTTTTGTTAGTACAAATGCTAAATTTTTGGAAAATGACTATATGAATAATTTTACTCCTAGGAGTAGAGTTGTATTGGCAGAAATGAATGAATCCGTAAATCAACAACCATTGGATAAAACAAAGGAAAAAGTGGTAGTATTAGATACACCACATGATACTACTCATGAAATGTCTAGTACACAAGTGCCTCGTCGTAGTGGGAGAATTGCTCGGCCTCCTGTGAGATTTATAGGTTTGGGAGAAACTTATGAGGCTATCTCAGGAGAGGCTGAATCGGATCCCTACACTTATGAGGAGGCAATGAATGATATAGATGCACATCATTGGGTCCAAGCTATGAAATCTGAATTAGATTCCATGTATTCCAATCAAGTTTGGAGTCTTGTAGAGGCGCCTAACGGCATTAAACCTGTTGGTTGCAAATGGGTTTACAAGAGGAAGAGAGGGATAGATGAGAAGGTTGAAACCTTTAAAGCAAGGTTAGTGGCAAAAGGGTATACACAAAAGGTAGGCATCGATTATGATGAAACCTTTTCTCCAGTAGCCATGCTTAAATCTATCAGAATTCTCTTATCCATTGCTGCTCATTATGATTATGAGATTTGGCAAATGGATGTCAAGACTGCATTTCTTAATGGCAATCTTGAAGAAGAAATCTATATGTTGCAACCAGAAGGTTTCATAGCAAAGAACCAAGAGCATATGGTATGCAAGTTGAATAGGTCCATTTATGGACTTAAGCAAGCATCTAGGTCATGGAACATCAGATTTGATCAAGCAATCAAATCATTTGGTTTTGAGCAAAATCTTGATGAACCATGTGTGTACAAGAGACATCAAGACAAAGTAGTAATGTTCCTAGTGCTTTATGTTGATGACATTCTACTCATTGGGAACGATGTAGGAGTAATGTCATCGGTTAAAGTTTGGTTGTCAAGCCAATTTGATATGAAGGACTTGGGCGAAGCTAACTATATTCTAGGGATCAAGCTTTGGCGAGATCGAAAGAATAGGATGTTAGGTTTGTCACAAGCTGGATATATAGATAAGGTTTTAGAACGGTTTAGCATGCAAAACTCCAAGAAAGGATTACTTCCTTTTAGACATGGAGTTCCTCTGTCTGATGACCAAAGGCCTAAGACTCAAGAGGAAGAAAACATAATGAGACAAGTTCCTTATGCTTCTGCTGTAGGAAGTCTCATGTATGCCATGCTTTGTACTAGGCCGGATATTTGTTATTCAGTTGGCATGGTCAGCCGATATCAATCAAATCCAGGACTTAAACATTGGCAAGCTGTAAAGCATATTCTCAAGTATCTACGGAGAACGAGAAATTATATGCTTGTTTACCATTGTGAGGATTTGATTCCCATTGGCTATACAGATTCAGATTTTCAGTCGGATCTAGATTTCAGAAAATCCACGTCGGGTTGTGTTTTCACCTTGGGAGGTGGAGCCATTAGTTGGAGGAGTGTTAAGCAATCTTGTATTGCGGACTCCACCATGGAAGCCGAATATGTTGCCGCTTGTGAGGCAGCAAAGGAGGCTGTTTGGCTCAAGAAATTCCTTTATGATCTTGGTGTTATAAGAATTGAGCAAGTTCCTATTACATTGTTTTGTGACAATAGTGGAGCGGTTGCACAATCCAAAGATCCAAGGAATCACAAGAAAGGAAAACACATAGAAAGAAAGTACCACATCATTCGAGACATTGTTGCTCGTGGAGATGTGATTGTAGCAAAGATTGATGGTGCAAAGAATCTAGCGGATCCCTTCACCAAAGCCTTGCCTCAAAGGACTTTCGAGTCACATTTGGAGGAGATGGGAGTTAGATTAGTGCACAATAGTCTTTAGGCCAAGTGGGAGATTGTTGGGATATATGTCCTTAAATCCTATTGTATGATGCTATGTATTTTATTATGTAAGACATTATGTATGACTTAATGTTTTGGTTAATAAAGTTGTATTATTATTTGAAAATAATGGTAACATGAATATTGGGACATTATCATATAGTCCATGAGATGCATAGTATGTGATTTATGTGATTTAGTCACAGAAGATATAAATCACAAGTTCTTTGTAAACTCAGAATTATAGTTCATAGTCGGTGATGAAATTGGGCATTTCATCTGCGAAGGCTATAACATATCAACTAAGATGATTTGTCTTGATCATGGAAATGGAGATTTCTAGTTGATATGTTGATATGTTTTAAGAGTTAAGACATATTGAACTGGACCGATGTGAGATTTATTATTCTCCTAAAGACTGTCAATAGAATAATAAACTCACGACTTATATTTGCATGAACTCTTAATCCTGAGAGGATAATGGACCTGATCATGAAGTGTAGGTTGCTTTGATATATCAGGAGTGAGATCTATGGTTAAGGTCAAAATCTCAGTATGTTGGGCAGCCACATTTAGTGTTGATGGAACATATATTCTCAAGATGGAATTCATAGTCTCTTAACGGAGATATAAAATATTCCCTTGAGATAAGTTTAATGGGTTTGTTATTCAGAGAGTTGGGCCTAACCACTTTAGTAAGGAGTTACTAAAGTATATATTTATGGAATTGGATTTCATAAATATATGATGAATAACTTAAAGGATTAAACCGGGTACTCAAGGAATTAAGATGTAGTAATATACAAAGTGGCAGTCTTCTTTCATGACTTTGTATTACTATGAATATTTTATGAAGGGGTTGCATGTATAATAAAGTCTTGGGATATAATTTATTAATAAGGCCTAGAGTACAACTATATTTATATAGTGGTATTAAATATAGTTAATGGTAACTTTGGACTTGTCAAGAGTTGACAGAAAAGCCCAAGGCCCATTGGAGCTAGTGTCTTATTGGTCCCTTTTGGTCCCACTCCAAGCCACACACTTAAGCCCAATTGGAAAGGCCCAAAAGCCGGCCCAATTAGATAATCAGTTAGATATAAAGGGAGAAACACACAGAATTTTTTCTAAGAATGTGTAGAGAATTGGTAGAGATTTTCATAGAGAAAAAGAGAGAGTGTGAGACACACTTTCATTCTCCCTTTGGAACTGATTGAGAGACCACACATCTTGGGCGTCAGTGGAATTGGAGTGAAGATTGAAAGTATTCCCAAGTGCTTCCTTTCTTCAAGTTTTGAAATTCACCGCTCCAAGGTACACTCTCTTGTCTCTAATTCTGAAACTTAAATAGCCCATGTTAACCTTTATGTATGAAGTAGATCCGTTTACACATTATATTTTCTTCCGCTGCGCATGTATGATTCCAACAGCTTTGATATATCAAGAGTGAGATCTAAAGTAACGGTCAACACCTCAGTATGTTGGGCAGCCACATTTGGTGTTGATGGAACATATATTCTCAAGATGGAATTCATAATCTCTTAATAGAGATATAAAATATTCCCTTGAGATAAGTTTAATGGGTTTGGTTATTCAGAGAGTTAGGTCCAACCACTTTGGTAAGAAATTATTAAAGTATATATATTTATGAAATTGGATTTCATAAATATATGATGAATAACTTTAAAGGATTAAACCGGGTACTCAAGGATTAAGATGTAGTAATTTTCAAAGTGGCAGTCTATATTCATGGCTTTGTATTATTACAAATATTTTATGAAGGGGTTGCGTCTATAATAAAGTCTTGGGATATAATTTATTAATAAGACCTAGAGTGCAATTATATTTATATAGTGGTATTAAATATAATTAATGGTAACTTTGGACTTGTCAAGAGTTGACGGAAAAAGCCCAAGGCCCATTGGAGCTAGTGTCTTATTGGTCCCTTTTGGTCCTACTCCAAGCCACACACTAAAACCCAATTGGAAAGGCTCAATAAGCCAGCCCAATTAGATAATCAGTTAGTTATAAAGGGAGAAACATACATAATTTTTTTTAAGAAAAGAATCGTAGAGAAAAAAAGAAGAAGAGAAAGAGTGTGAGACACACTTTCATTCTTCCTTTGGAAACTGATTAAGAGACCACATATCTTGGGCGTAAAGTGGAATTGGAGTGAAGATTAAAAGTGTTCCCAAGTGTTTCTAATCTTTATTTTGAATTTCTCCACACCAAGGTACGCTATCTTGTTCTTAAATTCTGAAATTTTCATTGTGCATGTTGTCAATCATGAATGAAATAGATCCTTGTTTATTGCTTCTGCTATGTGTTTTGTATGAGATACAAAACCAGATTTTTATCCAACAATTGGTATCAGAGCCAGGTTTTCATATCATTATTGTATAGTATGTGATTGAATTTTAGAATTTTAGAAAACCGTTATCTTTGTGTTTTCATATTTTTGCATAAAGATATTGTTCCATAAACCTTGTGTGCATTGATCAATATATGCGATATATTATTTTTGCATTATACTAAGAGTGCATGGATGGAATGGAAATTCAATAGTGACGTGTCTTGGGATATGGTGGTTATTGAAATGGGAAGTTATTTCTCATTCATTGCATCGTTTGTCTTGAAATGGGAAGTTATATATATACATGGATTGAAGGAAATAAATGCTCTACTTGGACTTGTACTGCTTGGGATTCATTACGTGAATTAAATTGCATGGCTTGCATGGATGGTTTGTACTGTTTGGTATGCATGGCTTGAATTAAATTGCATGACTTGACTTTTATATATACAAAAAAGTACTTGTCATTTGCCATGGAAAAGTTGAATCCGTACCTGAAGGATTTCAACTTTCTAAAAGTTATATATATATAATATAATATAATATAATATAATAATAATATATTATATTATATAATATAGTTTTATATATATATATATGAATTTAAGTTACATTATATATATTTATATATGTTAATGCTAGGTTAATGAAATTTGTTCCTAATGAGATTAGGATTATGCTTTCAAAGTGTCTAGCATTATTATGGTTCTTCATCTTAAAAACCTTTATTTTAAAATATCTATTGGGAGAGAGATACAAGGGTTGCATCTCAGGGCCTCCATTATTGGTTCATAGTAGTGTGAAATATATACTTTGTCTTTGCCTCGAGCTTAGCATTCCAAGTGGAGAGTATTTATTTCATGGTCCTACAAGATTGAATTTCCTAGTTTTTAGTGGTTTGATAAACACCTTGTCTTAGCTTCGAGCTTTGCATTCTATGCGGAGGGTGTTTTTATCATGGTACTACAAAATAAACTTGTTAAAAGGATGAAATGTGACTACACATGATTCTAGACAATGGTATACACCAGACTAAGTATTTTAGTATCCTCTATGCTGAGTTCTTACTATTATTACTTAGAGGCTAAATGTAAAACAGCATATTATTAGTGCTTGATAAGAGTTATCATGATAGCACTAATAATGAGAATAGTTCTCAATCAATCATAGTATTTAATGTTTATTCTATGCTGAAGGATATTGAGTATGGGATTGGATTGTTGTTTTATATATTATTTTATGGTTTTATTAAGGTTCCATATTATATGTTTATATGCTAAATTTGATAATGTCTAGTTTACTTATTATATTCATGTTTATTATTTTCACATTTAAATCATGGCATCATTTAGTCCACTTGTTGCTATTCTTAACCAAAACAAACTGACTGGATCCAACTATGTTGACTGGAAAAGGAATTTGGACATTGTTCTTACCGCTGAAGAGCACAAATATGTGCTTACTCAACCATGTCCTAACTTTCCTTCATTAGATGCTGCTCTTGAGGAAAAACAGCAATACAATCGTCGGCAGAAATCTAATGAAATGGCCAAATGCTACATCCTAGCATCTATCTCAAATGTTCTACAGCATCAAATGCAGGATGTAGAACTAGCTTTGGACATCATGCTTAGTCTGAAGGAGATATTTGGTGAGTAAGGCCATTCTACAAGGCAAGAAACTACGAGGTAAATTTATAATACCAAAATGGCTATAGGAAGTTCAATGAGGGAGCATTGTCTTAGGATGATTGCTAATCTGAACACATTAGAAGTTTTAGGTGCCGACATTGATGGAGAATCCCAAGTGGATATGATACTCCAGTCACTACCGGAATCATTCAAGGAATTCAGACTCAATTATAATATGAACAAAAAGATTTACTCTTTGTCTGAATTAATGAATGAATTAGTGGCGACAGAAGGCATCCTTGGTACTTTTAGAGTTGAAACCAATGTGGATGAAGCTTCTACTTCACAACCTAAGTCGAAAGGCAAGGGTAAGAAGAAGAAGAAGAAGAAGAAGAAGAAGAAGGACTTCACTAAGAAAGATGGTAAAAAAATTGCCTTAGGAGTTACCGAAAAAGGAAAGAAAACCAAAGGAAAGTGTTTCCATTGTGGTGAGAAAGGACATTGGAAGATGAATTGTCCAACATTCAAGGTTGCCAAGAATAAGGGTATGAAAAGTTCCTTTCTTCTTGAAATATGTTTGGTACAAAATCCCACAGATTCCTGGTGTGTGGATTTAGGTTGTACTAATCATATCTGCAATTCTTTGCAGGGGTTCCAGGAGACCAGAAAGTTGAATGAGGGAGAACTATTTCTTACTTTGGCTGATGGGAGCAGAATTCCGGTTGTAGCTGTTGGAGTGTTTAATTTATGCTTTAAGTCTAGAGTTTTAATATTGGAAGACTGTTTGTATGTACCTAATGTTCGTAGGAATTTAATTTCTGCAACTTATTTAGGTAAGCATGGATATTGTGTTATCTTGAAAGACAATGTTGTAATAAAGAAGGATAAAATGTTTATCTGTTCTGGCAATATTGTGGATGGTCTTTATATTTTAACTCCTGATAAGCATGAATTATATAATTCTGAATTAGATAATAATTCACATGTGAAATCATTAAAGAGAAAGTTTTCTTCTACTAGTAAAGCATATCTTTGGCACTTGCGTTTGGGTCATATTAATTCAAGTAGGATTTAAAGACTAATCAAAGATGGAATTTTACAGCCCATGGACTTTGATGATTTTCTAGTTTGCGAATCTTGTTTGGAAGATAAAATGACCAAACGGCCTTTTAATACAAAAGGTAGAAGAGCCCAAGATTTGCTAGAACTAGTGCATCAGATGTATGTGGTCCTATGTCAATCCGAGCAAGAGGTGGCTATAAGTATTTCATTACTTTCACTAATGATTATTCTAGATTATGTGCACCTAATAAAATGGAAGTTCGAAACCTTTCAAAATTTCAAAGAGTTTAGGGCTGAAGTTGAGAATCAATTAGGTAAACGCATAAAGGCCATTCGATCTGATCGAGGTGGCGAATACCTTCTTGGGGATTTCAAGGATTACTTAACTGTAAATGGGATTATATCCCAGTTGACTGCACTTGGAACCCCACAACAAAATGGTGTAGCAGAAAGAAGGAATAGGACTCTTTTGGATATGGTTAGATCCATGTTGAGTTATTCGACTCTACCAATTTCCTTTTGGGGATGTGCCTTAAAATACTGTAATGTATCTTCTAAATTTAGTACCTTCGAAGTCTGTTCCTAAAACACCTGTAGAGTTGTGAAATAGGCGTAAGCCTAGTATGAGACATCTCCACATTTGGGGTTGTCCAGCACATGTGTTGAAAGGAAAGTCTGACAAGTTATAGTCTAAAACAGAAGTGATTTTCTTTGTAGGGTATCCAAAAGGAACTGTTGGAGGTTTATTCTATAGTCATAAGGATAATAAAGTGTTTGTTAGCACAAATGCCAAATTCTTGGAAAATGACTATATGAATGATTATACTCCTAAAAGTAAAGTTGTCTTGACTGAAATGAATGAACCTATAGTTGAACAACCAATGGATGAAACTAGGAATGATGTGGCTATATTGGATACACCACAAGATATTACTCATGAAATGTCTAGTACACAGGTGCCTCATCGTAGTGGGAGAATTGTTTGGCCTCCTATAAGATTTATAGGTTTAGGAGAAACATATGAAGCTATCTCAGAAGTGGTTGAATCAGATCCTTACACTTATGATGAAGTCATGAATGATATAGTTGCACATCATTGGATCCAAGCTATGAAATCTGAATTGGATTCTATGTATTCCAATCATGTAAGGGATCTTGTAAAGCCGCCTAACGACATTAGACCTGTTGGTTGCAAATGGGTTTACAAGAGGAAGAGAGGGATAGATGGAAAGGTTGAAACCTTTAAAGCAAGACTAGTGGCGAAAGGGTATACACAAAAAGAAGGCATTGATTATGATGAAACTTTTTTACCAGTAGCCATGCTTAAATCTATCAGAATTCTCTTATCCATTGCTGTTCATTATGATTATGAGATTTGGCAAATGTTTGTCAAGACTGCATTTCTTAATGGCAATCTTGAAGAAGAAATATACATGATGCAACTAGAAGGTTTCATAGCAAATAACCAAGAGTATATGGTATGCAAGTTGAATAGGTCCATTTATGGACTTAAGCAAGTATCTAGGTTATGGAACATCAGATTTGATCAAGCAATCAAGTCATTTGGTTTTGAACAAAATCTTGATGAACCATGTGTGTACAAAAGACATTGAGACAAAGTAGTAATGTTCCTAGTGCTTTATGTTGATGATATTCTACTCATTGGAAATGATGTAGGGGTAATGTCATCAGTTAAAGTTTAGTTGTCTAGCCAATTTGATATGAAGGACTTGGGTGAGGCTAACTTTATTCTAGGAATCAAGCTTTGATGAGATCGCAAGAAAAAAATGTTAGGCTTATCATAAGCTGGATATATAGAAAAGGTTCTAGAATGGTTTAGCATGCAAAACTCCAAGAAAGGATTGCTTCCTTTTAGACATGGAGTTCCTCTGTCTGATGACCAAAGGCCTAAGACTCAAGAGGAAGAAAATATGATGAGATAAGTTCTTTATGCTTCTATAGTGGGAAGTCTCATGTATGCCATGCTTTGTACTGGACCAGATATTTGTTATTCAGTTGGCATGGTCAGCCGATATCAATCAAATCTAAGACCAAAACATTGGCAAGTGGTAAAACATATTCTCAAGTATCTACGGAGAACGAGGAATTATATGCTTGTATACCATAGTGAGGATTTAATTCCCATTGGCTATACAGATTCAGATTTTCAATGGGATCTAGATTTCAAAGAATCCACTTCATGATGTGTTTTCACCTTGGGATGTGGAGGCTTAAGTTGGAGGAGTGTTAAGCAATCTTGTATTGCGGACTCCACCATGGAAGCTAAGTACATTGTTGGTTATGAAGCAGCAAAAGAAACGGTTTGGCTCAAGAAATTCCTTTCTGATCTTGGTGTTGTAAGAATCGAGCAAGTTCCCATCACATTGTTTTGTGATAATAGTGGAGTGGTTGCACAATCCAAAGATCCAAAAAATCACAAGAAAGGGAAGCACATTGAGAGGAAGTACCATATCATTCGAAACATTGTTGCTCGTAAAGATGTTGTGGTAGCAAAGATTGAAAGTGCATTTGGAGGGAATGAGAGTTAGATTAGTGCATAATAGTCTTTAGGGCAAGTGGGAGATTGTTAGGATATGTGCCCTTAAATCCTATTATATGATGCTATGTATGACATTATGTATGACTTAATGTTGTGTTTAATAAATTTGTTTATTTTTATCTAAAATAATGGCAACATGAATATTTGGACATTATCATATAGTCCATGAGATGCATATTATGTGATTTATGTGAAAAGTCAGAAGATATAAATCACAAGTTTTTTGTAAACTCAGAATTTGTAGTTCGTAATCGGTGATAAAATTGGGCATTTCATCTGCGAAGACATAACGTATCAACTAAGATGATTTGTCTTGATCATGGAAATGGAGACTTCTAGTTGATATGTTGATATGTTTTAAGAGTTAAGACATATTGAACTGGACCGCTATGAGATTTATTATTCTCCTAACGATAGTCAAATGAATAATAAATCTCACGACTTTTATTTGCATGAACTCTTAAACCTGAGAGAATAATGGACTTGATCATGATGTGTAGGTTGCTTTGATATATTAGGAGTGAGATCTAAAGTAACGGTCAAAACCTCAGTATGTTGGGCAATCACATTTGGTGTTGATGGAACATATATCTCAAGATGAAATTCATAATCTCTTAACGGAGATATAAAATATTCCCTTGAGATAAGTTTAATGGGTTTGGTTATTCAGAGAGTTGGGCCCAACCACTTTGGTAAGAAATTACTAAAGTATATATATTTATGAAATTGGATTTCATAAATATATGATGAATAACTTTAAAGGATTAAACCGGATACTCAAGAATTAAAATGTAGTAATTTTCAAAGTGGCATTCTATATTCATGACTTTGTATTACTACGAATATTTCATGAAGGAGTTGCATCTATAATAAAGTCTAGGGATATAATTTATTAATAAGGCTTAGAGTGCAATTATATTTATATAGTGGTATTAAATATAATTAATAGTTGACGGAAAAAGCCCAAGGCCCATTGGAGCTAGTGTCTTATTAGTCCCTTTTGTTCCCACTCCAAGCCACATACTAAAGCCCAATTGGAAAGGCCTAATAAGCCGGCCCAATTAGATAATCAGTTAGTTATAAAGGGAGAAACATACATAATTTTTTTTTAAGAAAAGAATCATAGAGAAAAAAAGAAGAAGAGAAAGAGTGTAAGACACACTTTCATTCTCCCTTTGGAAACTGATTAAGAGACCACAACATTTCAATACACTTAGGGAGAAATACCAAATACCAAACACCATACCCATCCGTCTACCATTCAAGTCTGAGAAGTGCTACTACAGGGGTCTTGAAGACGTTGGTGTGTACGAGCAGATGCTTAAAGCGGACCTTTGTTTTCCTTTAAGTGCCTTGCACTGTCGCCTTCTTCAATACTTGGGTTTGGCCGTCACCTAGATCTCGCCAAACGCCTAGAGATCTTGTATGGCGTCATGTCTCATGGGACAAGATGGTTAACATTGGAAGAGTTCTTTAACTGCTACCGTCCTTCCTAGATCGTCAAGTTGAAGGGTATGTATAGCTTTGCACTGAGGAGTCCGGTACTTAGGTTAGTGTCCGAGACCCCAGACTCCAATCGTAACTAGAAAAGTTGATATTTCTTCCTTCAAGGGGACGATTAGATGGGTCGTCTTGACGATCACGAGTATATGCCCGTCGACAAGACTTGGGACATAATGCCAACGTCTGGTATGTGTCCATCCTAATTAGCTTCTTTTCAATTCCAGTTACTATTCTAACCATCCATATTATTTGCACAGCATGTAACCATCCATGGATTACTACTGAGCAGTTTGGGTTCCTTGAGAAAATCTTCCAAAAGACCGACTTGTCGGAGAGGACGTGGGCAAAGCTCGTCAATTTGGATACACTCCACTGGTACTATGACAGTCCGGAATCGACATCTGCTGCCCATCAATACGACTCGGGAATACATAAACGTAAGTATCTTTTTACCAAGTGCTGCTGGCCTTATTATGTTCTTACAGTATTCTTACTGTCTACTTTTTTTGTAGAAATGGATGACGCTAAGAGGAGAGCCCTTATCAAGCAATAGGCTGTAAACAAGAAAAGTTTGGGGGCGACCTTCCTCCTAAGACGAATTTATCCCACCCGTCTACCAAAAGAGGCCTAGAGAAGACAGACTGTCCTAGCAAAAAACAAAGGCTCGTGACGGGTTTGCCAACGGTTCAAAGTACAGCGAAGCTGCCCCCCAAGCTAGGCGTGGGTAAGGGGAAAGGTCTCATGACCAACCCTAACCCTGTTAAGGAGAAGGCTCCCATCCTGCTTAGAGAGGATTCTTAATACGCCCTTACTCAGTTGACATCTATCATCAAAGAGGAGGACTACGAGGACCTTGGAAATCATGCGACGGAAGCTATAGGGGAGACGACCCTGTTCAGCCTTACCCAGGTAATACCCGTCAACCTCTTGCTTTGTCAGTATTCTTTTACGCTTATGCTAACTTGTCTGTTCGTTGATATAGACGGTTATAATGGTAAAAGGACTGATGGACCACTGCCTGGCCCACGAGAAGGCCTTGGAGCGCGTTCGTGCCAAGGCAAGGACGTCGGGGGAAGAGCTTGACAAGTTAAAACTTTGGAAGCTTCGTCACGAGGAGAAGCTAAAATTATCAGAGCAAGCACGTGACAATCTAGAGAAAGAGGTCGAGTACTTAAGGGAGACGGTGAAGGCCAACGAGGACAATATCCGTCGAGCAAAGGTTGAGGCCGTCCAGGGCTATCGAGACTCTGATGCTCTTTTGACGGAACTGGGCACTTCCTTTGCCGACGGATTTGACGACTGTCTCCGTCAGGTGAAGGCATCGTTCCCTGACCTCAACCTTTCTCACGTGAACATTGATGCCGGAGGCCTGACACCTACCCACCCCGTCGACTCTGAGGGGACTGCAGAGCTTTTTGGTGAAGTTCTAGGAGAAGACGAGGCCCCAGAGGACGGTGAGACTAGACCTATACAAGATGCTGCTTGTCAAGCTTCTCCAATCGACCCTGACACCCCAGCTGACGCCGTCGTAGCTAAAGAATAGTTTTTTTTTTTTTTGAAATATATTGGAGAACAATTTGCTATGTAATTTTAACTGTCATATATATTTTCTCCATGTCGTAAACAATTTATTTAAGTAATCTCAACCGTCGCATGCTTTTTCATATGAATTTCTTCATTACTTTTTATTGTTTTTGCTATCAATTTGTTATGTCGAATGGTTAATGGATTTTGGTCCGTCTGTAGACTTAGACCATGTGTCATCCTTCTTTTCAATGATCCGTCCACCTTATGGACCTATAGGTTTTATCCATCCAGTTCGTAGAATTCATTCTTTTGGACGAGCCGTTCACTTTGTAGACTTCATATCATCATTCTTTTGAATGATCCGTCCACTTTGTGGACTTAATAAGTTTCATCCTTCTTTTGGATGATCCGTCCACTTTGTGGTCTTAGCAAGTTTCATCCTTCTTTCGGATGATCCGTCCACTTTGTGGACTTAACAAGTTTCATCATTCTTTTGGATGATCTGTCCACTTTGTGGACTTAACAAGTTTCGTCCTTCTTTTGAATGATCAGTCCACTTTGTGGACTTAGCAAGTTTCATCCTTCCTTCGAATGATCCGTCCACTTTGTGGACTTAACAAGTTTCATCCTTCTTTTGGATGATCCATCCACTTTGTGGACTTGGTAAGTTTCATCCTTCTTTTGGATGATCCGTCCACTTTGTGGACTTTATATGTTTCATTCGTCCACCTTGTGGACTCTGTAAAATTCTGTTTGAATGCACTATGTATGTTCTGAATAAACTCCTCTTATTATAGTGGTTCAGTAGAATATTGTTCATAAAAAGAATTAGAAAATTGCCTTTCAGGCTCTAAAAGTTCTGTAGAAAATAAAAGCCATAATTATATGCTAGAAAAAATAAACTGGAAGTGAGGAGTGTTGCTGTTGCCATCTTTGTCCGCCTTATATTGATAGTACTTCTTCAGGTGCTCTGCGTACCATGGATGACTTAGCTTCGTAGCACCCAGTACTTTTCTAAGGACAAGCTCTCCAGGTTGGAAGTCCCTATGCCTGACTCTAGAGTTATAATGCTTTGCTATTTGGTTCTGGTATCACGCCAATCTTTGTTCGGCTGCTGCCCTGACTTCGTCCACCAGATCAAGCTCTAAGCGCATGGCCTCATCGTTGTTACGCTTGTCGTGATTTTCAACTCGGTAGCTTGTAAGACCTATTTCTATCGGTATAACTGCTTTATTACCATATGCTAACCGGAACGGCGTTTCTCCCGTTGGTGTTCTCGCAGTTGTCCTGTACTCCTATAAGACACTTGGTAACTTGTCCGACCATATGCCCTTTGCCCCCTCAAGCCGAGTCTTGATGATTTTGAGCAAGGATCGGTTCGTGACCTCTACCTGTCTATTGGCTTGCGGATGGGCGGGTGACGAGTAGTGGTTTTTTATCCCTATATGTGAGCAAAATTCTCTGAACGAGTCGTTGTTGAATTGCTTGCCATTATCTGAAACCAGCACTCTTGGTATGCCATACCTATAAATAATATTCCTCCTTACAAAGCTGCGGATATTTTTCTCCGTGATAGTGGCCAAAGCCTCAGCTTCCACCCATTTGGTGAAGTAGTCGATGCCAACTACTAAGAACTTCAACTGCCTTACTGCTATTGGGAATAGGCCTATGATGCCTAGCCCTCACTATGCGAATGGCCATGGGGCCGTCATGGGCGTGAGCTCTTCTGTTGGTTGCGTTATGATGTTGCTAAAGTGCTGGCACTTGTCACAGGATCTGACGTATATGTTGGCATCCTTCTGCATCGTTGGCCAGTAGTATCCTACCCTGAGAAGCTTATGCACTAGAGACCTTGATCCTGAGTGATTCCTGCAAATCCCTTCATGGACCTCTCTCATGACATAGTCTGCTTCTTCAAGAGCTAGACATCTTAGATAGGGTTGAGAGAAACTCCTTTTGTATAGAACGTTTTTCATCATGATGAACCGGGAGGCTTTAACCCTCAGTTTCCTCGTAGCCTCCTTATCGTCTGGCAGATGGCTGTCCTTCAAGTACGCAGCTATGGGAGTCATCCAACAACGCTCACTACTTACCTCCTACACACCAATACCATCTATCAGTGGTGAAATTTGAACGAAGGATAATACCTGGTCGAGAACGGTCATTGGCTCTGCTGAAGATGCCTTTGTAAGCTGATCAGCCTCATGGTTTTCCTCCCTTGGAACTTGAATCAATTAGGTCTGGAGGTTACTTATTCGACTTTTTACATCGTCGAGATACCTTTTCATTCTTTCACTTTTGCATTCGTAACTTCCATTGATCTAGCTGGTGATGACTTGGGAATCAGAGTAGACAACCACACTTTCAGCTCTTGCAGCTATAGCGAGGTCCAATCTTGCTACTAGGGCTTCATATTCTGCTTCATTATTTGTTGTTGAAAAGCACAAATGGATCATGCACTTGATCTTGTCCCCATCGGGTGTGCGGATTACAACACCGATTCCACCTGTATGTTTGTTAGAAAATTCGTTTGTGTGAACACTCTATACAGGAAGTTCACCTGCCCCCTAGTCCTCCACGTTGGTAAACTCTGCAATGAAGTCGACCAGGATTTGGCCTTTTACCGCGGGTCGAGATAGATAGCGAATGTCGTACTCACTCAACTCGATCGCCCACAATGCCATTCGTCCTGCTGCTTCGGGATTAGTCATCGCTCTTCTTAGGGGCTGGTTCGTCATGATGTTTATGACGTGCGCTTGAAAGTACGGTTTGAGCTTTCGGGCCACGGTCACCAATGCGAAGGCTAATTTTTCCATTGGTGGGTACCTTTCTTTTGCCCCTCTGAACGCTCTGCTTGTAAAGTATACAGGTCTTTGTATTCTATCTTCTTCTCTAACAAAAGCCGTGCTAACAGCTGCTGGGGAGACAACTACATAGAAACAATTCTTCACCTTGCTTAAACGGGCTAAGTAATGGTGGAGAGGAGAGGTATGTCTTCAGATCTTCAAAAGCCTTTTGGAATTTGTCTGTCCACTCAAATGATTTCCTTAATGTGCGAAAGAATGGGAGGCATTTTTCTGTTGCCCTTGAAACGAATCTGTTTAGGGCAGCTATCTTGCCATTCAAGCTTTGGACCTCCTTTAGTGTCTTCGGGGGAGCTAAGTCCATTATTGCCTTTACCTTCTCTGGGTTGACCTCGATACCTCTCTACGACACCATAAAATCCAAGAATTTTCCTGCCGTGACCCCGAATGCGCATTTACTGGGGTTTAGCTTCATGTTGTAGGATCAAAGGGTGTTGAAAATCTCTTGAAGGTCGCCCAGACGGTTGCATTCACGAACACTTTTTACCAACATGTCGTCCACGTAAACTTGCACATTCCTTCCAAGCTGATGCGCAAACATCTTATTCATCAACCTCTGGTACGTGGCCCCAGAATTTTTGAGTCCAAAGGGCATTACTTTATAGCAAAAGAGCCCTTGACTTGTAATAAACGATGTTTTCTCTTGATCAACTTCATCCAATTTGATCTGATTATAGCCAGAGAACACATCTATGAAACTTAAAAGCTCATGTCTTGCAGTTGAATCTACTAGGGTATCAATACGCGGTGGAGGATAACTGTCTTTTGGGCAAGCCTTGTTTAGATCCGTGAAGTCAACGCACATTCTCCACTTCCCATTCGCCTTCTTGACCATCACTATATTTGCTAACCAGTCTGGATAGTGTACGTCACGAATGAAACCTGCTTCCTACAACTTTTGGTCTTCCTCGGCGATAGCCCGGTCCTTTTTTGGAGCGAACACTCGTTTCTTCTATCGGATGGGAGAGAATGAAGGTGACACGTTCAGCTTATGCACTATCACTATCGGATCGATCCCCGGCATGTCCTCATGGCTCCACGCAAACACGTCTCGATTTTCCCTTAGGAACTTGGTAAGGCTTTGTCATACTAATTGACTGGCCATTGTACCAATTCTCGTGGTCCGTCCAGGCCTTGAGTCCTCAAGTGATACTTCTTCCAGTTCTTCCACCGCTTCAGTCGTAGCCCACTGTCCTTCGACATTTAAGCTGGGTTTGGATCCAACTTTTACGTTTTGAGTTTACATTTTGTTTCTTTTTTTTTTTTTTTTTTCCGATTCTACTGGGGGACAAGACGCGCAGGCGCACACTGTGCGCGCACTGTCCACGTACTTTTTTAACAATTTTTTATTAAAAATGGGTCTCGCAGTACTATTCACACATTAAAAAATTATTTTGCTATAGTGTTTTCAGTTTCAGTTTTCAGTTTCAGCAAAAATAAGCTCTATCCAAACGGACCCTTAGTGTTTGTAGGTGGTCGTCCATCTCCGTCATGGCAACGTAGCATTCACGTGCTATAGCCTGATTCTCGCATAGCTCCCTGACTCCATATTCAGTAAGAAACTTAATCATCAAATGGTAAGTCGAAGTTACAGCTTTCCATGCATTAAAAGTAGGTCGTCCGAGGATTGCGTTATAGGCAGATGAGCAATCAACTACCAAAAAAAACACATCCTTAGTGATTTGTTGTGGGTGATCTCCCACCGTCACGGGCAATGTGACGGTGCCAAGGGAGTAGACTCTTGTTCCTCTGAATCCAACGAGGGGAGCATTGGTTGGAACCAGTCACTCTCTACTAATTCCCATCTGTTGAAACGCGAGGTAATAAAGAACGTCTGCTGAACTTCCGTTATCAACTAGTACCCGATGCATGTTGTAATCCCCAGCTCGTATACTGACCACGAGCGCATCGTCATGTGGATGGTGAAGATGTCGGGCATCCTCTTCTAAAAAGCCGATGGTTGGGATATCGATTTGTGGCATCTTTGATGTTGAGCCTATCATCTGGACGTTCTGTACCATTCGTAGGTAAGTTTTACGAGCCCTTTTGGACGATCCTGTGTTAACGTTACCTCCGACAATCATCCTTATGTCTGCAATTGGCTGTTTTGGGTGCTCGTTCTCCCATCGGGGGGGCTGGTCTTGTGGCGGATTCATCCCTTCTTTACTGACAAACCTTTGCAGCTTCCCTTGCCTTATGAGCTCCTTAATTTGTTGCTTCAAGTCGTAGCATTCAAATGTGTCGTGACCGTGGTCACAATGGAAGCGACAGTACTTGCTTCTTGAACTTTTATTGGGATCCCCCTTCAACTTACCCAGGAATGTCAAGGCTTCTTCATCCTTTATCTACATCAACACCTGGTCGATCGGGGTCGTCAAAGGGGTGAAGCTTGTAAATTTCCCCATGGGCGGTTTCAGGCGTCTATCCTCCCTTCTTTCTCCCGTCCTAGCCATCTTTCGTCCCTCCTCTGATCGTGCATCCTCCTGCCTCTCTCTTTTCTTAGGCTTATCTTCCCTTGCCATCAGTGCGTCTTCCGCATTCATGTACTTTGTCGCCTGTAAAGCACTTCGGACATAGTCTTTGGATCATTCTTATACAGGGAGAAGAGGAACTTACCTTTTCGTAGCCCGTTGGTAAATGCTGCTACTAGTATCTTATTGTCCACTTCGTCTATTGAAAGAGCCTCTTTATTGAACCGTGTTATATACGACCTCAGTGTCTCGTCTTCCCGTTTTCTTATGCTCATCAGACATGCCGTGAGATTCTTGTACTGGTGGCCCCCGATAAAGTGTGCCACAAATTGAGCGCCTAACTTCTTAAAGGTGCTAATTGAGTTAGATGTCAACTGACTATACCAGACCCTTGTAGATCCCTTCAACGTAGTAGGGAAGGCCTTACACATAATCTCATCTGGCACCCCTTGAGGGTGCATTATAGTCTTGAAGGACTCCAAATGGTCCAAGGGGTCTTTGGTTCCATCGTAGCTCTCCACCTGAGGCATACGAAACTTTGGGGGAAGAGGACATGAAGTGATATGTGCCGTCAAAGGCGAATCAGTTCGCTGGACCAGGTCGTCAAGGTCGCTAGATACTCACCCTTTGAGGGCGTTCATCATCACGTCCATTCGTTCCCACATCTCCTGCATCTGCACAGCAATGTTGGGTGGTAGAGTTTCAGAAATAGCTGGCTGATTGGTATCCCGCCTCTCCAGTCTGCTTGGAGAGTTGCTTCCCTCGGGTCCTTCGGGATTCCTCCTTTCAGCGCTTGTTCCTTCCTAGTCTTCCTCTTGCGTTCTAGGATGCGCATTCTTCTGACGCAACTGTTCCTCCAGGTCGCGATTCTGTTTGGTCAAGAGTTCGACTGCCGTTGCGAGTGTTTGGACTTGTCTCTCCAGCGCTATAGCGTGCGGTTCGTCTCCCTGGTTGTTGGTTGTCGCCATCGATCTTATGAGTACCATGCAACTTTTTGTCTTAGGAATAAGGCAATGTTTGATCGCCCCTTTGTTCCCACAGACGGCGCCAACTAATGATGCCAAAATTTACCAGTAAGCTACACGATCCTCACGAGTGCGAAATAAAACCTGCACAAACAAAAGAAATGACCTAACAGAGAGCACCGGTGCGGTGCCGGTCAAAAACCCTCCGAAGGTCAAGTTAGAATCTTTTTCCAACCCTAGAGTGCCAGAGTTGAGTTAATTATACGTACTTTGATTTGTGAGGGTCTTTGAGTATTTATAGTGGTGTAGAGTCGAAATTTATGCCTTGGTTAAGAAGTCTTTTCCTTTTAGGAGAGTAACTCGTGGACTTTGTCTATATCTTTTAATCCTTTTCCTTATAGGAGTCTTTTTTGTTAGGGCCCGGCATGTAGGTTAAGCGAAACCATAACAGTCCTAACGTGTGCCGCAAGTTAATTTCCTTTAGGAGACCTTGGAGCCAAAAACCTGCCACGTGTCACATATGCCCGTCCACAAAGGTCCGTCATCCTTGTATCCGTCATAATATTTTTCCTCTTCATAATTCAATTGACATTTCATAATATTTTTTAATGGAGACAACCAGAATTCAAATCCCTCGTCCTTTAATTATCAAATTATTAAGGGAAAAAAAAAACAAAAACAAAAAAAGCCAATGTGCTTAGCATGTACTAATGAAGGGAGAGAATAATTTTAAGTTTTTAACCGTATACTCGTACCTTGTACATTGCATCGCTAACTAACTTGAACCTGTGAGGCACGAAAAGGCAGATTCTTTTAATCCCCATTAACAATTAATATTTTAGTCCTTAATGAGTAATAAGTTGACGTCCTCTCACATCCACACTCTCATCTAATAGAATTTATTTTTATAGAAAATTAATGATACGAAAAGGGATTGACTTATCGATTGCATTCATAAAACCTCATAGGTAAGAGAGTGATTAAAAAATAAAAAACTATTGGAGGAGAGTCATTTTATGAAAACTCAAACGAAGTTGATATAATTTATACAAAACTTTTTAATAACATAACGTGAAATAATTTTGCACTTAGGTTATCCATTTAAATAATCATTTCATATTTTATTGATTTCATGTAAAGTTTCGGGGTTTATGAGTTAAAAAATAAAAGATAAAAAAAAGAAGAAGAGGAAGAAAAGAAATTATCTCATGAATAAATAAGTGGGGAAAAAATTCAAAGAATTGCATTATAAATCTTAAAGATTATAAACTTAATCCCAATTGGTGCAACTATCCAATGAATAGTCAACATATGAATTTGAGTCTAGGAATTAGCCATTTCAAAATTTGTAGTAAAGATATCTACCAATCACCCCTCATAATATCTTATATGAGTGAGTCTTATACATTGGGTATGATATTTTATAAACATGTTCAGGATTGTTTGTTTATGATTATTTTTTTTGTTTTAATTTCATGCATCCTTTTTAGATCTACACAATGAAAAAAAGAATTGAAGTAAATTTGGCTAGCCTAGCCTTAGGCTTTGAACTTAGGGAAATGAAAACAAAAAAAATGGTTTCTTTAGATTAAAGTTGATTGGTATAATGATATGCAAGTCTCACCTAATGCAATAAATAAATAAATTATAGTTTGAAGTTCTTTCTTCTTCTTAGTCAATACCCTAAGACTAGGTACAAGGTTCAAATGATTTCTTAAACGATTAACATTTCTTTACTTACTTATCCACCGTCAGTGTGAGTCTCAATATAATCCTCAAATTAAAGTAACTCTCTTATTATCTCATCATCAACAAAGTTCCTAGACAGTTGCACGAATGGCAGGTGCGACCGTCCTCAGTTGGACAAATTTAAGTTGTGTACCATTATTGCATAATATACTATTAATCAGCCTGAGCCAGCCCTCCTCGTAAAAACCGGAATCGTTTGAAATATTATATATATTACGATAATAATAGCGCCAGATGAAGACGAAGATGCCGATGATGATACCTACTACGCTAGTACCACTACTCATTACCACAGTAAAGCATACCAACTTTGATGATACCTACTATGCTAGTACCACTACTAATTACCGCAGCAAAGCATACCAACTTTGGAGCTACGTACCCCAAGTCCAACCTTCCCCAGCTACGTCAAGAAGGATAAATAAATAAATAAGGGAGGTACAGGATTTAAAAATACAAACAAAAATGTCTCATCAATAATATTTTCTAAAATTTAAATATTAATAACACCCACCCCTACTATTAATACTCGAATGAACTCTTATTGGAACCATTATTTAATTAATGGGCAAAATTTAAATACAATATTTAAGTGCTATTCATTATGTTCTATTATTAAAATTCAACCATGTGGCTTTACTTAATTAAAAATACATTTCAATCTCATAAGAAAAAAGTCACATGACTAAATTTTAAGAGAAGAACCCAAGAAACAACATCTAAGTACTGTATCTAAATTTTGCTTTAATTAATTAATAACAGAAGTCAAATAAATGGCGGGCAGTATACTATTCCTTCAAGGTCCAAGTGTTTCGGGTGTCAGGATTTCAGTCATATGAAATAAGAGCACTCCACTTATCTCAAGTCTATTAGGAAAAGCAAGGCACTTACTGCTACCTTAAGTGACATCAAACCTAAGGATGATTCCGAAAATGAGGATGACGGAATCCTGAATGCCTTCACCGCCACTGTCAATCCTACTGAAGGGATTATAGAAGATGAGGATGAAAAAGAAAACTTGGTGAAGTCAAAATTTGAGAAGATGGATGAGCAAGATGACATCTACACAGCCTATGCAAAGCTGTACAAGGTTTCAGAGAAACATGAGAAGCTATATAAGTTGACCACCAAGAAACTCAGTGATGTGGAGCTTGAATGAGAACAACTCTCCATAAAGTTTGATGAAGCCAATCAGACTATTGGAGTACTGAGGTTTGATTTGAGAACAATTTCTTGGCTGAGAAGGCCAAGAAGCTTGAGGTGGAACTATTTCAAGTGAGAGTTCAATTGGAGAGAACCTTAAGTGCAAAACTTGATGAGATGCTTAGCATGCAAAAATCTACCTCCAATCGAACTGGTTTAAGGAATGATTTTTCTTCTCCTAATATTGCTTCTTCTAGTACTATTTTTTTTGTTTCACCTACTAACAATATTGATTCTGAAAATAATGATGCTAAAACTGTGATAGCTAGTGAGAACATAGACAAGGGTAAATCTATCTTAGGAGCACCTCCTAAGCTTGCTAAAAGAAACAAAAAACCCTAGAGCTAAGAAAAGTAATGCTCAAAAGTCTAAAAAGAAGAAGCAGCATCTCTGTCATCATTATGGTGCAGCTGGACATACTCGACTAAATTGCTATAAGTGGTTAGCCACTCAACAAAGAAATAACATGATTTCGTCGGAAAACCAAAATCAGCTTCCATCCTTTCTTGCTCCTCTTGGAGATCTCCTCAAGGCCCTCATGTTCCTTTCGAACTTGAACAATTTGAATTCTTCCCTCTCACCGCCAGTTCATGGTTTTTCTCAAAGAAAAGGTTCTTCCAAGGTGTGGAAGGAAAAGAGCTCCAAGTGATTTAGTCATTTTTTCTCTCTCTTTCCCTCTTTTTTGTTATGTTTGCATTACTTGTGTGTTTTGCTTTTTTAATCTGAGACAGTCTAGTTTTTATGCATTGCTATATTTGACATGTTTTTGTTTGGTTGTTTTTCAGTTTTGTATTTATTTTGTCTTTCATTCATAAAAATAAAAATAAAAATAAAAATAAAAATAAAAATTGAAAAATCAGAAAAATACAAAAACAGTGTGTGTATGTGTATGTCGGTACTTGTGTACCTTGAATGGCCAATGAAACAAAGTTTTCTAAACTTTGTATCTTTTGTAGCTTAGATGAGCATCTTTATGCACAACTAAGCAAGTAAGCTTTGTGGCTCGTGTTTGTGATGAGTAAGGTTAAGTAATCTCTTGTACTTAACACTCGTATCACTTTTTTTGAAAGGAAGGACTAAAAAATCCTAAAAGAAATGCATAAATAACCATCTCACCATTGTTGCCCACCAATCATGAAATGACATTTGTATGCTTCGGCATAGCAAAAGTGAAATGTCAAAAAGCTGAACATAATTGGGTATTTCTTTTCACTCTCTTGTATACCCATGCATAATATGCTTTATAAAAAAAAATATGCACAGAAAAATAAAAGCAAAAAGATCAAAATGGTTTAAAACATGATTGCAAGCGTGTATTCTAGGAGATGTGGGAGTTATAGGATATACCTCGAAGGTGATAATTCCCATCAAATAGTTATGATCGTATGTGAGTTAAATTGATTTACTCATATCTCAAATCGCCATAACATAGAGACACTAATGCAATCTTGCGATATTTTTCACACACAACATGCAATATTCTTTACTATTTTTGATACATGTGCAGGTACAATGTGATTTGGCTATCACAAGGTTTACATGCTCTAATGTATGCTCACTAAACTATCTTAACTTGTTTTTTAAATATAAAATTGGTTAAACTTGTTTAGTGTATGTGTGTGTGTGTGTATGTGTGTGTTTTGGATCTAAATGCATGATTTTTTCCTTCATTGAGAGATGATTTTGAGAGCTTAAAATTCTGTTTGGATCTTTGGTTGAGTAGCATGCTTGATTGCATTCATATCTGTGTTTTTCTCTTCTTTGAAAAATTGTTTTTAAGCAATCTCAATAGCTCTTCGATAGTTAGGCTATCTATCGAGACTCTCTAGCTTTTCTTTATCACAATCTTGATAGCTTTCGATAGCTAGCTCAATCAATCGAGAAACCTTTTGTCTCCTCGATAGCTACCTCGATCCGTCGAGCTTCTCTGCCTTGCGAACCTCTCATTCGATCCTCGATAGCTAGTTCGATAGCTAAAAGACGCGTTTTAAACCTCGATAGCTCTCGATCAATTGAGGTTTATGTTGTTCCTATATATACACGCCTCGCGATTTCAGATCCATTCTCCTCGATCTCTCTTGACTGTTGTGAGTCTTTTCACCTCCCAAACACCTCTCACTCCCTCCAAACTTCATTCTCAAGATTTCTTCGACCTTAATCTTGCTTTTCTTCATTGGTAAGGTCTTTAATCCCTCTCTTCATCATGCATTTCATATGTTTAACCTATCTTTTGGGATTTTTGGAAAGTTTTGAGATTTTTCAAAATCAATGAAGTTTTTGCTCAATTTTTGGGATGGGTTTTGTCAAAATGATCTTTAAACTTCATGCATTGCATCACATGTGCATTATAACAATGTTTCATACATTTTAGATGTGTGTTTATTTTGTTGCTATGTTGTGTACTAGTAGGTTTGGATTGGGCTGAGCCCATGATGAATGAATGTTAGCATATCACATGTTCATGCATTCTTATGCATACGTACCTTCAATTCTATATATTTTGATATATGTATTGCTTGGTAATTTTTTGTTTGTCTCTCTCTCTTTCTCTTTTCCTCTCCCTTTTACTGTAGTTGCATCATGGCACCTAAAAGTAAATCTGTTCTGTCTTGGAACCCTCTTCAATCTAGGGCATCTTCATCTTCTTCTCCTTCTCCTTCTAACCCCACTCCATTTCACGTACGGTTCTGTGATGAGAAGGCGAAATTGGACTTCTTTGAGAACTTTTCATGATAAGGCATTCATTCGGAACACCAAGCCATTCTGTCCGATTTTTCTAACACTGATCTACCCATTATCATTCACAATAGGGGTTGGGTGTCACTTTGTGGCATTCTGGTCACGTGTCCTTCCGTGATCATTCAAGAGTTCTACTCCAACATGCACGGATTTGACACTTCTATAACCTTGTTTGTCACTCGTGTTTGAGGTATATGCATGGTAGTTACTCTGGGTATTATATCCGAGGCACTACACGTTCCTAGGGTAACACATCCTGACTATCTTGGTTGTGAGCATTTGAGGATAGTGTCCAAAGACGAACTCTCGTCTCATTTCTATAACACACCTTTTTTTTGGGGTGATCGTCAGTTCACCCGTTGCTTGGCCTTTGCTAAAGGTCCGAGGTTCCTTAAATGGTTATAAGTTATGTTTTACACCCTTTATCTCACTATAACACTATCACAGAGCCTTATGCTCGCCTTTTGCTTTCCCTCATTGAGGATCTTACCTTAGATTTCCTCTCTCACTTCATTCTCTCCCGCATAGATGTTTATAGGGATACAGTGACCGGTGATAAGTTCATCTTCCCTTTAGCTATCACACGGCTCCTTTGCCATTTTTCTGTATCCTATCTTGAGTCTCCCCACTTCTTTTTCTTGTGTTTCATTGATGTCGCTACCATTAAGTGGAGTTTTACACAGCTTCGCTCGAGACGGACTCAGACCTAGACAGCTGCTCCTCCAGCTCTACCGCTCTATCCACCTCCGCTCCTTCGTCTTCAGTGGGTGGAGTGACTCTTGAGGCTATCTTGGCACAGCTTATGCGCATGGTTGCTTGCCTTGACACATTTGTGATAATTTGTGTCAAGTAAACACTCGTGTTAGTCGTATCGCACGATGACAGGTTGTCATGGGTGGTTCCACGGTTGCTTGTTCTCCATCTCCACCGACATCCAAGGATGAGAGTGACGACGACTCAGGTAGTGATGATGTTGATGAGGATGATAACGATGCTGGCTCACCTAGTGATGATGAGATACTTACTTGATGTACTTACACTTTTGTCACCTGTGACAAAAAGGGGAAGTAGTTTTGAGATGATAGCAGTCATACTCATAGGGGCACGTTTAGTTAAGAGATAGAGGGAGTGTGTTCTTGAGTGTTCATATTTTGAAGGATGTAGTGAGGATTTTGATGTATCTTTCTCTTTTCTTTCTATTTTAGATACATGGGTCTCATGACCATTTGACATACATTGTGCTTATATTTGGTTTATATATATTTTGATGTATGTTATTTCACCTATCTCTACATATATTGTTTTTTTTCTCTCTTTATACACAAGTTTCTTATTTATTGTATGCAATCTTTTATTTCCGTTTCACACAAAGATGCCTTGATGAGTTTTGTTTAAGTGTTTCAAAAATACAGGTTGCCAAAGTCTTCCTTGCCATGAACTCTCTTCTTGCAAAGTTTTTTAAGAGTTTGTGTTAAGATAGATTTTATTGTACTTAACAAGTGGGTATGAGTTAGGACATATGTGATTGGATGTTAGGAACATATGTCAACATTTTATGTATTGGCTAATCCTTTGACAAAACGTACTTTACTTGTAATTGGGTAGATCTAGGATGTGTTTAATACTTCAAGAAACAAGGTTTCAAGTTCAAGTGTTAAAGCCATGCAAGTCTGTCCAAGAATCAAGTGAGAAAGTGCTAGATTTTAAAGCTTGACAGCTAGTATCTATCGAGGTTTAAAAGCTACTAAAGCCCGGGGCTCAACAACTAGCTCAATAGATGGCTATCTATCAAGGTTTATAAAACTCAGTTTTTCAAAGCTATTTTTCATCTAATTTGTGACTATGTGTTTGGGCTTTCTTTTCTCACAACCCTAAACATATATAAGGATTATTTTAAGGGTTGTATTAGGTTGCACAGGCAAGAGTACAATTGCACAAGAGCATAATTCCGCAAGTGTGACCGGAAACCTAGTTTGCCCTAGCTCTTGAAGAAGCTGCTGTGTTTGTACACCATAGGGTTTTGTGACTAAGTAACTTTGTGGTCTTCATCAATTGAAGAATAGAAGAAATTTGCAACCAACATCCTTCTCAAGTTGGTGATAAAGTCACGTACTAGGATTCGCGCATCTTTTGATTAATCACATACTGAGAGCCGTGCAATACGAGAGATTGTCACTATAGAACAAGTCCAATTGGGTATTGGGGTAAGGGTTCAACTGTAGGTTGGTATAAGGTACAGGGATTCCTTTACTTGTAACTGCTTGTTTTAATAATAGTGGATTCTTGTGAGTGGTGACCTTAAAATCACTCGGTGGGGTTTTTGCCATGTAGGTTTTCCCTATTTGTAAAAAAATTACCGTGTCATTTAACTTCCACTGCATATTTAGTTATTTGGTGATTTTTTTTTTTGTGCTACCACACTCATTGCATGTAATTGAACTTAATTAATTCACTTGGCAAATTAATTAGTTAATTTATCATAAATGGTCAATACATTTTTGACCTGTCATAAATGTTAATTTGATTTGAGAAATGTTAAAATAAAAAATACGACTTTTAATGAGCAAATAAATCTATTTTTGGAAAATTAAAGCCAAGGAAGCCCTCAGCATGCGCACGCAGGATTCAGCCTACGCTTGTAACCATGCATGCATACACAGGCCCTATCCTGGGTGCATATGAAAGGTTCCAGAAACTATGAAAGGCAAGTTTTTTGCACTAAAAACTGATATCTGGAACGAATCCCACATCGTCTGAGAGTCGTTCCAAACTCCAATTTTCACAATACAAATAGCCATATATGGTACCTTTTCAAAACACACAGAAATCCTATAGGGAAACAATAAGATTTACTAGAAATAATGAATCAAAGAGAAAGTTTTTCACAAAACATTCTCAAGTCAATTTTCTTTTGATTGGGGTCTTTTATGGCCTTGATCTTTGAGTTTAAAATTACTAATCACTTTTTTATTGGTTGTGAATAGATTTGACTGAAGGGAATGGTTAAAAATCAAGCCTAAGATTTTTTGTTTTTAAGGTATTAGGCTAAACTTTCTTCTTCTTTTTTCCTTCTCTTTTCTATTTTTTGTACTTTAATTTTTTTGTCTGCTTTAGTTTCTGTAATATTATGTTTTAATATTTTTATATAGCTTAGGTTTGTGTAGCCTTATGATTTAAAAGTATGTTAGAGTGTTAGATTTACCGTTTTGAAGTTCTTTTATATCTGTTATGTTGCTAGGGTTTCTGGGCTGAAACCCATATACGCATAATTTTGGCTATGCACGCAGGCTTGGTTATGCGCACACAGGCTTGTTCATGAGTGCATATAATCCTGCCCAAAATCCCTAACCCTAATTTTTTTTATTTTGTTTCCGATATCACATGCAATGCTTCTGTCTTAGATCTTTTTCATATATTCATGTTTTTGAGCTTCTGTTTCACATGGTTGTTTGTTGTTTGCCTTTCACATGTTAGAATTAAGGCTTACCTTGTATTTTACTTATTTAATGCCATGAACATGCCTTCACATGTCTATGCATGAATGCCATAGGTGTTGAGCTGCGGTGAGGTAAGTAAGGTCAATCATGCATTCACATGTACACACATTTTATTTGCAATCTCGTTTAGGGTTGATGAACATGATGTGTTGGTTTGAATAAGCATGTTATGTTCTTAATGTTCCCCATGATCTCTTGACAATACCATGGTTATATGCTACCTATGTTCTACTTTGATATTGTTGTTTATGTTTCTACCTTAGATGTGATATGATGGCATGATGATAGATGTATGCTAGGGCTTATGCCATACCATGCTGGATGAATGCTAGGTTGGTTTGACATGTATGCTATATGAATGTTAGGAGATGCCATGCTAGATGAACTTTAGGGTTTAAGATGTGATGATATGTGTGATTAGATGTATGACAAGTGTGATAGATGTATGGCTAGTGACGTTTGATGTCATGTTGATTGTTAGATGAATGTTAGTCTTTGTGTGTGTGTGAGTCTAGAATAACAATATTGAGTGTGCCTTTAATAGGGTTGAGACCTTCCCAAGACCATACCTTAACTTTGAACCCATATCTTTGGTAGTAAGATTAATGGTCCTTCCTTGAGAGGACGCTATATATATGGTCCTAGACCATTATAATAACTAGATGGTGACTCCTAAACTCTGCTGTGTCCATAGTGGCAACTCCATTGAGAATTATGAGTTTAATTCCTATGTGTCATATGTCTTAACCTTAATAATGTTGGGATATTTGTCCTTAAATCCTATTGTATGATGCTATGTATTTTATTATGTAAGACATTATGTATGACTTAATGTTTTGGTTAATAAAGTTGTATTATTATTTGAAAATATTGGTAACGTGAATATTGGGACATTATCATATAGTCCATGAGATGCATAGTATGTGATTTATGTGATTTAGTCACAGAAGATATAAATCACAAGTTCTTTGTAAACTCAGAATTATAGTTCGTAGTCGGTGATGAAATTGGGCATTTCATCTGCGAAGACTATAACATATCAACTAAGATGATTTGTCTTGATCATGGAAATGGAGATTTCTAGTTGATATGTTGATATGTTTTAAGAGTTAAGACATATTGAACTAGACCGGTGTGAGATTTATTATTCTCCTAACGACTGTCAAATGAATAATAAACTCACGACTTCTATTTGCATGAACTCTTAATCCTGAGAGAATAATGGACCTGATCATGAGGTGTAGGTTGCTTTGATATATCAGGAGTGAGATCTAAAGTAACGGTCAAAACCTCAGTATGTTGGGCAACCACATTTAGTGTTGATGGAACATATATTCTCAAGATGGAATTCATAATCTCTTAATGGAGATACAAAATATTCCCTTGAGATAAGTTTAATGGGTTTGGTTATTCAGAGAGTTAGGCCTAACCACTTTGGTAAGAAATTACTAAAGTATATATTTATGAAATTGGATTTCATAAATATATGATGAATAACTTTAAAGGATTAAACCGGGTACTCAAGGATAAGATGTAGTAATTTACAAAGTGGCAGTCTATATTTATGACTTTGTATTACTACGAATATTTTATGAAGGGGTTGCGTGTAAAATAAAGTCTTGGGATATAATTTATTAATAAGGCCTAGAGTGCTTAAATATAATTAATGGTAACTTTGGACTTGTCAAGAGTTGACGGAAAAGCCCAAGGCCCATTGGAGCTAGTGTCTTATTGGTCCCTTTTGGTCCCACTCCAAGCCACACACTTAAGCCCAATTGGAAAGGCCCAAAAGGCCGGCCCAATTAGATAATCAGTTGGATACAAAGAGAGAAAGAAACACACAGAATTTTTCGGTAGAGAATTGGTAGAGATTTTCATAGAGAAAAAGAGAGAGTGTGAGACACACTTTCATTCTCCCTTTGGAACTGATTGAGAGATCACACATCTTGGGCATTAGTGGAATTGGAGTGAAGATTGAAAGTATTCCCAAGTGCTTCCGTTCTTCAAGTTTTAAAATTCACCGCTCCAAGGTACACTCTCTTGTTCTCTAATTCTGAAATTTAAATAGCCCATGTTAACTCTTATGTATGAAGTAGATCCGTTTACATCATCACATTATATTTTCTTCCGCTGCGCATGTATGATTCCAACAAATAAAGGCTTATTCAATACTTGCTTGCACAAACATTCACTTGGTTTTGCTGTCCCTTTACTTCGGTTGGTGATGAGTGGGAAGATGGAAGGCTCCATTTGGGCCCAAGTCTTTTGAAGTTCATTCCAGCCATTGCCTATGATGGGCTTTGAGTACATTAAATGTTTGCCACCAATCCACAAAGGTCCACTTAGGCCCTTAATTGGAATCATGGCCCCTTAGTTGTGAGTGACCTTCTTTGTTCAAAAGAAGCTTAAGGAGCTTACCTACACTTAGAGAGGTCCTAGGTCCTATCAAAAGAAGACACTTTTTATATATCTCTTGTTTGTTCAACCACACATTTAGTGATCACCTAATTCTAAAGGACAATAAAAGATATAAAAAAAAAAATGGAAGGATGACACTAAAGTTATGGCATACCCTAAGACAATTGGGATAAAAGAAAAGAAGTTTTCACATGTAAGAGGCTTATCCCTAAATCCAAAGGTATATCTTAACTTGAAAGGTTCATAAGACCATAGCCTAATTGCTATTGTAAGCCCAAATCAAAAAGCCTATTTTGAAAAGGAGGACTTTAGGTATATAAAATAACAAATATGCTATGGACTTAGCATCCAAAATCCTACAAAATCAATATGAATTTTCCTAATCTTGGGCCTCTTTTTTGTATGCCTAGACCCAAAATGATGAGGACTTCATGGACCTTGAAAGGAAAGTTACAATATATTCTAGCTAAAGGGCTATTTCAGAACAAATGATGATAATAAAATGAAAGAGAGGGGCCTAAAGGTGATGAATATATTCCAAGCCCATGTTTGGTACAAAGGGTTGAAAATCTCTAAGTACATTCTAATGAAATCCCATGAGTGTTAGATGAGAGCATTATTGTAAATGGATTAATGGACCAAAACCCAATGAAACAAGAGGCAATGTTCATGAGAGAAAAGGGAGTGGCTTTGTAATTGGGCCTTCATTAAAATGGACTTAAAGACTTTCTAAGAACATCTAAAAATAAAAGGAACCTTTTAATTGGGACATGGACTTAATGAAAATGAGAATTCTTTCCAGGCACCACTGCACCACCAAAGTTAAGAAAATACATCCCTATTCCAATTTGGATCCAAGAAAAGCACAGAAGACATTTGGTCAAGATTGAGGACACGCACCAAAAGAAGTGTTCCAAGTAGGGGAAATCATCCCAAACAATAGTGGCCACTCCAATTATCAAAGAGGTCACACAAAATATCTTCAAGGCAATGGAAGAATAAAGTTACATTCTCAAAAAGATGGGAAGTCACCTCACCAAGCTAGAAGAAGCCAAGCTAAAGAAGCTCCCATGTGTAGAGGTTCTCAATGAGGAAGAAGTAGAATATTGGGATAAAAGGGACAAACTAATTATGAAAGGAACAAGAAAGTTGACAAACTCATGGCAGAAACCATAGACATGAGGAAGAAGATAGAGAAAATGCAATTAGCCTTTCGTAAGGCCCAAGGGATGGATGATTGTCTCTATAACATAGAGTAGGCATAAGCTCCAAAACTCCCATTGCACTGCCTCCAAAGTTTAAGACTTATGATGTGGAAATATTTGATGGAAGTTGAGATCCAAAGCAACATGTTAGGAGGTACCTAAGTATTGCTAAAATGAAGGGGTGGATAACAAGCAAACTTTGCATGCATTTCCTCTCTTACTCGTAGAAGGTGCATTAAGATGGTACTATAGTTTGGATCCTAGTAAGACTAAGGTGTGGAATGAGGTAGTGAAGTTGTTTGTGGATCAATTCATCTTTAATACTATGATTGACGTGACTTTAAGAGATTTGGAGACCATTAAGCAAGGAGTAGGAGAAACATTCTCTGAATACAGGACAAAGTGGAAGGGAAATGCATCTAAGAGTAGGAGAAACATTCTCCGAATACATAACCCACTTCTACAACCAAACCTATAGCCAAAATCAAACCCACAGACAAAATCAAATACAAAACCACCACTAACACAACCACCAAACCAAAATTTCAACCACAACTCACAATCATAAACAAAATCATAAATTAAACTACCACCATAGCCACTGCAGAAAGAAAAGAAAAGGAAAAAAAAAAGCACTGTGCCTCATTGAAATGGATTAGAAGCTACTGGAGATCGAGATTAGAAAGAGTGGATACGAAGAGAGAAAAACAAAATAGAAAAAAAAAAAAAAAAAAAGGAGAGAAACGGGAGGTCTCTAGAGTAAATGAAGCAAAATAAGACATTATTTAAATATTAGTATAGTGTGAACACATAAATATAATAATATTACTTTTTTTAACTATAAGCTAAAGTGGACAGCCAAACGTAGTTGTGCACTGTAGCTGTGGAGCCAAAAAATATGGCTTTGGCTCCTCCAATGTAGTCATATTTTGGTATTTAGTGGTGCAAAAAATAGCAATATAGCTTTTCAGCACCACCAATACTCCATGCATTGCATATTAGCATTCTAACAATATTTTCATGCATTTAGTTGTGTGCAAAATTGTTATGTGCTGATAGGATTGGATTGGGTTGAGCCCATGATGCTTTTCATGTCGCATGTCACATGTTCATGCATTTCCCATGCATACATTCTTTCTTTTCAATATACTTGTTATATATTGAACTGTTTTGGGACTTTTCTGTGTGTTTCTCTCTTTCTCCCTCTCCTTCTGTTTACGTTAGTAGTGTCTATGGCACCAAAACATAAGTCCATTCCATCCCAGAACCCTCTTCGTTCTAAGGGCTTTTCGTCTTCTGATCCTAATCCTTCCTCAGTTTGGTTACGTGATGAGAAAGCCCAGCAGGACTTCTCTAAGAACTTTTCTAAACGAGGTGTTCATTCAGAACGCGAAGTTATTCTAGCAGACTTTGCCGACACCGACCTACCCGATGTCATTCACAATCAGGGTTGGGAGTCACTGTGTGACGTCCCAGTCACTTGTCATTCCATGCTGATACAAGTGTTTTACTCCAATATGTATGGAATTAATTCTTCAGTACCTCTCTTTCACACTTGCGTTCGAGGTACGTGCATTGTAGTCACACCGGAGTTAGTTTTTGAGGCGCTTCATATTCCGAGGCGCATCCTGACTACCCTAGTTGTGAGCGTCTATGGACTGTGTCCAAAGACGAGATGATGTCTGCTTTCTATGAGCATCCCTCTAATTGGGGTGAGTGTCAGTTCACACCATGTAGACCTTTTGCTAAAGGTCCTCGTTTCTTGAACATGATGATGACTTTTGTTTTGTACCCTTTCTCTCACTATAACTCCATTACAGAGCCTCGTGCTCGATTTTTGTTGTCCCTTTTAGAGCATCTCTTTATAGACTTTCCATCACACTTCATCTTCTCTATCATAAGTGTCTATAGGGATATGGCTACCCGTGATAAGCTCATCTTTCCTTCTGCTATCATGAGGATTCTACGCCATTTCTCCATCACTTTTCCCTCGTCCAACCCCTTCCATGTCATGGCTGCCATAGATGCCGCTACCATAAAATGTAGTGAGGCGCAGTTTAGGTCGTAATAGACGGATTCAGCAGCTCCTTCCTCCCGTCCAGCTCCATCTAGATCTGCATGAGCCGCATCTGCTCCCTCCTCTTCCTCAAGCGATGTGTCACTCGAAGACATTATGGCGCAGCTTCAACGCATAGCTCGCCTCGATATATTCTCTACGGAGTTGTATTAAATGAATGTTAGTGTTGGTCGCATTGCTCGGTGACAGGCGACCATGGGCAGTTTTGCTTCTGAGGCTTCTCCTCCACCTACTCATGTGGCTTCTAAGACTGAGGATGATGATGGTGATGACGATGATGCTTCGGATGATGATGATGGAGATGCTAGCTCTACCGATGAGATGTCTACTTAACACTCTACTCTTTGTCACTCGTAACAAAAAGGGGGAGTAGTTTTGGGTTATGAAAGTAGCCATTCTTAGGGGGAGAGCTTGTATAGGACTTTTTGATAGGGGGAGTGTTGTTTTTGAAGGATGTAGTGAGAATTACATGTATTTCTTTTCTTTTCTTTCTTTTTAGAGATACATTGTTCTTGTGCCTTAGGTCTTGTGACCATTGTTTACATACATAGTGTTTATTCTTGATATATATATATATATATATATATATGTGATGATGTATGCTTCTTTCACCTTCCTTTACATGTGTTGTTTCTTTTCTTTCTTTATACACATGCTTCTTATATCTGTATGCAATCTATTATTTCTGCTTCACACAAAGATGCCTTGATGTGTTTTTTTTAAAAGTATTTCAGAAATACAGGTTATCAAAGTCCACTTGCCATAAACTCTCTTCTTGCAAAGTTTTTCAAGAGTTTATGTTAAGATAGATTTTACTGTATTCAACAAGTGAATATAAATTGAGTGATTTATGACTTCTCTCATATCTTCATTTGTTTGTTATGGTTTTGTCACTAATTGCCAAAGGGGAAAATTGTTAGGACATATGTGGCTCGAGTTGTTTTTGAACATATGTCATTATTTTATGTAATTGGCTTATCCTTTGAAAAAACGCACTTTACTTGTAATTGGGTAGATTTAGGATGTGTTTAATGCTTCAAGAAACTGTGTTTCAAGATCAAGTGTTGAAGTCATCAAGTCTGTCCAAGAAACAAGCTGAAAAGTGCAAGTTCATTAAAGCTCGACACCTGGCTCGACATATGCATCTATCAAGCTTTAAGAAGCTATTTTCAGCCTCAAGGCTCGACAGTTGCTCGACAGCACCTCGACACCTCTAGCTATCAAGATTTAAGAAAAACAAATTCTAAGTTCTGTTTTGATTCCAATCCATGAATATGTCTTTGGGACTTCTTTTTTTCTAACCCTAGACATATAAAAAGATTATTTTAAGGGCCGTCAATAGAGACATGAGTTGCACAAGCATTGAGAAATCCCTGTTCAAGCAATTTGTGACCAGAGACAAAGTTCATGCCCTAGTTCATCTTTCTTGTAAAGAAGTTGCTGTGTATGTGCACCGTAGGGTTTTGTTACCAAGCATCTTCTAGATCTTCATTGTGTGGATGAATTGAAGAACTTTGCAGCCATCAACTCTCTTTAGTTGGTGATTGAAGTCGCGTACTGGGATCCGCGCAAATTGGTTAGTCACATACTGGGAGCCGTGCATCAAAAGGAGAAACTGTCACTACAAAACAAGTCCAATTGAGTATTGGGGTAAGAGCTCAACTGTAGGTTGGTAAGGTACTAGAATTCCTTTACTTGTAATCGCTTATTGTGATAATAGTGGAGTTTCAGGAGTGGTGGCCTTAAATCACCCGGTGGGGTTTTTGCCGTGTAGGTTTTCCCCATTCGTAAACAAATCACCGTGTCAATTTATTTTCCACTGCATACTTTAGTTTATTGGTGATTTGTTTGTGCTACCATGCTATTTGCATGTAAACTTGATTCATCACTAAGGGTCAACGCATTTGCGGCCTATCAAGTTTGTACAATAAGACTTAAACCACTAACATCCTATTGATACCTTGTGTAGAAACTTATTACCATGATCACATGACAGCTACGAGTCTACGAACTACTTCTTTCCTTGAACTGCAGCAACCACAAGTTCACCTACTTGTGACTTTCAGACTCCACTCAAAGGTTTAAGATCTTTTTTGAAGTTCTTTATGTAGCAACCGAAACAACCATCAAGTTCTTAATGTGAATCTTGATCTTGATAGTTCAAAGTATGTGTATGAAGGTGAATACCTCTAGATCTCACAAAAGATTCAACACACAACTCATCAAAGCCCTCTAAACATAGCTAAGGTTTTTCCTTTTATAGTTGAAGTAAAACACTTAACCCTACACGTCATATGGGCTTGGGCTGGTTTGATAATATTGCAGAGATTTCTTGTTCTACGAGATTCGATCAATCGATTTTAATTTTTGATCGATCGAGCCTTGCAAAATTTGACCATTAAATTCTTGCAATTACTCGATTCAAACCTTACATTAAACTAACCTTTGAGCAAGTCTAAACTGTTAGGATGTGTGCCCTTAAATCCTATTGTATGATGCTATGTATGACATTATGTTGTGATTAATAAAGTTGTTTTATTATTATCTAAAATAATGGTAACATGAATATTGTGACATTATCATATAGTTCATGAGATGCATAGTATGTGATTTATGTGATTTAGTCACAGAAGATATAAATCATAAGTTCTTTGTAAACTAAGAATTTTAGTTCGTAATCGGTGATGAAATTGGGCATTTCATCTGTGAAGACTATAACATATCAACTTAGATGATTTGTCTTGATCATGTAAATTGAGATTTCTAGTTGTTATGTTGATATGTTTTAAGAGTTAAAATATATTGAACTAAACCGCTGTGAGATTTATTATTCTCCTAACGACTGTCAAATGAATAATAAACTTACGACTTCTATTTATGTGAACTCTTAATCCTAAGAGGATAATGGGCTTGATTATGAGGTGCAGGTTACTTTGATATATCAGGAGTGAGATCTAAGGTAACAGTCAAAACCTCAGTATGTTGGGCAACCACATTTAGTGTTGATAGAACATATATTCTCAAGATGGAATTCATAGTCTCTTAATGGAGATAAATTCTCTTGCGATAAGTTTAATGGGTTTGGTTATTTAGAGTGTTAGGCCTAACCACTTTAGTAAGGAGTTACTAACGAATATATTTATAGAATTGAATTTCATAAATATATGATGAATAACATAAAGGATTAAACCAGGTACTCAAGGAATTAAGATGCAGTAATTTACAAAGTGATAATCAATTTTCATGACTTTGTATTACTATGAATATTTTATGAAGGGGTTGCATGTATAATAAATTATTGGGATATAATTTATAAATAAGGCCTAGTTTGCAATTATATTTATATACTGGTACTAAATATAGTTAATGGTAACCTTGGACTTGTTGAGAATTAACAGAAAAGCTCAAGGCCCATTGGAGCTAGTGTCTTATTGGTCCCTTTTGGTTCCACTCCAAGCCACACACTTAAACCCAATTGGAAAAGCCCAAAAGGCCAGCCCAATTAGATAATCAATTAGCTATTAAGGGAAGAACATACAGAATTTATGTGTATGTAAGAGACACTATTGTAAAATAGTGTGTATGTGAGTGTGAGACACTTTATCATTATCCCTTATAAACTGATTGAGAGACCACACTTCTTGGGAATAAAGTGAAATTGGAATGAAGATTAAAAGCATTCCCAAGTGCTTCTGATCTTTATTTTGAAATTCACCGCACCAAGGTACGCTCTCTTATTCTTGAATTTTGAAATTTACATCGTGCATGTCATCAATTGTGAATGAAGTAGATCTGTTAAATTTTCCACTGCGTATATTTTGTATGAGATACAAACCATGATTATTCCAACATAAACCTTGACTAAATGTTTTGATCATGGTTTGCCAATATATACAAACTGAAGTTCTAATACATTAGTTCCTAAAGTCTTAGAACCTAACAAGATCCTCCTCCATATCAAAATCAGGTGCAAATAGATGAGATTGAATGGGATTGGTCAAAGTTGATAGAAACTGTGGAGGTTAATACCATGGACGTACAAGGAATATGGGATGAGAAAGATGAAATCGTGTGTAGGGGATACTTTTGAAAGGAATGACCGAGCTGAAGAATCATGGAAGACAATGTGGCTAACATTACTAGGAGTGGGAAACACTACAAACCATCCCTTTTGGAGAAGGATCATCCTAGTAGGGACATATGAGAAGGGTCTAAGCCCATGGAACCTAAAGGGAAAGAAGAGAAAAAGGAAGAAGATCAAGTTTTGACTCAATTAAAGAAAACTCAAGCTTATGTATCGGTATGGGGCTTACTTATGGCTTCTCACAAGCATCGTAGTGCTCTCTTGGATGCTTTGAATGGAATGGAGGTGCCCATAGAAACTACACCATAAGAAGTACCATCTGTCATAGATTTGAGCCTTCACCTCATCCTCTTCTTGCCTTTTCCAATGAGGAACTTCTACCCGAAGAGGCCACTCACACTAGACCTTTGCAAATTACCATTGAATGCATGGGCACTAAGGCTCCTATGGTGTTAATCAATAATGGATCCACGATGAATGAATGCCCTTTTAGGACAGCTTTTACCATTGGCCTAATGTGGAAACTATCATACCCTATCCTTTGACCATTAAGGATTATGACAACTTTAAAAGCTCCTTGCAAGATTGGCCTAATGAGACAATTGTGGAATTTCATGTCATGGATATCACTCCTAACTACAACATTCTTTTAGGAAGGGCGTAGCTTCATCCTATTGGGGCTACTTGTGGGCATAACGAAAAGTGTCAGAGTTCCCACCTAGTTTTTGCAATGGACTAAGAACCATATATATCGTATTAGGTAATTGGTCAGGTAAAGGCTGACCAAGCCAATGATGCTAGGATGGACCGTTTGATCTTACTACCAGAGATATGGGTTCAGAGTTTAGATACATTCTTAGGAAGGTGTTAGGCACCCAAGACCACCCAACCTTAATGTTAGCCTCCCATCATTGTGTTTTATGTCTAAACCTCATTAAAAACATGTTCAACACTTGTATCTATACTCACACACACAATAGCATACATCTAAGCATACAACATGGCATCATTCATCCCAAAACACATACATATCTGCCCTTAAACAAAAGAGAGCCAAACCCACATAAAAATAAAAAATAAAAAAACTGCATGTGAAACCCATCATACCATTCATCTAAAACAAAGGTTGCAACTTAATCATGGGAATCATAAGATTATATAAACATCCATACTCAAAATCAAACATCATACAAACATATTCGTCACAAAAGATGCATGTTTATATCAATGCATGACCTACCTTTTACTTACTCTACAACAACTCAGCAACTATGGCATCATGTTTGGACATGTGAATGCATGTTTATGGCATCAAAATGAAAGGAAACCGTAATCTAGCATATGAGGGATAAACAAATAAAGCATGTGAAACAAAGACTCAGATACATGTATACACATGAAAAAGGTTTAAGTAGAGGCAAGATATGTGACACGGGCAAATCAAACAAAGCAGAAATCTAAATTAGGGTTTCTGAGCAAAAACCTGTGTACATAGACAGAGGCATGCGTACGTAGGAATTGATCTACGTGCACATGCTCATGACATGCGTGTGCAAGATTGTTCAAAAACCTCTAACCCAGAAACATGAAACAGAAAAAACAGAGTAGAAACAAAAACATTAATTCTAACAACTCAACATGCTTAGAACATAAAAAGAACTGTAAAACTAACCCAACGAATATGCATAAATATAAAATAGGCAATAAAATAGGCTAAAACAAAGATTAAAGGAAAAAGAGAAAAATAAAGGGTTTAAGGGATACCTTAAACAAAAAATCCTTCAAGCTTGATTTTTCACCATTCCCATTAGTCAAATCTATCAAAATTCAATAAAATGGTGATTAGAAACTTTAAACTCAAAGGATTAGGGCTAGAAAAGGTCCTAATCAGATAAAAATGACTACAGGGTGTTTTGTGAAAAACTCCTTTTCGATTCACTATTTTCTAGTGAATCTTAGGTTTTCCCTTAAGATTTTCTATGTATTTTGAAAATGTACCGTGTATGGCTTTATGTAAAGGGAAAATGGGGTTTGGAATGGCTCCCAAATGATGTGGGATTCATTTTAAACCTCAACCATTATTGTAAAAAACTTGCCTTTATTATGTTTCGAAAACCCTAGTTGCGTAAGCAGAAGTGTGCCTACATATGCATGCTTTGGCTCATGTACGCAAGGTGCTACCCACGTATGTAATCCAAGGGCCACTTTGGTCTTTTATTTCCAAAAATAGATTTTTGCTTATTTAGAAGGTTATATTTTCCATTTTAACACTCCTTAAGTCAATTTGATATCTAATTAGGCTCTAAACTGACCTTGGGCCTTAAAGTTTGAGCATCATTGGGGAATGGAGGCCCGAGTCATAAGGGGGTACAAAATGCGATGTCTACAGATGCCCCTCTTTTGATTTGTGACGTTTGCTAATGGAATCAAAAGAATAAGAAACAAAATATTTTGTTTCGACGTACGTTTCAGGCCCAACCCATGCACAAGAAACACATCACACACACATAGGGCAATGTGCAACTCCTTAGAGCTGTGTGAAATTTGTATGTCCAAAGTCCCACCTTTATTGCTCGAGAAATGAGCAATGATAGGTTCACTATCCCAAAACTTGTTTTGCCACTTGCAAGCAAATGGCGAGTAACTCACTATCCTAAAGTCACTTAAAAAGAAAAAGAAAAACAAACAAGGGCACTCTTCGAGCTAACCCAAAAAATAATAAAAGGATACAGTCTTTGTGGTTTCCATCTAGAGCTCTTGCCTCAAACTTCTCTGGGTGACTTTCTTATCTTGTCTTCTTCACTTCTTTCTTTACTTCTTTCTAGTGAGGCTCTTACCTCAGGTTGACCTTGGTTTCTTTCTCTATCTCTATCTCCACTTTTTCTACCATGACTACATGTTCAATTCCTGGAGGATATGTGCACGAGTTGTCTTGATTGTTGGATCCACTAGGGGTGATGAAAACTTGTTGACGAGTAGGTATGTATGGAGAGGAATCTTCTACCTTTTTCATGACATACTTAGGGATGAGAAACTCACTGAGGAGTGGTAGAAATGGACTCGCTGAGGAGTAGTGTAGCATTTGTAGATATGTGATCTACTGGGGAAGAATCTTCTACTTCCTTCAAAGTATGCTGAGGACTTTAAGAAAGAATCTTTTGCTTCCTTACTGGGGGTACTTTGGGTTTACTTGGTTTATTGGGGACTGTTTTACTATGATTGGGTCCATTAAGCAAGAATCATCTGGCTACTTCATGGGGATGATGTTCTAGATATGCTTGATCCAATGGGGAAGAGTCTTCTTCTTCCTTCATGGAGATAGTGTTTTTGAATTTATGTGATCTGCTAGAAATGGTTTTAGGATGTACATGTGTCATTGGGGGAAAAGACTTCTGCTTCTTTTACTACTCACTAACAGGTCCTTGATGACTTTGTGCCCAATTGGGGTGGTCTTGAGATGTTTTCCTTTTTTTGAAATTTTTTCTTGTTCATAACGAAACTACACATAGTTTAGCCATCAGGTGTGTTCCCACCTTTTCATTTTTCCCAACGGTTACCCCCCATTTCTTTTTCTTCTTCATTCTCTTCATCTCCCTCATCTCTTCACATTCTTCATTACTCTTTTTTTTTTCCTCTTTACAAAAACTTCCCTCTTCTCTCTCCTCTAATGGCACCCAAGGTTAATTATTCTTCCTACATCCTTTCCTCCAATGCATTTCTCCTCACCCACTAGAGTGGGGCAGTGAGATTAATGGGGCCTCCTCCATTGACATACTGGCCAGAGAATCACATTCCCATGGTTGAATCTGTAAGTTTTTCAAACTTTTCCCATTTTTAAGTTTCTTTTTAATCTTCTGTTTTGATGTGTTTTTGGACATGCAAATGCCTAGGTTTTGTTGTGGGATGGGTTTAGATGAAATTCGACACATTAGGAGGGGTAGGAACATGTTTAGGATTGATTTTGGATGATGTATGCTTGAAAATGTTAGACTATTTCTGTCTGTGCTTCTGCATGTGTGGGCTCGAGCCTACGTACCTAGCTTGTGTTAGGATATGTGCCCTTAAATCCTATTGTATGATGCTATGTATGACATTATGTATGACTTAATGTTGTGTTTAATAAAGTTGTTTATTTCTTGTTTAAAATAATGGTAACATGAATATTTGGACATTATCATATAGTCCATGAGATGCATAGTATGTGATTTATGTGAAAAGTCACAGAAGATATAAATCACAAGTTCTTTGTAAACTCAGAATTTATAGTTCGTAGTCGGTGATGAAATTGGGCATTTCATCTGCGAAGACTATAACGTATCAACTAAGATGATTTGTCTTGATCATGGAAGTGGTGACTTCTTGTTGATATGTTGATATGTTTTAAGAGTTAAGACATATTGAACTGGACCACTATGAGATTTATTATTCTCCTAACGACTGTCAAATGAATAATAAATCTCACGACTTCTATTTGCATGAACTCTTAATCCTGAGAGAATAATGGACTTGATCATGAGGTGTAGGTTGCTTTGATATATCATGAGTGAGATCTAAAGTAACGGTCAAAACCTCAGTATGTTGGGCAACCACATTTAGTGTTGATGGAACATATATTCTCAAGATGGAATTCATAATCTCTTAATGGAGATACAAAATATTCCCTTGAGATAAGTTTAATGGGTTTGGTTATTCAGAGAGTTAGGCCTAACCACTTTGGTAAGAAATTACTAAAGTATATATTTATGAAATTGGATTTCATAAATATATGATGAATAACTTTAAAGGATTAAACCGGGTACTCAAGGATAAGATGTAGTAATTTACAAAGTGGCAGTCTATATTTATGACTTTGTATTACTACGAATATTTTATGAAGGGGTTGCGTGTAAAATAAAGTCTTGGGATATAATTTATTAATAAGGCCTAGAGTGCAATTATATTCATATAGTGGTATTAAATATAATTAATGGTAATTTTGGACTTGTCAAGAGTTGACGGAAAAGCCTAAGGCCCATTGGAGCTAGTGTCTTATTGGTCCCTTTTGGTCTCATTCCAAGCCACACACTAAAGCCCAATTGGAAAGGCCCAATAGGCCGGCCCAATTAGATAATCAGTTAGTTATAAAGGGAGAAACATACAGAATTCTTTAAGGGATTTTTTTTTAAGAAAAGAATCGAAAAGAAAAAGAAAGAGTGTGAGACACACTTTTATTCTCCCTTTAGAAACTGATTGAGAGACCACACATCTTGGGCGTAAAGTGGAATTGGAGTGAAGATTAAAAGTTTTCCCAAGTGCTTCTAATCTTTGTTTTGAATTTCTCCACACCAAGGTACGCTATCTTGTTCTTAAATTCTGAAATTTACAGAGTGCAAGTTGTCAATCATGAATGAAATAGATCCTTGTTTGTTGCTTCCGCTGTGTGTTTTGTATGAGATACAAAACCAGATTTTTACCCAACAGCTTGGACTTATGTGTACACAGCTTTGTTCTTGCTATGCCGATCTGTACTTGATGCTCTGCGTACATGAATTCTGGCATGCGTACGTGGGGTCCTACCTACGTACATGGGCCTTGACCCGCATATGTGAGACGTTAGGTATGCAATCTTAACATCCCTTTTTCATTTTTGCACCTAAACATCACTACATCATTCTTTTTATCTTTATTCTTGCATTAAAAACATCATTTTTCATCATTTCCACTTGAACCAAGAATCTAATGTTATCTTATTCGTTTGTAGTCCTCATCTCCTCATGTTGGTAGGGGAAGCACCAACAAGGTGGTGGAGTGGTATAACTTCCTCGTTCTTGAGACTAGGGCTTATATCTGGGAAGTGGGCTTTAAGCCTATCATTAGCCTTCTTCCAAAAAGGTCCACAAGTGCTACCTTAGTGCAATGCCTCATCAAGAGGTGGTGGGATACTACTCACACCTTTCATATTGCTGAGCGAGAGATTACGATGACTTCATACGACTTCTACCGCATGACCAACCTTAGCTTAAAAGGGGCCATCATTAATTTGGATGGCGTGTTAGGCATCTATTGGGTCTTGGCATGTTGGGGACAAAGTACACCATCGAGACCGTTTCTTACTTAGACTTGGTGTCGGATTACATACTTGTAGGGCCTTAGAAGCTCCTTGAGGTTAGTTCTCTTTCCATTTTTTGTATTTTCATTTGTAGCTTGCAGTCTTGTAAACTATATCATCTTGCAAACTATCATCTTGCATCTAACCTATGGCTTATGCTTCCGTATACAACAATGGGTTGTAAGATAAGGCCCCATAACTCCGAGCGCAAATCTGAATTTGAGGGACTTCTCTCGAGTGAGGGCCTACCTTGCTGGGTTAGCTTCGGATGAGGTAAATTTAAGAGTTCCAATTTCCATGTTTCTTCATGCACTTCCTTTAGGATACCCTTCTTCTAACCTGTATCATTATAGGTTAACTATGTTTGGACATATGTGGAACTTGTTATGAACATATGTCATTTAGAATTGTGTAATCCTTTGACAAAACGCACTTTACTTGTAATTGGGTAGATCTAGGATGGTTTAAGACTTCAAGCAACATATTGTTCAAGTTAAGAGTTAAAGCCATGCAAATCTATTTAAGAATCAAGTGAAGAAGTGCTGTATTTTAAAGCTCAATAGATAGCTTAACAAGTAGTATCTATGAAGGTTTAAAAGGAATTTTAGCGCGATGCTCGACAGCAGCTTGACAAATAACTTATCTATCAAGGATTACAAAAATCAGATTTTCAAATCTATTTTTCATGCATAGCCCAGCTTTTTGTGTAGGGTTTCTTTTCTTACAACCTTAGACATATATAATGTTTATTTTAAGGGCCGTCTAAGGTGATGTAACTTGAGCAAAGTGATTATTCACTCATATTGTGACTGGAGACAATTTGCCCTAGTTTATCTTTCTCTTAAAAAAGCTAATGCGTTTGTACGCCGTAGGGTTTTGTAACCAAGGAGCTTCTTAATCTTCATTGTGTGGATGAACTAAAGAACATTGTAGCCAACATCTTTCTCAAGTTGGTGTGTAAGTCGTGTATTATGATCTGTGCATCGATTGGTTAATCATGTACTAGGAGCCATGAATAGAAAGGAGAGATTGTAACCATATTACAAGTCCAATTGTGAATTGGGGTAAGGGTTAAGCTTTGCTGTGTGATCCATTGACCTCTGTTTGTCGTGGATAAAGGATAATCTTTAATTATACCTCCTTTATTTAATGGCACTAACTATGCATACTGAAAAGTACGCATGAAAGCTTTCTTGTAGTCTTTAGATGAAAAAGTGTGGCAAGCTGTAGAGATAGGCTGAACCAAGCCAAAAGAAGTGCTAGCTGATTGGGATGATGCTAAGATCAAAGCGGCAAACTTCAATAGCAGAGCCTTGAATGCTTTATTTAGTGTAGTCACAAATGAGGAATTCAAGAAGATATCCTCCGCTGAAATTGCTAAGGAAGTATGGACTATCCTCCAAACAACCTATGAAGGAAGTAAGGCTGTCAAGGACTCAAAGCTTCAAAGGCTTACCCCAAGATTTGAAGAGATTAAGATAGAGGAGGATGAGTCATTTGATGATTCTATGCCAAGATAAAGGACATAGTGAACTTTGCATTTAATCTTAAGGAAACCTTTTCGAAACCTAAGATTGTTAGAAAGGTGCTCAGATCTCTTCCAAAAAGATTCCATGCTAAGATCATCGCCATTGAGGAATCAAAGGATATTGACCAAATTCATTTGACAGAGCTGGTTGGCAACTTACAAACCTCTAGGATCAAGAAATCGAGCAAGAGCATGGCACTGAAAGCCAAAAGCAGTGACACCGATGAGTCTTCCAATGATGAAGATTCTAAGATGAAATCATATATCACAAGACAATTCAAAAAGTTTATGAAGAATGCCATTGCAAAAGGGTTTGACAAGGACTGAAAGCAATATAGTTCTTCACAGTTCAAAAGCTAAGATAAAGGGAAGAAGGATGCTGGGATGGCAGTTAGTACACTGTTCCCTCTGGACCAAAGTGCTTCGATTGTCAAGGCTTTGAACATATGAAACAAGAATGTCCAACTTATCTCAAGACCATTGGGAAAAGCAAAGCCCTTGCTACCACCTTGAGTGACACTGAGCCTAAGGATGATTCAAATGACAATAATGACAAAGGAATCTTAAATGCCTTCACTGCCATAGTGAATCCTACTGAAGGAATTGTTGAAGATGTAGATGAAGAAGAGGACTCAGTGGAGTCTAAGTTTAAGAAAATGGATGAACAGGATGTCATCCATACAGCCTATGCAAAGTTGTACAAGGTCTCTAAAAAGCATGAGAAACTGTATAGGTTGGCCACCAAGAAACTAAGTGATGTGGAACTTGATTGAGAAGAGCTCTCCACAAAGGTTGATGAAACTAATCATACCATTGGAGCATTACGGTTTAAGAACAATTTCTTGGCTAAGAGGATTAAAAAGCTTGAAGCGGAAATGTTTCAAGTTAGAGCTTAATTGGAGAGGACTTCTAGTGCAAAGCTTAATGAGATGCTTAGCGTTCAGAAATCTACTTCTGATAAATCCAGTTTGGGGTATGATTTCTCTTCTCCTAGTATTGCTTCTTCTAGCAATACTGTGTTTGTTTCACTTGCTAATAACGTTGATTCTAAGAACTATGATGTTAATACTAATTTAGCTAGTGAGAACATAGACAAGGGTAAATCTATCTTAGGAGCACCCCCTAAGCTTGAAAAGAAAGAGACTAAAAACCTAGGATTAAGAAGTGTAATAACCAAAAGTCTAAACAAAAGAAGCAGCATCTCTATCATCACTGTGGAGCTACAGGACATACTTGACCCAATTGCTACAAGTGGTTGGCCTCTCAACAGAGCAACAGTATGATCCCATCTGGAAACCAGAATTAGTTTCCATCCTCTTTTGCTCCTCTTGGAAATCTTCTCAAGACCCTCATGTTCCTTTCAAACTTGAATGGTTTCAAGTCTTCCCCCTCACCTCCAGCTTAAGGTTTCACACAAAGGAAAGGTTCTTCCAAGGTATGGAAGGAAAATGGCTCAAAATTATTTAGTCACTTTTTCTATCTCCCTCTCTTTTTGTTTATGCATTACTTATGTGTTTTGCTTTCTATTTTTGAGTCAATCTAGTTTTATGTTATGCTTTGTGTTAACATGTTTTTGTTTGTTTACTTTTAGTTTTGCTTTATTTTTTTTTCATAAAAATAAAAAAAGAAATTGAAAAATTAGAAAAATACAAAAACAGTGTGTGTTTTGTGTACATTGGTACTTGTGTACCTTGGATGGCCATTGAAACAAAGTTTTCTAAACTTTGTATCTTTTGTCACTTAGATAAGCGTCTCAATGCACAACTAAGCAAGTAAGTTTTGTGGCTCGTGATTGTGATGTAATCTCTTGTACTTAACACTCGTATCACTCTTTTTGACAGGAATGACTAAAAAATTATAAGAGAAATGCATAAATAACCATTTCACCCCTAAAACCCACTAATCATATATAACATCTGTATGCTTTGGCATAGCAAAATTATGATGTTTTTAACTTAAAATAATTAGGTATTTCTTCTCTCTCTATATATGCCCATGCATGATATGCCCAAAATAAAAAAAATATACAAAGAAAATCAAAAACAAAAAGAATCAAAATGCTTTTAAATATGGTTACAAGTGTATTTCTACAAGATGTGGGAGTCATAGGATGTACCTCAAAGGTGATAGTCCCCATCAAGCAATTATGATTGTATGTGAGTTAAATTGATTTTCTCATATCTCAAATCGTCATAACATGAGACACTTATGTAATCTTGCAATGTTTTCACACATAACACGCAAAATTCTTTACAACTTTTGATACATGTGGAAGTACAATGTGATTTGGCCATCACAAGTGTTGGGTTCTAAGACTTTAGGTTTAAATGTATTAGAACTTCAATTTGTAATGTTGGCAAACCATTATCAAAACATTTAGTCTTGTTTTAGACTTGCTCAAAGTATGTTTAAGTTGTAAAGTTGGAATCAAGTGTTCTGCAGGATTTACTGTGTAAATTTGTCTGGCTCGATCGATCGAAAATTAGACTTGCTCAATCAAAGCTCATGCAAATTGTTTTTCTGCAGAATTTTCCAACTCAGCCCAAGCCCAGTTTTACGTGTAGGATTTTATGTTTTGCCCTTGGTATAAAAGGGAAAACCCTAGCCACGTTTTAAGGATGCTCTTTATGCTGTGTGTGTGAATCTTTTATGAGATCTAGAGATTTTTGCCTTCACATACACTTAGGGTTATTAAGATCTAGATTGATGTCAAGAGCTTGGTGATCAATTCAGTTGCAGATTCAAGAGCTTAAACATATACAAGCGGGAATGCTTGTGCTTGCTAGGAATCCAAGAAAGAAGTAGTTAGTGGACTCGGAGTTGTCATGTGGTAGTGGTAGTAAGTTTCCTACTCAAGGTAGCAATAAGATGTTAGTGGTCTAAGTCACTATTGTGTAAACTTCAATTCTTTCATAGTGGATTCAGTTTTACCTTGAGGATAGTAAGGTTAAATCATCCCCAGGTTTTTTACCGGTTTGGTTTTCCTAAGTCATCATATTGTTGTGTTCTTTATTTTCCGCACTTTACAATGATATGATTTAAATGTGTTAACCTAGATCTGCATAATTTACCTAAGTTAATCGCTTGGCTATATAACTAGGTTAAACCGGTTGTGTTTAAGAGGTCTAAAAATGTACAACAAGAATACATGTGTTAATGTATGCTCACTAAACTATCTTGACTTGTGTTTGAAACATAAAATTGGTTAGAATTGTTTAGTGCGTATGTGTGTGTTTGGATCTTAAATGCTTTACCTTCTTGTTGAGAGATGTTTTTGAAAGCTTAAAATGTTGTTTGGATCTTTGATTGAGTAGCTTGCCTGATTGCATTCATTTGTGTGTTTTTCTCCTCTTTGAAAAAATTGCTTTTATCAAGCTCGACAGCTCTCGACAAATAGCTATCTATCAAGACCCTTGGACTTCTTTTTCTCGACAAATCTTAACACATATTCGATCCATTGAAGCTTTTTGGAATTTTTCTTGATAGCTTCTCGACAGATTCTTAATCCATCCAGCAAGTTTCTGTTTGGCCAATAGCTTCTCAACAGCATTTTGATCCATCAAGGTACTTTGCCGTCAACAAATTCTCGATAGCACCTTGACAAATTTATCTATCGTGAATTAGTGCTCGACTGATTCTTAATAGGTCTCGATCTAGGGAGATGCATTTTCTATAAATGGATCCAATGCATTTTCAGATCTCATTTTCTTCGATCTCCCTTGACTGGAACCTGCCCTTTCACCTCTCAAAACTTTTCTCTCTCTCTAAACCTTAAACCCATTAATTTTTGGCCTAGAGGGATCATTTCTTCTTTAGTATGATTCTTCTTTCTCTCATTCTTCATGCATTTATATCTAGGTTTTGGGTTTTTGAATTTTTTTTTTTTTTTGAGGTTTTTGAAAATCTTTGAATATTTTGCGAAATTTTTGGGTTAGGTTTGCTTAAATGATGTTATATGCTCATGCATTGCATTACATTTGCATTTTGACAATGTGTCATGCATTTAGATTTGTGTTTTATATGTTTGAACCTTATATGCTGGTAAGATTGGATTGGGCTAAGCCCATGATATTTTTTGTTGTTGCATGTCACATGATCATGCATTACTCATGCATACATACTTTATTTTCATTCCTTTTGGTATATCTATTGATTGGTGCTTTTCTGTTTGTTTCTCTCTCTCTCTCTCTCTCTCTCTCTCTCTCTCTCTCTCTCTTTTTCGAATAGTCTGCACAATGGCACCCAAGCGCAAATCAACTTCATCCTGGAACCCTCTTCGTTTCAGGGAATCATCTTCTGATTCTACACCTATTCATTTTAGGTTCCATGATGAGAAGACCTATAAAGAATTCTCGAAGAACTTCTCTAAACGTGGCATTCATTCGAAACGCCGCGTTATCTTATTGGACTTCTCCAATACTGCTCTTCCGACTATCATACATAGGCAGGGTTAGGAATCTCTATGTAAAATACCCGTAAGTTGTCCCTCCGTGATCATATAGGAGTTCTACTTTAATAATCATGGTTTTGATGCTTCAGTACCTCAGTTACTTCAGAGCTTATCTCCAAAGTGCTACATGTTCCGAGGGAATCGCATTCTGATTGCCCCGGATGTCCACATCTGAGGACTGTGTCCAAAGATGAACTTCTGTCTCTCTTTTATGAAACACCTTCTTCATGGGGCGAGCATCAAAACACCTTATGCTCGAGCTATGAAAAAAGTCTGAGGTTCCTGAATATGGTGATGACATTTGTTTTATTTTCCTTGCCTCACTATAACTCTATTACTGAGCCTCGTGCTCGCTTTTGTTGTCCCTCATTGAGGACCTTACTATAGACTTTCCCTCTCATTTCATTCTCTCGCTTATAGATGTCTATAAGGATACTATGACCCGTGATAAGCTTATCTTTCCTTTTGCTATCACGAGGATCATTCGCCACTCCTCTGTCTCCTATCCCGAGTCTGATCACTTCCTCATCATGTGTGCCATTGACAACGGTACTGTTCAACAGAGCGAGGCCCACTCTGTCTACCTGCACTTCCCCATCTTGCATGCCATTGACAACGGTACTATTCAACAGAGTGAAGCCCACTCTGTTCAACAGAGACGGCGACTTCTCCATCCACCTGCACTTCTTCCCCCTCCGTAGGTGATGTGATACTTGAGCGCATGGATGCTCACCTTAGTACTCTCACTACTAAGTTGTATCAGGTGAATACTCGTGTGGGTCGTATTGCACGTCGTTAGGCTCACCTTGGTGGCTTCGTTGCTTCTCCCTCTCCATCTGCACAGGCTTTAGAGGACGAGAACGATGATGATGGCTCTGATGATGATGATGATGATGAGGATGAGTATGCTAACTCTTTTGGTGATGAGGAAATGATTGCTTCTCAGTGGCTTGCCCTTTGTCATTCGTGACAAAAAGGGGGAGTAGTTTTGGGTATAAAAGTAGTTATGTACTTAGGGGAAGAGTTAGCATAGGGCCTCTTTGTTAAGGGGAGTGTGTGTTTTTTTTTAGAGATGTAGTGAGGATTTATGTATCTTTTCTTTTCTTTTCTCTTTTAGATGCGTTATCTTTTTGTACAGCGGTCTTATGACCACTTAGTGATAGCAAACATTGTATTTATCTTTGATATATATATTTAATGATGTTGTTATCATGTTTCACTTATCTCTCCATGTGTTTTCTTTATACACATGTTTCTTATGTATGCAATCCTTTATTTTCTGTTTCACACTAAGGTGCCTTGATGAGTTTTGTTTCTAGAAATATAGGTTGTCAAAATCGATTATGCCATGACTCTCTTCTTGCAAAGCTTTTCATGAGTTTGTGTTAGGATTAGATTTTATTGTATTCAACAAGTGAGTATAAGGGGGAGATTGTTATATTTCTTTTTTTTGTTGTGACTTTGTCACGGTTTGTCAAAGGGGGAGATTGTTAGGAAATATGTGGAACTTGTTATGAACATATGTCATTTAGAATTGGCTAATCCTTTGAAAAAACACACTTATAATTGGCTAGATCTAGGATGGTTCAAGAATCAAGAGACGAAGTGATGTATTTTAAAGATTGACAAATAGCTAGATAGATTGTATCTATCAAGGGGAATTTTAGCCCGATGCTTGATAGCAGCTCGACAAATAACTTATCTATCGAGGATTATGAAAATCAGATTTTCAAATCTATTTTTCATGCATATCCAAGCTTTTTATGTAGGGTTTCTTTTCTCACAACCCTAGACATTTATAAGGATTATTTTAAGGGCTGTCTAAGGCGATGCAACTTGATGCAAAGTGATTATTCACTCAAATTGTGACCGAAGACAATTTCTCCTAATTCGTCTTTCTCTTGAAGAAGCTGCTGCGCTTGTACGCCGTAGGGTTTTGTAATCAAGGAGCTTTTTGATCTTCATCATGTGAATGAACTAAAGAACTTTGCAGCCAACATCTTTCTCAAGTTGGTGTGTAAGCCACATACTAGGATCTGCATATTGATTGGTTAGTCATGTACTGGGAGCTGTGTATTGAAATGAGAGATTGTCATTACATTACAAGTCCAATTGTGTATTGAGGTAAGGGTTCAACTATAGGTAGGTATAAGGTACTGGGATTCCTTTACTTGTAACTGCTTGTTTTGATAATAATGGATTCTCAGGAGTGGTGACCTTAAATTCACCCGGTGGGGTTTTGCCTCTGTGGTTTTCCCTATTCGTAAACAAACCACCTATGTCAAATTTAATTTTTGCTGCATTTAGTTATTTGGTGATTTATTTGTGCTACCACGAGTATTGCATGTTAAATTGACTTAATTAATTTACTAAGCTAATTAATTGGTTAATTTACCTAAGGGGTGAATACATTCTTGGCCTATCAAACTAGATTCCATGGGCCGGCCAACCCCTTCTTGCTTTTCTGGACTTGGAAGCTACTGCCATCGTTGCTTTAGAGATTACGCAGCCCTTTGTAAGAGAAGGCTTGAGGGCACACTAATTGGTAAAGAGGGTGCAGTGTCAACTGGTGTGTAGGGATGACCCACAGGTTCCAATGGATTCTCTTGAGTTTAGGCTTACCCCACACTCCATGACCCATGCTGAGTACAACTCATGGGGGAGTGGCATTCCCTACTCAGAGCAACTCCTTGAGGAATTGGACTATGAGGAATTCAACGTCACCCACCTCATGCCTTCCCTTACTGCTCTGGTATATACTCAATCTCTTCTTCTTCTTTTCCTTTTCCTTTGTCACGTTTGTCATGGCTTCTAATGGTGGAAAACTATAGCAGGGAGAGCCTGCTGCTGGTAAGCCCATTGACCCTCCACATCTCCTTTGGACGGTCTATGCTTACGGCCCTGATGGCTCTGCTTGGAAGCATGTCATGCCCTGTAATCCCAATGTCATGGGCTACCCTTTTCCTCCAAACACCTGGGCAGTGAGTTCTTTTTTCCCTTTGTTCTCTTTTCTTCCCGCTATTTTTCTCTCTCTTTCTTTTTTCAATCACTAACCCTTCTTTCTTTGAACTATAGCCCACCATCCAAGAGCATGAGGAGTTGGTATGGTTGGTTGGGAATCTCAAGCTGGAGGTGACCAACTATTCATGGAGCTTGTAAGGTCCTAAAGGGGCAGCCCACTTGGGGGGTGGTGATGATGATGATGATGACGATGGTGATGAGAAGGATTCAAAAGAAACTCCTAGCTACCAACCAGGGAATAGGCGACACCATTGATTACCTGCAATCAAGACATATAGGCATACAACACATATCTTTCCCCTTTTTTTGTTGCTTTTATCATTTTTTATTTCCTTTAGCAAATATTGGAATTTAATTTGAGACAAAAGGTTGTACCTATGAACATCTTTTAACATTTACGCTTTTAATTGGGACTAGTACTTAATTTAAAAGATATATGGTTAATTGTATGTTTCTATACAACATTGCTTCTTTGATGCTTGAAGTCTTGTGCTTTAATTATGCCTTAAATGATCCTTTAGGTCGCGAAAACCTTAGGAATGCCTTGGTGTGGAAAAACCATGCTTAAAAACAAGGGAGAATGGGCTTCTACCAAGCTCTATAAGTACGTGGGGATGGGCTTGCATATGCAATTTTGACTTTGCGTACGTAGGGTTGACCTTGGGTACGTGAGCTGCAAATCAAATGAAACCCTAACCACCTTAAATAAGTATAAAAGTAGCTGTTTGGGTCCCAAAACCTTCACCAACATATTTTCAAATCAGAGAGCCCTTTTTTGAGGTCCCTCAATGGTAGTAAACTCTCCCCTCGATGTCTCGGCCTGGATTAAGAGGCTTGGTTCTGATTTCCAGGATTCCATATCTCTCTATATTCTTGTGTCTTTCCATACCATCAAATAAGGGTGGATGAGCCTCTTTTTCGTGCTGCTGCTAACTATTGGGTCCCTACTCGACATGTTTTCTACTTCAATGGAATAGAACTATGCCCCACTATCAAAGAGTTTGGTGCCATTATAGGTGAACCAGAGATTGGCAATCTCACTACCATGGGTAAAGATCTCCCCACCTTTCTGCATGTTGTGTTAAGCATCCCTTCTGCTACGGTAGATAGGTGGTGCATCTTTGGTAAACTCAACCTTAGGTTAGTTTTTGCACTCCGGCTAGGTGGTCCTCTTTTCCAAAAGGGCTTTTTCCACTTAGGCCTATGATAGCAATTAGGCTATAGTCTTATGAACCTGACAAGTTAGGATATACCTTTAGATTTAGGGGCAAGCCTCTTACATGTGAAAACTTCTTTTCTTTTATCCCAAAACACCTTAGGGTATACCATAACTTTAGGGTCATCCCTTCCATTTTTCATCTTTTATTTATTCTTTAGAATTAGGTGAACACATGATATATGGTTGAACAAACAAGAGATCTAAAAGGTATCCTTTATGATAGGGTCTAGGATCTCTCTAGTGTGGGTAAGCTCCCTTAAGCTGAAGGGATAGATAAGTAGGTTACTCACAATTTGGTGGGCTATGATTCCAACCGAAGGCCTAAGTGGACCCCATAGTGGATTGGTAGCAAACCTTTAACGTACTCAAAGCCCATTATAGGTGATGGCACTGATTGTGAGTTGGTGGGATGAACTTCGGAAGATTTAGGCCTGAGTGAAGCCTTCCATCTTACTCATCACCAACCGAGGTTAAGGGACAAAAGAACCCAAGTGAGGTGTGTGCAAACAAGCATTGAAATAGTTTTTATCAAGGTTAAGAAATAGACACATAGTAATTAAACTCACTATCCCTAGAGGAGTCACCACTATGTGCACAACGAAAATTGTCGAAGTAGCCATCTAGTTTTTGCAATGATTTAGGAGCCATATATATATATATATATATATATATATCGTCCTCTCAAGGAAGAATCTTCTGATCTTACTACCAGAGATATGGGTTCGGAGTTTAGGTACGTTCTTGGGAAGGTGTTAAACACCCAAGACCACATAACCCTAAGGTTGCCCTCCCATCATTGTGTCTTACGTCTTAACCTCATTAAAAACATGTTCAACACTTGTATCTATACTTACACACACACAGTAGCATACATCTAAGCATACAACATGGCATCATTCATCTCAAAACACATACATATCTACCTTTAAACAAAAGAGAGCCAAACCCATATGCATATTTATAAAAAAATTTAAAAAAATAAAAAAAAACTAGCATGTGAAATCCTTTCATACCATTCATTTTAAACAAAGACAGCAACTTAATTGTGGCAATCATAAGATCATATAAACATCCATACTCAAAATCAAACATCATGCAAACATATTTGTCACAAAAGATGCATACTCATATCAATGCATGACCTACCTTTTACTTACCCTGTAGTAACTCAGCACCTATGGCATTGTGTATGGACATATGAATGCATGCTTATGTCATTGAAATGAAAGGAAGCCCTAATCTAGCATATGAGGGATAAACAAACAAAGCATGTGGAACAGAGACTCAAATATGTGTATACACATGAAAAGGGTTTAAACCGAGGCAAGATATGTGACACAAGCAAATCAAACAAAGCAGAAATCTGAATTAGGGTTTCAAGGCAAATGCCTGCGTACGCAAACAGAGGCCTGCGTACACAAGATTTGACTTATGTATGAATGCTCGTGACATGTGTGCGCAAGATTGTTCAAAAACCCCTAACCCAGAAATACAAAACAAAAAAAGATAGCAAAAATGAAAACCCTAATTCTAACAACCCAACATGCTCAGAACATAAAAAGAATTGTAAAACTAACCTAAATGAACATGCATAAATATAAAGTAGGCAATAAAACAGGCTAAAATAATATATTAAAGGCAAAAGAGAAAAAGAAAGGGTTTAAGGGATACTTTAAACAAAAAGCTCTTCAAGCTTAAGTTTTTAGCATTCCCCTCAGTTAAATCTATCAAAATTCAATAAAATAGTGATTAGAAACTTTAAACTCAAAGGATTTGGGCCAGAAAAGGTCCCAATCAAATATAAATGACTTAAGGATGTTTTGGGAAAAACTCCCTTTTGATTCACTATTTTCTAGTGAATCTTAGGTTTACCCTTAGGATTTTCTATGTGTTTTGAAAATGTACTATGTAAGGTTTTATATAGTGGCAAAATGGGATTTGGAATGGCCCCCAAATGATATGGGATGCCTTCCAAACCTCAACCATTATTGTAGAAAGTTTGTCTCTTTTATATTTCTGAAACCATAGCTGCATACACAAGAATGTGCTTGTGTATATATGCTTTGGCTCAGGTACACAGGTTGCTACCCACGTATGTGGTTCGAAGACCACTTTTGTCTTTTTTTTTCTTTCTAAAAATAGATCTTTCCTCATTTAGAAGGTAATATTTTCCATTTTAACACTCCTCAATTAAATTTTATGTTTGATTGGACTCTAAACTGGACTTGGGCATTAGAGTTTGAGCATCATTTGGGAACGAGGGCCCGAGTCATAGGGAGTACAAAATGCGGCGTCTAAACTATTCCTTCATCTTTGCATTGAAAGATGAAGATCCCGTGGAAGGGGAGGGATTGTTGTTGTGTACATGGCCGTTTATGGATTGAAGGATGAAAGGTATACTATAGATTTGGTCCCATATTGTAGCCATGAGGTGATTACAATGATGAAGAAGATGGGGTATATGCCTGGTGCGGGTCTTGGAAAAGAAGGAAAAGGGGTGGATGAATTCCCCAATTTCAAGACTCAACTAACTAAGGAAGGTTCAGAATTCTTTGAAGGCTACAACAAAATCAAGAAGAACCTTGGTACGCTTATTGGAAACTTTATGAAAGAAGGGAAAGACTTCCTTTTTTGTGTCTTTTCCAAACTTTGGGTAGGTAAGGATGGAAAATTGTATCCTAGTTAGGAGATATTCTTCAACGAGAAGCTTACTTTCAAGGAAAAGCCTACTATAGTGATTAAGGAAGTTCAAGAGGAAGTCGACTAGGTGAACTACACGGATCCTGAAGCAATGGAGACTATGCTGAAGATGGAGGGGGATATGTTTGCCATCACCAACGAGGAACCAAGTGATCCTTCTTATTTGGCTTATTTTGATGTGTCCCATAATATTGAAATTCTGTACTTAAATAATTCTAATGAATTTGAAGATGAAATTAAAAACCAATTGTAAAAGAAAATTGAACCTATGGAAACAACTTCTGAAATTCTTGATTTGGGCAATGATGAGAATCCACGCTTAATTAAATTGGCTCAACCATAAATGAAAAAGAAAGAAAAGATTACAAAAAGTTCCTCACATAATTTCAAGACTTTTTTGCATGGTCCTATGAAGACATGCCCAATATTGATCTTGAGATAGCTCAACACTCATGATCACATGGTACCCATCAAGCAAAAGTTGAGACGTATGAGTGTTGGATAAATCTGGTTTTGTATCTCATACAAAACACACAGTGGAAGCAACAAATAAGGATCTATTTCATTCATGATTGATAACATGCACTATGTAAATTTCAGAATTTAAGAACAAGATAGCGTACCTTAGTGTGGAGAAATTCAAAAAAAGATTAGAAGCACTTGGAAACACTTTTAATCTTCACTCCAATTCCACTTTACGCCCAAGATGTGTAGTCTCTCAATCAGTTTCCAAAGGGAGAATGAAAGTGTGTCTCACACTCTCTCTTTTTATCTTTTTCTCTATGCTTCTTTCTTAAAAAAAATTATGTATGTTTCTCCCTTTATAACTAACTGATTATCTAATTGGGCTGGCCTATTGGGCCTTTTCAATTGGGTTTTAGTGTGTGGCTTGGAGTGGGACCAAAAGGGACCAATAAGACACTAACTCTAATGGGTCTTGGGTTTTTCCGTCAACTCTTGACAAGTCCAAAGTTACCATTAATTATATTTAATACCACTATATAAATATAATTGCACTCTAGGCCTTATTAATAAATTATATCCCAAGACTTTATTGTACACGCAACCCCTTCATAAAATATTCGTAGTAATATAAAGTCATGAATATAGACTGTCACTTTGAAAATTACTACATCTTAATCCTTGAGTACCCAGTTTAATATTTTAAAGTTTTTCATCATATATTTATGAAATCCAATTTCATAAATATATACTTTAGTAATTTCTTACCAAAGTGGTTAGGCCTAACTCTCTGAATAACTGAACCCATTAAACTTATCTCAAGGGAATATTTTATATCTCCATCAAGAGATTATGAATTCCATCTTGAGAATATATGTTCCATCAACACTAAATGTGGCTGCCCAACATACTGAAGTTTTGACCGTTACTTTAGATCTCACTCCTGATATATCAAAACAACCTACACATCATGATCAAGTCCATTATTCTCTCAGGATTAAGAGTTCATGCAAATAAAAGTCGTGAGATTTATTATTCATTTGACAGTCGTTAGGAGAATAATAAATCTCACAGCGGTCTAGTTCAATGTGTCTTAACTCTTAAGACATATCAACATATCAATTAGAAGTTTCCACTTTCATGATCAAGACAAATCATCTTAGTTGATATATTATAGTCTTCGCAAATGAAATGCCCAATTTCATCACCGGCTACGAACTATAAATTCTGAGTTTACAAAGAACTTGTGATTTATATCTTCTGTGACTAAATCACATAAATCACATACTATGCATCTCATGGACTATATGATAATGTCCAAATTTTCATGTTACCAATATTTTAGATAAAAAATAAAAAAACTTTATTAACACAACATTAAGTCATACATAATGTTATGCATAGCATCATACAATAGGATTTAAGGGCACACATCCTAACAATGCGAACCGAATGGCTTCTAAAAGTCAAAGAAGAGGTCACCAAGCAATTGAAGGTGGGGTTCATCAAACCCGTACACTGAGCCGAATGGATAGCCAATGTTGTGCCTGTACCTAAGAAAGATAGGAAGGTAAGAATGTGCTTGGATTTAGGGATTTGAAAAAAGCTTGACCTAAGGATGATTTCCCTTTTCCACACATAGATGTTTTAGTGGATAACACCACTTGTAGTGCCTTGATGTCTTTCATGGATGGTTTTTCGGGATATAACCAAATCAAGGTGGCTTCTAGATATATGACCAAGACTACCTTCACCATAAAATGGGGAATTTATTGTTACACCATGATGCCATTCAGGCTCAAGAATATGGGTGCAACTTCTCAAAGGATTGCCTTGTTACATGACATGATGCATAGTGAAGTAGAAGTGTATGTTGATGACATGATCGTAAAATCCAAGGAGAGAGAAAGGGTCACATCATTAACTTAAGGAATCTCTTCAAGAGGATCAAGGAGTATTGACTGAGATTGAACCCGCAAAAATGCACCTTCGGGGTAACCACAAGGAAGTCATTAGGCTTTTTGGTAAGTGATAGAGGGATATAAGTTAGCCAATTGAAGATCAAAGCCATATTAGAAATGCCTCCACCCAAGAGCGAGAAAGAGGCAAAAGGATTCTTGGATCAATCACAATACATCAGCCATTCATTACCAAACTCACCTCTACTTGTGAGCCCATCTTTAAGCTCCTAAGGAAGAATGAACCCCATGAATGGAATGATGAAAGTTAGAAAGCTTTTGAGCGCATTAAGGAATATCTCCTCCATCCACCAATCTTGATACCCCTAATGCATGGAAAACCATTACTCTTTTATTTCTATATTATAGAAGATGCAGTTGGAAGTATGCTTGCACAAGAAGATAATGATAAGAATGAGAAAATTGTGTACTATTTGAGCAACAAGTCCTATGATTATGAGACTAGATACACACCCATAGAAAAATCATGCTTTGCTCTCATATGGGTCATATAGAAGTTGAGACACATTATCCTACCTTTCCAAATATGGATAGTGGCAAGAATGGATCCATTAAAGTACTTGTTTGAGAAGCCCACTTTGAGTGGAAGACTATCAGGATGGTTGATCCTACTAGTGGAATTTGATTTGAAGTATGTGGCAAGGAAAACCATCAAAGGAAGCATCGTGTCAGATTTTTATGCTGAGAACCCCATAGAAGGAAAAGATGGTAGAGAAGATTTCTAGATGAGGACATTTTGGATATTGAGCTAGGGGCATGGAACATGTATTTCGATGGAGCCATAAACCAATATAGGAATGGGATAGGCGTACTCTTGATCAATCTTGAAGGATCTCACATACCCTTAGCATTTAAGATTAACTTCGAGGTAACCAATAATATGGCAATATATGAGGCTTGTATCGTCGAAATGGTAGCTTTCTGAGAATTGGGGGTGAAAGAGGCTGAGATCTTTGGAGATTCGACTTTAGTTATAGTTCAAGCACAAAGGTCATGGAAAGTACAGGAAGAACACTTAAAGCCTTATCAACAATATTTAGAAGATTTGGCTAAAACCTTTGACAAGATTGAATATACGATCATCCTTAGAGCTCAAAATCAGTTTGCAGATGTCTTGGCTACCTTAACTTCCATGGTTGAAATAACCAAAAGTGTATGGACATGACCTTTGGAGACTGAACAAAGTTATGAAGCAGTGCACAAAGAGAAAGATGAAGCTTCAATCTTGGTTGTAGAAGAGAAAGGGGTTCCTTGGTTTTATGACATCATAAAATTCTTGGAGTTAGGGGTGTATCTAGATGGTGCCAACAAGAGAAAGCATCATTTGATTAAAATAATGGCAATGCAACACATCTTATACGAAGGTTAGCTCTATAGGAGATCCTATGATGGTATACATCTTTGTTGTCTAAGGAAAGAAGCCGAGAAAGTTATAGAAGGAATTCATCAAGGGATTTGTGGTCCTTACATGAATAGGAGAACATTAGCCAAGAAGATCTTAAGGATAGGGTACTATTGGAACACGATGGAGACCGATTGTGTAGACTTTGTGAAGAGTTGCCATGATTTCCAAATACATGTGAATTTGAATCATGTGCCACCTAGTGAGCTATAAATCATGACCTCTTCATAGTCTTTCTCAATCTGGAACATAGATGTGATTGGAAGAATAGCCCCTAAGGCCTTGAATGGACACGAATACATCTTAGTGGCAATTGACTACTTCATCAAGTGGATAAAAGTGGCCATCTACTCTGTGTTGAAAGCCAAGCATGTTCTCAATTCATAGAGAATAACATCGTTTGTCGGTATGGGGTACCCTAAGAGATTAACTTTGATAATGGTTCCCACTTTAAGGGAGAGGTTAGAACAATCATGGAACTATACAACATTGAGCATCACAAGTCTTCGCCATATCGACCACAGACCAATAAGGCCATAGAAGTAGCCAATAAGATCATCAAGAACATTCTAGCCAAGATGGTAGTGACATACAAGGATTAGGCCAAGAAACTCCCATTGCCTTATGGGGTTACAGAATTTCTATCCGTGCATCAACTAAGGCAACCTCTTACTCTTTGGTCTAAGGAAGTTAACCAATACTTCCCATTGAGATAGAGATGCAATCTTTGAGAGTAATAGTGGAAACCAAGGTCCTAGAGGAAGATTGGATGAAAAAAGATATAAGCAATTGGCTTTGATATATGAAAAGAGAGATAGGGGGCAATACCATGCACAAGGATACCAAAAAAGGATTGCTAGAGTATTTAACAAAAAGGTGAGACCTAGAAATCTTTAAGAAGAGGACTTGGTCCTAAAAGTGCTTAGAGATGAAACCAAGAGGAAAAATGAAGCCAAGATGGTCGAGGCCTTTTATCATCAAGAAAATCATGTCAGAATGTGCTACAAGAATTATAGATTTGTATAGGGAAGAGATACTTCGCCTAATCAACATGGATAGACTCCGAAAATACAACATTTGAAAAAAAAAAAAAAAAAAAAAAAAAAAAAAAAAAAAAAAAAAAAAAGCCTGCAAGGTTGAAAACTCGAAAGGGTGGCCTAGGTAAATATTAAGACAAAAAAGACCCCATTAGGTTGAAAACCCAAAAGGGCGATCTAGGCAAAAGTTAGGGGCAAAGACCATGAGCATGGCGAAAATTCCTCAAAGGACATCATAGGCAAAAATTAGATGGCATGGGAAAAGAAAAAAGAAAGAAAAATAATGACAATAAGTAAAGATAATAAATGGATGGTTCTTTCATTGCTCAAATTAAAAGAGGATATACTATTTTCGTAGGGGAATTAGAGCATTCCAATCCTTTATTAGTTCATAAGAAAAGACAAAAGAATCACAAAGTATAGAAAAGTAAAATTTGGGGCATATCAAGGTGGTCTGTCAATCTTTTGTTCTTTTGATTGAACTTTTGTAAGCTTTCTCAGCTATGTGAACCCACACCATAATAGCCTCTAAGGCATTTCTTATGTCCTCAAGTTGGATGAAGCAATTGGAACCTCTATTATGGCCATATCCGAAAAGAAAAGAGAGAAAGAGAGAAGGCGTGAGTGAAAGGAAAAGAAAGAGGGAATAAAAAAAAAAAAATAATTAAATAATAATAATAAGTTCAAAAAGGATATAATGAGCCTCGATGGGTTGAAAACCAAAAGGCAATCCATGCAAAAGTTAAATAAATCCCTCTAGGTCAAAGACCTAGGAAAAAATTGGGGATTAAGAGAAAGGATTCACTCATTTTGACTTGATGGTATAAGCAAGACACAAGAGAGCCCAAAAGAAGTGAGTGCCTCTTTGGAACTAGGAAAGGTGAAAGAAGGTAGGCAGAACCAAGTTTTCCTTTTTAAGCATGTTCTCTCCTAAAAGTTTGTCCTATAAGTCTTACAACCTAAAGGACTACTCAAGGCATAATTCAAGCACAGAAATTTCAAGTAACAAAGACCAAGAATAACATAATTGCATAATGTTTCCACAAGTTTGTAATTTAAGTACATATCCCAAATAAAAACATAAATGTGAAAGATGTCTTTAAAATACAACCCAATGTCTCAAACCAAATTCAAAGTGTAGGAATGTATGCTAAAAAGAGTAAAATAATAAAAATGACAAAAAAGAAAGTATGCTATGCTATGCTGTGTCTATGTCTATGTCTATCAGCCTGTAGGGTCATCGAAAATGCCTCTTCCTTGGGTGATGGCTTGGAGTCGACTCTATACCTCCACCACCATCACCATTATCATCATCACCAAAATCCTCACCAACGTACAACTGCTGGGAGTACTTAGACAACTCTAGCTTGAGGTTTCCTGCAAGCCAAACGAGCTCCTCACACTCTTGAATAGTGGGCTGAATTTTGAAGGAAAGGTTGTTAGAACAAGTGTTGGGAGGTAAGAATAAATATGAAAGAGGATAAGAATGAAAGAGAACTCATCACCCATGTTCCATCAGGAAAAGGGTAGCCCGTGATATTTGTAGTACGCCCAACAGGACACTCTCTGGCAAAGCCATCAAGGCAGTAGTCATAGACCAACCAGGGCAAACGGGGAGGGTCAATGAGAAAAAGAAAGTATGCTATGCTATGCCGTGTATGTGTCTGTGTCTATCAGTCCGTAGGGTCACTAGAAATGCCTCTTCCTTGGGTGATGGCTTGGAGTCGACTCTGTAACTTCACCACCATCACCATTATCATCGTCACCAACATCCTTACCACCATAAAACTGCTGGGATTACTTAGACAACTCTAGCTTGAGGTTTCCCACAGGCCAAATGAGTTCCTCATGCTCTTGAATAGTGGGCTGAATTTTGAAGGAAAGAGAACAAGTGTTGGGAGGCAAGAATAAAAAAGAAAGAGAATAAGAACGAAAGAGAACTCACCGCCCATGTGCCATCAGGAAAAGGGTAGCACATGATATTTGTATTACGCCTGACAGGACACTCTCGAGCAAAGACACCAGGGCAGTAGTCATTGACTAACCAGGGCAAATGAGGAGGGTCAATGAGAGTACCAGTCACAGGGTCAACCTGACATAAGTGTTTCGTTTGAATGTTATTAATGTACAAAGAATACAGATGATGACTGATTGAAGAGAAATGAGAGAAGCAAGAACACATATGGCAGCAATAAGGGAAGGCATAAGGCGAGTCCTACTGAACCCGTCATAGTATAGCTCAGTCATGACTCACTCAGTGAAAGGGAGGCCCAGACCCACAGGTCATACTTTACATTCGCCATGGAACGAGGGGTAAGCATGAACACTATGAGGTCCATAGGAACCTGAGGCGCGTCCTCACCTGCCAGCTAGCATCATACGCTCTTCGCCAAATAAATCACCCTTAACCTACCGCCTTCAAGGGGTTGGGAGAGCCTAAAAGCAACAATAGCAGCTACGTCCAAGATTGGGTTCGCCATAGGATCAGCATCGGCCTAGGGCCTCCACATAATCCATGACTACGGTAAGAAAGAGAATTCTAAGACGCATGCAAACAAGGGAAAGCAATAGATTCCTAACTTACGCCATCAGGATAGAGCCTGTCAAGGTGAGCCCAAATCGAAGTGACACTCTTTAGGTCCACTGAAGTCCCCCTAGCAATGAGAATGTACTCCACGGCCCAGAACTAAAAAGATGACAATTTGCAAGATGACAGCTTGCAAGAGAATATGGTACAGTTTGCAAGATATAGATATAACAGTTTGCAAGATGACAGTTTGCAAAAGGTTATAGCATAGTTTACAAGGCATAGATATGACAATTTGCAAGATGTCATGGTATAGTTTGCAAGACACAGATATGGTAGTTTACAAGGTAACTGTTTGCAAGATATGGGAATGAATGCAATCAGCAAGAATACAGTACATAGTTTTAACCTAAATGGCATATGGATATATGACCATAAGGATGAGAATTCATGAGCTACAAGAGAAAAAGGAAAGAAACTAACCTCGAGGAGTTTCTAAGGCCTCATTAGCTAGCACAGAGTTCCTCGGCTGAGTGTGTCCAAGGAAGAGTAAAAGTAGGCCAAGCATGCCTACACCCAGTTGGTAGTCCAAGCCCTCTTAATGTCCCAGAAAAGGGCCAGCCACCTAAAGGTCACTGTCTACTCATCATTGGTAAATAAGTACACCCTAATAAGTACAACAAAAAGACCCTAGCCATCCTAGTACACTCCTTAGCCGTCCCATGTGGGCAATACATGAAGTTTGCCTTGAGATTAATGTAGCTAATTGTCTCCATAGCATACCTCCTCCTGAGCAGCTTTATACCCAGCTGAGTGCCTAACTTTTCCTACAAACTTATTAGGACTCCATCAAACCACAAGCCATTCATAAGGTGGAAGTCATGGGGAGTGATAGTCATCTTTTGTTTAATAATGTGGAAGGTGTGGGTAGTGTCCCACCACCTCTCGACTAAGGTCTGTGCCAAGACAACACTAGCAAACCCCTCGGGCATCAGGCAGAGGACAGGCTCAAAATCTATAGCACGAATGTGACCCAAAGTCTCCTTGATAAGGATGTTGTACCACACCAATACCCAGCTGGTACTTTCCCTACCAAACTATAGGCCTAAAACCAGCAAAGAAAAGATGGAATTGAGTTCATGATTAGTAGAAAAGAATGGTGGGAAGGTGATATTGGATTAACAATAGGATGAGATATGACATGGGACATACAATTGAATGAAAAAATGATAAAGGATGATGTTAAAATTGCAAACAGATGAAAAAAGAGTTCAAATGCCTAAACTAGGGTTTCTGCTTAGTGCCGTGCATGCGCAAGGATCCTGCATTTGCAAACTTTTACATGCATATGCAAGTTGGAACCTACACGTGCATGAACTGAAGAATAGATACATGTTAGGATGTGTGCCCTTAAATCCTATTGTATGATGCTATGTATAACATTATGTATGACTTAATGTTGTGTTTAATAAAGTTGTTTTATTATTATCTACAATAATGGTAACATGAATATTATGACATTATCATATAGTCCATGAGATGCATAGTATGTGATTTATGTGATTTAGTCACAGAAGATATAAATCACAAGTTCTTTGTAAACTCCAAGAAAGGATTGCTTCCTTTTAGACATGGAGTTCCTCTGTCTGATGACCAAAGACCTAAGACTCAAGAGGAAGAAAATATAATGAGACAAGTTCCTTATGCCTCTGCAATAGGAAGTCTCATGTATGCCATGCTTTGTACTAGACCAGATATTTTTTATTCAGTTGGCATGGTCAACCAATATCAATCAAATCCAGGACCAAAACATTGGCAAGCTGTAAAGCATATTCTTAAGTATCTATGGAGAACGAGAAATTATATGCTTGTTTACCATAGTGAGGATTTGATTTCTATTGGCTATACAGAGTCAGACTTTCAATCAGATCTAGATTTCAAAAAATCCACTTCAGGATGTGTTTTCACCTTGGGAGGTGGAGCCATAAGTTGGAAGAGTGTTAAGCAATCTTGTATTACGGACTCCAGCATGGAAGCTGAGTACGTTGCTGCTTGTGAAGCAGCAAAGGAAGTTGTTTGGCTTAAGAAATTCCTTTCTAATCTTGGTGTTGTAAGAATGAAGCAAGTTTCCATCACATTATTTTGCGACAATAATGGAGCAGTTGCACAATCCAAAGATCCAAGGAATCACAAGAAAGGAAAGCACATTGAGAGGAAGTACCACATCATTCGAGACATTGTTGCTCGTGGAGATGTTGTGGTAACAAAGATTAAAAGTGCAAATAATCTAGCAGATCTTTTTACCAAAACCTTGCCTTAAAGGACTTTCGAGTCATATTTGGAGGAAATGGGAGTTAGATTAGTGCATAATAGTCTTTAAGGCAAATGGGAGATTGTTAGGATGTATGCCCTTAAATCCTATTGTATGATGCTATATATGATATTATGTATGACTTAATGTTGTGTTTAATAAAGTTATTTTATTATTATCTAAAATAATGGTAACATGAATATTAAGACATTATTATATAGTCCATAAGATGCATAGTATGTGATTTATGTGATTTAGTCACAGAAGATATAAATCACAAGTTCTTTGTAAACTCAAAATTTATAGTTCGTAGTCAGTGATGAATTTGGCATGTCATCTGCGAAGATTATAACACATCAACTAAGATGATTTGTCTTGATCATAGAAGTGGAGACTTCTAGTTGATATGTTGATATGTTTTAAGAGTTAAGACATATTGAACTGGACCACTGTGAGATTTATTATTCTCCTAACGACTGTCAAATGAATAATAAATCTCACGACTTTTATTTGCATGAATTTTTAATCCTGAGAGAATAATGAACATGATCATGACGTGTAAGTTGCTTTGATATATCAAAAGTGAGATCTAAAGTAACGGTCAAAACCTCAGTATATTGGGCAGTCACATTTAGTGTTGATGGAACATATATTCTCAAGATGGAATTCATAATCTCTTAACGGAGTTATAAAATATTCCCTTGAGATAAGTTTAATGAGTTTGGTTATTCAGAGTATTAGGCCTAACCACTTTAGTAAGAAATTACTAAAGTATATATTTATGAAATTGAATTTCATAAAAATATGTTGAATAACTTTAAAGGATTAAACCGGGTACTCAAGGATTAAAATGTAGTAATTTTCAAAGTGGCAGTATATATTCATGACTTTGTATTACTACGAATATTTTATGAAGGGGTTGCGTGTACAATAAAGTCTTGGGATATAATTTATTAATAAGGCCTAGAGTGCAATTATATTTATATAGTGGTATTAAATATAATTAATAGTAACTTTGGACTTGTCAAGAGTTGACGGAAAAGCCCAAGACTCATTGGAGCTAGTGTCTTATTGGTCCCTTTTGGTCCCACTCCAAGCCACACACTAAAGCCCAATTGGAAAGGCCTAATAGGCCAGCCCAATTAGATAATCAGTTAGTTATAAAGGGAGAAACATACAAAATTTTTTTTAAAGAAGCGTAGAGAAAAAGAAAAAGAGAGAGTCTGAGGCACACTTTCATTCTCCCTTGGAAACTGATTGAGAGACCACGCTTCTTGGGCATAAAGTGGAATTGGAGTGAAGATTAAAAGTGTTCCCAAGTGCTTCTAATCTTTGTTTTGAATTTCTTCACACCAAGGTACACAATCTTGTTCTTAAATTTTGAAATTTATATAGTGCATGTTGTTAATCATGAATAAAATAGATCATTGTTTGTTGCTTCCGCTGTGTGTTTTGTATGAGATACAAAACTAGATTTTCCAACAATACATGCACACAAGAACATGTCTACGCACACAGGAATGAACACAGAAGGGTGTTCTTCGAAATTTTCAAAGTTTTCTCAATCAAAACTTAACCTAAACATGTTCCTACCCCTCTTAAAGTGTAAAGTTTTCATCTAAACCCATCCCACAGCAAAATCCAAGCATTTACAAGCCTAAAAACTCATCAAAATAGAAAATCAATAGAAAAAAAATTTGAAAATAGAAAAAGATGAAAAAAAAATCACCGACCCGGCCCTTGCACCCTCAGAAAGATGTTGTTGAGATATGTAGGCCAAGTGAGGAGCCATAGCTAGTGGGTGAGATGGAAGGCATCAGTGGAGAGGATGTAGGAACCTTTCTTGGAATTGGGTGCCATTGAAGGAGATAAGAGAGTTTGAGATAGATGTTGAGATTGAAGAAGAATATGATGGTCAAATAATGAAAGAATGAGAGAGAAGCAAAAGGTTTTTATAGAAAGAGTTAGAGAATGTGAAGAGGTGAGGGGAAAAAAAAAAGAGAAACGATTGGTAATCATTGGAGAAAAAAAAGATGTGGAGGCAAGAACATACCTGATCACTAAACTACGTGTAGTTTAGGCCTCCTTGCTAAATTACATGTAGTTTAGCAAAAAATAAAATAAAATTCAAATATCCTCACCCAAGAGGCTAGAAGTGAAAAGGAAAATTCAAAAATACATCCAAAAATCATTGAAATCGAAAGCATAAAAAACAACCATAGTGGATCGAAACCCTCAAAAGTATCCCTAGTGGATTGAAAGCATTAAAAACATCCCTCAGTGGATCAGAAATCATCATAAGAGCTCCTCCATGAGTCAAGATCATCAACCATATCCCACTTAAATTTTAGTATCATAGAGAAATTCCCCCATGGGTCCAAGACGCAGAAGCAACCCCCTTGAAAGTTACAAAATAAAATTTCCCTAATGGAGTTTAATAAAACCCCCTCGAGGGTGGAGTCATCATCAATCCTCAGTGAGTTATAAGAAAGAAGAAGATAATTTTTCCCCGGTGAAGGAAAGTTTCCCCAATGAGGAACACACTATTAAGAAAATCCCTAGTAAGTTACCCCCTCTCTAGTGGACCGTACACCATCAAGACTTCATGGTAGATCAAAATCATCACCAAAACACTTCTTAGTAGAATCACACTCCCTAATGATTATTCAGTATCCCCAGTGGGTCTTTCATCCAAGATATAGTCAAGCAAGTCTAAATACAAAATTCATGAACATGTCCCAAGCAAATTGAACATGTAGGCATGGAACCTATACAAATCAGAAAGGAACAATACAGAAATTGTGCACATGTCCCAAAGGAATTTAATATGCAAGCACATAATACAAAAATTGTGCACGTATCCCAAGGAAATTGAATATGTAAGCACAGTGGAAGAGGTAGAGATAGATATAGAGATGGAGACCAAGGTCACCTCAAGGAAAGAGCCTCACCAGAACAAGTAGAGATAGAGATGGAGAAGACAAGTATTACGTAAAGGCGTAAGCCACCCAGAGAAGTTTGAGGCAAGTGCCTCAAATGGACACCACAGATATATATATATATATATATATATATATATATATATATATATCCTTTTAAGCTCGCAAGAGCACCCTTATTTGTTTGGTTGATGGTCGCGGCCATTGGCCTTGTTTGTTTTTCTTTTTAGTAACTTCGAGATAGTGAGTTACTCGCCTTTTACTTGCAATTGGCAAAATAGGTTCTAGAATAGTGAACCTATCATTACTCGTTTCTCAAGCAACAAAGGTGGGAATTCAGACATACAAATCCCACGTAACTCTTCAAAGTTGCACCCCCCATGTATGTGTGATGTGTGTCGTGTGCATGGGTTGAGCCCGAGACGTATATAAAAAAAAAATGTTTTGTCTTTTATTCTTTTGATTCTGTTAATGAAGCTCACAAATCAAAAGAGAGGCATATGTAGATACTGCATTTTGTACCCCCTAAGACTCAGGCCCCCGTTTCCCATTGATACTGAAATTCTAAGACCCAAGGTTGGTTTAGGGCCTAATCAAATGTTAAATTTGATGGAAAAATAATATGTTTGTATCGCAGGGGAAAATATAACGAATTTACTTCATTCATAAAAGTTAACATGTACTATATAAGTTTCAGAATTTGAGAACAAGAGAGTGTACCTTGGAGCGGTGAATTTCAAAACTGAATTTCAGAAGCACTTGGAGCAGTGAATTTTAAAACATATCAACATATCAACTAGAAATCTCCATTTCCATGATCAAGACAAATCATCTTAGTTGATATATTATAGTCTTCGCAGATGAAATGCCCAATTTCATCATCGACTACGTACTATAATTCTAAGTTTACAAAGAACTTGTGATTTATATCTTCTGTAACTAAATCACATAAATCACATACTATGCATCTCATGGACTATGTGATAATGTCCCAATATTCATGTTACCATTATTTTCAAATAATAATAAAACAACTTTATTAATCACAACATTAAGTCATACATAATGTCATAAAATATATAGCATCATACAATAGAATTTAAGGATACACATCCTAACAAAATTGACTTGAGAAGTGCTAAAATGAAAATTTTAACATTCAACGAGCATATAAATCTATTTTTGGAAAAGTCTAGCCAAGAAAGCCCTCAGCATGCGTACACAAGAATCAACATGCGCCTGCAACCATGATGCATGCACACGTAGGCCCAATCTTGCACACACATGAAGGGTTCCAGAAATTATGAAAGGCAAGTTTTCTGCCTTAAAGACTGAGGTTTGGAATGAATCTCACATTGTTTGGGATTTGTTCCAAACCCCCACTTTTACAATATACATGGTACCTTTTCAAAACACACGGAAATCCTACGTGAAAATACTAAAATTCACTAAAAATAGTGAATCAAAGAGGGAGTTTTTCGCAAAACATACTCAAGTCAATTTTCTTTTGATTTGGGCCTTTTCTGGCCTTGATCTTTAAGTTTAAGATTACTAATAACTTTTCTATTAATTATGAATAGATTTGACTAAAAGAAATGGTCAAAAATCAAGCCTAATAGCTTTTGTTTAAGAGGTATTAGTCTAAACTTTTCTTTTCTTTTCTTTTCTTTTCTATTTTTGTATTTTAATCTTTCTATTTGCTTTAGTTTATGTTATATTATGTTTTAATATGTTTATATAGCTTAGGTTTGTGTAGTCTTGTGTTTTAAAAGTATGTTAGGGTATTAGATTTATCGTTTTGAAGTTCTGCTATATCTGCTGTGTTGCTAGAGTTTCTGGGCTGAAACCCACGTGTGCATAATCTTGGCTGCACACATAGGTTTGATTATGCACATGCAGGCTTGTTCATGCATGCGCATGATCCTACCCAAAAACTCTAACCTTAATTTTTCTGATTTCGTTTCTAATTTCACATGCAATGCTTCTGTCTTAGATCCTTTTCCATATATTCATGGTTTTGAGCTTCTATTTCACATGTATGTTTGTTGTTTTCCTTTCACAACGATGAAGGGTTGATCATGTTAAAAACCTAACCTCGTGAATTTGAGTGCCATCATACCCCAACAACCCTTAGCCTACCACAACTTCCAAAAGAAAACCTATCAAGAGTTTTCTAACCTAGGAATGACCCTTGACCAAGCATATGAAAACTTGATCTCCAAAGGATTTCTCAAGCCTTTAAAGCCCACACTAATGCCTAATCATGTGCCTCTTACTTAGAACCTTAATGAATATTGTTACTTCCATTAGAAATCTGGCCATAAGACCGATAATTGCTTTCGCCTTAAGAATAAGATACAAGACTTAATAAATAATGGAATCCTCTTGAATCCAAATATCATCACTAAACCTAACATTAGGAAGAGCCCCCTACCCGATTATCACCAGGCTTTTCCTTTATATCAGAATTGTGTTGAGGCTAAAGGGATTGATTGGGATTGTTCCAAATTCAAGGAATTTAGGACAAGAAAGATGATAACTTAAAGAGTTCCATAGCCATGTGGGGAATTGTCCCAAAATGAATGTTTGAATTGAAGAAAAGAATCTTAGAGGTTGATGTGGCCAACACCACTAAGAGTGCAAAGTGTTACAAACCATCCTTTTTAAAGAAAGATCATTCTGATAGGAACTTGGGAGAAGGATCAAAACCCATTGGACTCAATAAGGATTAGAAGAAAGAGGACGATAAGGTTTTGGCCCAACTAAAGAATACTCAAGAACATGTGTGTGTTTTAGGCTTTCTAATGGCCTCTCATAAACATCGAAATCCACTTCTAGAAGCTTTGAATGGGAAAGAGGTGCTTATAAAGACTACACCTCAAGAGCTTCCATCCATCATGGAAGTGAAGACCCCATCTCACCTTTTTCTTACCTTTTTTTGATGAAGAGCTTCCCCTTGAGGGAGCTACTCACACTAGACCTCTAAAAATCACTATCGAATGCATAAGTGTTAAAGTTCCAATAGTACTTATCAACAATGGATCTACTTTGAATGTGTGCCTATTTAGGACCACTCTCAAGGTTGGTTTAGATTTGGAGACAATTGTCCCTTCTCCTTTGACTATTAAGGCTTATAAAAACACCTTTAAGAAGGTTATGGGGTCCTTCAAGGCTCCTTGCAAAATTGGTCTGATGGACACAATTGTGGAATTTCGTGTGATGAACATCACCGCTAGCTATAATCTCCTTTTGGGAAGAGCATGGCTTAATCCCATTAGAGCTATTCCCTCCACTTTGCACCAAAAGATGAAGATTCTCATTTATGTACTTGAAGGTGAGGATAATGAGTTTCAAATGAGCAGCTTTGAGTTTGTAAACATGACTAAATATGGGTTGAAGGATGAGAAGTATACTACGTATTTACTCCCTTATTATAGGCACGAGATGATTGCAATGATGGAAAAGATAGGATACATGCCTAGTATAGATATTGGGAAAGAAAGAAAAGAAGTGGTTGAATTTCTAGATTTCAAGACTTAATTGACTTAGGAAAGTTTGGGATTCTTTGAAGGCTATGATAGAATTGAGAAAAACCTTGATACTCTTAATGGCAACTTCACGAGGGAAGGAGGAGACTTTCCTATTTTAATCCCATGCAACAAATCTCACTTTAAGAAAAATACTCCACCAATCATATAAATTCATTTTATTAATTTTAATCGTTAACCAATTAAAATTAAATTCAATTAATCACATGTAATCAATCCTATCCAAATGAATGTATGCAAAGCACGAAAACTTGATCTTGTAATATCTTTCAATCCAATGGTCCGATTTGGGAATCGGGGCATATCGTCGTAATCGTTGGAATCTGAAGATCATTTTTATGATATGTGATGGATGATTTAATGCATGAAATGCAATTGTGATTTTTGGGTACTTAGAATGATTATTTTGGTAATCATCCAAGGTTAAATTATAGGTGCAAATTTGAGTGTCTACAGAATGCCCCTCATTGACAGAGCTTGAAAAGCAAATGTCAATGTTTTAAAAAAAGAAACTAATTTTAGCAACCATGATTTAATCGAGGTTGATTTTTTTTCAAAGATTTCCTAGCCCTCGAACCTAGAACCTTGGGACATAGTAGTGCTTTATTGTCTAACAAAATGAGAAATGTTGACATCTAGTCTGCTTAATGATTAATGAACCTGTGTAAAGGCTTGAATACCAATGATTGGGAACTATATCTGCTCAACCTGAAACTTGGGTGACTGAGAACTCTATTTGCTCAATCTAAAAATCTTGAGGCAACTGAGAACTTGTAAGGTTGAATTTATTCAATCATTTTGTTGGCTTTATTCCATGCCAAATTTTCTTGTAATTCAGCATTTAGAAACCCTGTATTTAGGTGGGAATTATGTAAGGGTAGTGTGTGAGAGAGTATGAAGAAAAGCTCAAGAGTGCGCCTTCAAGAAGATCCTCACGACTGGATCTTGTGACTAGCGAGTCACCAAAGGTGGCACACGTGTAAAACATGTAAGGGGAGCTAATGTTAGGATATGTGCCCTTAAATCCTATTTTATGATGCTATGTATGATATTATGTATGACTTAATGTTGTAACTAATAAAGTTATTTTGTTATTATCTAAAAATATTGGTAACATGAATATTGGGACATTATCATATAGTTCATGAGATGCATAGTATGTGATCTATGTGATTTAGTCACAAAAGATATAGATCAGAAGTTCTTTGTAAAATCAGAATTTTAGTTCGTAGTCAGTGATGAAATTGGGTATTTCATTTGCGAAGATTATAACATATCAACTAAGATGATCTGTCTTGATCATGAAAATGAAGATTTCTCGTTGGTAGGTTGATATTTTTAAGAGTTAAGACATATTGAACTGAACCGCTGTGGGATGATTTATTCTCCTAACGACTGTCAAATGAATAATAAACTCATAACTTATATTTACTGAACTCTTAATCTTGAGAGAATAATGGACCTGATCATGAGATGTAGGTTACTTTGATATATCAGGAAAGAGATATAATTTCACAATCAAAACCTCAGTATGTTGGGCAGCCACATTTAGTGTTGATGGAATATATATTCTCAAGATGGAATTCATAGTGTCTTAACAGAGATATAAAATATTCCCTTGAGAAAAGTTTAATGAGTTCGGTAATTCAAGAGTGTTAGGCATAATTACTTTAGTAAGGGGTTACTAAAGTATATATTTATGGAATTGAATTTCATAAATATATGACGAATAACATTAAAAGGATTAAAGTGGGTACTCAAGGAATTAAGATGTAGTAATTTACAAAGAGGCAGTCTATTTTCATGACTTTGTATTACTACGAATATTGAATGAAGGGGTTGCATGTATAATAAAGTCTTGGGATATAATTTATAAATAAGACCTAGAGTGTAATTATATTTATATAGTGGTATTAAATATAATTAATGGTAACTTTGGACTTGTCAAGAGTTAACTAAAAAGCCCAAGGCCCATTGGAGCTAGTATTTTATTGGTTCTTTTTGGTCCCAGTCCAAGCCACACACTTAAGCCCAATTGAAAAGGCCCAAAAAGTTAGCCCAATTAGATAATTAGTTAAATACAAAAGGAGAAACATACAAAATTTTGGCAAGTGACACAATTGTGAAATGATGTGTATGTGAATGAGAGATACACTCTTATTCTCCCTTAGAAATTGATTTAGAGATCACACTTCTTAGGCGTTAGCGGAATTGGAGTGAAAATTAAAAGTATTTCTAAGTGCTTCTAATCTTTGTTTTGTAATTCACCTCTTCAAGGTCAGCTCTTGTTCTTAAATTTTGAAACTTACATAGTGTATGTTATCAATTGCGAATAAAGTAGATCTGTTAATTTTTTGCTGCGTATGTTTTGTATGAGATATAAAGCATGTTTTTCCAACAGCTGAAGGGCCACGCCAACTGTTGCACTACAGGAAAAAACCTCCAACTAGCCAGGCAATTAGCTCGCGACTCAAACTCGCGACTCGTTCCAGTCGCGAGCTCGAGTCACCAGAATGCCCTGTTTGGTTGTAATTGACTCTTCGCATTCCATACACACCCTACAATAAATACCCATATACCCATGAAATGTAGAGAGCTTCCAGAGAGTATTTTGAGAGAGAAACCCTAGAGAAAAATAAAATTGACTCATCCACAATCTTCATCCTTTATTTCTCCAAATTCCACTACTCTCACCCTTTCCATTGTTACATCCTTGAGAGGGACATTAGCCAAATCCTTATCTCATCATACCTACATTTGTAAGGAGGCATTTTGGTAATTGGAAAGTAGTTCTAAAAGGACCAATTCATTTTGGTTGATGCAATGGGCTTATTGCGAGATTCGGTAAGCTAAAGAAGACAAGGTTCGGTGTAACTCTGTTGGAGCAAGAAGTTTGGAGGGCTTAAGCGCACTGGGTAGATTAGGCTTGGAGGATCTTCTGCTATTCTTGTATCCTAACTTTATTCTCAAGTTGATTATTGACAACTTGGAGGGCGGCGAAGAGGTTTTTCGCCGAGGATTTTTGTTTCCTCTTCGAATTCACATTGTTGTGTTGTCTTTGTGTTTGTATCTCTCTTTCCTTAATCTTTACCATTTAATTACTACTGTAGTTATGATTAATTTTAGTTTAGATTATTTTAGCTATTCTGTTTTAGCTTATTTTCATATTCCACACATACATTGTTTAATAATAAGCTTGTGTTGGTGATGGTAATTAACATGCGTGCTTGTATCGCATACAAAACATACGCAGAGAAAAAATAACGGATCTATTTCATTCATAAAAGTTAACACGTACTATGTAAGTTTCAGAATTTGAGAACAAGAGAGTGTACCTTGGAGCGGTGAATTTCAAAACCAAAATCAGAAGCACTTGGAAACACTTTCAATCTTCACTCCAATTCCACTAACACCCAAGATGTGTGGTCTCTCAATCAGTTTTTTAAAGGGAGAATATCAAAGTGTCTAACATTTCTTACACACCTTTTCACAATAGTGTTCTATCTTTTCACTATAGAAAAAATCTGTATGTTTCTCCCTTTGTATCTAACTGATTATCTAATTAGGCTGGCCTTTTGGGCCTTTCCAATTGGGCTCAAGTGTGTGGTTTGGAATGGGACCAAAAAAGACCAATAAGACACTAGCTCCAATAGGCCTTGGGCTTTTCTGTCAACTCTTAACAAGTTCAAAGTTGCCATTAACTATATTCAATACCACTACATAAATATAGTTGCACTCTAGGCCTTATCTATAAATTATATCTCAAGACTTTATTGTACATGCAACCCCTTCATAAAATATTCGTAGTAACACAAAGTCATGAAAGAAGACTGCCACTTTGTAAACTACTACATCTTAATTCCTTGACTACTCGATTTAATCCTTTAAGTTATTCATCATATATTTATGAAATCCAATTCCATAAATATATACTTTGGTAACTCCTTACTAAAGTGGTTAGGCCAAACTCTCTGAATAACCAAACCTATTAAACTTATCTCAAGGGAATATTTTGTATCTTCGTTAAGAGACTATGAATTCCACCTTGAGAATATATGTTCCATCAACACTAAATGTGGTTGCTTAGCATACTGAGGTTTTGACCGTTACTTTAGATCTCACTTCTGATATATCAAAGCAACCTACACCTCATGATCAAGTCCCTTATTCTTTCAGGATTAAGAATTCATGCAAATAGAAGTCATGAAATTTATTATTCAATTGACAGTCATTAGGAGAATAATAAATCTCATAGTGATCCAGTTCAATATGTCTTAACTCTTAAAACATATCAACATACCAACTAGAAATCTCAATTTTCATGATCAAGATAAATCATCTTAGTTGATATGTTATAGTCTTCACAAATGAAATGCTCAATTTCATCACCGACTACGAACTAATGTTCTGAGTTTATAAAGAACTTGTGATTTATATCTTTTATGACTAAATCACATAGTATGCATCTCATGGAGTATATGATAATGTCCCAATATTCATGTTAACATTATTTTAAATAATAACAAAACAACTTTATTAAACACAACATTAAGTCATACATAATGTCATACATGGCATCATACAATAGGATTCAAGGGCACTAATCCTAACAGTTGGTAATTTGTAATTTGGTGGTCTAAACGTTCATAGGTGTTTTACACACTATTTAAACATTCAATTGGTATCAGAGCGAGTACACTTGTTGTGGTTTAAATACCTAAGTGTGTTTAGCCTAGTACCTTCGTACAAATGGCTTAGTGCATTTATAAGCTTAGCATGTTATGTATGCACATTTATCTTTGTGGGAAAAATCTTGACATCTATGTGTGATTGTTGTAAATCGATCTTCAAGCTTGTTATGAATGATTAGTTAATAGTTTTGATGGTTTTGATACATGCATAGACTTGTGCATATATATCTTCCCACCCTTTTATTTTTTTTGTTTAAAGAGTTCAACTAATGTAAATCTCAAAATGAGAAGAGATAATGAGCTACAAAAGCCATCACACATACTAGCATTTGACTAGAAAAAAGGGAAAGCAACTTGTATTAAAAAATGGATGGTGCCCAAAAGCCAAAGGCTTATTCATCAAATTTAAATATCAAAAAAATTCAGGCATTGATCTCAAAAAGATATGTAAAGATCAAGAATTGTAAGATTGAATTTATTCAATCATTTTGCTGGCTTTATTCCATACTAATTTGCTTGTAATTTAGCATTTAGAAACCCTTGTATTTAGGTGGGAATCATGTAAGGGTAGTGTGTGAGTGAGTGTGAAGAAAAGTTCAAGAGTGTGCATTCAAGTGGGGCCTCGACACTGGATCTCGCAACTGACGAGTCACCAAAAAGGCACAAATGTGAAGCATGCAGAGGGAGCTAAAGGATCACGCCAGCTGTCGCATTGCAGGATAAAACCTCTAGCTGGCCATGCAGTTAGCTCGCGACTCAAACTCGCGACTCGTTCCAGTCGTGAGCTCGAGTCGCTAGAATACCCTGTTGGCTAACATCGACTTTTCACATTCCATACACACTCTACTATAAATACCCTTATATCCACGTATTGTAGAGAATTTTGAGAAAGAAACCCTAGAGAAAAACAAGATTGACTCATCCACGATCTTCATCCTTTGATTCTCCAAATTCCTCTACTCTCACCCTCTCCATTGTTACATCCTTGAGAGTTACATTTAGTCAAATCCTTTTCTCACCATACCCACATCTGTGAAAAGGCTGTTTGGTGCTTAGGAAGCAGTTGGGAAGGGACCAATTGATATTGGTTGATGTTATAGGCTATAGCGGGATCCGGTAAGCTAGAGAAGACAAAGGTTCGGCATAACCTCATTGGAGCAAGAAGCTTGGAGGGCTTAGCTACACTGGGTAAATTAGGCTTGGAAGGTCTTCTACTATTCATGTATCCCAACTTCATTCTCTAATGGATTATTGACCGCTTGGAAGGCGGTGGAGAGGTTTTACACAAAGGACTTTAATTTCCTCTTTGATAACACATCACTGTATTGTCTTTGTGTTTGCATCTCTCTTCCCTTAATCTTTACTTTTTAATTGATGTTGTGGTTGTGATTAACTTCACTTTAGATTGTATTACCAATCCTGATCTAGCTTATTTTCATATTCCGCACATACATTGTTTGATAATAAGCTTGTGTTGGTAATTTGTAAATTAGGAGTCTAAACGTTCATAGGTGTTTTACACACTTTTTGAACATTCAAAAAAGATCAAATGTTATGAATTGTAAAGAAGTCAAGTGAAAAGCTTCAAAGACATGTAATCATTTTCTTGTGGGGGGTAATATATATTCATTTCTATAATTGAGATAGACCACTTGACTTAGTACTAGTTGTGTATGACTTGATTGAATTGATCATTGAAGCTTCACTCTAGACTAAGGGCTATTCCACATTTGATACACACACACAACACACATGCATAATGTTCAATGAATGTCTTATTCATTTGTTTGATTGTACTTGTCTAAATGTGATGTGATGTGTGTGTGTGCTCAACTATATATAGATCAAACCAAAATATTTTTTGATCATTTTATATGCATTTGAAAGTGATTTTTATCACTCTTTGTGTTCTTGTTTAGTGCTTACTTTGTTTTTCATTGTTTTAAACATGTTTTGAGTTGAAAAACAAGTGTCAAAGTTTTTCGTGACTCACTCGCGACTTGCGAAAATTTTCGCGACTCATCTCGTGACTCGCCAATCGCGAAACCCTAGTCGTGAGTTCATCCAAAAACTTTTGAGACTCATCCCGCGACTCGTTTACAACTCACGACTCACTTCGCAACTCGCCCAGTCATGAAATGCCCAGAAACAGCTTTTTAAAAAGCTTTTCGCGGGAAACCTGTTTTAAACCTCTCTCATCCTCTCTTAAACCCCTATTTCAATATTTTTACATCAAAACCCAATCAATTTGAATGGTTTTTCATTCCATTAACATCTCTAAGGTAATTTTAAACTCTTTTCATTGTTTTGGATCCTTAGATTATGTTTTGGAGAGTTTCATGCTCTTGGTTGGGGTTTTCATCATAAGGGTTGGGAAAACTTTTTTTTTTTGTCAAATTTTTGTATGGGATTTTTTTCTTTTGATGATTTGCTTTGGATGTTGGCCCCTTATGGCAAAAAGAATATGTATTAAAGGTAGATTTCATGAAGTTCATGCATTGTTTCACATTGTTGTTCATAGTGTGCATGCTAGGTGTTTGATAAAATGCCTTTTACGCATTTTCTCCCTTGTTTGGACTCCAATGAGTACAAAATTTGGGGTTTCTCATGTTTCCTCACTAGGATCATGTTTGATTCATTGGTTGTGTATTTAACATACCTTGCCCCACATGTGCTTTTTCCATGCTTTAGTCATGCTTTGTAGCATTTCTTTTTGTCTTAGGTTTGAGCTTCATTTGCTCATTCATCTCGCATCCCTCATGCGTCATTATCATTGTTCGTACCTTCATCTTTTGCCCTCTTTTCTCCTGACCCCTTTGTCTATTCATGTCAAAAAGGGGGAGAGTATTCTATTTCTTGTGCACCTTTATAAGGAGAGAGATATCTCATAAGGGAGATGCATATACCAAGAAGGAGAAGACATTTTGTTAATAAGAAAACTTTGTTTTGATTGTGTTTTTCTATGTTTGTTTTCTAGGTTGCTTTATGGTGCTTTGAGTTATGTTTAGTATCTATGCTTTGTTGTTCTCATTGCATCGTGTTTGTGTGATTGGACATACATACATCCTTATGCTATTGTGCTTCATCGAATGCATGTTCGGATGATCATTTACTTTGCTATGTGATCATTGTAGTCATTTCTTTATGACTGTTTTGGTGTATGGTTAAGTTGCTCATATATTTTACATCATGTTTACTTGATCGCAATTTACTTGTTACATTATACTTATCCTTTTATTACTTGCTTTACCTTAAGGGTCTAATGTGTTTTGTGCAAGTGTTTCACGTTACAGGTATATATGTTACAAGTTCATCACAGCTCCTATGATTCATGATAAGGGGAGTGATATGATATGGGGGAAAGAGAGAAAGAGCTTTGTGTTATATTAACTATATTTTTTCTTTGCTTATAATTCATGATTATGTTCTATATTGTGTTGTACCTTAGCTTTGTAGCTCATTACTTTTAGTTAATATTATGCATTTCTTTTAGTACAACACTCTTGTGTCCTTCTTAGATTTTATATCCTTGGTGCAATTACCTTGTGTTGTTATATCGGTTGAGTGTTGGAAATGCAAATGATACTTTGCATTGAGCTTATAAGTTTGCATGTCCGGATGTTCATTCCTTGAGTGAATGATCATTGTGGTCACTATTTATAGTAATTGCTCATTTTTTGTCAAACCATGCTTTACTGCTGTTATTCTTTATTGCTTGATCGCATTATGCTTGCTCTATATGCATTTCAAGTTTTCTGCTTACAATGATCATATTGTGTTGTTATTTTCAGAAAATACTTGTCTGTATGGTTCAAGAACTTCACAAATTCTAAAGTTAAGTGTGAGTGAGTTTTGTTCAACTGTTCCCAACTCACATGTTAAGTCTAGAGTTTGTTTTAGTGTTTTTTTCACGGAATAACCAAAGGGGGAGATTGTAAGATTGAATTTATTTAATCATTTTGTTGGCTTTATTCCATGTCAAATTTTCTTGTAATTCAGCATTTAGAAACTCTGTATTTAGATGGGAATCATGTAAGTGTTAGGATTTGTGTCCTTAAATTCTATTATATGATACTATATATTTTATTATGTATGACATTATGTATGACTTAATGTTATGATTAATAAAGTTGTTTTATTATTATTTGAAAATAATGGTAACATGAATATTGGGACATTATCACATAATCCATGAGATGCATAGTATGTGATTTATGTGATTTAGTCACAGAAGATATAAATCACAAGAATTATAGTTCGTAGTCGGTGATGAAATTAGGCATTTCATCTGCGAAGACTATAACATAACAACTAAGATGATTTGTCTTGATCATGGAAATAGAGATTTCTAGTTGGTATGTTGATATGTTTTAAGAGTTAAGACATATTGAATAGGACCGGTGTGAGATTTATTATTTTCCTAACCACTGTCAATTGAATAATAGACTCGCGACTTATATTTACATGAACTCTTAATCCTGAGAGGATAATGGACCTGATCATGAAGTGTAGGTTGCTTTGATATATCAGGAGTGAGATTTATAGTTACGGTCAAAATCTCAGTATGTTGGGCAGCCACATTTAATGTTGATGGAACATATATTCTCAAGATGGAATTCATAGTCTCTTAACGGAAATACAAAATAGTCCCTTGAGATAAGTTTAATGGGTTTGTTATTTAGAGAGTTAGGCCTAACCACTTTAGTAAGGAGTTACTAAAGTATATATATTTATGAAATTGGATTTCATAAATATATGATGAATAACTTAAAGAATTAAACTGGGTACTCAAGGAATTAAGATGTAGTAATATACAAAGTGGCAGTTTACTTTCATGACTTTGTATTACTATGAATATTTTATGAAGGGGTTGCATATATAAAAAAGTTTTGGGATATAATTTATAAATAAGGCCTAGAGTGCAACTACATTTATATAGTGGTATTAAATATAGTTAATCGTAACTTTGAACTTGTCAAGAGTTGACAGAAAAGCCCAAAACCCAAGGCCCATTGGAGCTAGTGTTTTATTGGTCTCTTTTGATCCCACTCCAAGCCACACACTTAAGCCCAATTGGAAAGGCCGAAAAGGTCAGCCCAATTAGATAATCAGTTAAATACAAAGGGAAAACCATATAGAATTTTCTGTAGAAGAGAATTTTGAAGAACACTCTTGTGAGGTGGTGTAAGTAGTGTTAGACACTTTTTGACATTCTCCCTTTGGAACTAATTGAGAGACCACACATCTTGGGTGTTAGTGGAATTGGAGTGAAGATTAAAAGTATTCCTAAGTGGTTCTGAAATTCAGTTTTGAAATTCACTGCTCTAAGGTACACTCTCGTGTTCTCAAATTTTGAAACTTATATAATACATGTTAACTTTTATGAATGAAGTAGATCCGTTATTTTTTTTGCTGCGTATGTTTTGTATGCGATACAAGCATAGTATTTTTCCATCACGAGGCAAAACCTTTGTAATGAATTTTTTCATTTTTCGATTGATCGAGAAATAGGTTCGACCAATTGAAGGCACTAAATTTTGAATTTTCACTTGTTTTTTACTAAGTTTAAAACATTGATAAAAGCAAGGCTATGTGATTAATTTTATAGTCTTTAAATGTTAATGACATACATTAATCATTATCTAACTAAAAGACCTAATAAGATCAAAGATGTTAGTTAAATAGAACTCTTAGCCCTAAATTGTTTTATGATTTAAAGTCCTTAATTTATTTTAATTAGAAGTTTCTTAATGAGATTAAAATTCTAATTAAAAGGTATATAGTTTCTAATGAGATTAGAATACTTTATCTAGTAAATTATGGATAGAGTTCTATATAACTAATTTATTGATTCATTAGCGTTTAAGGAATCCTAAATAGTTTAGGGCTTCCATTTTAGTTAGTGATTCTAATGAGATTAGAGTCTTTATCAAGTGCAAGGTTATTAGTTGTGATGGGATCATAGTTATTTAAGAAAAACCCAAATAATGAGTGGGAGTGCTGAAATACCCATTTTTGTTAAGTTTATTGTAATGTGAATAAATATCTTGTCTTGACTTCAAATCTTACATTTCATGCAGAGGGTATTTACGTCACAGATTACATGATTAAACTTCTTTGTGATTGCGTGAATGTTCGTTACGCTATTGTGACGTGACTTAGTAACATCACATCGAATTTAAACAATTAAACACATTTGATGTGTAGGGTTAAAATTATGATAAGATCACAATGATTTCAATACAATCCACTTGTTCTAAAATTTCTAGTGGGAGAGAGATTCAAGGGTTGGATCTCACGGCCTCCATTGTTGATTCATAATGGTGTGTGATAAACATCTCGTCTTGGCCTCGAGCCTTGCATTCTATGCAGAGGGTGTTTATTTCATGGTACTACAAGATTGAACTTCCCGATTTATAACGGTGTGGAGCAAGCACCTCGTCTTGGCCTCAAGCCTTGCGTTCCATGCGGAGGGTGTTTTGCATCATGGTACTACAAGATTAAGCCTTATAAGGGTAGATTTGTGTGGCTACACATGGGTCTAGGCAATGGTGTACACTAAACTAAATTTGATAGTATCCTCTATGCTAAGTTCTTGCTATTATTACTTAGAAGCTAAAGGAAGAGCAGTAAATTATTTTTATTTAGTAAAAATTACTATGATAGCATTAATAATGAGAATAATTTTCGCCTGGTCATTGTGGTTGGTATTCACTCTATGCTGAGGAATATTAATTGTGGGATTGGTTTGTCGTTGCACCTAGTATAGTATGGTTTTCGGTTTCCATATTATATGGTTATGGATGCAAAATATAATGTCCCTGTAATTATGTTCATAGTCTCAAAGTAAAGTTGTCATAAATTTTTGTTCTCTAACTACTATTTTAATAGATTCACATTAACTAAGAAATAATTTTGGATGTGGTGCTTAAAAGAGCTGAAGTAGATAAATATATTTCGATTCAGCATTGTCATAATTTCCTATACATGATGCGTTTATGGAAGATAGTTTATGATGTGATCATAGTCTCCATTGAAATACTAAAATGTTACATTGGCTTCTATCTCAATTTTGCTACAGCATGAGATGCAAGAGTTAGTACTAGATTTAGAATTTATCTTTAAGTCTAAATGAGATGTTTGGTATGAATCATATGGAGTACTAAGCAAGGCTTAAGGAGTTCCAATTCTATATCATTTTATGAAAATGTTTTAATTTTAAAATGAGTTGAATTCTTGGATGTAGAGATTAAATGTTAATCTCATTTAGATATGATCCACAAGTCCTTGTTAGAATCATTTGATCAATTCAGATTGTTTTGAAAATAAATTCTCTTTATGTTATCTTAATTGATGAGTGACTTCTACGCAACGATAGACATCCTAAAAGCTAAGGCTAGGATCAATATAATTTAATTCAAATTCTTAGCCTAAACTGAAAGGTAAAGGTGGTAAGAAAAGAAATTATAATATCAAACAGTTGAACAGGCTAGATGCCCTAGTAGTTGCCAAAAGGAAATTAGACTAAAAAAAAAATGACCAGTTTTGGTAGAGCTAAGCATTGTCTATAATTGTTTTCTATATGGAAATTTACATGTTTTACTTTTTAAAGAGAAAGTTTCCATCCTTTGGTATTATATGTTTTGGCGCTTATGTTTAGATCTTATTAATTTAAATGATATTCAAGATTGATGGAAGATATGCTTTTAGAACCATTAATTTGTTATATTCTCAGTCTGTGAATTCTATTTAGAGGATAATAAGATCTAGGGCTCCTTGTCGTAAAAGAATGAAGTTCCGATGGCTTCATAAAGGAAGAATAGGGCTCTTTTAAAGATAGAATGTTCTAAAAGAAAAATGTTAAAATTTGTTATAAGACAACTATAAAATACATTTAGAAATGAGATGGTTGTATTAGATACATCACTAGACATTATTTTGTAGATAACTATTACACCGGTACAATATCGTAGTGGGAGGATTATCAATTACCAAATAAATTCATACTTTTGGAATAAATTTTTAAAGTAATTCCATAAGGATATGAATTTGATCCTCGGTCCTACGTAAAGGCAATAGATGATATGAATATGGATTACTGGATCAAGGTTATGTGAATCGAATTAGATTCTATTTAAAGTCTAGAACTTGTAGAGGCGCTTAGTGGCATCAAGCCTATTGTTTTCAAATAGGTCTACAAGTAAATGAGATTGATAGATTTGAAGGTGCAAATCTTCAAAGTCAAGACTAGTGGCGAAAAGATTTATTCAAAAAAAAATGGTTCGGCTATGAAAAGATTTTTTCACTAATAGTCAAGTTTGACTCTATCTAGATTCTCTTAATCATTATATTTCATTTGGATGAAATTTGGCAATGAATATCAAGAAAGCTTCTTTTCGTAACAATCTTGAGGAAGACATCTATATGATGTAACTAGACTTGTTCATAGCAAAAAACCAGTAGTATTTGTTGGGATATATGTCCTTAAATCCTATTGTATGATGCTATGTATTTTATTATCTTAGACATTATGTATGACTTAATGTTTTGGTTAATAAAGTTGTATTATTATTTGAAAATATTGGTAACATGAATATTGGGACATTATCATATAGTCCATGAGATGCATAGTATGTGATTTATGTGATTTAGTCACAGAAGATATAAATCACAAGTTCTTTGTAAACTCAGAATTATAGTTCGTAGTCGGTGATGAAATTGGGCATTTCATCTGCGAAGACTATAACATATCAACTAAGATGATTTGTCTTGATCATGGAAATGGAGATTTCTAGTTGATATGTTGATATGTTTTAAGAGTTAAGACATATTGAACTGGACCGGCGTGAGATTTATTATTCTCCTAACGACTGTCAATTGAATAATAAACTCACGACTTATATTTGCATGAACTCTTAATCCTGAGAGGATAATGGACCTGATCATGAAGTGTAGGTTGCTTTGATATATCAGGAGTGAGATCTATAGTAACGGTCAAAATCTCAGTATGTTGGGCAGCCACATTTAGTGTTGATGGAACATATATTCTCAAGATGGAATTCATAGTCTCTTAACGGAGATATAAAATATTCTCTTGAGATAAGTTTAATGTGTTTGTTATTCAGAGAGTTGGGCCTAACCACTTTAGTAAGGATTTACTAAAGTATATATTTATGGAATTGGATTTCATAAATATATGATGAATAACTTAAAAGATTAAACCGGGTACTCAAGGAATTAAGATGTAGTAATATACAAAGTGGCAGTCTTCTTTCATGACTTTGTATTACTATGAATATTTTATGAAGGGGTTGCATGTATAATAAAATCTTGGGATATAATTTATTAATAAGGCCTAGAGTGCAACTATATTTATATAGTGGTATTAAATATAGTTAATGGTAACTTTGGACTTGTCAAGAGTTGACAGAAAAGCCCAAGGCCCATTGGAGCTAGTGTCTTATTGGTCCCTTTTGGTCCCACTCCAAGCCACATACTTAAGCCCAATTGGAAAGGCCCAAAAGGCCAGCCCAATTAGATAATCAGTTAGATACAAAGGGAGAATCACACAGAATTTTTCTGTAGAGAATTTTGTAGAGATTTCGTAGAGAATTTTGTAGAGATTTCATAGAGAAAAAGAGAGAGTGTGAGACACACTTTCATTCTCCCTTTGGAACTGATTGAGAGACCACACATCTTGGGCGTTAGTGGAATTGGAGTGAAGATTGAAAGTATTCCTAAGAGCCTCTCATCTTCAAGTTTTGAAATTCACCGCTCCAAGGTACAATCTCTTGTTCTTTAATTCTGAAACTTAAATAGCCCATGTTAACTTGTATGTATGAAGTAGATCCGTTTACATTACATTTCCTTCCGCTGCACTATATGATTCCATCAGTATTCAGTATGCAAGTTGCTTAAAGTCCATTTATGGACTAAAGCAAGCATTTAAATCATAAAATATCATCTTTGATCAAGCAATCAAATTGTTTAATTTTGATCAAGTATCAAAAGGCCTTATGTGTGTAAAAGCTATATAGAATAATAAATTTCTTAATGTATGTTGATGACATTCTTGTCATTTGGAATGATGTAGAGTTATTGTCATCAATGGAGTATTTTGTTGTCTAGTCCAATTTGATATAAAGTACTTGGATAAGACTTGTCACATCCTAAGAATTAAACTTTATTAAAATTCAAAAATTAGGATATTAGGTCTATCTCATACTGCTTCAATAGATTAGATTCTAGCCAAGTATAGCATGTAATACTTTAAGAAATGATTATTTCTTTTTAAGTTTGAAGTTCCTTTATAAATGACTATAGTCCTAAGACATATAAAAGGAAAAGCATATTAAGACTGTTCCTTATACCATATCAATAGGAAGTCTTTATGCTATGCTATATACTAGGCTAAATATCTATTTTGCGGTGGGTGTGGTAAAAAAATATCAATTGAATTTAAAATCACTTAATTTAGTAGGTGTAAAGCATATACTCAAATATCTTAAGAGAATGAGAGATTATATGCTTGCCACCAAAGTGAGGATTAGATGGTTACTGATTGTACAAATACTGACTTATAGTTTGATTGTGATTCACAAAGTTGGACTTCAAGATTTGTGTTCATCCTAGGTGATGAAGATACACATTAAGCATAAGTATTATCTCATTAGAGAGATATGAGTACGTGAGATGTAGTAATAGAAAAGATAATTTATGCAATAAATCTGGCTAAAACTTGTTTCCAAACCTTGCCTTAGAGTGATTATGAATTACTCTAAAGGGAAATAAGTGTTGGATATATGGTAAATTGTCTTTGAGGGCAAGTGGGAGATTGTTGGGGTTTATGCCCTAAAATCCAATTTATTGGCATGTCATAAATAATTAAATTGTTTAATTATATGAGACTATTTATAAATGAACTAATAAGACATTATCATAGTCCATGAGATGCATTGTATGTCATTTATGTGAAAAGTCACAGAAGATATAAATCACAAGTTCCTAGTAAACTCAAAATGTAGTTCGTAGTCGGTGATGAAATTGGGCGTTTCATCTGCGAAAGCTATAACACATCAACTAAGATAGCTTGTCTTGATCATGGAAGTGGAGACTTCTAGTTGATGTGTTGATGTGTTGATGTGTCTTTAGAGTTAAGACATATTGAGTTAGACCGCTGTGAAATTAATTATTCAATCAACAACTGTCACATGAATAATTAATTTCACGACTTTTAATTTCATAGACTCTCAATCTTGAGAGGATAGTGAACTCGATCATGAAATGTAGGTTATTTTGATATATTGAGAGTGAGATTTAATATTCACGGTCAAAACCTCAGTTTGTTGAGTAACCACACGTGTTGTTAAGGGAACACATATTCTCAAGATGGAATCCATAATCTCTTTTTGTAGAGACACAAAATATTCCCTTGAGATAAGTTTAATGAGAAATAGTTATTTAGGGCACCCACTTTAGTAAGGAATTACTAAAGCTTATATTTATTGAAATTAGATTTCAATAAATGTGAATAACTAAAAGATTAAAGTGGGTACTCAATGATAAAATAGTTGTTTACAAAGTAACAGTTTATTATGACTTTGTTCACTATAGATATTTCATGGAGGGGTCAAATGATATTATTAAAGTGTCATGCCCGAAACCCTAAAGGGTCCAAAGCATGAGAAAGACGTCTCAAATACCTGTAAATTTTTTTTTCCCTTTTTTGACAATTCAATCCACACAAATCCTATTAAGTTCCAGCATCAAGAATTATCATAATAATTTCATTGAATATACTCTCAAAGTAAGTTAGAGCTCTAAGCATTAATTACAAGGACCATTGGCCATAAAAGAATAGAGGTCTGAATAAAAATTACATATCAACAACTTGTCCCATCAGTGAAAATAAAGTTACAACCACTATAATATACAAAAGAATGAGTCAAGCCTATTCTAAGATATACATCATCTAGTAACTCCATTACAAAGTTTAGCCTCCATCAGTATTTAGTCTAACTACTGTTAGCTACCAAAAAGCATATCTCAAAAGATTGTTGCCTATTCTAAAAAGTTTATGAAAATAATAGAATGAGACAAAGCCCAGTAAGTAGTATAATTAATGGGGGTGGTGGAAATGCAAGTTTCATCTTCAATAATAATAATATGACAAGAATGATCAAGTAATGAAACACAAAGTTTCTTAAAGGAAATACCTTGAAAGCCACAACTGGCATGATATTGTCCTCTCTAGTATGCGAACTTTTAGCCCCATGGACAGCAACCTCACCTATACCCTCAAGGTTTTTCTCTCTCCCCATAGGCAGTAGAGAGAGCACGTCAAATAAGACCTCTCTTGCATGTGGTCTCTTGGCCCCATGGACAACAGCCTCACCCACACACAATCAAGGAAAATCTTCCCCCCATGGGTAGCAGGGAAGAACGCGTTATCCAAAGTGAAAGGGTACTGACCTAGATTTGATTCTGTTGTCACAAAGATTACGAAAACCAAATCGGGTGATCACCGAAAAATCACACATTGTATGGTGTTAAAACCACATAAAGCTCACAAGTTACATTACTTCCAAATACATAGTTTATATCTAGGTAATTTCAGGAAAACCTTAAATAATCTAACTTTCTCAAAGTTTGTAAGGTTTTCAACTTCATTCTTGTCAAAAATATTTTATATCAATTTCCCAATAACAAGACAAGATAAGCATCTTTAGATTTTCTAATAAACCATAAAATTCATAAGTTCCTTATCAGAGATTAAATAAAAGATGCTCATATTTTTCATGTCAACAATTCATGCATTTCCCCAAATGCAATACCAAATATGATGCATTTTCATATATATAATCATATATATATATATATATATATATTAAGGTTACGACACAATAACTTTTAGGAAAATATAGTTTTCATAGGTAGTTTCCAAAAGTGTGTCTAACCCAAAAACAACATTTATGCAATGTGATTATTTTTCAAAAATCCCATTAAAAAGCTACTTACCTCACAACCGCAAAAGCCTAATTCTCCAAGCTCCAAGGAGATTAGCTAGAACCTAAATAATATCAAGTAAACCTATCACAATAGGCATAGAGCTTGAAATTGTATCTAGCCACAATTTAGGAATTGCTAAATAAATACTTAATTAGGCAAGCCTAGTATTTAACCTCATCAATATTAACATATTCCACTTCCAAAGTTTCTTAACAAATTGATTCACGAGCCATAAACTCCAATTTATAAAATTAACCCATTTAATATCACCTCCAACATTATGACTAGCTTTCATAAAATTGACACTACATCATTAAGAGACCCATGAAAGCAAAAATCAAAATATTCTCCAAGACAAGAAATTTAGAACTTCAACTAACTCCTAATAAACCTAATGGCAGTGGAAGAATTAAATTTACCAACCATCACATGTTATAACTTAAAATTCTTAAATTTTCCACCATACATAAACCTTAAGTAGCCATTTTTAGCACAAATTATATACCCACTCATCAAAAAATTCCATCAATACAAAACTCATTCATAAAAACACATAAATATCACTTCTAATGCTCATAAATCACATAGGTATCATTATTAAAACTTAGATAAAAATAACCTCAAGCAAAAGTGTAAAACCTACCAAAAAAATTAGAAATTTTTACCTCAAATAAAAGATGGGAAGGTGCTTATGGGTTCACAAGAATTTTCCAGTGATCTTGCTGGAAAATGATGGTGAAAAATAGTGGTATGGAGGTGCTGGCAAGAGAGTTTGAGGGAGTGAAGAAAAGTGTTAGACGAAAAAAATGAAAAAGAAAGAAAAGAGAAGTGAGGAAGAGTGGGGAGCCGGTCAAAGGATAAGGGGATGAGTGAAAAATGAGTGGTGGGGAGTGGGGTTAGGTGGGGGGTACGTGGGAACTAAAAATATGAGCCTTTTTTTTTTTTTACTTTGGGGCTGACTGGGACGTTACATAAAGTCTTGAGATATAATTTATTAATAAGGCCTAGAGTGCAATTATATTTATATAGTGGTATTAAATATAAGTAATGGTAACTTTGGACTTGTTAAGAGTTAACAAAAAAGCTCAAGGCCCATTGGAGCTAGAGTCTTATTTGTTCCCTTTGGTTCTAACTCAAGTCACAAACTAAAGTCCAATTTGGTTGGCCCAAAAGACTAACCTAATTAGATAATTAGTTTTTATTTAATAAGAGTTATTAAATAAATTAATTACCAAAGTAGTTAGAATGTACGTATGATGTAAAGAAAGAAAACAGTTTTTCTCTACAAGGAGAAGAAGAAGAATTTTTCTTTTAAGAATCAACGTAAATAAAGACTGATTGAGAGACCACACTTCTTGGGCACCATGTGGAATTGAGATGAAGATTAAAGGTATTTTCAAGTCTTCATTTTGATTTTCACTGCATCAAGGTATGCTTTCTATTCTTTGTTCTAGAATTCAAGATTACATGTTATTTCTCATGAATGAAGTAGATCCATGATTGTTTCTTTCTCTGTGTATTTTATATGAAATGCAAAACCAGATTTTCCAACAGTTATTGTGAAGTGCTGTCCTCTATCCCAACATTTTAGCTCATCCCCTTCAGAAATGGCGTTAGCATAGAATTCCTTCACCATTTGTTCATATGATTCTTCTAAGCTGGATAGGAGGAAGTTCCAATCTTTGTTACCAAACCATTTCAAAATGTTCGTATCCAAAAGAGAACCCTGCTCAAGTACCCTTTCCACTAACATGGGAGCATCCTTGAAGTAGTTCTCATAAGCGTATGATGCTGCATATGATTTGAACTTGCTAACATCATAGAATCCTTTTGATGGTTGAGACTACTTAGACTTAGGAGTGAGGCTCTTAAGATCAATCACTGGTTCCTTTTCTTTGCTACTATTTCCTTTCACGGCGAATCTCTTGAACGAAGACATTTCCAAGCTGTATCATGTAATATTAAAGAGCAAGAAATACCACACATGGCAACAAGCTTTAGTAGCACTAATTTATTCTAAATCAGAATTTTTGAATAAAAACCTAAAATCATGATATTAAGATCTTAATCGTGTCAAAGAGTGTGTGTGTGTGCAACAAATGGCACCATGTGCATCCTAGGGCGCAATGTAAAAACACATACCCAACAAAACCCATACATTAAGCTCAACACAGTATCCATAAACCATATTCAACATCATATTTTCAAATCTCAACCAAAAACACACAATCCAAGAAATCAAGGGCAAGATGTATGAAATACTTTGAGTAAAAGAAAGAACCCATACCTTTTCTTGAAGATTGGTGAATAAATGATGAAGAAAATGGAGGTTTTGTGTGTGAGAATGGTGGTTTTGGAAGTGGGAGAGGTAGACAAAACGATGAACAGTCACGAGATGCAAGGGAGAAATGAAAATTTTTTGAAAACTGCATTGGAAATAACCCTCATTGTGCAAAATATGTGTTTTCCGCAACTAGAATGAGTCACACAAAGTCGCCAGGTCAAGTTGCCAAAATCCCGTGCCACAAATTTTGAAAAACTTATCTAAATGTTTTTTGGAAGGTCTACTCGTGAGTGAGTTGCAAAAAGAGTCACGAATCATTCTGAGTAAACTCGCAACTAGAGCTTCCACTCGCGAATTAGTTGCCAAATTGAGTCACGAAGATGACAAAAACCCTAAAATTTTGAAATTTTTCTAAGTCTTTTTCGCAACTAGGGAGTTGACTCGCCAGGAAGTCGCGAAAGCATCTGAGTAAGCTCACAACTTGGGACATGCGATTGGATTGACTTGCGAGAGTGAGTTGCCAAAACAGAGTTTCACAGTTTTTGAAATTTTTCAAAACAAAAAGACTTTCCAAAAAAAATTAAAACACTCAAAAATATTTTTGTGTTTGATCAATATATGATTGGGCATGTGCAACACATTTAATCAAGTACAATCACACAAATGAATAAGGTATTCATTGAACATAAACAAGTGTGATGTGTGTGGATATCAAATGTGTGATAGTCCTTAGTTTAATGTGAAGTTTTAATGATCAATTCAACCAAGACATACACAATTAGCACTAGGAAGAGTGACCAATCTCCATTATAGAAATATGCATATATAACCTCCCACAAAACTTGATTACATAACGTTGAAGCTTTTCATTTAGCTTCATACACATCATAACATTTGATCATTTTGAATCAACACATCTCATTTTGAGATCGATGCTTGAAATTTTAATATTTCAATTTGATGAACAAGCCTTTGGCTTTTTGGGGCATCATACATCATCATAAAAGTCACTTTCCCTTTTTCCTAGTCAAATACTAGTATGTGTGACGGCTTTTGCAGCTCATTATCTCTTTTCATTTTGAGATTTACATTGGTTGATCTCTTTAAGCAAAAAAAATAAAAGAGTGGGAAGATATATAGGCACAAGTCTATGCAAGTCTCAAGATCAACAAAACCATTGACTAATCATTCATGAAAAGTTTGAAAATCTATTTACAACAGTCACATAGATGTCAAGATTTTTTCCACAATGATATGAGTGCATAAAGAACAAGCTACACTCATAAATGCACAAAGCCATTTGTATGGAGGTACAAGGCAAAACATGTGTGTGACAAAACACAATAATGTCGAGCAAACTTTTTGGATTTTTTACTTTTTATGTGTTTTTGGATTTTTGACACAAAAACAAGTAAAGATTAATTAAAAATAAAAATATTCAAAGGCAGAAGAGAAAACAAACAAAAATTTGTCAAAACATGCTAGAATGATTACAAAGAAAACAACCAAGCAAATCCACAGCATATAGAAAGAATTGGTGCATGGACATGTTATAATGCTTATGCATGTGTACCTTTCTTCACCCACACGGCACGTACACTTAGGGTGATATCCTTAGAGGATTGGGTACTTGAGTTACGATTCTCAAACCTTAGGGTGAAGTTTGCCAAGCAAGAAGTAATGGTGTCTATCATCTTCATTATATCCCCAATATTAGACTCAATTTCTCCCCCTTTCTATTGCTTGAGGTTCCCTTTGCCATTTCTTTGTCCACTTGGCCTTTGAGAGCTACCATTCGTTAATGCTCAAAACTTGTGGCAATTGGGTCTAGTGTGACCTTGGATTCCACAATGGTGGCAAAAGTGTTGGGATTGCGGTCCCCTTTGTGACTTCGAAAGAGATTTTCCTTTCTCCTTGAGTTTAGCCATTGCTAGGGTTGGAGGCTTTATTAAAACCCATTGAGCAATAACGTTTGACTTCTTCTCAAATTTCACTTTCTCAACAGCTAAAGTTGCTACCACTGGTTCCTTTGCTTTAACAAACTTCATCTCCTTAGACACAGTGGTGCTTGAACTAGCCTCCCTGGTGTATCTTAAGCCGCTTTTGTTAGAAAAGGGCTTTTGATGTGCAAGCACTTCGTCAAGCTTTTTGGAGGAAACTCGCTCAACTTTAGCATTAGCTTGAATCACCTCAAGCTCAAGAAACTTTATCTTTGAATAGGCTTTAGTTAGTTCTCCGTTCAGTGTCTCAACTTCACATTTGGTCTCCTTGTACCGCACTAGAAGACTTTTGTAATCTTGCTCTGCCCTTTTCATTTTCTTAATGGCTGCTCTAGCCACTCTTGCATATTCACCAGTCTTCTCAAGGAGAGTATCATAGGATTCTTATAATCCCATTGTTGTTTCATCTTCATCATCATCAAATTCCTCTACTATCCCCATCGACTCCACTTTAGTGTGCTCACCAAGCTCTTCGACTAACACACTCAAATCATCCCGAAGATTGTACGGGAGCAATGGTCATAAATGCGGAGTAGTTTCCCTCTCTATCACAGCTTTCTTCCGAGTTTGAATTAGAGGAATCTATGTCACTAAGGGTAGTTGCATACACTTTACCCTTCCCTCTCAAATAGTTGGAACACTCCTTCTTGAGGTATCCATGACCGTTGCATTCATAGCACATGATTCCTTGAGAGGATTGAGAATCCTTCCCATCTTTTTTCTTGAAATCCTTTTTCTCCTTCCTGGAATTTGGGAATTTTCCCTTCTCAACAAACATTCCATTATTTTTTAACTTTAAGAATTTTCGGAAGTTCTTAACAAGATATGTCACATCTTTTTCGACCTCATCCTCATCTGAAGAGTCTTGAGCTTCCACTTTCTCATTGATTGTCTTTAGAGCAAGAGATTTACTTTTCCTTTGTGATGGTAGAGATAACTCATAGGTTTAAAGAGAACCAATAAGTTCTTGAATTTTAATCTCATCAAGGTTTTTGCTCTCTTTGATGGCAATAACCTTTGCACAAAAACTCTTCGGCAATGATCGTAGGATTTTCCTCACAATCTTGGAGTAATCCGTCTTTTCTCCCAAGTTGAATTTTCCAATCACCACTTCATTTAGCTTCCTATAAAATGAGTCAAATTACTTGTCTTCACTCATCTTTAGCTCTTTGAAGCATGTGGTAAGCATTTGCAACTTGGTGTCCTTCACCTTTTTGGCGTCTTCATAAGTCGTCTCCAAAATTTGCCATGCTTCTTTAGCAATTGTGACATGAGAAATCCTGTGAAACTCATCAGAAGGAGCACCACAGAAAATAGCATTTAAAGTCTTGCAATTAGCATTAGCTGCCACAAGAGCTGCCTTATCCCATGTGGATTTGATAGCCTCCTGCCTTGTCCATCCTATCTCTACAGCATCCTAAACATTCTCATCAATGGAACATAGAAAAGCCCTCATACGAACTTTCCAAAATGCATAGTTGCTCCCATAAAGTATGGAGGAGCATTAAGCGATTGAGATCGATCCATCTCAAAAAGGAGTCTAGGATCTCACTTAGGTAATGAAACCATAGCAAGTGAACTTGCTTTGACACCAATTGAAAGTGCAAATAATGTATAAAATACCAATGAACGTTTAGACCTCCAATTACAAAAGTACCAACACAAGCTTATAATCAAACGGTATATGTGCAGAATATGAAATATAAGCTATGACCAAATTGGTAACACACTTTAAACCATAATTAATTACAAACACAGCAGCAATTAAAAGGTAAAGAGAAAGGAAAGAAAGATGCAAAAACAAAGATAACACGCCGATATGTTATCGAAGAGGAAACTGAAGTACTCTGCGAAAAACCTCTCTACCACCCTCCAAGCAATCAATAATCCACTAGAGAATGAAATTAAGATACATGAATAGCAAAAGACCCTTCAAGCCTAATCTACCCAGTGCACTTAACCCCTCTAAGCTTCTTGCTCCAACAAGGTTACGTTGAACCTTTTCTTCTCTAGCTTAATAAATCCCACAATAAGCCCATTATATCAACCAAATGAATTGGTCCTCTCTGAACTATTTCCTAAGTACCAAAACACATCCTCACTAATATGGGTATAGTGAGATAAGGATTTGGCAAATATACTTCTCAAAAATATGTCAATAGAGAGGGTGAAAGTAGAAGAATTTGGAGAATCAAATAATAAAGATTATGGATGAGTCAGTCTTGGTTTTCTCTAGGGTTTCTCTCTCAAAATTCTCTTTGGAAACTCTCTACATTTTATGGCTATAAGGGTATTTATCGTAGGGTGTATGAGAAATGCGAAAAGTCAGTTTTCATCAAATAGGGCATTTGGGTGACTCAACCTTGCGACTAGAACAAGTCGCGAGTCTGAGTCACGAACTAACTGCCTGGACAAACTAAAAGTTTTGTCCTATAGTGCTCTAGCTGTCATAACCCTTCAGCTCCCCTGCGTGCTTCACACGTGTGCCATTCTAGTGACTTGCCAGTCGCGAGACTCCTTTGAATTACACACATCTTGAGTTTTTCTTCATACTCTCTCACACACAACCCTTATATAAATCCTACCTAAATACAGGGTATCTAATTACTAAATTACAAACAAATTTAGTACGGAATAAAGTCAACACATGATTGAATAAATTCAACCTTATAAAACTTTTTTACAAAAAAAATTTACGAATTGTTAATGTGATGAGTGGTTATTAGTAAATGAAAAAGTGATGTTAATAGTGGGTCTAGATAAAAACCAATAAAAAGTTGGTCACATCAACATTTTACAAAAATATTGTAAAATAGTTTGTGGTCATAGCATTACTCAAATCTTATCTCCCGACTTCCACTATTTATCTATTTAAAAAACAAAACAAAAAAAATATAATCCGTTCAAATGAAATGATATGTGATATCTAATAATTTATATTCATAATTTTTTTTAAAAAGGGAGCTAAAACATTTTAGGAGATAGGAATGAAACAAATGTGTTGATTTTTTCATCAATTTGACATGGTCTAGTACATGTTGTCTTGTAGATCTTTACTTCCTTTGGCCTCCAATGGGGAAAATTTTCAATAATACCATGTTCGTGTCCATATGTGCAAAATGTGGCAAACAAGAGCGCAATAATTAATGTTATCATGATTTGGTTGCCGTAGAGATTCACGATTATTGAATTAAGAAAAGATAAACCATAATCAATCATGCCATGGTTGAACGTACACCCTTGTTCATGATTTGGTTGCCATAGAGATTCACGATTATTTGTGAATTAAGAAAAGATAAACCATAATCAATCATGCCGTGGTTGAACGTACACCCTTGTTATTTAGGCGCACTCCTTGATAAGCACAATTCCTCAATTTTTGTTCTACTACACTATCAACAACCTTGTGGTTTATCCCAATAAAAAATTTATGGTTTAATGATATTGTTATTATTATTTTTTTTTTTATACAAGATAGAAATTCTACTCTAATCTAATATATGTGTGTGAAACTACTTCTAGGAGACTTAAACCTCAACCCTTATCCTTTTCCACACCCCACAAGAACTTATATTTGTGAAGTGACTATCGTACTAAGGATATGCGGTAGTGTTTAATGACATTATTTGATTCTTCAACAGAGATAATTTGGGTTTAATTGTGTGATAAACGATTGTAATTTAGTAATTTCTCATTGACAAGAGTTTTGGTTCTGCACTAAAAGAAAGAAAATTATGTTTTCATAAGGTATTAAAGGTTAAGAGTTTTGTTCTTTAATTGACATCTCTTAGTATTTCTAATAGAAATATTCATGATTTAAATCCTCCTCTTCTCCATTGTTGTAAGTATCGAATTATTAAAGAATTATATACATGTTGAGTTCATCAAGTGAAAAAACACTAGTTGAGAGTGTAGCTCTATAACATTGCAATGCATTCTTTATTAGAAAAATTATGGTTCAAATTTGTGATTGCCTTTTTTTTTTTTTTTGAGAAAGAACGTCATGAATTTCATTAAGGAAAATTAGCTAAGATTGGTTGAAAGTACAGATTGGAGGTGTGAAGGAACATTCTCCATCCACACCAAAAAACCTCTAACACGTCTAGCATGTTCAGCTAGGTTATGAGCAATAGAATTACCATGCCTACAAACATGAGAAAAAGAAATGCAGCAGCTGGTTTCTATGGTGGCTTTAGTCGTGGCAAGTATATGACCAAAAGGGGAGAAGGAATCATCGTCTCTTATAAGGGTCTTAATCACAATCTCAGAGTCGCCTTCGAGGATAAAAGATGACAAGCCAAATTCAAAAGCAAAGGAAATAGCTCTAGCTGCAGCTAAGGCTTCAACAATATCCGAGGAAAATTGTAGTGAAATCATTTCAAAGAGGGAAGCTATCGCCTGTCCCTACCCAGACCGGCTTTTTTGACATCCTTGAAAGTTGCTCCATCGAAATTTACCTTGAGTGTGTCTTCCGGTGGTGGTCTCCATCGAACCCGATGAAAGGTAGGAGTCGATGATTGTGACTGAGGGACAGAAACCTGATTTCCTTTTATAACTATAATACCCAGAAATTTTAATATCTAGCAGTTCTTATCTTATAAATATGTATCTTTTTTTTAAGAATTATGAGGGGTCAATTTTTTATTAGCTTTTGAAACTATAAATTAAGATGGGGTATTTTGGTAAATGAAACTATTATATTTATACCTAGTTGTAATGTGTGAAGTGTAAGCCCTAGCCAACCTAAGAATTTATTTGTGCTTTTGCATCTTATGGCTAAGGATTTCTAAAAGAGAAGTCGTCCACCCCCCTTGCTCTCTTTCTCATTTTTTTTATCCTATCTGAGAAACCAATCCGTGTGTGTATATATATATATATATATATCCAGTCGATAGATAAAAGATTAAGCCAATTCTAATTATTTGAAGATTTTTCTAAGGACTTAATCTTTTTGTGTGTGAAGTAATGGAAAAATACATGTTTGTATCGCATACAAAATATACGCAACGGAAAATTAACGGATCTACTTTATTCGTAATTGATAACATATACTACGTAAATTTCAGAATATAAGAACAAGAGAGTATACCTTGGTGTGATGAATTTCAAAACAAAGATTAGAAGTACTCAAGAACACTTTTAATTTTCACTCCAATTCCACTAACGCCTAAGAAGTGTGGTCTATCAATAAGTTATATGTGTATGTCCTAGAGAGAATGAAAGAGTGTCCAACACTCACATACATACCATTTCATATTCTTCCAAAAAATTTGTATGTTTCTCTGCTACTTTGTAAATTACTACATCTTAGTCCTTGAGTACCCAGTTTAATCCTCTATGTTATTCATCATATATTTATGAAATCCAATTTCATAAATATATACTTTAGTAACTCCATGCTAAAATGGTTAGGCCTAACACTCTAAATAACTAAATCCATTAAACTTGTCTCAAGAGAATATTTTGTATCTCCGTTAAGAGACTATGAATTTCATCTTGAGAATATATGTTCCATCAACACTAAATGTTGCTGCTCAACATACTGAGATTTTAACCGTTACTTTAGATCTCACTCCTAATATATCAAAGCAACCTACACTTCATGATCAGGTCTATTATTCTCTCAAGATTAAGAGTTCATGTAAACAAAAGTCATAAGATTTATTATTCATTTAATAGTCGTTAGGAGAATAATAAATCTCATAGCGGTCTAATTTAATATGTCTTAACTCTTAAAACATATCAATATACCAACAGAAGTCTCCACTTTCATAATCAAGACAAATCATCTTAGTTGATATGTTATAGTCTTTGCAAATGAAATGCCCAATTTCATCACCAACTATGAACTACAATTCTGAATTTATAAAGAACTTGTGATTTATATCTTCTATGAATTTTCACATAAATCACATACTATGCATCTCATGGACTATATGATAATGTCCAATATTCATGTTACTATTATTTTAGATTATAATAAAACTACTTAATTAATCACAATATTAAGTCATATATAATGTCATACATAATATCATATATAGCATCATATAATAGGATTTAAGGGCACTAATCCTAACATAAAGTACCTTTGCTTTGTTGTCTCCATGGTGTTTGGATGGCATTGAGACTTGAGGTCCAGAGATTTTAGTGACAAACTTGATTGGAGTAAATTCTTTATTTGGTTTGTTAAAAAAGGTTTTTACATTGGAGTGACCTTGGCAAAATGCAAGGATTTTAAATAGGCATTGGATTGATGAAAGTAACATTTCCCTAATTGGTTTTGGTTTGCTTATACTATTTTATTTTAGCTATTGAATATTGTTTTACAATTGTTACATTTTTTATGTCAATTGTATTATTACACTAATTTAAAGTAAAAAATAAAGAATTATCATCAAAATATTTGATTACTGAATATATGATTTTATATATGTATTTGAATAATGATTTTCATTTTGAAGAATTTGACTATGCATCGGCTTTGATAGCTAATCAATGGGGGTTACTCATTGGTACCGAAACTAGTTTCATCTGGGGTATCACAAGCCTATCGTGTTTCTGGACTTGGCTAATGGGGGATATACATTAACACAGAACTAGTTTCATCTAAATCTGATGCCTAGTCATGGGGATAGCGTGACAATAGTCATTTAAGATTGCTAAGAATGTGAATATGTTTGAACATATGAATTATTTTAAGTCTATGAAACTTCTTTTATTCAGTTTTGAAACCCATAGTATATTATGACTTTTAACATCTGTGAAATATTTGATCTTATAAACAATGTATTATTTTGTCAATCTATATGCTTGTTTCAACTAGTTTGGCATTTGGTTACTTATTGAGTTGTCAACTCATCCCATTTTCCCCTTAGTTTCAAATTATAAAGGATAGAAAGTTTCAAGACTTTTGTTGAGGGTGTACATGAAAGAAGGTTATGAATTTTGAAATAAGATGATCTTGTAATAATTAGTATATCGTTTGTTTAACGGCCATAAGGTTTTGGTTGTTGTTTTTATTGGTACTTTGAAGATCTTTTGAAAATTTCATTATCGATGATATTTTTGGATTTATTTATGAAAAATTTCTTTCAGGATAAATTTTTAGTTGTTAAGAAGGCTAATTTGTAGGGTGAAAACTTTATAAACGTGTGGCCGTTGTCACATGTCTATCTTTATGGTTGGGTTTGGAGCGTGAAAATAACAATTATATTATTATAAAAATAAAAAGTAAAAAAGTGAAAACCCAAAGGTTTGCCTCATACACCGACAAAATTTCCTTATGATTTATTTTTATTTTTACAACTTGGTATTTTGGTGTGGGAATAAAGTTAAGAACACAATTTTTACAACAAAGTTTAGGTGGTAAATTTTTTATACTAGATGAAAAAATGATGTCATTGGTAGGCCCAAACTAAATCTAGTAACAATTTGCTGCCTAAGCCTAAACTTTATTGTGAAATTATTGTACCTGTAGCATTACTCTTGGGATAGTGATGTACTCTTTATTAAAATGAGTTTAGCAAATTTCTATCCCTCTTAGCAATCCTGTATTCATTATTTTAAAGTTATTCAATGGATTTATTTTAAAGGACATTACAATCAGTTAGTATCTCTTAAAATAAAATAAAATAAAAAGTAAAAGGTTTGATTCTATATTTCCCCTTTATGGTACCGAAAGCGTGAAATATACTTTAAAAAGAAGTTGGGCAAGTTGTTAAGTACACTCCTAAAATTTAGAGTTGTTTAGATTTTATACCTTGAAATTTACCTCTATTAGCAAAAGTAGCCCTTCTTTTGGTGGAGTAGCCGTTTACCTTCATTAGCAAAAGCAGTCCCTTCGTTAGTGCCCTAGCCTATGTGGCTATTAAGTGACACATTGACGTTTAACGTGTCACATAGGTGAATCTACTAATAGAGAGGTTACTTTACTCACAAACGAACTTTTTTTTTTTTTTAGTAAACAGTAATACTTATTAGAACACACACGAAAATAGTAATATTAGTGTTTTAAACAGGGCTTATAATATGAAGAGGATAGTATTACGCATAATTTACTCCAAGTCTAGCACTATAGAGTTGTGAAAGTTCACTAACTTAACTTTCGGAGGGTATTTGGCCGGTACAACACTGGTACTCTCTGTAAAGTTTTCCTCTTCTTCTTTGTTGTACAGGTCTTCTCTAGGGCGTGCAAGGATCTTGTAGCTTATTGACAAATTTCGGCATCATTAATTGGCCCCCTCTGTGGGGACTTATAAACTATTACCGCTTTCCAGACAAAAAGTTGCATGGTACTTACTCGCTAGATGGTGACCACTAACAACAACTAGGGAGACGAACCACGTACCACTACCCTTAAAAGATAGGTTCAAACTCTTGTCGCGACTGTCGAATGCCTCACTAAGCAAAACCACGACCTAAAGGAGCAACTACGCCAAAAGAACGCAAGGTTTAATACTTAGGAGGAAGACTAAGAACATACCAGCGCTGAGCGAAGGGATCAAGAAAGGTCGGAAGGCAACAACGCCCTAAGCAGACCAGACCAACAGGACACAAGCCGTCCGTCCACCACGAACATGTCTCCGCCATGCCTGATAGCAGAGATGCAGATAATGAAAGAATTGGTGAATTTCACGATGAATGCCCTGAGGGGATGGGTATCAAACAACCTCGATGAGCTGGTCCATCAAATGGACTCACCCTTCATCGCATCCGTCACTACATTTCCCCTGCCACCGAAGTTTTGTATGCCACAAGTAGAGACCTACGATGGGCCAAGAGATCATTTGGACCATTTGGAATCATTCAAAATCCTCATGCATTTGCATGGTGGATGAGATCATGTGTCGAGCCTTTCCTACCATGTTGAAGGGCCTCACAAGGGTATGGTTTAGCAGGTTGACGCCGAACTCCATCAGTACCTCTAAGCAGTTGAGCGCCCAGTTTGCCCCGCACTTTATCAGGGGGCATAGGTACAAGAAGTCCACTGTATGACTGATGAATATCAAGCAACAGGAGGATGAGACACTGAGGTCTTACATCACCTGCTTCAATAAAGAGGCCCTCTCGATTAATGAACCTAACGACAAGATACTCATGACTACATTCACCAATGGATTACGGAAGGGGAAGTTCTTGTTTTCCCTATACAAAAATGATCCAAAAACCATGTTAGATGTGCTTTACAAGGCTACTAAATACATGAACGTGAAAAATGCATTGCTTGTCCGATAAGAGAAGCTAAAAAAGAGGGAAAAACCAGAAGAAGCACGACAGGATAAGGGGCGAAAGACAACAAGAACTGGAGACAGATGGAAGGATAGGAGCTCCAAACCCCCCACAAGAAGGTTTGCGAATTTCACCCCGCTGAATGCCTCGATTGACTAAGTCCTGATGCAGAGTAAGGACGAAAGAGCCTTAACATTTCCTAGCAAGCTAAAAAGGGACCCCAACAAGAGGTCCAGAGACAAGTATTGCCGCTTCCACCGTGATTATGGTCACAATACATCTGACTGTTACGACTTGAAGCAGCAGATAGAAGCCCTTATCAGACAAAAGAAGTTGCAAAGGTTCATTAGCAAGGAAATGACAGAGCAACCACAAGAGCAAGCCATCCTAAAGGAAGATGAGCATCCTATGTCACCCTTAGGAGACATAAGAATGATTGTAGGGGGTACCGTAACCATCGGTTCAATAAGGAAGGCATGCAAGACATACCTCAGGATGATTCAGAACGTCCAACTGACAGGCTTAGTCCCAAAAATGGCACTCATCGATAACCCTGTAATTGGGTTCACAAAGGAGGATGCTCGGTGACTCCATCACGCACACGACGATGCGTTTGTAGTTAGTGTACGAGTTGGGGACTACAACACTTACCAGTTCCTTGTGGACAATAGGAGCTCAACTGATATACTTTACTACCCAACGTTCTAGTAGATGAGGATCGAGAGAGAATGGTTGGTTCCAACTAACGCGCCATTCGTTGGATTTAGAGGGACGAGAGTGTACCCCTTCGGTGTGGACACTTTGCCCGTAACAGTCGGTGATTACCTTCAACAGATCACCAAGGATGTCACATTCCTTGTTGTAGATTATTCATCTACTTACAATGCCATCCTAGGCCATCCTACCCTTAATTCGTGGAAGGCCGTAACCTTAACTTACCACCTGATGATCAAGATCCCTACTAAATACGGAGTAGGAGAGGTATGAGGGGATCAAGTAGCAGCAAGCGGGTGCTACATTGCCATGCTGGAGATGGACGACCATTTACAGACCATCTGTATAGAAGAACAACGAACGGTGGTAGAACCATTGGAGGATTGGAAGAGATACTCCTTGATGACTCTAGGCCAGAGCGAATGACCAGAGTAGGTACTCTTGCTAGCCTGCCAGTCTGTCAGGTACTCATAGCATTTCTACGAGAGAACTAAGACGTCTTCGCTTGGATCTATGAAGACATGCCCGGGATTGATCCTTCAGTCATAGTCCACAAATTGAATGTATCGCCATCATTTTCTTCCATCCGCTAGAAGAAATGGGTGTTCGTGTAGGAGCGGGACAAAGCCATAGCAAAAGAGGTTTGCAAATTACAGGAAGCAGAATTCATACGAGAAGTATACTACCTCGACTGGTTGGCTAACATGATGATGGTAAAAAAGGCTAACAAAAAGTGGAGGATATGCGTAGACTTCACGGACTTGAACAAGGCATGCCCTAAGAACAACTACCCACTTCCGCAAATTGACATCTTAGTGGATTTGACAATAAGACACCAATTGCTGAGCTTCATGGATGAATTTTCTGGTTACAACCAGATCAAGCTCGATGAAGCTGATCAGGAGAAGACTTCTTTTATCACTAACCAAGGTCTCTTCTACTACAAAGTAATGTCGTTCGGACTAAAGAACGCGGACGCCACTTATCAAAGGCTAATGAACAAGATGTTTGAACATCATATAAGGAGAAATATTCAAGTCTACGTGGACGACAAGCTGGTAAAGAGTCAACTAGAAAAGACCATTTGGACGACCTCAAGGAAACCTTTAATACCCTTCGGTCGTACAACATGAAGTACAAGCAATAATGGAGATGACGCAGCCGACAAATATCAAAGAAGTACAAAGCCTCAATGGTAAAGTAGCCGTTTTAATAGGTTCGTATCAAGAGCAACGAACAAATGTCTGCCTTTCTTTCGTATGTTGAAGAAGTCGTTTGAATAGATGGCTGAATGTCAGCAAGTGTTCGAAGACTTGAAAGCATACCTCTCCTCCCCACCTTTACTGAGTCCCTCCAAACTAGGGGAGGAATTGTTCCTCTATCTGGCCATCTCCCTAGCAACTGTCAGTGCAGCCTTAGTTAGGGAAGAAGATAGGATACAGAAGCTAGTGTACTACACTAGCTGGGCATTCTGAGGCACAAAAGAGAGGTACCCCCCGACGAAAAAGCTCACCTTTGCATTAATGACAGTAACTTGTAAACTCAAGCCATACTTTTAGGCCCACACTATAATCGTCTTGACAGACAAACTTCTGCAGAGAGTAATGAGCAACCTTGAAGTAGCTAGATGGATGGCGTTATGGGTAGTTGAGTTGAGTGAGTTCGACATGTAGTATCACTCACGAATGGCCATAAAAGGGCAAGTCATCGCTAACTTCATCGCGGAATTCACCAACGTGGAAGGCTAGAGGGCAAAAGCGCAGCCGTAATGGAGTATCCACATAGACGGATCGTCAAACAGACAAGCAGGAAGAGCTATTGCAGTACTCCATTCCCTAGAAGGGGACGAGATTGAATGCATGATCCAACTCGACTTCCCTATAGCTAGCAACAAGGCGGAGTACGAAGCCTTGATATCAGGACTCGATCTAGCCAAAGTAGCAAGAGCCACAAATGTGGTTGTATACTACAATTCTCAGGTAGTCATAAGCCATGTCAATGGTGACTATAAGTGAAGAATCGAGTGAACGACCACCAAGCGAAATTTATTCAAATCCCAAGGGAGGAGAACGAGCAAGCCAACCATCTTACGAAGGCTGCATCAGCAGAACGCGTGCTCATTACTAGTCAGGTACTATCCTTGGTTCAAAATTCACCATTAATAAATGGCGTCAGTGTGCAGAAGGTAGGTTCTGAAAAAAACTAGACCGCACCAATAGCCTTCTACTTAAAGGACAACATGCTACCAGCTAACAAGGAGGCCGCCAAGAAGTTAAAGGATCAAGCAGCACAATTCATGCTAATGAAAGACATCTTGTACAAAAGGGGCTTCTCTAGTCCGTACTTGAAGTGTCTTAACTCCAAAGAAGCGGATTACGTCATGAGGGAGATCCACGAAGGAATCTACGAGAACCATTCAGGATTGCGGTCTTCAGTGCATAAATTGATCTGAGCAAGGTACTATTAGCCTACCATGTAGAAGGATGCCCATGCGTACGTCAAAACTTGCGACAAGTGTCAAAGGTTTGGTAACCACATCAAACAACCAGCAGAGAAGCTCACTTCAATGACACCTCCATGGCCTTTCGCTTAATGGGGGTTGGATATCATGGGCCCATTCCTAACAACAGTTAGACAGTTGAGATTCCTAGTAGTCGATATAGACTACTTCACCAAGTGGGTAGAAGTCGAAGCCCTTGCTACCATCACAAAGAAGAATGTGTGAAGCTTTGTATGGAGGAACATCATCTGTAGGAATGGTAAGCAATTCGACAATGATTCATTCAGGGATTTATGCTTACAGTTGGGGATCAAGAATCACTACTCATCACCCGCCCACCCTAAAGTCAATGGACAAGTTGAGGTTACAAACCGATCCTTACTCAAAATCATCAAGACTCGGCTCTAGGTGGCAAAGAAAATATGGCCGGAAGAATTTCCAAGTGTTTTATGACAGGACAACAACAAGGATGCCTACAGGAGAAACTTTGTTTCGACTAGCATACGGAAGCGAGGTAGTCATCCCAACCGAGATTAGACTCACAAGCTATAGATTTGAAAACCATGATGAAAGTTGAAACGATGAAGCTATGTGCCTTTCAGCTTGATTTGGTGGACGAGGTCAGGGCGACGACTGAGCAGAGGTTAGCACGGTACCAGGACCTCATGGCCAAGCACAACAACTCCAAAGTTAGAAACAGGGACTTTCAAGTTAGAGATCTTGTCTTGAGGAAGGTGATGGGCACCATGAGAAATCCCGCAGAGGAAAGCTAGGACCTAATTGGGAAGGACCCTACAAGATCGCGCCATGATAGAGAAGATGCACCTATCACCTAGAGAAGTTAGACGGGCAAAAGCTGCGCCACCCATGGAATACGAAGCACCTGAAAAAGTACTACCAGTAGACAAGGGCACGAACGATGACACTCCTCATTTTCATTTTACTTCCTTTTGGTTAATTTTACCATTTTCATTTTACAGTATTCTTTTTAGGAATAATTTCTACATGCATGTTTTTCACAATAAGAAGAGTTATTCAGATATGTTGTGCATATGTTTACAAGGATATGATTAAGTCTACAACTGGACAAATTCATCTTAAGGGATAACTTATATTTATTTAGTCCACAAAGTGGACGGGTTCATCCTAAGGGATGACTTATATTTATCAAGTCCATAAGTGGATGTGTTCATCCTAATGGGTGACTCATATTTATCAAGTCCATAAGTGGACGGGATCATCCTAAGGGATGACTTATATTCATCAAGTCCACTAGTGGACGAGCTCATCTTAAGGGATAACTTACATTCATTAAGTCCACAAAGTGGATGGGTACATCCTAAAAGGATGACTTATATTTATCAAGTCCACAAGTGGACAGGTTCATTCTAAAGGGATGACTTACATTCATTAAGTCCACAAAATGGACAGGATCATCCTAAAGGGATGACTTATATTTATTTAGTCCACAAAGTGGACGGTTTTATCCTAAGTGATAGCTTATATTTATTAAGTTCACAAGAAGATGGGTTCATCCCAAGGGTTGATTTGCAGTTATTAAGTTCGAGGTAGACAGATATATTGCAAATATGTATTGTAAGGCATATAACCAAAATATTATAAAGGCCCATAAAGGGAAATGTCTACATGTAAAGCCTAGAAAGTAATAGGCAATGGTTAAATTGACGAGCTTCGTCCCCAATGAATTTGGCTTGGTCTATAGGGGCAGTCTCCCCGTCACCTTAAGGGTCAGCAATGGTGTCATCAGCAAACAACTCATTGGTGCATTCAGAGTAGACAGGCTAGGTTGGAGTTTGGGCCTGGGCATCAATGGAAATATGGGACAGGTCCTGGTCTGGAAAAGAGGCCTTGACCTGACGGAAGTAGTCGTCAAAGCAGTCTGCAAAAGAGCTGTCGAGCTTCGTTAGGAAGGCGTCGGAGTCACGATACTCCTGTATTGCATCTTCCTTAGCCTAATGGAGCTGATCCTTGGCATCTTTGATTTCTCCTTCCTTGTCCTCAAGGAATTTCCTTAGCACCTTTGTCTGCTTCTCTAGTTCACCCCGAAGTTGCTCCGACGTGACAAGTTTTTTCTCCTGGACCACCTTTCATGCTTTCAACTCCACCACCATCACCTTTGCCTTCTCCCTTACACGATCCAACGCCGTCTCATGGGATAGGCAACAATCCATCAATCCTTTCATCATTAGCATCCCCTGTAGAGACCAAAAAAAAGTTAGAAAAGTAAGGAGACAATTTGATAGAAAAAGGAAAGGCACAGACATATTTACCTATGCGATGCTAAAGAGACTTGTCTCCTACATAGCCACGATTGCATGATTGCTTAAGTCCTTATAATCATTGGCTTTGATGATGGACGAAAGTTGCTCAAGTACGTATTGAGGGTCCTCACAGAGGAGGACGGGTAGTTTTTCAGTGACGAGAACCTGACCCATCATAAGACCCTTACCATTCCCCAGATTAGGCAAAATAGGCGTCTTCTTTATGTCAGCCTTGACTCTAACGGCTGACTACGCCATAACTTTGGGTTTTATAGGAGGACGGTTAATCTTCTCTCTGACGGTTTCCTCTTCGTGGATGGGTTGACTTAACCCATTCCTTTAGGAGGCAAGCTTCCCCTCCTGCTTCTTCTTCGTAGCAGCTTACTGCTTTATAAAAGCTCTACTCTTGCCTTCTTCCACTTCTATATCAAGGTAGACGGAAAGAAAGGGTTAGGTAAATTACAAGAAATAAAAAGAAGAAAATAAAGAACGACGGACTTACGTCTGCATGCCTGACTGTTGTAGTGATGAGCAGCTTTAGTGGGTTCAGAACTGTCATAATACTAGTGGATCGTGTCCAAGGTAACAAGTTTCGCGTCCTCTTTTTCAAATTAATAGCAAAAATTTTCTCCAGAAAGCTCCACTGCTCCAAGGTCATCTTTGGACGGTTAAGAGCTGCAACAAGGGGATGGTTAGACCAACAACAATAAATAAAAGACAAAATTTAAACCAGACAGACACCTACCAGACGGAGGTATTATGCCCCAAGTTTTGTCTACAGGCATGTTCTCCTGATCGTTGGGGTGACACATCCAGTCGTCACCCTGAATGAAGAAGTACCAGTTCTTCCAGTTTCTATTAGAATTAGGAGTGTTACACACTAGCCTGAGTACAGGCTTCCTTGGTAGGAAACTATACATTCCCTTCGTCTGGTTAATTTCTAATTGACGGTAGCAGTGGAAGAACTCCTCCACCATCATCTTACGCTCCTCGTCACTTAAGACTCCATACAAAACTTTCGCACCAAGGAAGACTCTCTAAGCATTCAGAGAGATTTGGGTGACGACAAGCCTTATGTACAGAAGAAGATGATGGTGAAGAGCACTTAGAGGGAACCAAGTCCCGCCTTAAACATCTGCTTATACACCCTAACGTCCTTGACGCCTTTGTAGTAACACTTTTCAGACTTGAAAGGTAAACGGATAGGGATGCCGAAGAGAATTTGGTATCTCTCCCTAAAAGTCTCGAAGTGTTTTTGCTTGAAGGTAGAATTGAAGTCATTTACCGTCCATAACGGGAAAAGGATAAACTCCCTAAAGCCATCAGGGCCTACGTCGGACTGGATGGGAGGATCAATGTACAATACATCTGAATTGTTTGAATCACCACTTGAACCTCCTCATGTCCACGTCCTTATCCTCCTCTGCGAAAGAATTGGTAGACTGAACACTTTCATCATTGGAGGTGTCGGGGTCTTCCTGACCTGATGGATACACCTCATCGTAGCCCGCTCCTTCACGGACACACAATAGCTCAGTCGATGCCTCACTAGACATCTATCACCTACACGTGAAGGATAAACCCCTAAGACTCTATAGGTCTACATAGGCGACGGGCACGGAATATTTAAAATAAAGAACAAAAAGAGAGCTCAGTGTAAACCAACGGATGCTTACCAGTTGAATGATACACAAAGGCAAAGAGCATGGCAGGGCGGACGGTCGCACCAGGTAGAAGGTCACTCGAATCAAGGGAGAAGATGTTTCTGAAAAGTAGGTAGACAGTAGCACTTTGGCTTTGAAAATTTGTTGTGGAAAGTGAAAATGAAAGGGATGAGCAACATATATATATAGAGGGAACGGTACGGAAGATGAAGGGGCGCTTCGGTATGAGCAATTGACCACTAAAAATGTGTCATGTGCCCCTACTGCATTAATGGCACTAGGCTAGCCTGTCAGATCAGAATGCATTTCCCAAGGGTTTAGTTAGATCGTCACTCCACGGGTCTATCTGGAAAATAAAGCGATGGACCCATAAAATGAGGGAGCAACTAAAGAGAATAAAATTGAAGTAGACGGTCTTGTTCAATAGAACCTGCCATGAGCGACGGTACTGAGTAGTGCATGATCAAAGTGATGGAAGAAGACGGCGAGACGCGTCCAAGGAGGATAGACTCTCCATGATGGATGGATAAGAAAGCAGACGGATGCAAAGTGGATGGTGGCAAGGTCACATGGCATCCACATGGTTTAAGTAGTCCTTAAGAAAATTCAAATGGAAATGTCTTGTGCCTCATGATTAACCTTAATCAATAGAATCTCTATATGGAAAGGATCCTGTAAAATATGTATATTTATGAGGATTTCCCTTATAAGGAAACACTCATCATCACCAAGAAACCAAAGTCGGTTCTACACTACTAAAAAAACCCAAAACTCTCAGAAATCAAGGTACGCATAATTTACCACAGCTCTAACACTCCAGAGTTGTGAAAATTCTCTAACTTAACTTTCGGAGGGTATTTGCCGGTACCACACCGGTACTCTCTGTAAGGTTTTCCTTTTCTTCTTTGTTGTGCATGTCTTCTCTAGAGCGTGCACGGATTGAGTTTATTGACGATTTTCGGTATCATCATATTACATTATTTAACCAGAGGAACTTAATAGTGTTTGTTAAGAAAGAAAATTAATAGTTTAAAATTTAAATTTTCAAATTTCAATGTTTAAAATTCAAGGAAACTTAATAGGGTTTGCTAACAAAGAAACTTCATAGTGAAAAATTTAAATTTTCAAATTTCAATGCGTAAAATCCAAAGGAACTTAGTAGTGTTTGCTAACAAAGAAACTTAATGGTGTAAAATTTAAATTTCAAAGTGTAAAATTCAAGCAATTTTAATATGTTACATAAAAGGTTTAAAAATTATCCACTTTATACATATTGTTTGGTTTAACTTTTCTTTTTAGGTTATTTAAATTATATATTTATTTATTTTTATAGAAACAAACAAACACCATGGAGAGGAAAAAAAGTCAATTTAATCCTCAATGGAAAAAAATCAAAGACGAAGATAACAAAGATGAGTAGGGAGCTCCCAATCAAATTCAAAATAATCATTTTAAGACTGAGTGTCCAACTACTCGGCTAATCTCACTTTGTTTGGGTCAATAATAATTATATATGAAAAAAAAAAAAAACGAAGCAAAGATAGAAACAAAGCATATAGCACAGGAACAGCGCCGTGTGGCCAAAAAATAAAAAAAATAATGTTTGAGGTTGGAGTTTGGAGTTTGGAGAGAGACGCAGGTAGTGATAGAGGCACACTCTGACACTGACACAGGCACAGCTGTTGTTATTTGCCGCTGTGCATAATAAAAACATAAACATTATTAAAGACAATAGGATTGAGATCCCACTTTTCTCTATATAACAACACACTCTGTTTGTCTTCGTATAATACCATTCATATTCATTTTGTGTCGTTCTTGCCTTTTTGGTTTCTCTGTTTACAACTTAACGGTGGTCGGCGAGGCAAAAAAATAAAACGCAGTTACACGTACCCCCTTTCCAATTCCAATTTCAATCTCTCTCTCTCTCTCTCTCTCTCTCTCTGTTGTTTAATCAGACGGCCAGCATCTTCAAGGTTTGTGATCTAATGTTAATCTCCTCTACTCGTTTTCTGGCTGTTTCGGTTCTGGGCCTCACTCACAATTAACAAGAAGATCCACATGAACCTGTTTAATCAAATTAAAAAGGGTGTGCCTTTTTTATTTATTAGAAATGTTGTAGCTGGGACTCTCAAACCTTTTTATATAATTTTTTTTAAATAACTGAAAATCTCAACCATGCTGTTATTTCGTGGGGTTTGGGTTTTGTTTTTTTAGCTAGATTTTCTAATAAATCGGGACAAAGAAAGTGTCAGACTTTCAGTTATTAGATCTAATGGAATTGGTCAAAAAAATCGTTTTTTGTTTTGTTTTGTTTTTTGTTTTTGTTTTTGTTTTTGTTTTTTTTTTTTGGTTTTTGTTTTTGTTTTTTGTTTTTGTTTTTTTTTTTGTTTTTTTCCATTCTCTCTGCTGATTTGTTACAGCCCCTTTTTTCCAGGGAGAGAGTAAATTTCTCTTTGTTTGTTGGGTTTTTTTTTTTTTTCTTAGGAAAAGAAAATTTGCGGGAATTTTTTTTAACTCCAGGGGGGTTGTTCACGTCATTTCTTTTCCAGTTTGGCTTCTATTTGTGTGTGTGTGTGTGTGTGTGTGTTTTTTTTTTTTTTTTGGATGGTTTAGGTGCAGATTATTTGTTGTGGTGGTTTTTTTTTTTTTTTTTTTTTTGTTGGATTATTAATAGAATATGAAGCTTTGTTAATTTGGTTGGTTTTGGATTTATGGGGTTTAGATTTCACATCAGAAGCGTAACAGAATTCTGGGTATGTTTTTTTTTTTTTTACTAGTTTTCATTCTAATACAGAATCTCTCTTTTCTACATTCTTGCACAGATACAGCAATTGCATTTTATGCATGCACTCTATAAGATTTTAGTGGAGCTTTCTGGGTCATGTTTGGCTTCTGATAGAACTAAGCTTAAACTAAAAGTAAGGAATAATATTGTGAATTTTGATTTATTTAATTTTGTTTTTTGGTTTTGGGGTTAGAAAGAAAAAGGAGGGAAAATCAACAAGCTGAATGGTTAAGGCCATGGTCGACTGGGAATTTTGTTTATTTATTTGGCATTCGACTATTTTATACTTCTATTCGTTTCATCTCCTTCAAATATGAGAGTTTCCTGAGTTATTATTGGCATTTTCTTGGGATCACTTCTGATACTCTCCGTTATATGCTTTCATTGCAGTTTTATGAGAACTAAGTAGAAGCTTGGTCGTCTATGAAGTCATTGAAGTCATGGAAATGGCTTTTTAAGAAACGGAATGCCTTGTCTGATGGGGTATGGCTTTCTTCTTGTCTTTGCTTCTTATAATTAAAAATATGATAGTAGTTTGGAAGACAGAGGTTTATAAGAACTTGTCTCATGTTTTAGGAATAAGATTGATGTTTTTAGAGCTCCTAAAGTTATGATGCTTGTGTAGGGAAAATGTGGGTTCAAGATGAAGCAGCTGCCGTTTATGGGAGTTGTGTGTACAGTTACGCTGTTCATTGTGTATAGAATCACAAATTATCAGTATCAGCAGACAGAGGTACCATGAACCCGTCAATTAGATGTCTAGTTGCTGACCCTCTCCTGGTCAAATTCAGCTTGTTTAATACTTTTTTTTATTCACTAATTCACATGATAACATTCTTGCATTTGAGTGCTTCAATGAAAAAATGCCTAGAAATAAATAAACCAAAACTATATACTTATTAATTTGAGTTTGAATTTTACCCATAATATTCATTTTGCAAACTGTGCTAATGTTTAGCTATCGGCTGTTGCTAGTTGGCTATCCATAACTTCTTTTTGTTGGTAGATCAATAGGGCTTGCAAAATCTTCATTCTTATATTTGGTTTCTCCATTCCCTTTTTACTTTATGGTGATTCTTAAGTTTCTTTTGTTATTGTCCTAATTATTTGTCTGCTGACTTTTTTCCTCTCTTTATCAGATGGAAGGAAAATTTATTCCTTTTGACACCATTAAGGTAAGTACTATTACTATAGCATTTACCTTGTCAAGTTTGTTATTCATTTATTTGCTTGTTTTCTCATAAACCTTTTTAGTTGGAACCTCAGTAGTTATTGTTAATTACATTTAATTTGTCAACCTTGATTTATAAATTATTGGAATGGCCAAGCTGATTTAATACTTGCATGGGTTGGATGAGTTATATTGGAAGATGGATGTATGTTCTGCATCTTGATGATCATTCTACTGTGTTTTGATGTTCTTTTCTAGGAATCTCATTTGGGATCCAGAAGTTTGGGTGGTTTGCCTCATGGTATAATTCAAGCTAGGTCAGATTTGGAGTTAAGGCCTCTATGGTCAACAAGCAGTTCACGGTCAAAGGTTAGATTCTGATCCTATGATAACATTGGTTTCCAAACTTCTTTAAAAAATGTGCGCTTACTTTTCTGGCTGTAGAAAAACTGTTGGATGATATTAGAATATCAGTAGACTTGTTAGTCTTGTTGCAGGATGTGTTACTAATGCAAAAGAATCAGATAATTTTTTCTAGTGACATGTGGTGGCCATGGAATTACAGGAAAATGGTTATAGAAGTCGTAACTTGCTGGCAATGCCAGTTGGTATTAAGCAAAAGCGTAATGTCAATGCTATTGTGCAGAAGGTAATACATTTTCTCTTTTTAATATTAATGCTGCTATCCAGTGAAATTCTATACCTAATTTCATTAAATTCAGTTTCTTCCAGAGAATTTTACTATTATTTTATTCCATTATGATGGCAAATTGGATGGGTGGTGGGATCTTGACTGGAATAATAAGGCGATACACATAGTTGCTCAGAATCAAACAAAGTGGTAAGCTGGAATTGTAACATATATTGTGGCTTTAATTTTTAGTTATTGGATATTTTTATCTTCTGTTGGATGAGATTTTGTAACAAAATATTTTAATTATAGATCTTCTAACGAGCCAGGATTCAATTTAACGCATAATTTCTCTGGGAAAATTAATCCTTTAGGTTATGTGAGCACTGCAGGAGTTTGAACAACAGGTTTTGTACAGTTGGCAGTCTAGATGACGCAACCCTCAACTCAACAGTTGGGACTGGTTTTGAAAGAGAATGCATTAAGCAACCAACTTGTGATATATATATATATATATATTACTTTTTATTATAATTTAAATTGTTGTCTTTATTCCTTAAATTTAACAGCCGGATAACTTATTACTGTGGGGGATGGACTGTGACTTGGATTATCTAATGAATATGAATATAAAATTGGTTCCTAGGTGAACTTATCAATTTGCAAGTCCTACTATTGCCGTCGGTTAATGTGTGTTAATGTTATTCCTGCCTTATTTGTTGGTTTTTCTTATTTTTCCCCGCTTTTCAGGTGGTTTGCAAAGCGCTTTCTACATCCAGATGTTGTGTCAATTTATGATTACATATTTCTTTGGGATGAAGATTTGGGGGTTGATAATTTTAACCCAGAAAGGTACACTGCATGGGCTTGTAGGGCATTTTTTGAAGTTGTATGCCTCTGTAATTTAACTGTTGTTTAGATAATTAAGTCAAATTAAGTGTAATGGTTATTATTGTGATAGTATATGACCTGCATAATTATGGTTCAAGTTAAAAGTAAAGATCTTGGTGGGTAGGACTTTTAGTTTGTAAGGGTATTTTCTGAAGGGTATTTTCAACTGTAGTTGATCTGATCTTATGTATAGTTAAAACTACACTAAGGCTTGTTTAGTATATATTTGGTTATATCCTCTTCCAAATTTCTCTCATATATTTTTGCAACCCATGAAAGATGCCTTCTTGAATTAAAAATTTTAGTATCTGATTGTTTTCCCATTCGATTTCTCTAGTTCTCTTTACTATACAAGGAAGGAAATCAACTGTCTGATTTTCAATTCATTGCAGTTACTTTGCTCCTACTAAACCCTATATACGTATGATAATAAGTTATTACTTGGGCTAGTTGATTAGTTTAAGTAATGTTGCTTATTGATCCATTTTTTCTTTGGGCAGTGGCAAAGAAGGGTTTTGTGCGTATTCTTGGTTTCTAGTTGTGATCAATTAGGCTTTGTCTATTACTTATTGGCAGGCTCGTATTCTCTTCATAGAGAACAATTTGATTTTGTCTTTTATTTTCCAGATACCTGGATATTGTGAAAAGAGAAGGACTGGAGATATCTCAGCCAGCTTTGGACCCAAATTCAACAGATATACATCATAGAATTACTATTCGTGCCAGGACAAAGAAGTTTCATAGGTAAATGGTGTGATCTTTTAAGAATTATCCATAGGAATCTACATCCTAATCCATTGTTACGCCTCTGAGCTTTTTTAATGAATTAACCTGTATATAAAAAAAAAAGGGATCTAGTGATCTACATCCTAATCCTTGTAATGCTTACAGGAGAGTCTATGACAGCAGAGGCAGCGTGAAATGTTCAGATGCCAGTGAGGGGCCACCATGCACTGGGTAAGTTATCATATTGGTACATTTATCTTTTCTACACGTTGCTTAATCTGAAATTTGTTAATTTATTTTAATTTTCCTTCCCATCACCAAAGAAGTAATAAATAGGGTTGATATCCATAGTACCTTGTAATTATATTTTTATATCAAAAAAGGAACTTCAGATTACATTGAACATCTCCTTGTTGGATAAATTTGGGTTGAAATGAAATGCAATAATTGATTAATTTGGTAAGTACTTGTTCAATGAATGGGGCTTATTGATACAAACGCATAGGTAGAACTAACCCTTGAAAACTGACTTGTAAGGAGAGGATGTTGAGGAGCTTATACCCATGGTTAAGCGTACACTTAATCCATGTGGGATACTAGAATTATAACACTTTTCAATCCTAATTTAGAGTTATCTTTTAGAGGACATTGGAGGTAGTATTAAGGCACTTAGTTTTTTTTTTTTAATAGGTAATAGATATCTTCATTAAGAAAATTACGTCATGTTCACGATGATGAACATATTGTACTAGAAACAAACACAAACAAATCAAATAGAGATAGAATGCACGAAATCAAAAATGGAAATACAGTGTTAAACCCCAAGTATGAGACTACCCAAACAAAGTCCCAACTAGCAAAGACTTCAAAAAATCCACAGATTTCTCAATGTCCTCAAAAGTGCGGGTATTTTGTTCCCTCCAAATTAGCCATATCAAACAGGTTGGAACCATATTCTAGACTGAAGAAGTGTGTAACCCCAAATAATTCTCCCATGCAAAAAGAAGAGAAACAACTGTCCTTGGCATCACCCACTTCAAACCAAACATAAAAAACACTTCACTCCATAAGGCGTGTGCAAACTTGCAATGAAGTAAAAGATGATCCACTATTTCTCCATCGCAACGGCATAGGCAACACCAATTAACCAAAGACAAGTTCCTATTTACAAGGTTGTCAATGGTAAGAATACTATCTTGAGTTGTAGTCCATAAAAAAAAAAAGACACTTTTTTAGGTACCTTACTACTCCAAATACATTTCCACGGGAAAAGGAAGGTAGGAGGAGCAGATAATGAATTATAGAAAGAGTGCACATCAAAAACACCATTTGGGTTTAACTTCCAAAACAAACTATCAGTCCCCTCACCCCTTGGCATTTTGGAATAAATAAGCTCGTAAAAGCAAACACTCTCTCCTACTCCCAATCATCAGGAGTGCTGTGGAATTGAATATTCCAACTCCTACTACCACCAGCTAGTGAAATACTAATCAACTCAGAAATCTAAGCTTCTTTACCTTTAGCATGAGAGAAAAAATCAGGAAGATCCTTTTAAGGGAATGTGCCCACATCAAAGATCATACTAGAATCGAATACAAAGACCCTCTTCTGCCGCATACAACACATGACCAAAGAAGTTCTCTGTACCTTTCCTAATATTCTTCCACATTCCACATCCTTGAGCACCTCTACTAAGTGCACCAACCTCCACTAGACTCTCTACTTGGTAGCTATAACCTAATGCCATAAATGATTGGTTTCACTTCCAAAATGCCATAACCATTTTCCAAGCAAGGCTTGATTAAACAACCCAAACCTCCTTATCCCCAACCTCCTGTTTCAACTGGCTAACACACCTTATTCCAAGCAGTATGTGGATATTTGAAAGCTTCCTCAGAACTCCCCCATAGGAAATTTCTCTGTATCCTTTCTAATCTATCTGCCACAGCTTTCTAATCTATCTGCCTCAGCTGGAGGGATAGTAAACAAGGATAAGAAATAGGTGGGAAGGCTTGAAAGGGTACTTTTCAATAAAGTTAATCCATCCCCTTTCAACAAATATAAATGTTTCCAACCAGAAAGCTTCTCCATTATTTCTATAATAGGATTCCAAATTGATGGATCCTTAAAATGAACTCCAGTAGGCATACCCAAGTAAATTATGGGCAGCCTACCAACATTGCAACCTAAGACACCAGCTAGAGTATCCAAACTCCCTACCACCCCCACTGGAACAATCTCACTCTTACCAAGATTAACTTTCAAGCTTGTGATAGCCTCAAAGAAAATCATCACCATCCGAATATATAAAAGTTGTTCCCTAGTTGCATCACAAAAGAGGATAATGTCATCAGCAAAAAAGAAGACGAGAGATATGCAAACCTTCTTGTGAATGGGAATTTGCTTGAAAACCCCTAATAAAGCCCTATAAGTTTATCCAACACATAATGAAGCCTATGTGCCAACACTTTTGATAGCAGCTTATACAAAATATCCACAAGGCTAATCAGACGAAAGTCCTTAATGTTTATAGCATTGGTCTTCTTCGGAATCAGACTCAAGAAAGTGGCATTAAGGGATTTTTCAAAGATGCAAGTTCTATGAAAATCCACAAAAAAAGCCATTCATAACATCTTCTACCACACTCCCAACACTTTTGGAAAAAACCCATAGTAACCAGGTGCCTTATCACCTTGAGCCTCCTTTAAAATTGCAAGAACCTCCTCCTTATCAGACTCCCTCTCTAAAGATAGTCTCTCAGATTCATCCAAGCAAGCAAATTCCAGGCCATCAAAAGTAGGTCTCCAAGATTCAGGCTCTTGATATAGATTCTTATAAAACTCCACCACCTGAGCTTGAACAATCATCCTCATAAAGCACACCCTCAACCTCCACTCCCCTAATTTGATTGGTTTTCCTGTGTGAGTTAGCCAACCTATGGAAAAACCGAGTACTATTATCCCCCTCTTTTATGAATAAGGCCTTGGATTTTTTTGCCTCCAAGAAATTTCCTCCAAAGAAGCTAAATGCTTGATATCAGCTTTGATCACAGTTCTTCTAGATCTATCTTCTAGAGACAAAACTTGTAGCTTTTCTCTCATATCAAGCTCCAACAACTCAATCAAAAGACATTTCTTTCCAAAAGCCACATCCCGAAACACATGCTTATTCCAATGCTTCAAATCACCTTTCAAAGCCTTTAATTTACAAGATAAAACATAACTTGGAGGCCCCACAAAGTGATAACCCCTCCACCATTGCTGAACTCGATCCACAAAACCCTCCACTTTCAGCCACATATTTTCAAATTTAAAAGCACTCTTCCCCCTCAACATACCTTCTGCCTCCGCTTAAATAGGACAATGATCCTCGAGGAAGAGACTTCTGTGTCACATCCAAAAAATGATCCTCCCAGTCAGCTGAAATCAGAGCCCTATCAATTTTGGACATGGAAGGATTAGTAGAATCACAAAACCAGGTGTAATCACCTCCCTCCAAAGGCGGATCAACTAGATTGTGTTTCTCAATAAAGTTAGAGAATTTAAACATGGTTAAGCTAAAAGAGTTACAACCAAGCCTCTCTACCAGATATCTGATGATGTTAAAATCACCAATCAAACACCAAGCTGAACTCCACTGCAATCTTATAGAATCAGGTTCCACCCACATATCATTCCTAGTATTGTCATCAGATGGACTGTACACCCCCAAACACACCCATTCAAAACGGTCTACCACTCCCTTTAACAAAACAGAAACAGAGAATCTACCAACAAAATGATCGACTTTCTCAAACAACTTCCTATCCCATTCCAACCAAATACCCCTAGCAGTGTGAATTGCATCGAAAACTGCCCAATCTACAAATGGGCTGCCCCATAACTTTTCGCAACGGTAGAGTTTGTACTGTCCAATTTGGTTTCTTGTAAACAAATAACATCACCCTTCCACTCCTTAAGCAAAATTTTCACAATAACCCTCTTATGAAAATTATTTAAACCCCTCACGTTCCAAGATAGGATTTTCAAATTCATGGATACTGATTTGAGCCCAACCCAATGGATTTCAAACTACCTTTAGAGTTTGTACCAGCCTTCTTATCATAATTAATGGAATAGACTAAACTCCTTAATTCCCTCATACCTTTCTTACTTTTGTTCGGTCTTACTAGAATTGACGACTGCAATTTTTTCTTCCCAAACTTTCTCCAGTTTTGTGAAAAAAACAATGCACTGACTTTCACAAGAGTCAATAGGAAAACCCACATACTTGCCAAAACCCTTGATCATCCTTTTCACTCAAACCGATGGCTCTAAAACCTCCTCCGGAAAACCATCATTTGTTGCACACTCCTCTGCAAACAAAACCAATGCTTCATTGGGATTCCACTGAGCTAAAGGACCTCCTTCCCAAGAATGACAATCCTCCTCTCCAAAACCCAAAGTCTCTAACTCCCCACTTGGGTCAGAAACCAAAGCATCAAGAGGAGAAAAAGGATTAGGACCCGTTAAATTATTGCATCGAAGCATGTCAACCTACTCCTCCCCACAGATTTAGCCAGAGAAACAACATCAACACTTGGATTATCTTCAGACAGAGAGGGAACTTTAACCTCAACTTGCTATTAGACATCGGAACTAAGAAGCACGGGTGCGTTTCGAGACTCGGGTGCGGGTGCGGGTGCGGGACTCAGCAATTTTTGAAAAATGTAGGTGCGGGTGCGGCGGGACTCGGCAATTAAAAAATTATTAAAAATATTTTTATTTATATTTTTTATATATTTGAACTATTAAAATATTTTTAAAAAACATATTATTATGTCTTAATTCACAAAACAAAGAAAGAAGGAGGCAAGAAACACAAAACAAAACACAAAACCAAAAAGAAAACACAAAAAGAGCAATAAATATTCAAAATAAAATTAAGAAAGGACAGATTTAGGGTGTTTAGGCCTCATTCAAAGCATATCTCGGCCATTCTGGTATCATTCAAGGCCGATTTCGGCCTGTTTCGGCCGTTTCGGCCTTTATCGGCCGTTTCGGTCGCCAGTCGATACGGCATGTTTTTGGCCGAAACCGACCGATTTGGCGCGAATCGGCCCGAATCGAAGCCGCGTCGGCGTGAATCGAGCCGCGTCGGTGCGAATCCGTGAAAAAAAAAAAGAAAAAAAAAAGTCAGACGAGGCACCGACGCGCGGGCAACCGCGTTGGATGCCGCGTCCCGCGTCGCGCCGCGTCAGACTCGGGTGCGGCACCCTCCCAGCCGCGTCCGTGCATTCTAGCATCGGAAACCAGACCAGAGGTTGCATTGGCCCTCGGTGGCCCCTCTGAAACCATACCCACAAGATTCCTGACACTTGGTGTCACCTCTTGAACCAAAACCAGACCCTTACCATTACTGGCGCTCGTCGGCTCACTCAAAGGCAGATCCACAAGCTTATCGGCACATGTAGACCCCTTTGAACCCTCGCCCAAGGCTATCCCTGCACTCAGAAAGCCCTTCGACACCTTCGCCTGATCGCTTGACCCTTCACCCACCTCCCACGAGTTAGAATTGAACCCATTGGACCCCAAAACCTCATCCACTTGATGAGCTATTGAAACAGAGCTCATGGGTTGGCTTGGGCTTGAAACTCTGGGATAGGTCCACTCAAAATGACAGGACTCATGGGTTGTGGGCTTACTCTTTCTTGTCCCACTCTGGGCTTAACTTTCTCAGCCCAAACCACTTTACGCTTTTCAGCACCTGCCAAATCAGCTGATATTTTTAAAGAAAAATGGGCTTGAGTCCATTTAATTTTAAAAGCACATGTAGGCCGGCCAGAATTAAAAAGAGCAGATTCATTTGGCTTTTTTTAAAAATCAAATCTCCCAAATCTCTCCTGTTTGAAATTACCGGTTAATTTTGGAAACTGCTTCTCAAAATTTAAACCTCTTCCTGATTCTGTGTTTTGCTCATTAATGTTTTGCCAACCTTTAGGCCTTAGACTGCTGGTGGAATTAAAGCTCACCCCACCACCAGCCACCGCCTCTTTCCCTGGCCTAGAAGTAGTTTTTCCCAAGAAATACTCACGTAAATGCAAATGAAGAAGAGCCCAACCAGCCTTCTTAACACCCTCCAGAACTTGCAAGCAGCCCCGTCTTGTTCCATTACAATATTCAGAGATGTCCACAAACAAGCCACCCTTATTTGATCTACCGGTAATCTCCAAATTCTTAGAGCTCTCCCTAAAAATGTTTTTCCTAAAATCCCAATGGCTTAATTCGGATAAGCATGCAATAATCCAGTCCAAGCCAAAACAACCCATACGAATAGAACCATGAAAGATACCCTGGCGTTTTGTAATGGAAAAAGAACCAAATCTGCCACCATAAAATACCAAAGAAAAAGTTCTTGAATCTATCCAAGGGGTAGAGAATGAGTAGGAAGCTTTGTAGATAGGGGCGATGAGTGGTTGGATACAGAGGGATTGGTGGGGGGTGGTGGCGGGTTAGTGTCTGAAAGGTGTTGAATGTTTTTAACAGTCGTGGAGATACGACATGGTTGTTGGGATTGGCCAAAAGAAAGGGGCATAAGGAAATTGGGGTGGCAAGGCTGGGAAGGAGAAGAGGGGGGCGGTAAGTTGGGAATGAAAATGGATGGGGCAGTGATGGTGGTGGAAGGGGGAGAGGTGGTGGGGGGAGGGAGAGAGGTGGGGGGTCATAGGGAGAGAGGGGGGGGGGGGGGGGGTTCTTCTTGTATACAGAATACACGAAATCAAGGCACTAAGCACAAAGCCTAAGATCAATGTCAATTTTGGCAATATGATTATCTCAATCTACTTTCATAAAATTGAATGTGTGTGTGTGTGTGTGTGTGAGAGAGAGAGAGAGAGAGAGAGAGAGGACCATTGTTCCAAATGTTTTGAGTAGAGAGACTGAGTGTCCCTATTAGCTTTTCCAGATTCGTTGAGCTAGATAAATACAATTGCCAAAGGGCTTCTCCTTCTGAAAAACCCACTTCTTTGATGGTGTTAGACAATAATAGATTTTCCACATGTTAATCTTTTATCCGTTGTTCCTATATACATTTTTTCAAAATAAATAAGTTTTTCCTCAATGCCTTTTTTATAATTTAACTAATTTAAGTACATCTCTTGAGGTTCAGAAAGGAGAAATCTAATCCGCTGTGTCATAGTTACTGATAACATGTTTAAGCTTAGAAGCTATCTTTGGGTTCAAGTCTGTTAAAAATCTCAAAAAAGCTTATAGATATCTTCTGTTTAACTTAATGGGATGAGAAGAGCTCCTATTTTGATTATCTATATTTACTGTAGATTTGTTGAAGGCATGGCTCCGGTGTTTTCAAGATCTGCTTGGCATTGCACATGGCATCTTATACAGGTAGCATACACTAATCTATTCAGAAATACTATAACTTAAGCTTAGCATCTTTGAAAAATTATTCAAGAAAATACTGACAAAAAAAAAAAAAAAAATTATTCAAGAAAATGTGGTTTGTGTTTCAAGCTTTCAGCATGTAATGTACTTGTATTACCCTTTTACCTTTACATTTAAAGTAGAATCTTACACTCCATCGTTCTTAATGTAGGAAAGATTTGATTTTAGGTCTTTAGTTTAACACCTTGGTTTTAGCAACTAAACCTGCTATTGTATTTCCTTAATTGTATACAATTTAATCTATCAAACTATCATTTATTTTTTTTTAAAAAAGGGGATCAATCCGTTGAACTGCATTTGGTTGAAAGTGTCCCATGTGTTAAGGCATTTTTATTAGAAATTTGATTACTTGGATGAGGTAAATAGCAGTGATAATGCTTGAGTGCTTATTAATGGTTAAAATTGGTACAGAACAAGTATACCTTGTACACATACATTAATCCTCAAATTATGGCATAACAGTTGAATTTTTATGTTGATCAGCATTCTTAATTTTGGGGATATATGCACTGTTTGTTCGTAAAGTTTCATCAATATGTAATTTCTTCTCTAGTGTATGTCATTTAGTAGATTCTAGGGTTCTGGACTGAAGGCTTCAGATTTTATTTGGAGTTTTATTAAGCCTTGTGCTACATTGTTTTGCTTCTCCTTGTTGAATATTGTATACTTTCACTTTCAAACTGACTACTATCATATGTTCATGAATGATGGTACTTATTTCCATGTCATATTTGTTTTGCATATATTAGTTAGTTTTCAGATGATTTATAGGCATAGCCATTTGAATTTATCAATGTGGATACTTGTAGCACATTGACTTGGTCTTGGAGGTGATGTGATTGTGAAAGATCTCAAAGCCTCATCCTCTATCCTCTTGGGAGAAGATGACCTTTGTTAATTGGTAGTTTAGGTTGACACTAAATTGCAGTTTGTTTGTTTGTTTTTTATTTTTATTTTTAAGCTTTAGGTTTTCATTTGCTGTTTAATTAGGTGAATCTATTTGTTGTTGATTTAAAAAAAAAAAAGGTTTAATTTTTTTTTTTAATTTATGCCTTTTGGAGTGGTCATCTATATTGTGTGAGCAGCACTACCACAGAAAGTTCTAGTTTTTTCGGTATAATTACAATAAACTGATCACAGAGTTGCATTTTTTTCTTTTCTTTTTCAGAATGATCTTGTCCATGGATGGGGAATGGACATGAAACTTGGGTATTGTGCACAGGTGAGATTAACTTATATTCTGTGTGCACAAAGTTTAAGACCTCTGATATGATGAATTTTTCCCCGTTAATTTCCTCACTTTCTAACTGTAATCAATTACTTATATTCTGTTAGCTAAAATTCAGCAGTTTTAGTGTCTGTCTGTTTTTCACTACTAGTGATTGCTATTATTAGATTACTTCATACTCCAAATCCATGTATGAAGAACAAATGCGCTTCCCCCCCCCCCCCACCCAGAAATCTCCATCCAACTTTAATAGGTATCTTACTATCTTGCATTAACCTCTGCTATAAAAGCCTGATGATAATACAGTTGACTGTTGTATGTATGTTTCTTGCTTTTTAGAAGCATGTGAGAAAAACCTTGTGGTAATAAAATTGTGGTCAATATAGAAGGGATTTTTTATTATTATTATTATTATTAAAAGCAAAATGAATAAACATACCAGTGTCGGCCTCTTCCCATTTCTCTTTCATCTTTGAGTTGAGAGTCAGTTTTCTGTTTGCTGATGTTGTCTGAATGATGCATGTTAAGAGGTTTAACCAGCTGGTGTCAAGCCTATTTTACATATGTGCTCAATGACTTATTATCCTTTTTTGTTTCTTTTTTCCCCTTCTCCCTCTACCATGCTAGGGACATTAAAATTGTTCACTACATAACATGTTGCATTAGCCATGGATAATGTATAAATATGACATTTTACAGGGGGACCGCACTAGGAAAGTGGGAGTTGTTGATAGTGAATACATTGTTCATAAGGGCATACAAACTTTGGGTGGGAGTGGACTGCCTGCGAAAAAGGTCTTGCTTTGCCTTTTCTCCCATTTTCTTGTTGCTAGTTCTTTACTTTTGAAACAAAAAAAATTAAAGTATTTCTGTTTCCAAAAAAGAAAGACAACAGCTTGTCTAAAAATTTGCAAGTTGGTTTGTTAAGTTTTTTCATTCAATGGGCTGGCACGTGACTAGATTGGAAGTTTTCGGTAATTGGCTATTAGATGAACTAAATCTGTTTACGGCTTTAAACGATAAATGAGGGGTGTAACTGTTTTCAGCGTGGTCTTGTAAACTTGTGCATATTTATTTTTCCCAAGTAATTAAATTAGTTTAATGACAGAAAATTATCATATTTTTCCTGTTATTGTTTTAGTAGTTGTGCTCTTCTTCTTTCATCATTATAAACACTTCTTTCCTTTTTCAGCCTCCAAACCCTGAGGAGTTGACTAAGGTAAGGTTTATTTCCTTAAAAGCAACTCATCACTTCCCTTCATCCATATATTTAGACTTAAATTTTGTCCTTTTTGTGCTGATTTTCCATCTTGATTTTCAGAGACATGGTGCTACAGCTTTTGATGTGCGAACAGAGGTGAGAATTGTGGAACTAAAATCTACTTATATACAACTACGGCCATAAGTTACCTCCCTGCCTTGCATATGTATCCAGTTTGCTGGCAGAACAAAAATAATTGACTTAACTAATGGCCGAGGCATAATCTGAACTAGGATTCTATTCCCATGGTTTAATGTGATTAGTTTATTTGCCATGACCTTCCTGTTTTTATTTTTACTTTAATCATAAGCTAACTTTGCAAGTCATGAATAAGAAATAATGAGATATGAGGTTTCGACATGGTGTACTACATGATTCTTAAGCAGGTGTTGCAACTGGATTGTATTTTCTCTAGACGTCACTTGGATTATCAAAATATTATCTAATACTTTGGTAACAAGTATGCTTGTGTGTGTGTGTCTGTGTGTGATAGGGGGAGAGAAAATGTGCTACTTGTTTAAATTTGAAGTCCAAAAGTATGTTCATCAAGCATGTGGTTTGCATTTGGATATTATTTAATCAAAATGACATTAGGCAGAATTTCTTTTTCTGCTGTAATTAAATGAACTTACTGATTTTCACATTCATGATGGATTAAGCAGATTAGGAGGCAATCAACATGGGAGCTTCAAATGTTTAAAGAGCGATGGAATCAAGCTGTTGAGGAGGATAAGAACTGGGTGGATCCATTTAAACAAGATAAAAAACGCCGCAGAAGAAAACGCCAACACCGAGTTTTTAATTTCTAACCTTTGCCAAGACGCTGGGATATCATTAGTTTGGCTTAGTTCACACACATCCACTCTCATCTATACATCTATACATCGTAATTTAGTTCGTCTAGCATTTATTGAATTGTCATATTTGTTTCATTATTTAAGGAACCACAATATTTGCTCTTACATTTCAGATCTGTCTCTACTTAGTAGCTGGTTCTTTTTTGTTTTCGGTATTCAAAGATTTGGTGTAAATGTAATTAAAGGCAATGCTTACCTCCAGGACTTTAATTGGATTTTTTTTTAATGAAAAACTGCTACATTATCCACATATTAAATAAAATGTGGAGATTAAAATTCATTATTACTTGTTATTGTGTATTTAAAAAAAGAGATCTCCAATGTGAAGAGTTGACATTTCTGGGATGATTCATATGATACATCTCGTGGTCTTTTCATTGACGCACAGCGCTGTATATCTGCAATTATATGGCAATAAGATTTGGCAGTGGACTGGCTCGCTGGCATTAAACTTAAAAATTGTCATGTTATAATTCTCAATGAAATAAATTTCTTGTGAGTGCATTAGTTCATGAAAATTAAAAAGTGAGCTTCTATTAACTTTAGTTTCAATGTCTACATAGCTAACAAAATAAAAATGACAATTTTAAACTTTTTTTTCCTGTACTTTGGATGAGTCGAGGTCTTAACCGGTCACTCCATTTAAAAATGTTTAATTTCCCTTGAAAGTTTTTAATATCAGAATTTACAATATATAGTAAATGCAAATATTAAAAAATAATAATCTAGAGAAAAAAAACTTTCTAAAGATAATCTAGAGAAAAACACAGAATCACTTGTTATCATTTAATTTTATCATCTACTCTATTTATCAGCATGCCAACTTTGTAAACCTTAAAACATAGAACGTAACTCTAACATGTATTTAACGTAAAACTCTTCGATCTTATAAAACTCCTTATATTCTCAAGTAGTGTAAAATGGTTGTCTAGTGACTATCATTACTAAGGACCACCGTTATTATTAAAGACGACTGTCATTACTAAGGACGATTGTAAGCGCATAATTAATGCTCAGATATAAAATTTTCACTTAAATGTACGAGTATAACGGACATATAGCCATTTTAGTCACCAACTCATAGCTATTATAGTCACCTCAAGCTGACCGCTACACAACCGTTATAGGGCATTTAATGAGGAGGTTAAATGGCTATTAAATGAACCATTTAACCCTCCAGCTTAATCATAACACTTGAGAAGATTAATTGACGAGAATCAACAAGCATTAAAGGATCCATTGCATGTTTCATATGGGCCTATTACTAGCGCAAGATCCAAGAAGATTAAAGAAGTACTCAATTGGCTGATTCAAGAGATTTGAACTAATTCTAACACATGACATTCCAAGCTTGGTGCAAAGGAAGATGAAGGCGTAATAAATTTACTCCAAGCTATTGAGGGCTGATCTGGCTTAATTGGGCGTGATTTATGGTGTGGATTAATAACTGATTGATTTTCCAATTCCATATCAATTAATATATATTTTTCCTATTCTGGAGCAGCTAGTTTTAGACGAAATCGACCTTAATTTTAGGCTTCTATTATTTAGAATGTTTTTTTTTTTAAAACTATTTTCCTATTTTGGAGCTGCTAATTTCAAATCAAATCAGCTTTAATTTAGGCTTTTATTATTTAGTACGTTTTTTTATATTTTCCTATTTTTAGCCATGTCTTATAAATAGCATACATTCATCGTAATAGAGGATTATTGAATAAAAAAAAAAAAACACGTGAGATTCTGCTTCTTCTTTTTGTTCTTCAAGAACTGTGAACTTATTAGGGATTCTTTCTTATGGCGTCCAAATATTATACCTTCGGTTCGTGATTCTGTTATAATCATACACACAAATTGCTCTACATATTACAAATTTCTAAAGAGTTTAAGCTAATTTAAGCATTGGAGGGTCTTTGGTAGGCTCTAAACCGGTGTTATTATCTACTTAGTGTTTTCTCTTATGCAGGATCTCAAGGTCATCCATTGTACTGACGAGGAACATATTGAAGAGGCGAAATCGCATTTTATCACTATTGATTTTTCCTTTTGGCTATTGTTGTCTACAATATATTGTGTGGGCATTTTTGAAAGTTGGGAAAAGTGGACAACAAAAACTCATACTCTTATTCTTAATATATATACAAATTCAAAAGGGTATGATTGGATTTGTGAGAATATACAGAATATTGAAATAGACCCATTTAAACCATGACATATTGAATCATTTTGCAATACAATATGGCTGGATGTAATTCAACATAATAAGTCTGATGCTTTGTTTTTTTTGAAGTAAAATATTTTCAAACGTAAAATATTTTCAAGTGTTTTATTTGACAAGTAAAAATTTCAACCAAACCATCAAAATTGATGGCTTAACATCAAAGCTGATGGTATCGGAGGTTCGATGACAAACCACAAAAATTAATGGCTTAACACTGAAGTTGTTAGTGCCGGAGGTCTGGTGACCAAACCGCTGGAACTAGTAGTCAAAGCACTCGTTTCGGATGCCAGCTTGCTGACAATTGTTGTCGGAGCAATATCGCTGGTGATCAGACTGCCAATACCGGTTGACAAAATGTTGTCTTTGGTTACCGAACCTTCAGCACCAGTGGCAGTGCAGCGTATTTGGCCATTGGACCACTGACATTGGTCGCTAGTGTAGCGTTTCCAACCATCGAACCACTGGCACCAGTTGTCAATGAAGCATCTCTTGCCATTGAATCGCTGGCATTGGTTGTTGGAGTGGTGTAGGTCGATGATCTGCCTGTTCCTCCCGAACTAGTCGATAGTTGGGGATATGCCCCCTTAGATGATTGGGCTCGAGGCCTTGTTGTAGGATATGTCCCAAGTTTTTCGGTGGATCGAGTTGGTCCTTCTACGGGCCCCATTGAGGGCGATGATGCCAATGACGATAGTGCTAGGCGCTTTGCTGATGATGCCGTTAAAGATGATAACTCCCCCTAGGGCAGCCATTGTTGTTGCATCTTTATGATGATGTAGCCCCTACGTGGGCATGTTTTTCTTATTTTTCTTGTGTTTCATAGACATTGCCTCTTGATGGGCCGTATATGCATGTATTATATTGTCTCTTGGTAGGCTCTAGATATGTATGTATTATATTGCCCTATAGTGGGTCCTGACGTATGATATTGTCTTTTGGTAGGTTATTGATGTATGATTGGACATTGCCTCTTTGTAGGTCTAACATGTATCTTTCTAGATTTCGCATATTGGTAGGCTCTCGATGAATGATGAAATTGCCTCTCGGTAGATCTTACATATATGTTTCTAGATTTCGCCTGTTGGTAGGCTCTCGATATATGATGAACATTACCTTTTGGTAGGTCTTACATGTATGCCAGTAGCACCTTAGCTTTTAGGAGCCGATTGCACCACTGTGGCCACTTTGCATCGTACCTTATTTTCACGAATTTACTAATAGAATCTGAAGTTTGATAGACCCACTAAGGGATATGGAGAGAGGAAAGACTGCAGAAAATAAAACTACCCCAGTTAGGTTTTATGCGGTTCTTATCATGAGAGGAAAGGTTCCTGGTGGGATGGACTCGTTCTTGAGCATATTGACTAGTCGAAAGTGGACTGAACCATGCAAAATAAACTACCCCAGTGTATGGATTTGTGTGATTCTAAAATAATAACCGACTTGAAGCGGGATTCGAATCCTACTAGATGTACGGGTTTCTTGACAACCCTAATGATGATCAGGGATCTCCTCAGTGAGGTTTTGGACTCGTCATGTGGCGGGATGCACTAACTATCTCGGTTTTTCATTGAACCAACCAATATTTCGAGAAGAGTTCACTTGAGGAATTGATCATTGCGATCTTCATACCATACTAGGTGGACTAATATTAGTGATCGGGAATGGCCTTGGCACTGTCCCATAATGTGTTTTGACGACAAGGGCTGAACCAACCCCTGAAGAGGACTTTGAAAATGAGGTTCAAGATATTCCGGGATGTTGGAAGAGACGCACAAAAACTGCCCCAGTGTAGGCTTTATGCGGTCTCGGTTGCGGGAAAAAAATCTTTTGAAAGGCGAGTTTGCTGTTGAACCTACTACGCACCACTGTTAGTATGAAAACCGAGGGAATCTTTACTTTGGAGCTATCCAAAACCCTCCATTCATTGGATTTAAGTTTAGAATACTTATGGGTTTATGCCAGGGGGGTTGAAAAACCTTGGCACATGTCCTGAGGTACGGCGGCCCTTCTAAGTGCGTTGCCTAAGGTTGGTGGCCCTACAAGGTGCGTCGACCTCGAGAAGTGTGCTTAAAAGTAGAATGCCCCCCTAGACTTTCTACGTTCTGGTCTGCGATTTCTAGGGTCTTCTCCTACCCTTTTGCTTCATTGAAAACTCCTACATCATTTTTCTTCTATTTTCAGCACGGATCTACATTAGAACGCTAGATTCTTTTAGATTTGAGCATGGATATTCTTGGGCTCAAGACTTATGATATTGTGGAAAAGCTTGAGTGGGAGACTTTCCATGAGAGGGAGCTTAAGAGGTGGTGTACTTCATTCTCTTCGAAGAATTGGGCCAACATCAAGCAGTTCCTTAAAGATGCCACTTCAATTTTTTGCACTTCTTTGGATTGGCACTTAGTGGAGGCCAAAGTTACTTGTTGAGATCCCGCTTTGAGGTGCATCACCACTGGGGATGTGGACATGGTCCCTACTTTAAAGGAGTATGATCGCTTTCTTTCCCTTCCTACCTTTGTGTGTCGGGTTTATTGACCACTGACTCAATCTCGCTTCCGCAAATAGTTGGCGGAGCTTTTGGGCCTGAAGACACCTATTGTGGATGTCCTAATTTGATATGGGAGCGGCTTGGAAGGTAGCATCTGTTTTGATTTTTTGCTTTGTCGGTTTGGCAAAGCTGAGTGCCCTGCTACTTATTGAGGAGATTTTGTGGACTTGGAGGAACATTGGATCTTCTACAGGCGCCAGACTTTATGGTGGCCTTCTTTAGCTCAATGTTATTCCTTTCTTAGTTGGGTTCTATCAACTTTGCAGTTCTCCCCCTGGTGAGTACTCTGCCTCATAGAAATTCTTTTATTTCCTTTCTCCTCTTTGAGACTAATAGGTCCCTTTCTCTGTGCCATGAGACAAGTAGTGGTAGGCTTGGTTGTTGTGTGCATTTGTTGCAGTTGTGGTTCTATAGTCATTTAAGTGTGATATCTAGGGCACAACTTGTTGGGTTCTTGAGGAAGAATAGAGTTAAGATCACTGTGGTTCCTGATCTTTCTTTTACTTGGGATACCACTGGTTGGTTACGGTATTTGTTTGGCTTGCATCCTACTGACAGGACCTGGAGAGTTAAATGGGGAGTTGGTAGGTGGCAGGGTTGGACCCATTGTATTGGTTTGCTTGGCATCCCTTTGGCGAGCATTTAGGTTTATACAGGGTAATTTCCAGGCATGGTCCTGAGGCAGTTTGGTGGTAATTAGCATGTCCCTCGATTTAGTGATCTTTCAGCCATCACTTGTGATTATGGGCTCCAAGATATCAACACAATAATGATAGATTGCGCTTTTGGTTTCTAGCAGGAGCGCAGGTCGACTATTGAGTATCCTACTTATTTTGGGGATGATTATGAGTGGTCCATTACAGAGTTTAGAGGGTGGAGGGCCAACAGGAACCCATGCTTCATTTTTGATCTATCAATTCTAGATCCTCTTGATCCCCGCCTTCCAGCTGATATATTGAGGGATTATGCACTGGAGTTTGAGGTTAGAGTTAAGAGCACTCTCAGGAACAAGGATTGTTGCAGGGAGCTGCTTGATGCTACAGTAGAGGATTACAATGAGATGGGGTGAGCTTATGAGGCTCAGCTGGCTACCCTCAAAACAGAGCTTGAGCAGAGGATTTTGGCTCCTTCGATCACAAAGGCGGAGTGTATTTAGCTGAGATCTTGAGTCACTAGTTTAGAGAGTGAGTTGGTAGATCTTACTCAAAGATTCACTGTCTTGGGCCAGATAAGTGATAAGGAGAGGGCCATAGTGGAGGTTAAAGTAGTAGGCTGATGATTTAGCACTGGGGCTATTAAAGGCTAGATCCTTCATTCATTCCACTTTGAGCTTGGAGTATGGGCCAGCTGATGAGCCTAGTGAGTCACAGTTGGCTTCTTGTCACCTTTAGTTAGAGGTAGTCGAGAAGGAGGAGGCATTGAGAGTTGTTATTGCAAAGGTTGGCACGTTGTAGGCTTTGCTTGATACATAGAAGAAGGTGTTAGGATTAGTACCCTTAAATCTTATTGTATGATGCTATGTTTGTTATTATGTATGACATTATGTATGACTTAGTGTTGTGTTTGATAAAGTTGTTTTATTATTGTCTGAAATAATGGTAACATGAATATTCGGACATTATCATATAGTCCATGAGATGCATGGTATGTGATTTATGTGAAAAGTCACAGAAGATATAAATCACAAGTTCTTTGTAAACTCAAAATTATAGTTCGTAGTCGGAGATGAAATTGGGCATTTCATCTGCGAAGACTATAACATATCAATTAAGATGATTTGTCTTGATCATGGAAATTGAGATTTCTAGTTGATATGTTGATATGTTTTAAAAGGTAAGACATATTAAACTGGATCGCTGTGAAATTTATTATTCTTCTAATGATTGTCAAATAAATAATAAACTCACGACTTATATTTATATGAACTCTTAATCCTGAGAGGATGATGGACCTGATCATAAAGTGTAGGTTGTTTTGATATATCAAGAGTGAGATATCTATAGTTACGGTCAAAACTTCAGTATGTTGGGCAATCACATTTAGTGTTGATGAAACATATATTCTTAAGATGAAATTCATAGTCACTTAACGGAGATACAAAATATTCCCTTGAGATAAGTTTAATGGGTTTGGTTATTCAGAGAGTTAGACCTAACCACTTTAATAAGAAGTTACTAAAGTATATATTTATGGAATTGGATTTCATAAATATATGATGAATAATTTAAAGGATTAAACCGGGTACTCAAGGAATTAAGATGTAGTAATCTACAAAGTGACAGTCTTCTTTCATGACTTCGTATTATTACGAATGTTTTATAAAAGGGTTGCATGTACAATAAAGTCTTAGGATATAATTTATAAATAAGGCCTAGAGTACAACTATATTTATATAGTGGTATTAAATATAGTTAATGGTAACTTTGGACTTATCAAGAGTTGACAGAAAAGCCCAAGACCCATTGGAGCTAATGTCTTATTGGTCCCTTTTGGTCCCACTCCAAGCCACACACTTAAGCCCAATTGGAAAGGTCCAAAAGGCCAGCTCAATTAGATAGTCAGTTAGATACAAAGGGAAAAACATACAGAATTTTCTGCAGAGAACAACAAGAACACTTTTATGAAGTTGTGCAAGAAGTGTTAGACACTTGGATATTCTCCCTTTGGAAAACTGATTGAGAGACCACACATCTTGGACGTTAGTGGAATTGGAGTGAAGATTGAAAGTATTCCCAAGTGCTTCTGATCTTCGTTTTTGAAATTCACCGCTCAAGGGTACACTCTCTTGTTCTATATTCTGAAACTTACATAATGCATGTTAATATTTAGGAATGAAGTAGATCCGTTATTTTTTTCGCTGCGTATGTTTTGTATGCGATACAAGCTTGTTATTTTCCTTCAAATGGTATCAGAGCCAGGTTTTCCTTTCATATCTGTTTAACATGTTTTGAGTTTTGGAATTGATGACAATAGTTTCATGTTGTTAGAAATTAGTTTTCTGCATGGTTGTTGAAATTATTGTTTTGATAAAAACTGATATTGATGTTATGATTTTGTTTAATTTTTAGTTTAAGTATGTTAAACTGAACTTTAAGGCTATAGCATCAATGAAATTCAGTTTTGATATCAATTTCTATCCATTAGTATCATATGATGGTTGTTTTGTTCATGAAAACGTTTAAAAACTGTCTTAGAAAAATTCTGGAAAATTCAAAATTCGAGAAGCTCGATTGATCGAGGATCTGTCGAGAATCTATCGAGCTTCGTGGAATTTTTCTCAATCAATCAGAATTTGTTGAGGATCGATCGAATAACCAGAACTTTTCTCGATCGATCGAGGTACATACTCGATCAATCGAGGACTGTTGATCTAGAATTTTCTCTAAGTGTTTTTACCTATATAAAGAGCAAGGCTATGTGTAATTCGTTTATGCATGTTTTAAAATTAAAAACCTTTATTTTAAAACATCTAGTGGGAGAGAGATACAAGGGTTGGATCTCACGGCCTCCATTGTTGGTTCATAGTAGTGTGAAATATATACTTTGCCTTTGCCTCTAGTTTAGCATTCCATGCGAAGAGTATTTATTTCATGGTCCTACAAGATTGAATTTCTTGGTTTATAGTGGTTTAATGAAACACCTTGTCTTAGCCTTGAGCTTTGCATTCCATGCGGAGGGTGTTTTTGTCATGGTACTACAATATAAGCCTGTTGAAGGGATGAAATGTGGCTACACATGATTCTAGACAATGGTATACACTAGACTAAGTATTATAGTATCCTCTATGCTGAGTTCTTACTATTATTACTTAGAGGCTAAATGTAAAACGACATATTATTAGTGTTTGATAAGAGTTATCATGATAGCACTAATAATGAGAATAGTTCTCAATCAATCATAGTATTTAATGTTCACTCTATGCTGAGGAATATTGGATATGGGATTGGGTTGTCGTTGCATATATTATGTTATGGTTTTATTAAGGTTCCATATTATATGTTTATATGCTAAATTGATAATGTCCAGTTTACTTATTATATTCATGTTTATTGTTTTCAGATTTGAACATTGCATCATTTAGTCCACTTGTTTCTATTCTTAATCAAAACAAACTGACTGGATCCAACTATGTTGACTGGAAAAGAAATTTGGACATTGTTTTAACTGCTGAAGAGCACAAATATATGCTTACTCAACCATGTCCTAGCTTTCCTTCATTAGATGCTTCTCTTGATGAAAAACAGCGATATGATCGTTGGCAGAAATCTAATGAAATGGCCAAGTGCTATATCCTAGCTTCTATCTCAAATGTTCTACAGCATCAAATGCAGGATGTAGAACTAGTTTTGGAAATTATATTAAGTTTGAAGGAGATGTTTGGTGAGCAAGGCCATTCTGCAAGGCAAGAAACCATGAGGCAAATTTATAATACTAAAATGGCTGAAAGTACTTCAGTAAGGGAGCATTGTCTTACAATGATCTCTAATCTGAATACATTGGAAGTTTTAGGTGCCGACATTGATGGAGAGTCCCAAGTGGATATGATACTCCAGTCACTACCGGAATCATTCAAGGAATTCAGACTGAATTATAATATGAACAAAAATATTTATTCTTTGTCAAAATTAATGAATGAGTTGGTAGTAGTGGAAGGCATCCTTGGTACTTCTAATGTAGAAGCCAATGTGGGTGAAGCTTCTACTTCTCAACCTAAGTCGAAAGGCAAAGGTAAAAAGAAGAAGAAGAAGGACTTCACTAAGCAAGAGGGTAAGCAAATTGCCTTATGGGTTGCCGACAAAGGAAAGAAAACCAAAGGAAAGTGTTTCCATTGTGGTGAGAAAGGACATTGGAAGAGGAATTGTCCAAAGTTCAAAGCTGCCAAGAACAAGGGTGTGAAAAGTTCCTTTCTTCTTGAAATATGTTTGGTACAGAATCCCACAGATTCTTGGTGTGTGGATTCAGGTTTTACTGATCATATTTGCAATTCTTTGCAGGGGTTTTAGGAGACCATAAAGCTGGATTCCAGTTGAAGCTGTTGGTGTTGTTAATTTGTGCTTTGAGTCTAGGGTTTTAATATTGCAAGACTGTCTGTTCGTACCTAATGTTCGTAGGAATTTAATTTCTGCAACTTATTTGGGTAAACATGGATATTGTATTATCCTTAAAAACAATGTTGTAATAAAGAAGGGTAAAATGTTTATCTGTTTTGGCAATATTGTTAATGGTCTTTATATTTTAACTTCTGATAAGCATGAATTATATAATTCTGAATTAGATAATAATTCACATGCGAACTCATTAAAGAGAAAGCTTCCTTCTACTAGTGAAGCATATCTTTGGCACTTATGTTTAGGTGATATTAATTCAAACAGAATTCAAAGACTTATCAAAGATGGACTCTTAGGGCTCATGGACTTTGAAGAATTTCTTGTTTGCGAATCTTGTTTAGAAGGTAAAATGATCAAATGACCTTTTAATGCAAAAGGTAGAAGTGCCAAAGATTTGCTAGAACTAGTACATTTAGATGTATGTAGTCCTATGTCAATCCAAGCAAGAGGTGGCTATGAGTATTTCATTGCTTTTACGGATGATTACTCTAGATTTGGTTATGTGTACCTAATGAAATGGAAGTCTGAAGCTTTTGAAAAGTTCAAAGAGTGTAGGGCTGAAGTTGAAAATCAATTGGGTAGACACAAAAAGGCCATTCGATCTGATCGAGGTGGCAAATACCTTCTTGGGGATTTCAAGGATTACTTGATTGAAAATGGGATTATATCCCAGTTGACTGCACCTAGAATTTTATAACAAAATGGTGTAGCGGAATGAAGGAATAGGACTCTTTTAGATATGGTTAGATCCATGATAAGTTATTCGATTCTACCAATTTCTTTTTGGGGATATGCCTTAAATACTGCAATGTATCTTTTGAATTTGGTACCTTCGAAGTCTATTCCTAAAACACCTGTAGAGTTGTGGAATGGGCGTAAGCCTAGTATGAGACATCTTCACATTTGGGGTTGTCCAGCATGTGTTAAAAAGAAAGTCTGACAAGTTACAGTCTAAAACGGAAGTTGTTTTCTTTGTAGGGTATCCAAAAGGAATTGTTGGAGGTTTATTCTATAGTCATAAGGATAATAAAATGTTTGTTAGCACAAATGGTAAATTCTTGAAAAATGACTATATGAATAATTTTACTCCTAGAAGTAGAGTTGTCTTGGCTGAAATGAATGAACCTGTAATTAAACAACCAATGTATGAAATTAGGGATGATGTGGTTGTATTAGATACACCACAAGATACTACTCATGAGATGTCTAGTACACAGGTGCCTCGTCGTAGTGGGAGAATTGTTCAGCCTCCTATGAGATTCATAGGTTTGAGAGAAACTTATGAATCTATCTCAGAAGAGGCTGAATCGGATCCCTACACTTATGAGGAGGCAATGAATGATATAGATGCACATCATTGTATCCAAGTTATGAAATCTAAATTGGATTCTATATATTCCAATCGAGTTTGGGATCTTGTAGAGGTGCCTAATGGCATTAAACCTGTTGGTTGCAAATGGGTTTACAAGAGGAAGAGAGGGATAGATGGAAAGGTTGAAACCTTTAAAGCAAGACTAGTGGTGAAAGGGTATACTAAAAAAGAAGGCATTGAATATGATGAATCTTTTTCGCTAGTGGCCATGCTTTAGTCTATCAAAATTCTCTTATCCATTGCTGCTCATTATGAATATGAGATTTGGCAAATGGATGTCAAGACTGCATTTCTTAATGGCAATCTTGAGGAAGAAATCTATATGATGCAACCAGAAGGTTTCATAGCAAAGAACCAAGAGCATATTGTATGCAAGTTGAAAAGGTCCATTTATGGACTTAAGCAAGCATCTAAATCATGGAACATCAGATTTGATCAAGCAATCAAGTTATTTGGTTTTGAACAAAATCTTGATAAACCATGTGTGTACAAAAGACATAGAGACAAAGTAGTAACATTCCTAGTGTTTTATGTTGATGACATTCTACTCATTGGAAATGATGTAGGAGTAATGTCATCGGTTAAAATTTTGTTGTCAAGCCAATTTGATATGAAGGAATTGGGTGAAGCTAACTATATTTTAGGGATCAAGCTTTGGTGAGATCGAAAGAATAAGATGTTAGGCTTGTCACAAGCTGGATATATAGATAAGGTTCTAGAACGGTTTAGCATGAAAAACTCCAAGAAAGGATTACTTTCTTTTAGACATGGAGTTCCTCTATCTGATAACCAAAGGCCTAAGACTCTAGAGGAAGAAAACATATTGAGACAAGTTCCCTACGCTTTTGCTGTGGGAAGTCTCATGTATGCCATGCTTTGTACTAGACTGGATATTTTGTTATTCAATTGGCATGGTCAGTCGATATCAATCAAATCCAGGACCAAAACATTGGCAAGTTGGAAAGTATATTCTTAAGTATCGAAGGAGAACGAGAGATTATATGCTTGTTTACCATTGTGAGGATTTGATTCTCATTGGCTATACAGATTCAGATTTTCAATTGGATCTAGATTTCAGAAAATCCACGTTGAGTTGTGTATTCACCTTGGGAGGTGGAGCCATAAGTTGGAGGAGTGTTTAGAAATCTTGTATTACTGACTCCACCATGGAAGTTGAATATGTTGCTGCTTGTGAGGCGGCAAAAGAGGCTGTTTCGCTCAAGAAATTCCTTTCTGATCTTGGTGTTGTGAGAATTGAGCAAGTTCTTATTACATTGTTCTACAACAATAGCGAAGCGGTTGCACAATCCAAAGATCCAAGGAATCATAAGAAAGGAAAGCACATAGATAGATGGTACCACATCATTCAAGACATAGTTGCTCGTGGAGTTGTGGTTGTTGCAAAGATTGATAGTGCAAAGAATCTAGCGGATCCTTTTACCAAAGCCTTGCCCTAAAGGACTTTCGAGTCATATTTGGAGGAGATGGGAGTTAGATTAGTGCACAATAGTCTTTAGGGCAAGTGGGAGATTGTTAGGATTAGTGCCCTTAAATCCTATTGTATGATGCTATATTTGTTATTATGTATGACATTATGTATGACTTAATGTTGTGTTTAATAAAGTTGTTTTATTATTGTCTGAAATAATGGTAACATGAATATTCGGACATTATCATATAGTCCATGAGATGCATAATATGTAATTTATGTGAAAAGTCACAGAAGATATAAATTACAAGTTCTTTGCAAACTCAAATTTATAGTTCGTAGTCGGTGATGAAATTGAGAATTTCATCTACAAAGATTATAACATATAAACTAAGATGATTTGTCTTGATCATGGAAATGGAGATTTCTAGTTGGTATGTTGATATGTTTTAAGAGTTAAGACATATTGAATTGGACCGCTGTGAGATTTAATATTCTTCTAATGACTGTCAAATGAATAATAATCTAAAGACTTATATTTATATGAACTCTTAATCCTAAGAGGACAATGGACCTGATCATGAAGTGTAGATTGCTTTGATATATCAAGAGTGAGATCTATAGTTACGGTCAAAATCTCAGTATGTTAAGCAACCACATTTAGTGTTGATGGAACATATATTCTCAAGATGGAATTCATAGTCTCTTAACAGAGATACAAAATATTCCCTTGAGATAAGTTTAATGGGTTTGGTTATTTTGAGAGTTAGGCCTAACTACTTTAGTAAGAAGTTACTAAAGTATATATTTATGGAACTGAATTTCATAAATATATGATGAATAATTTAAAGGATTAAACTGGGTACTCAAGGAATTAAGACGTAGTAATCTACAAAGTGACAGTCTTCTTTCATGACTTTTTATTACTACGAATATTTTATAGAGGGGTTGTATGTACAATAAAGTCTTAGGATATAATTTATAAATAAGGCCTAGAGTGCAACTATAAATATATAGTGATATTAAATATAGTTAATGGTAACTTTGGACTTGTCAAGAGTTGACAAAAAAGCCCAATGCCCATTGGAGCTAGTGTCTTATTGGTCCCTTTTGGTCCCACTCCAAGCCACACACTTAAGCCCAATTGGAAAGGCCTAAAAGGCCAGCCCAATTAGATAATCAGTTAGATACAAAGGGAAAAACATACATAATTTTCTGTAGAGAACATAGAGAACAACAAGAACACTATTTGTGAAATGGTGTGTAGGAAGTGTTAAAACACTTTGACATTTCTCCCTTTGGAAAACTGATTGAGAGACCACACATCTTGTGCGTTAGAGGAATTGGAGTGAAGATTGAAAGTATTGTGCCTAGCTCAGCTCCGAAGATTGATGAGAAGACCGCCACTGTCCATCTTTCTTTCAAAAGATGAGAACACGCTCTTTACTAATAGAATAGAAGGTAAGGCAAAAGCAAGAGTGAAACTACGAGCTAAAAGCGGGTGTGCTCCTATTATAAGATAATACGATACCACCTCCCACTTTTGGCGCACTTTTTTGATGAGCTAAGCCTAAGCGCCCTATAAGTCAAAAGCTAGCCTTACAACTAAAAGCAAGGTCGAAATCAATCCCTCTTTTTCCTGTGCTTTACTAGTAGGGCTAATGAACGACCCTTTGATCTATGTCGTTCCCAGTTCAGCCAGGTCTGATTAAGAAATGCTAAAATGAGTGGGGCGAAGGGTTTTAGAGGGAAAAAGGGGGTGGGAGGAAGCTAAAATGGAAGTAGGGAGTCAATTAACAACGAGGCTGTAGTTTACTAATAAGGACTATTGCGACTAATCTAGCTACCTCGAAGAGAAGGAGGGCCATAAACAAGAGCATCTTTTTTAGATATCCCACAATTAGAGCTTTTAGCTTAGCTGGAGTTTTGCTTTTTCGGTTGAGTATGGAATGCTAGCTCTCTCTACTTTAACACTTCGTTCATTGCTGGCCCGGAGTAAGACATGCCACCTTAATGCACTAGCCAGTTAGAAGGATTTTTTCTATTACTGAACCGGCCTTCGAGACGAAAGGAAGGAAAGCAGGCAACATGAGTATGCTACTTCCTGCGAGAATGGCCCTCCCTACTACAGACTACGCTTGGAAAGTCGGTGATAAGCAAGAAAAGAAGAGAAGAATTTGAAAGAAGAAAAGAGAAGTCCCGAGAAGTACTTCACTTAGCCTTTCTCTAGTAGTTCTTCTCCTCCTTCCTCACTATGCTTCGCTTGACTTGAGTTGGGAAGAGTCATATTCATATTCCTTTTTTAAAACTCCCCGTAATGCTTGTATTCCCTTACTGAACGGAAGGAACGGTTCCCCTACTCGCTTGCTAATGGACTATAGCCGGAACGAAGGCACGGATTATATACCAAGTCTTTCCCATTCTCCTAGTCTCGCAGTTGTCAGCTTCTTAGCTTTGGGTTTACCCCCTTTCCCCTTTATCTAATAATAAGGTAAGCTTGTTTGTCTTTTGGCATTCCTTCAACAATAGAGTTACTGGTCCCAGTTGTTGGATAAAATCTGGTTTTGTATCTCATACAAAACACACAGCGAAAGCAACAAACAATGATCTATTTCATTCATGATTGACAACATGCACTATGTAAATTTTAGAATATAAGAACAAGATAGCGTATCTTGGTGTGGAGAAATTCAAAACAAAGATTAGAAGCACTTGGGAAAACTTTTAATCTTCATTCCAATTCCACTTTACGCCCAAGATGTGTGGTCTCTCAATCAGTTTCCAAAGGGAGAATGAAAGTGTGTCTCACACTCTTTCTTTTCTCTACGATAAAATCGCGTTAAAAAATTCTGTATGTTTCTCCCTTTATAACTAACTGATTATCTAATTGGGCCGGCCTATTGGGCCTTTCCAATTAGGCTTTAGTGTGTGGCTTGGAATGGGACCAAAAGGGACCAATAAGACACTAGCTCCAATGGGCCTTGGGCTTTTCCGTCAACTCTTGACAAGTCCAAAGTTACCATTAATTATATTTAATACCACTATATAAATATAATTGCACTCTATGCCTTATTAATGAATTATATCCCAAGACTTTATTTTATACGCAACCCCTTCATAAAATATTCGTAGTAATACAAAGTCATAAATATAGACTACCACTTTGAAAATTACTACATCTTATCCTTGAGTACCCGGTTTAATCCTTTAAAGTTATTCATCATATATTTATGAAATCCAATTTCATAAATATATACTTTAGTAATTTCTTACCAAAGTGGTTAGGCCTAACTCTCTGAATAACCAAACCCATTAAACTTATCTCAAGGGAATATTTTGTATCTCCATTAAGAGACTATGAATTCCATCTTGAGAATATATGTTCTATCAACACTAAATGTGGTTGCCCAACATACTGAGGTTTTGACCGTTACACTAGATCTCACTCCTGATATATCAAAGCAACCTACACCTCATGATCAAGTCCATTATTCTCTCAAAATTAAGAGTTCATGCAAATAGAAGTCGTGAGATTTATTATTCATTTGACAGTCGTTAGGAGAATAATAAATCTCACAGCGGTCTAGTTCAATATGTCTTAACTCTTAAAACATATCAACATATCAACTAGAAGTCACCACTTCCATGATCAAGACAAATCATCTTAGTTGATACGTTATAGTCTTCGCAGATGAAATGCCCAATTTCATCACCGACTACGAACTATAAATTTTGAGTTTACAAAGAACTTGTGATTTATATCTTCTGTGACTAAATCACATAAATCACATACTATGCATCTCATGGACTATATGATAATGTCCAAATATTCATGTCACCATTATTTTAGATAAAAATAAACAACTTTATTAAACACAACATTAAGTCATACATAATGTCATACATAGCATCATACAATAGGATTTAAGGGCATATATCCTAACAATCTCCCACTTGCCCTAAAGACTATTGTGCACTAATCTAACTCCCATTCCCTCTAAATGTGACTCGAAGGTCCTTTGAGGCAAGGTTTTGGTAAAAGGATCTGCTAATTATTTGCACTTTCAATCTTTGCCACCACAACATCTCCACGAGCAACAATGTCTCGAATGATATGATACTTCCTCTCAATGTGCTTTCCTTTCTTATGATTTCTTGGATCTTTGGATTGTGCAACCGGTCCATTATTATCACAAAACAATGTGATGGGAACTTGCTCCATTCTTACAACACCAAGATCAGAAAGGAATTTCTTGAGCCAAACAGCCTCTTTTGCCGCTTCACAAGCAGCAACGTACTCGGCTTCCATGGTGGAGTCCGCAATGCAAGATTACTTAACACTCCTCCAACTTATGGCTCTACCTCCCAAGGTGAAAACACATCCTGAAGTGGATTTTCTGAAATCTAGATCCGATTGAAAATCTGAATCTGTATAGCCAATGGGAATCAAATCCTCACTATTATAAAAAAGCATATAATCTCTTGTTCTCATAAGATAGTTGAGAATGTACTTTACAGCTTGCCAATGTTTTGGTCCTGGATTTGATTGATATCGGTTGACCATGCCAACTGAATAACAAATATCTGGTCTAGTACAAAGCATGGCATACATGAGACTTCCCACTGCAGAAGCATAAGGAACTTGTCTCATCATATTTTCTTCCTCTTGAGTCTCAGGCCTTTGGTCATCAGACAGAGGAACTCCATGTCTAAAAGGAAGCAATCCTTTCTTGGAGTTTTGCATGCTAAACTGTTCTAGAACCTTATCTATATATCCAGCTTGTGATAAGCCTAACATCTTATTCTTGCGATCTCGCCAAAGCTTGATCCCTAGAATAAAGTTAGCCTCACCCAAGTCCTTCATATCAAATTGGCTAGACAACCAAAATTTAACCGATGACATTACTCCTACATCATTTCCAATGAGTAGAATATCATCAATATAAGGCACTAGGAACATTATGTTAGGATATGTGCCCTTAAATCCTATTGTATGACATTATGTATGACATTATGTATGACTTAATGTTGTGTTTAATAAAGTTATTTATTTTTATCTAAAATAATAGTAACATGAATATTTGGACATTATCATATAGTGCATGAGATGCATAATATGTGATTTATGTGAAAAGTCACAGAAGATATAAATCACAAGTTCTTTGTAAACTCAGAATTTATAGTTCGTAGTCGGTGATGAAATTGGGCATTTCATCTGCGAAGACTATAACGTATCAACGAAGATGATTTGTCTTGATCATGGAAGTGGTGACTTCTAGTTGATATGTTGATATGTTTTAAGAGTTAAGACATATTGAACTGGACCGCTGTGAGATTTATTATTCTCCTAACGAGTGTCAAATGAATAATAAATCTCACGACTTCTATTTGCATGAACTCTTAATCCTAAGAGAATAATGGACTTGATCATGAGGTGTAGGTTGCTTTGATATATCAGGAGTGAGATCTAATGTAACGGTCAAAACCTCAGTATGTTGGGCAGCCACATTTAGTGTTGATGGAACATATATTCTCAAGATGGAATTCATAGTCTCTTGATGGAGATATAAAATATTCCCTTGAGATAAGTTTAATGGGTTCAGTTATTTAGAGAGTTAGGCCTAACCACTTTGGTAAGAAATTACTAAAGTATATATTTATGATATTGGATTTCATAAATATATGATGAATAACTTTAAAGGATTAAACCGGGTACTCAAGGATCAGATGTAGTAATTTATAAAGTGGCAGTCTATATTTATGACTTTGTATTACTACGAATATTTTATGAAGGGGTTGCGTGTAAAATAAAGTCTTGGGATATAATTTATTAATAAGGCCTAGAGTGCAATTATATTTATATAGTGGTATTAAATATAATTAATGGTAACTTTGGACTTGTCAAGAGTTGACGGAAAAGCCCAAGGCCCATTGGAGCTAGTGTCTTATTGGTCCCTTTTGGTCCCATTCCAAGCCACACACTAAAGCCCAATTGGAAAGGCCCAATAGGTCGGCCCAATTAGATAATCAGTTAGTTATAAAGGGAGAAACATACAGAATTTTTTAATGTGATTTTATCGTAGAGAAAAGAAAGAGAGTGAGACACACTTTCATTTTTCCCTTTGGAAACTGATTGAGAGACCACACATCTTGGGCGTAAAGTGGAATTGGAGTGAAGATTAAAAGTTTTCCCAAGTGCTTCTAATCTTTTTTTTGAATTTCTCCACACCAAGGTACGCTATCTTGTTCTTAAATTCTGAAATTTATAGAGTGCATGTTGTCAATCATGAATGAAATAGATCCTTGTTTGTTGCTTCCGCTGTGTGTTTTGTATGAGATACAAAACCAGATTTTTATCCAACACATTACTACTTTGTCTTGATGTCTTTTGTACACACATGGCTCATCAAGATTTTGTTCAAAACCAAATGACTTGATTGCTTGATCAAATCTGATGTTCCATGACCTAGATGCTTGTTTAAGTCCATAAATGGACCTATTCAACTTGCATACCATATGCTCTTGGTTCTTTGCTATGAATCCTTCTGGTTGCATCATGTATATTTCTTCTTCAAGATTGCCATTGAGAAATGCAGTCTTGACATCCATTTGCCAAATCTCATAATCATAATGAGCAGCAATGGATAAGAGAATTCTGATAGACTTAAGCATGGTTACTAGCGAAAAAGTTTCATCATAATCAATGCCTTCTTTTTGTGTATAGCCTTTCGTCACTAGTCTTGCTTTAAAGGTTTCAACCTTTCCATCTATCCCTCTCTTCCTCTTGTAAACCCATTTGCAACCAACAGGTTTAATGCCATTAGGCGCCTTTACAAGATCCCATACATGATTGGAATACATAGAATCCAATTCAGATTTCATAGCTAATACCCAATGATGTGCATCTATATCATTAATTGCCTCTTCACAAGTGTAGGGATCCGATTCAGCCTCTTCTGAGATAGCTTCATAGGTTTCTCCCAACCCTATAAATCTTATAGGAGGCCGAACAATTCTCCCACTACGACGAGGCACCTGTGTACTAGACATCTCATGAGTAATATCTTGTGGTGTATCTAATACAGCCATATCATCCCTAGTTTCATCCACTGGTTGTTCAACTACAGGTTCATTCATTTCAGCCAAGACAACTCTACTTCTAGGATTAAAATTATTCACATAATCATCTTCCAAAATTTGGCATGGGTACTAACAAACACTTTGTTATCCTTATGATTATAGAATAAATAACCCTTTGTTTCTTTTGAATACCCTAAAAACATGCATACTTCCGTTTTAGTTTCCAACTTATCAGACTTCCCTTTCAACACATGCGCTGGACATCCCCAAATGTGGAGATATTTCATACTAGGCTTGCGCCCACTCCACAATTCCTTAGGTGTGTTGGGAACAGATTTTGATGGAACTAAATTCAAAACATGCATAGCAGTTTTTAGTGCATATCCCCAAAAAGAAACTAGTAAAGTTGAGTAACTCATCATGGACCTAACCATTTCCAAAAGAGTCCTATTCCTTCTTTCCGCTATACCATTTTGTTGGGGAGTTCCCGGTGCAGTCAATTGGGAGACAATCCCATTTTGAATTAGGTAATCCTTGAAATCCCCAAGAAGGTATTCGCCACCTTGATCAGATCGAATGGCCTTTATGCGTTTACCTAATTGATTTTCAACTTCAGCCCTAAACTCTTTGAACTTGTCAAAGGCTTCGGACTTCCGTCTCATTAGGTACACATAACCATATCTTGAGTAATCATCTGTAAAAGTGATGAAATACTCATAACCTCCTTTTGCTTAGGTTGACATAGGACCACATATATCTGTATGAACTAATTCAAGCAACTCTTGGGCTCTTCTACCTTTTGCATTAAAAGGTCGTTTGGTCATTTTACCTTCCAAACAAGATTCGCAAACTAGAAATCCATCAAAGTCCATGGGCTGTAAAAGTCCATCTTTGATTAGTTTTTGAATCCTATTTGAATTGATATGACCCAAACGCAAGTGCCATAGATATGCATCACTAGTAGAAGGAAACTTTCTCTTTAATGATTTTACATGAGAGCTACTATCTATTTTAGAATTGTATAATTCATGCATGTCAGGAGTTAAAATATAAAGACCATCCACAATATTGCCAGAACAGATAAACATTTTATCCTTCTTTATTACAACATTGTCTTTTAGGATAACACAATATCCATGCTTACCTAAATAAGTTGCAGAAATTAAATTCCTACGAACATTAGGTACATACAAACAGTCTTCCAATATTAACACTCTAGACTTAAAACACAAATTATACACTCTAACAGCTACAACCGGAATCCTGCTCCCATCAGCCAAAGTAAGAAATAGTTCTCCCTCATTCAACTTTTTGGTCTCCTGGAACCCCTGCAAAGAATTGCAGATATGATTAGTACAACCTGAATCCACACACCAGGAATCTGTTGGATTCTGTACCAAACATATTTCAAGAAGAAAAGAACTTTTATTACCCTTATTCTTGGCAGCTTTGAACTTTGGACAATTCCTCTTCCAATGTCCTTTCTCACCACAATGGAAACACTTTCCTTTGGTTTTCTTTCCTTTGTCGGCAACCCCTAAGGCAATTTGTTTACCATTTTTCTTAGTGAAGTCCTTCTTCTTCTTCTTACCTTTGCCTTTCGACTAAGGTTGAGAAGTAGAAGCTTCACCCACATTGGCTTCAATATTAGAAGTACCAAGGATGCCTTCCGCCGCCACTAACTCATTCATTAATTCAGACAAAGAGTAAATCTTTTTGTTCATATTATAGTTGAGTCTGAATTCCTTGAATGATTCTGGTAGTGACTGGAGTATCATATCCACTTGGGATTCTCCATCAATGTCGGCACCTAAAACTTCTAATGTGTTCAGATTAGCAATCATCCTAAGACAATGCTCCCTTACTGAACTTCCTACAGCCATTTTAGTATTATAAATTTGCCTCATGGTTTCTTGCCTTGCAGAACGGCCTTGCTCACCAAACATCTCCTTCAGACTTTGCATGATGTCCGAAGCATGTTCTACATCCTGCATTTGATGCTGTAGAACATTTGAGATAGATGCTAGGATGTAGCACTTGGCCATCTCATTAGATTTCTGCCAACGATCATATTGTTGTTTTTCCTCAAAAGGAGCATCTAATGAAGGAAAGCTAGGACATGGTTGAGTAAGCACATATTTATGCTCTTCAGCAGTAAGAACAATGTCCAAATTCCTTTTCCAGTCAACATAGTTGGATCCAGTCGGTTTGTTTTGGTTAAGAATAGCAACAAGTGGGCTAAATGATGCCATGATTTAAATCTGAAAATAATAAACATGAATATAATAAGTAAATTGGACATTATCAATTTAGCATATAAGCATACAATATGGAACCTTAATAAAACCATAAAATAATATATGCAACGACAACCCAATCCATGTCTATAATTCCTTGGTAGCAAGTTTATTATAAACACATTAATTGGTTGAGAACTATTCTCATTATTAGTGCTATCATGATAACTCTTATCAAACACTAATAATATGCCGTATTACCTTCAGCCTCTAAGTAATAATGACATAGCTCCTTTGGGAGGTTAACATTACACTTAGTCTAGTGTACACCATTATCTAGAATCATGTGTAGCCACATTTCATCTCCCTTTTATAGTGTTTAAACTTGTAGCTCCATGGAACAAAACACCCGCCTTTGGGATCGCGAGGCATATACGCCAAGACGAGGTGTTTGTCCACACTACTTTAAACGGGTAAGTTCAAACTTGTAGTACTATGAAGTAAACACCCTCCTTTGGGATCGCGAGGCATATACGCCAAGACGAGGTGTTTACCCACACTACTATGAACCGATAATGGAGGCCATGAGATCCAACCCTTGTATCTCTCTCCCACTAGAAATTTTAAAATAAAGGTTTTTAAGGTCAAGGACCATAATAATGCTAGACACTTGAAAAACATAATCCTAATCTCATTAGGAGTAAATTTCATTAAACTAGCATTAATATATATAAAGATATATATAACGTAATAAAAACCCTTTTACATATAAAAATTCATATTATATTTTATAGAATATAATACACAAATTAATATATATAATATATAATTATTACATTATATATATATATATAATATATATAACCTACGGATTGATACAAACTTGCTTTAATTCATGCAAGATGGCCAATCTGTATCATCCATTGTATATAAACAAAGGCACATGAGAGATATTTCATGCAATAAAGGACAGAACATGCAATCAAGACAAAGTCAAAAGGTGCAACAATGTCCTTCACTTGCATAGTATGCAATCCGTATAAACTATTAGCATCAAATGTCTAACATGCAAGCCATCCAAGCCATATTCAAGCCATGCAAGCCATATTCAAATCATGCAATTGAAAACTTAGCCGTGACATAATATTCACACCATACAATTGAAATCCAAGTCAAACGGTGCAATAAATGAGTATAACCACCCATGTCATTAACTACCTTCAATAACTGCCTTTATTCGAATAAATATCAAGACAATAGATAATGAATATGGCTGTGCAGAATCGTAATGGCCATCACTTTTATACATAGGTGATGCAATTCTCTACATTATATCCAAATGATGCAGAAAATTGAAACACAAAAATAACGGTTTTCTTAAATTCTAAAAAATTAATCACATATTATTCAATCATGATATGAAAACCTGGCTCTGATACCAATTGTTGGATAAAATCTGGTTTTGTATCTCATACAAAACACACAGCGAAAGCAACAAACAAGGATCTATTTCATTCATGATTGACAATATGCACTATGTAAATTTTAGAATATAAGAACAAGATAGCGTACCTTGGTGTGGAGAAATTCAAAACAAAGATTAGAAGTACTTGGGAAAACTTTTAATCTTCATTCCAATTCCACTTTACACCCAAGAGGTGTGGTCTCTCAATCAGTTTCCAAAGGGAGAATGAAAGTGTGTCTCACACTCTTTCTTTTTTCTACAATAAAATCGCGTTAAAAAATTCTGTATGTTTCTCCCTTTATAACTAACTGATTATCTAATTGGGCCGGCCTATTGGGCCTTTCTAATTGGGCTTTAGTGTGTGGCCAGAAAGGGGGCAATGACAGCTGTTGTTGACACTATAGGAGCTTCCAACTAACAAGGAAAGGAAGGATTTTCTCTTAAATAGATTCTCCAACAGGTGAGTTTCATCTGAACGATCAAACTTTAAGAAAGTTGGTGTTTTTGGCTTCCAATCGATCTTTTAGCAATCCACTGCATCTTTGGCAGAGGTAACCAGGTCAACCAGCTGGAGTTTCTGTCCATTCAAAGTAAAATCACCACCTCTTCCTGTAACGAAGGTGCCTTCATTTTCTATTCCAGTAGGGCTGTTTGAAGTCTTAGATTCTGCTTTTTCGGGTGGTTGTTCCTAGGCCGGGTTTAAGCCCCGATAGCGAGTTTGATTAAACTATTGGGAGGGATGATGCTCAAGGGGTCAAACGAAAGAAGTTGATAAAGGAAAATGGCAATTACTCGATATTCATTCCATCTTCTAGGGCTGACTTGGGATTGAATCCAAAATAGTGCATGTTAACATTTATGAATGAAGTAGATCCGTTATATTTTTCTGCTGCATATGTTTTGTATGTGATACAAGCATGTTATTTTCCATCAAAAGGTTTGCACCTCGAGTCCTAGTATGGAGAAGGAGCTGGTTTGGCTTGAACATTCATATGTCTGACTTAGGGAGATTTCTAGAGAAATGGGCTTTGATGCAACAGGGTTGCTTCATACCCATTCATTGGATGATCTGATTCTTCACATCGGCTTTAAGGTGCTATGCAGGATTGTGACAGAATGTTTGGGCCATGTTTGACTTGCTGGAGTCTTTCTGTTTCTTTTCATTTCTGCACATGAGCTATGTAGTTAGTATTCCACTGTGTATGGAAAGGTCATCATAAATTTCTAGGCAATTGCGTATGGCCTTCCACTTTTGGGTTTTAAAGCATAGTTTAGTTTGCAAGGGATGCTTAAAAACTAAAAATAGGTGGAAACATAGATATTTTTGCGTATATTGATTTTCAGGAGATATTTATATCTATGAGAATTGTGTTTTTGGATGCATAATGATGAATGCATGAAAGGATTAGAATGGCACAAAATAGGCATGTTTAATGAATATGTGCGCAAATTCTTTGAAAATGCAAGATCATACAAATAAAATGGTAAATGTAAGTCTATGCATATCAATATCTCAAGTTTCAAAGGATACATCCTATTCTAGATGGATCTTTTCCTTTCCCATTGGGGTACATCTTCCATTGGCATGGGCCATAACATCTTTGAGTAAAACCACCACGGGCCACGCATGTTGCAAACATAGAACAACCTAAGAGGGAGCAAGCTTTCATCCATTGATCTTGATCATAAACCCAAAAGAATTCGACTAACTGATTTTTCTTTTAAAATGTGACCGGGCCAAGATGGCTGCCTGTGTACCTCCACTGGGAAGGATCAGGTTATCACGTAGTTCAACTGTCATTTTTTTTATTGCCTTAATTTTTGCCTAGACCGCCCTTTCGGGTTTTCAATCTGGCAGGCTCTCTCACACTCTTTCTTTTGCTCTCCTTTTGCATAGACTGGCCTTTTGGGTTTTCAATCTACCTTTTCATTTTTTTTTTTTTGTTGTATTTTTGCTCTTTCTTTTGGTGGCTTTTTTGTCTATCTACATAGGGATGTAGAAAAATAGGCTGCACTTCTCAAGGAAGCATCTTTTGCCGTAGTGCTTGGAGATGGTGAAATTCTAGCACCGGTTTATGGGCTCGAGGAAGGAGGAAGTGAGCTTCAAATAAGTGGCTTTGTGTTCGTAAACATGGCTGACTATGGGTTGAAGGATGAAAGGTATACTACCAACTTGTTCCTGTATTGTAGCCATCAGGTGATTACAATGATGAAAAACATGGGATACATGCCTGGTATGGACCTTGGAAAAGAAGGAAAAGGGGTAGTCTAGTTCTCCAACGTCAAGACTCAAGTGACTAGTGAAGGTTTAGAATTTTTTGAATCCTGCAACAGAATCAAGAAAAACCTTGGTACTCTCACTGGGAACTTCGTGAAGGAAGGGGAAAACTTCCTTTATTGTGGCTTCCCTGAACCTTGGGTAGGTAAGGACAAAAAGGTGTATCCAGGTTGAGAAATTTTCTTTAATGAGAAGCTCACCTTTAAGGAGAAGCCTACCATGATGATCAAAGAGATACAAGAAGAGGTTGAAGCTATGAAGACCATGATGAAGATGAGTGGGGATGTGTTCGCCATCACCAATGAAGAGCCAAGTGATCCTTCCAATTTCATCATGCCAACTTTGGGGCCCATTAATAATTGGACTTGGGTTGGGATTTCTGAAAACATGGGGCAAAAGTTTTGTATTGCAAGTTCCAATGTACTTTTCAATATTTTCAATAAGATGAATTCTGTTTTGGCTTACTTTGATGTGTCCCATAACATTGAAATTTTGCACTTAAATGATTTAAATGAATTTGAAAATGAAATTAATAAAAAATTGGAAAAGAAAATTGAACCTATGGAACCAACTATTGAAACTATTAATTTGGGCAATAATGGGAATCCACGCTTTTAATTGGCTCAACTCTAAATGAGAAAGAAAGAAAAGATCTTCAAGAACTCCCCGCAGAATTTTAAGAGGTGTTTGCATGGTTCTATGAAGATATGCCCGGAATTGACCTTGAAATAGCCCAACATCACATTGATACTCATGATCGCATGGTACCCATCAAACAAAAGTTGAGAAGAATAAGGACCGAATGGCTCTTAAAAATCATGGAGAAAGTCACTAAGTAATTAAAGGTAGGGTTCATCAAACCCATACGCCAAGCTGAATGGATAGCCAATTTCATGCTCGTACCTAAGAAGGATGGGAATGTGAGGATGTGTGTGGATTTAATTGACATGAACAAGGCATGGCCAAAGGATGAATTTCCTCTCCCTCACATTGATGTCTTGGTGGATAACATGGTAGGAAGTGCCTTCATGTCTTTCATGTGTGGTTTCTCGGGATACAACCAAATTAGGATGGCCCCTAAAGATAAGACTAAAACCACTTGATGGAAAATAACATGCTTGTATCGCATACAAAATATACACAGTGGAAAAAATAACGGATCTACTTCATTCATAAATGTTAACATGCATTATGTAAGTTTCAAAATATAGAACAAGAGAGTGTACCTTGGAGCGGTGAATTTCAAAAACAAAGATCAGAAGCACTTAGGAATACTTTCAATTTTCACTACAGTTCCACTAATGCCCAAGATGTGTGGTCTCTCAATCAGTTTTTCAGAGGGAGAATATCAAAGTGTCTAACACTTCTTACATAACTTCACAATAGTGTTCTTGTTGTTCTCTACAAAAAATTCTATATATTTTTCCGTTTGTATCTAACTGATTATCTAATTGGGCTAGCCTTTGGGGCCTTTCCAATTGGGCTTAAGTGTGTGGCTTGGAGTGGGACCAAAAGGGACCAATAAGACACTAGCTCCAATGGGCCTTGGGCTTTTCTATCAACTCTTGACAAGTCCAAAGTTACCATTAACTATATTTAATATCACTATATAAATATAATTGCACTCTAGGCCTTATTTATAAATAATATCCTAAGACTTTATTGTACATGCAACCCCTTCATAAAATATTCGTAGTAATACAAAGTCATGAATGTAGACTGCCACTTTGTAAATTACTACATCTTATCCTTGAGTACTCGGTTTAATTCTTTAAAGGTATTCATCATATATTTATGAAATTCAATTCCATAAATATATACTTTAGTAACTCTTTACTAAAGTGGTTAGGCCTAACTCTTTGAATAAGCAAACCCGTTAAACTTATCTCAAGGGAATATTTTATATCTCCGCTAAGAGACTATGAATTCCATCTTGAGAATATATATTCCATCAACACTAAATGTGGTTGCCCAACATACTGAGGTTTTGACCGTAACTATAGATCTCACTCCTGATATATCAAAGCAACCTACACTTCATGATCAGGTCCATTATTCTCTTAGGATTAAGAGTTCATGTAAATATAAGTCATGAGTTTATTATTTATTTAACAGTCATTAGAAGAATAATAAATCTCACAGCGGTCCAGTTCAATATGTCATAACTCTTAAAACATATCAACATACCAACTAGAAATCTCCATTTCCATGATCATGACAAATCATCTTAGTTGATATGTTATAGTCTTCGCAAATGAAATGCCCAATTTCATCACCGACTATGAACTTTAATTTTGAGTTTACAAAGAACTTGTGATTTATATCTTCTGTGACTTTTCACATAAATCACATAGTATGCATCTCATGGACTATATGATAATGTCCAAATATTTATGTTACCATTATTTTAGACAATAATAAAACAACTTTATTAAACACAACATTAAGTCATACATAATGTTATACATAGCATCATATAATAGGATTTAAGGGCACTAATCCTAACACCACTTTCATTACCGAATAGGGAATCTATTATTACACGGTGATGCCATTTGGCCTCAAGAATGCCGGGGTAACCTACCAAAGGATGGCTACAACCTTGTTACATGATATGATGCATAATGAGGTGGAGATGTATGTCGATGATATGATAGTGTACCTTCGGAGTAACTACCGAAAAATTTCTAGGCTTCCTAGTTAGAGATAGCGGGATAGAAGTTGACCCATACAAGATCAAATCCATATTGGAGATGCCTCCACCTATAATTGAGAAAGAGATAAGGGGTTTCATGGGTCGATTACAATACATTAGTCGATTCATTGCCAAACTCACCTCCATTTGTGATCCCATCTTCAAACTCCTAGGGAAGAATGAACCATATACATGGAATTATATGTGCCAAAATTCCTTTGAACTTATCAAGGAATATTTCCTCCACCCACCCATCCTGGTGCCTCCACAACATGGAAAACCCTTACTCCTATACCTCTCTATCATAGGAGATGCGGTTGGAAGTATGCTTGCACAAGAAGATGTTGACAAGAATGAGAGGGCTATATAGTACTTGAGTAAGAAGTTCCATGATTATGAGACTAGGTACACTCCCATAGAAAAGTCATGCTTTGCACTTGTTTGGGCCGTACAGAGGTTGAGACATATCATCTTACCTTTCCAAATGTGGATGGTAGCAAGAATGGACCCATTAAAGTATCTTTTTGAGAAGCCTGCTCTGAGTGGAAGATTATTAAGATGGTTGATCTTATTGGTAGAATTCAATTTGAAGTATGTGGCTAGAAAAACTATCAAAGGGAGCGTAGTGTTGGATTTTTGTGCTAAGAATCCTATAGAGGGGAAAGATGGTAAAGAAGACTTTTCGGATGAGGACATTTTGGATGTTGAGTTAGGGACATTGAAGATGTACTTTGACGGAGCCGTAAACCAATATGGGAATGGGATAGGAATACGCTTGATCACTCTCATGGATTTCACATACCTTTGGTAATCAAGTTGAACTTTGAAGCAACTAATAACATGGCTAAAAATGAGGCTTGCATTGCCTGAATGGAAGCTTTTTGAGAATTGAAGGTAAAGGAGGTCGAAGTCTTTGGAGATTCGACTTTGGTTATAGCTCAATCGCAAATGTTGTGGAAGATGAAGGAGGAACACTTGAAGCCTTATCAACAATGCTGGAGGACTTGACCATGACTTTTGACAAGATTGAGTACACAATTATCCCTAGAGCTCAAAATCAATTTGTGGTTGCCTTAACTACCTTAGCCTCCATGGTTAAAGTACTCGAGGGAGTATGGACATGACTCTTGGATATTGAGCAAAGTTATGAGGAAGTGCACAATAGGAAGACCGAGGCTTTAGTAATGACCATAGAGTAAAAGGAAGTTCCGTGATACTATGACATCTAAGTTCTTGGTACTAGGGGCATGTCTGGATGGTGCCGACAAGAGAGAATGTTGTTCCATTAGGATGATGGAAATATAATACAGCCTATGTGGAGGAAAAATCTATAGAAGGTCGGTTCTTAGAAAACAACATCATATGTCGGTTTGGGGTGCCCCAAGAGATCATCTATGATAACAGTTCCCATTTTGAGGGTGAAGTTCAGAGAATCATGGAAGAATATAGCATTGGGTATCACAAGTCTTCACCATATCGACCACAAGCTAATGGGGCCGTAGAATCAGCTAATAAGAATGTAAAGAACATCCTAGCCAAGATGGTAGTGACATATAAACATTGGGCCAAGAAGCTTCCGTTTGCCTCGTGGGATTATAGAACTTCTATCTATGCATCGATTGGGGCGACACCTTACTCTTTGGTTTATATTAAGGTGGAGATACAATCTTTGAGGGTATTGGTAGAAATTAAGGTCCTAGAAGAGGATTGGGCTATGGCAAGATATGAACAATTGACTTTGATAGATAAGAAGAGAGCTAGAGCACAATATCATGCATAAGGGTACCAAAAAAGGATTGTTAGAGCATTCAACAAGAAAGTGAAATCGAGAAACCTTAAAGAAGGGGAATTGGTCCTAAAGGTGCTTAAAGACGGGACTTTTCATCCAAAATGAAAGATGAAGCCAAGGTGGTTTAGGCATTTTATCATTAAGAAGATCATGTCTAGAGGTGCTACGAGGATCACAGATTTGGATGGGGAAGAGATGCTTCACCTAAATAACATGGATAGACTCTAGAAATACAAAATTTATAGAAGAAGACCTCTATCATCCCGGCCATTCTAGGTTTCAATCTTCTAGTCCTGCCAAGGTCTATCCAAGGAATCTTTGGGGCTCTTGGCCTAAAAGCTTTAGATGCTGCTTTGCCCAGCCCAGTCATCATCAGTATGAAGATGTTCTCCTTGGTACCAAATCTATAGACTCAAAAAGGTGTGGTCATCTGCATGCCGAAGTCCCCTTACAAGGATAGCTATCATGTCTCATTGAAGTACGATTGGACTCTGATCTCCACCTAAATTGGAAAGGAAGAGGTTTGCTCTAATATCTTCAAGCTTAGCTAGACTTACTAGCAGGGTTGATGTTATACTTCTGAAGAATTGGAAAAAAGGAGGAAAGAGATTGGAAAGAGCATAGTCGAGACAGTCAAGAATAAGGTCACTACTAAAGAAGCCGAGGAATTCTTGAAAACCATTTGAATTCTCGATTATAACGTGATTTAGTAGTTGAACAAATCTCTAGCTCAAATTTCTATTTTATCCCTGTTGCTATCTTTCAAGGTCCATCATGAAGTTCTGTTGAAGGTGTTGAAAAAAACGCATGTTCCTACCGGTATTATAGACTCCTCCTTCGAGGTTATGGTATCATTGGTCTTAGCCACCAACCAAGTCTTCTTTTCAGATGATGAGTTGCTTCTAGGAGGTGAAGATCATACCTTGGCCATGCATATTGTAGTCAGTGTGAAGACATTATTGTCGCAAGGATGTTAATTAAGAATGGATCGGCCCAGAATGTCTGCCTGATGGCCACTCTTGAGTGCTTGAAAGTGGATATGTCTCTTATTAAGCCTAGCATTATGATCATCAATGCCTTTGACAGAACACGTTGTGAAGTACAAGGCAAAATCGAGTTAATGATTAAATCGGCCTAAGATCCTTCATGGTTAGCTTCCAAGTGATTACGGTTAACTATCCTTACAACCTGCTTTTAGGAAGGCCCTAGTTGCATAGAGTAGGCACAGTTGCGTCTACCCTCCATCAGAGCTCAAGTTCATCTCTAAAAATTAATTGATCACCATTATGGCTGAAGAGCCCATGACCATCTTGAAGGAGACATCTATCCCCTACATCAATGCTAATGCTTTTCTAGAAGTGTTTTTCCATATCTTCAAGCTAGTTTCCATGATTCACAATGCTTCAGAGCCTAAGTCTAGTTGGCTTGCTATAGTTTTAATGGTCGTAAAGGAAATGCTCAAGTAGGCCAAGGCCTCGGAGCCATAGGGCATGGGAGCCTGCTAGGATGTGTGCCCTTAAATCCTATTATATGATGCTATGTATGACATTATGTATGACTTAATGTTGTATTTAATAAATTTGTTTTATTATTATCTAAAATAATGGTAACATGAATATTGGGACATTATCATATAGTCCATGAGATGCATAGTATGTGATTTATGTGAAAAGTCACGGAAGATATAAATCATAAGCTCTTTGTAAACTCAGAATTGTAGTTCGTAGCCAGTGATGAAATTAGACATTTCATCCGCGAAGATTATAACATATCAACTAAGATGATTTGTCTTGATCATGGAAGTGCAGACTTCTAGTTAATGTGTTGATATGTTTTAAGAGTTAAGACATATTGAAATGGACCGCTGTGAGATTTATTATTCTCCTAATGATTGTCAAATGAATAATAAATCTCACGACTTCTATTTGCATGAACTCTTAATCCTGGGAGATTAATGGACCTGATCATGACGTGTAGGTTGCTTTGATATATCAGGAGTGAGATCTAAAGTAATGGTCAAAATTTCAGTATGTTGGGCAACCATATTTAGTGTTGATGGAACATATATGCTCAAGATGGAATTCATAATCTCTTAATGGAGATATAAAATATTCCATTGAGATAAGTTTAATGGGTTTGGTTATTCAGAGTGTTGGCCTAACCACTTTAGTAAGGAGTTACGAAAGTATATATTTATGAAATTGGATTTCATAAATATATAATGAATAACTTTAAAGGATTAAACCGGGTACTCAAAGATAAGATGTAGTAATTTACAAAGTGGCAGTCTACATTCATGACTTTGTATTACTACAAATATTTTATGAAGGGGTTGCGTGTATAATAAAGTCTTGGGATATAATTTATTAATAAGGCCTAGAGTGCAATTATATTTATATAGTGGTATTAAATATAATTAATGGTAACTTTGGACTTGTCAAGAGTTGACAGAAAAACCCAAGGCCCATTGGAGCTAGTGTCTTATTGGTCCCTGTTGGTTCCACTCCAAGCCACACACTAAAGCCCAATTGGAAAGGCCCAATTAGATAATCAGTTAGTTATAAAGGGAAAAACATATAGATTTTTTTTTAGAAGCGTAGAGAAAAAGAAAAAGAAAGAAAGTGAGGCACACTTTCATTCTCCCTTGGAAATTGATTGAGAGACCACACTTCTTAGGCATAAAGTGGAATTGAAGTGAAGATTAAAAGTTTTCCCAAATTATTCTAATCTTTGTTTTGAATTTCTCTACTTCAAGGTACGCTATCTTGTTATTAAATTCTGAAATTTATCTTGTTCCGCTGTGTGTTTTGTATGAGATACAAAACCAGATTTTCCAACAGAGCCCTACCTTTATTGAGCTCTCAAATAACAAAGGAAGATTCGGTTTGGGGTATGAACCCACTCATGAAGAAGTTTTCCAAGCTTTCAGAGGCAAGAAGAGGAAATGCACCACTTTTCCTGGCACCAACCGAGGTCATTATGCCATAACTTTTCAAGGAATTGGAAGATGGCTTGCATAATTCGACTCTATCTCAAAGAGTTCTTTGTGAACACTATTATATCTCCTAAAGATAATCCGACTTCTACTATCCGAGTGTTAAGATGTGTGCCCTTAAATCCTATTATATGATGGTATGACATTATGTATGACTTAATGCTGTGATTAATAAAGTTGTTTTATTACTATCTAAGAATAATGGTAACATGAATATTGAGACATTATCATATAGTCTATGAGATGCATAGTATGTGATTTATGTGAAAAGTCACAGAAGATATAAATCACAAATTTTTTGTAAACTCATAATTTTAGCTCGTAGTCAATGATGAAATTGTGCATTTCATCTGCAAAGACTATAACATATCAACTAAGATGATTTGTCTTAATCATGGAAGTGGAGACTTCTAGTTGATATGTTTAAGAGTTAAAACATATTGAACTGGACTGTTGTGAGATTTATTATTCTCCTAACGACTGTTAAATGAAGAATAAACCCACGACTTTTATTTACATGAACTCTTAATCCTGAAAGTATAATGGACCTGATTATAAAGTGTAGGTTGCTTTGATATATCAAGAGTGAGATCTAAAGTTATGGTTAAAACCTTAGTATGTTGGGTAGCCATATTTAGTATTGATGGAATATATATTCTCAAGATTAAATTCATAGTCTCTTAATGGAGATATAAAATATTCCATTGAGATAAGTTTAATGGGTTCGGTTATTTAGAGAGTTAGGCCTAGACACTTTGGTAAGAAATTACTAAAGTATATATTTATGAAATTGGATTTCATAAATATATGAGGAATAACTTAAAAGGATTAGACCGGGTACTCAAGGATTAAGATGTAGTAATTCACAAAGTGGCAGTCTACATTAATAACTTTGTATTACTACGAATATTTTATGAAGGGGTTGCATGTACAATAAAGTCTTGGGATATAATTTATTAATAAGGCCTAGAGTGTAATTATATTTATATAGTGGTATTAAATATAATTAATGGTAACTTTGGACTTGTCAAGAGTTGACAGAAAAGCCCAAGGCCCATTGGAGCTAGTGTCTTATTTGTTTCCCCTTTTGGTCCCACTCCGAGCCACATATTAGAGCCCAATTGGAAAGGCCCAAAGGCGAGCCCAATTAGATAATCAGTTATAAGGAGAGAAACATTAAGAATTAACTAACTAACAAGTTTCATGAATTTTTTTTTATGTGAGTGTTGGACATTCTAATTCCCCCTTGAACAAAAACTGATTGAGAGACCACCCATCTTAGGCATTAGTGGAATTGGAGTGAAGATTAAAAGTGTTCTCAAGAACTTGTGATCTTTGGTTTTGAAATTTTTATTGAACCAAGGTACACTCTCTTGATTCTATATTTTGAAATTTACATAGTGCATGTTATCAATTATGAATGAAGTAGATCCATTTATTTTCCGCTGTGTATGTTTTATATACGATACAAACATGTATTTTTTCCTTCACCAAGATCCTATTAGTGAACACCATGGTGTGGAAAGCACCCTTATTATTAGGAGCTCCTTAATGCTCTCGAAATTGCCTTAAGATACTACAAGTGGAGTAGTAAGAGCGGCATCAAAGCCCAAATAAAGTCACACTATGATCCTTGCAGGAACTATGGACCATGCTTAAGATATTTCACCATTCCATGACCCATTGAATGTCGGTCTCCTTAAGGCAGCCCATAAGCTCTATGTAAGCTTCAAAGCCCATGACATTTTAATGAAGCCGGCGGTCCCTAAGATGCCTAGGAAGGTAAGGTAATTGCTGAGGGGCACAGCAGGAGGTTGAAGCAACCTAAGCCTCTCCTGTAGCCATATCTAGAAAAAAATGAGAAGAGAAAAGATGGAGAGAAGAAAAAAAAGTGAATGGAGAGCATTGAGAGTTTAGGTTACCTCGATGGGTTGAAAACCGAAAGGCAATCCTTGAAAAATTAGAAGAATCCTGCTAGGTTGAGAACCTAGGAAAAAGTTAGGGATTATGCCTGAAGAAGAAGAGGACTTCCTGCAAAGAAGCTTGCTTCCTTCCTCTAAAAGGCATCCAAACCATTAAGTGTTTCTGCCAAGATCAAGCCCACAGGATGACCTTTCTTTAGCACATAAATCACCATGCACATCCAAAGGTCCATACAATATGACTTTTGGACCAAGAAATACCTTGCAAGGGCACATAAGCAAAACACATAAACGTAGTACGATCAGGGCCTCTCACCCTCAAGAAGGGCCGAACTAAAAAAATAATCAAAGATTGTCCTAAGGTTGAGTTTACCAAAGACACACCACCTATTGGCTATGGTATCAGGGACGCCCAACATAACTCGCAACAAGGAAGGAAGATCCCTACCCATGGTAAGAAAGATGAGATCATCAATCTCTGGTTCACCATTGATGGCTGCAAATTCCTCTATAGTGGGGCATAATTCTATTCCATTGAAGTGGAATACATGCTGAGAGGGAACCCAATAGTTGGCAGCAGTATAGAGAATAGGCTCATCCACCCTAATTTGATGATAAGGGAAGATAGGGATCAACAAAATCCTTAAAATTGGGACCAAGCTTCTTAATCCAAGTTGAGACATCAATAAGAGAGTTTTTTACCATTGGGAGACCTAGAAAAAGTGTTCTCTAGGTTGGAAATATATGGGTGAGGGTTTTAGACTCAAACGGCTACTTTTATACCTAAGTAGGTCGGCTTGGGTTTTTCTGATTCTCAGCCTATGTACGCAGAGTCAACCCTGCGTACACAGGTTCATCTTCTCATATGCACTGCGCTTGGCAGAAGCCAATGTCCCCTGTTTTGATTAAAGTTTTCTACTCCAAAGCATTCCTAGAGTTCCTGTGAACTAAAGAATCATTCAAGACACATTCCAAGCACAAGATTGCAAGCATCAAAGAAGGAAAGTTGTATAGAAACATACAATTTATCACTGTTTTGTAAATTAAGTGCTAAGTTCCATTCAAAAGCAAAATGTAAAAGGATGTTCTTAAATGCAATCCTTTGTCTTAAGCCAAACCCAAATGTCTACTAAAGGGAATAAAAAACATTAAAAGCAAAAAAGAAAAGAAAAAGCTATATGTTGTATATATGCTGTGACTGTAGGTAATCAACGGTGCCACCTCTTCCTTGGCTAGTAACTAGGAGTCGCCTCCAAGTCCTCCTCCTCACCACCATCATCATAATTGTCATTGTCATCATCACCACCGCCTGGGTGGGTCGCTCCTCTAGGACCATATAAATTTCTCAAGTAGTTGGTCACCTCCAACTGGAAATTCCTAGCCAGCCATACCAATTCTTCATGCTCTTGGATAGTAAGCTGCAATTTGAAGGAAGAAGGGTTAGTGACTTAAACAAGAAGAGAAATTAAAGAGAGAAGAAGAACAAGAGTTTGAGCATATACTTGAATAGTAAGAGAAGGCATAAGGCGAGTGATGTTGAACTCCTCATAGTCCAACCTCTCAAGAAGCCACTCAGTATAGGAAACACCACTCCCCCACGAGTTGTATTCAACATCGGTCTAGAGTGTGGGGTAACCATGAACTTAGGAATGTCCATAGGAATCTGTGGGCCATCCCTACCCACCAACAGCCTCCTCAACCTCTCCACCAAATATAAAGCCCTCAAGCCCACTCCTTTAAGCGGTCAGGTAATCTCTATGGCAATAAGAGAGGCAGGCTCCAAGTCTCGAGTAGCAAGAAGGGGCTAGCCGACCCATGGGGCCAAGTTTACCTATAAAAGCACAAGCTTAGAAGGAAAGTATTCTAAGGGTGATGCATGAAGAAGCTAGAACTCTTAAATTTACCTCATCTAAAGTTAACCTCGCAACTTGTGCCCTCACTTGAGGAAAATCCCTCAGAACTAGGTAGGTGCCCGAAGTTATAAGTCTATACCTAACCACCCAGCACTACAAAAAAGGAACACAAGCCACAGGTTAGATGCAAGATAGTAGTTTACAAGATGACATATACAAGATGACAGTTTTCAAGATAATACAGTTTGCAAGACTACAAGCTATAAATGAAGGTGAAAAGAATGAAAGGAAGAACTAACCTCAAGGAGCTTCCAAGGCCCCATAAGCTACCATAAAGTGCCCCAATTGAGAGTGTTGAGGGTGGAGTAAAAATAAGCAAGGCATGCTTGCCCTTAGTTAGCCCTTCGTGCCTCCCCAAAGTCCTGGAAGAGGGTTAGCCACCTTGAAGCCCTAGCCATACAGACACATTCCTTCATGGTCCTTTGTGGGAGGAACATGTAATCCAACACCAAATCGAAATAGTGGATGGTTTCAGTGGAGTACATCCTCCCCAGCATGTCGATGCCCAGTTGGATTCCCGATGCACCATCCAAACTAATGATGGCCCTTTCGAAGCTAAAGCCAGTCATGTGGTAAAAGTCGAACGGAATCACTATCATCTCTTGCTTGACAATATGAAAGGAGTGGGTAGTGTCCCACCACCTCTTAATGAGGCATTGTACCAAGGTGGCACTTGTAGACTTCTCCAAAAGAAGACCGATGATAGGCTCAAAGCCCACCTCCCGGATATAGCCCCTGGTTTCAAGGGAAAGCAAGTTGAATCACCCCACCATCTTATTGGTGCTTCCCCTACTAGCATAAGGGGATGGTGAATGCAAAATGGAAGATGACATTAGATTCCTAATTCAAGTGAAATTTAAGGAATATGATTTTTTAATGCAAGAATGAAGATAAAAAGACAGGTATAATCATATTTGAATGCAAAAATGACAAGAAGGTGTGTTAGGATTGAATGTGGAAGTAAAAATGTTTGAAAAATAAGTGAAAGTGGGCAAGGTAGAGCTTCTGCCAGGCACCCCACGTACGTAGGACAAAGCCCATGTATGTAGACAAGACCCCATGTATGCAGGTCCATTCCCACGTACGTAGAACCTCAAGAACATACTTGTGTATGCATAAATGCAAGCTATGAATGCAGGCCCGAGCCCACGCACGCAAGAACACAAATAGAGTTCTTCGATATTTTCAAAGAAGCATCATTTACAATCAATCCTAGACATGTTCCTACCTCGCCTAAGCTACCAAGTTTTTAGTTAAACCTATCCCACAGCAAAACCTAAGCATTTACATAGCCAAAAACACATTTAAATTGAAGATCAGAAAGAAACTTGAAAATGAGAAAAAAAAATGAAAAAACTTACAAATTCACCCATGGGAATATGATTCTCTAGCCAGTATGTCAATGGTGGAGGCCCCACCAACCTTGTGGCTCCGCTCTAGCGGGTGAGATGGAAGACATCAGAAGATAGGATGTAGGAGGATTTCTTGGCCTTGGGTGCTATTGGAGAAGACGATGATAGAATGAGAGAAAATGTGAAAATGAGAGGGTTTGAGAGGATGAGAGAGTTAGGATGTGAGGAAAAAGAAGAGGGGAGGGAGGTTTTTGTAGAGTGAAAAGAGATAGGAGTTATAAAGAATATGAAAAGGTGAGGGAGATGAAGAGAATGAAGAAGAAGAAAAGAAACAGTCGGTAACCGTTTGAAAAAATGAAAAGGCATGAATGCACCTAATGGTTAAACTACACGTAGTTTAGATCTCACCACTAATTTACATGTAGTTTAGTCATGAGCAGTAAAAAATAATTCCTTTCTTTCAAAAAAAAGGAGAGACATTTCAAGATTACCCCAATTAGACACAAAATTACCAAAGACTCCCTAGTAAGCGGCAAAGGAAGTAGAAGACTCTTCCCTTGTTCAAGCACATCAAGAACCATCCCCAATGATTTAAGTACATCAAAAACACTATCCCTATGAAGGAAGTGGAAGCCTCTTCCCTCAGTCAAGCACATCAAGAACCTTCCCCAATGGATCAACCATATCAAGAACACTACCCCTAGAGAGGGAAGCAGAAGATTCTTCCTCAAATGGATCAAATCTATTAAACATCATCCTCAGTAAGGAAGCGGAAGAATTTTCTTCAATGTTTCAAGCATCTCAAGCAATACCCTCGGTGAGGAAGCAAAAGATTCTCCTTAAATAGATCAAAACTATCAAATATCATCCCCATAGAGGTAGCAGAAGACTCTTCCTTAATAATTCAGGCATATCAAGCATCATATCCATGGAGGAGGCAGAAGATTCTTCCCTGATGGACCCTAGCACACCAAAGAAAGTCACCAATGAAGGAAGAAAAAAATTCTTCCTCAAATGTATCAAACCTATCAAACATCATCCTTAGTAAGGAAGCAGAAGACTCTTCGTCAATGTTTCAAGCATCCTAAGAAATACCCCTGATGAGGAAGCAAAAGATTCTTCCTTAAATAGATCAAAACTATCAAATATCATCCCTATAGAGGTAGCAGAATACTCTTCCTCAATAATTCATGCATATCAAACATCATATCCATGGAGGAGGCAGAAGATTCTTCCTTGATGGACCTTAGCACACCAAAGTAAGTCCTCAGTGATGAAGCAGAAGATTCTTTCCCAAAGTATCCCTAGTAAGGAAGCAAAAGATTCTTCCCCAATGAGTCCCATACATTGAAAAATCCCCAGCAAAGAAGCAAAAGATTCTCCCTCAAAATAACCAACGAATCACGCAGGAAGCAGAAGATTCTTCCCTAGTGGATCACACATCCACACCACTCCTTAGAGAGTTTCTCATCTCAGAGCAAGTCGTGAGAGGCAGAAGATTCCTTCTCATGCACGTGCACTCCTCAGCGAGTTTTTCCCCATCCCTAGTGGATCCTACTCATGCACATATCCTCTAGGAATTGAACATGTAAACATGGTAGAAAAAGATAGAGATAGTGATAGCAAGAGGCCAAGCCCAACCCGAGGCAAGAGCCTCACCAGAATAGGTAGAGAAAGAAATGAAGAAGACAAGCGGAGCAAGTCATCCAAAGAAGTTTAAGGCAAGAGCCCCAAATGGACACCACAGAGACTATATCCTTTTGTTGTTTGTGGGGTAGGCTCGTAAGAGCACCCTCGTTTTTTTTTTTGTTTTTAGTGACTCTAAGATAGTGAGTCACTCGCCACTTGCTTGCAAGTGGCAAAACGGGTTCTAGGATAGTGAACCTATCGTTGCTCGTTTCCTGAACAACAAAGGTGGGACTTCAGACATACAAATCCCACGCAACTCTTAGGAGTTGCACCTTGCCCCATGTATGCATGATGTGTGTCATGTGCATGGGTTGGGCCTAAGCCGTACTTTAAAACAAAGTGTTTTGTCTCATATTCTTTTGATTCCATTAGCAAATTTCACAAATTAAAAGAGGAGTATCTATAGACACCGCATTTAATACCCTTTACAAGTCGGGCACCCGTTCCCCAATGATGCTTAAACTCTATGGCCTAAGGGCAGTTTAGAGCCCAATCAGATATTAAATTGACTTGAGGAGTGTTAAAATGGAACATATAACATTTTTAAATGAGTAAAAATCTATTTTTAGAAATAAAATGACGAAAGTGGCCCTCAGCACTACCCTTACATTATTCCCACTTAAATACATGGTTTCTAAATGCTAAATTACAAGCAAATTTGGCATGGAATAAAGCCAAAAAAATGTTTGAATGAATTCAATTTTACAATCGCCCCCTTTGGCTATTCCGTGACAAAATCCAAAAACAAACTCTAGACTCAACATGTGAGTTGGGAATAGTTGAACAAAACTCACTCACACCTAACTCTAGAATCTGTGAAGCTCTTGAACCATACAGACAAGTATTTCCTAAAAACAACAACACAATACGATCATTGTAAGCAGAAAACTTGAAATGTATATGGAGCAAGCATAATGCGATCAAGCAATAATGAATAACAATCGTAAAGCATGGCTTGACCAAAAACGAGCAATCACTATAAATAGTGACTACAATGATCATTCACTCAAGGAATGAACATTCGGACATGCAAGCTTATAAGCTCAATGCAAAGAATCATTTGCATGCCCAACACTCAATCGATACAACAACATAAGGTAATTGCATAAAGGATATAAAATCCAACTAGGGCACAAGAGTGATGTTCTTAAAGAAATGAATAACGTTAACAACAAGTACTAAGCTACAAAGCATGGGTACAAAACAAAATATAGAACATAATCATGAACTATGAGCAAAGCAAAAACATAGTTAATATAACACAAAGCTCTTTCTCTTTTTCTCCCCCTATTATATCACTCCCCCTATCATGAATTATAGGAGCTGTGATGAACTTGGAACATATATACCTGTAACCTAAAACAATTGCACAAAACACATTAGACCCTCAAGGTAAAGCAAGTAATAAAAGGACAAGTATAATGTACCAAGTAAATTGCGATCAAGTAAACATGATGTGAAACATGTGAGCATCTTGATCATACACCAAAACTGTCATAAAGAAATGACTACAATGATCACATTGCAAAGAAAATGATCATCCAAACATGCATTCAATGAAGCACAATAGCATAAGAATGTATGCATGTTTAACATACAAACATGATGCAATGAGAACAACAAAGCATAGATACTAAACATAACTCAAAGCACCATTAAGCAAACAAGAAAACAAACATAAAGAAACACAAAAAAAAAATAAAGTTTTCTTATTAACACAATATCTTCTCCCCCTTGGTATATGCATTTCTCCTATGGAATAACTCTCCCCCTACACGTGCACGAGAAATAGTATTTCTCCCCCTAAGAATGTGCACAAGAGTCATATAGAAATGAAAAAAACTCTCTGGTATACTTTCTAGAGTAAACTCTGTGGTATACTCCCCCTTTTTGTCATGAATAGACAAAGGGTCAAGGAGAAATGAAGGCAAGAGATGAAGGTACGAACAATGATAATGATGCATTAGGGATGCGGGATGACTAAGAAAATGAAGTTCAAACTCAAGAAAAAAAAATGCTACAAAGCATAAGGTAAACATGACATGCTAGGATGAAGAAATAAGGTATAGACCTATGCATGACAAGGGTAGCAAAGGTGGGTCCAAGAGGTGGCTATGTGCAATGCATGACCAAAGCATTGAAAATGCACATGTGGGGCAAGATGTGTTAAATGCATGACCAATGAACCAAACATGATCCTAGTGAGGAAACATGAGAAACTCCAAATTTTGGTACTCATCGGAGTCCAAATAAGTGAGAAAATGCCTAAAAGGCATTTTATCAAACACCTAGCGTGCACACTATGAACAACAATGTGAAACGATGCGTGAGCATCATGAAATCCACCCTTAATACATGTTCTTTTTGCCATAAGGGGCCAACATTCAAAGCAAATCATCAAAAGAAACCAATCCCATAAAAAAATTTGACAAAAATTAAGTTTTCCCAACCCTTATGATGAAAAATCCCAACCAAGAGCACAAAACTCTCCAAAACATAATCTAAGGATCCAAGTCAATGAAAATAGTTTAAAATTACTTTAGAGATGTTAATGGAATGAAGAAGCATTCAAATTGATTGAGTTTGGAAGTAAAAATATTGAAAGAGGGGTTTTAGAGAGAATAGGGAGGTTTAAAAATAGGTTTCCCACGAAAAGGCTCTTTAGAAAGCTGTTTTTGAGCATTTCACGACTGGCGAGTCGCGAGTTAGTCGCAAACCACTCTATGTAAACTCATAACTAGATCTTGTGACTGGGCGAGTTGCCAAAACGAGTAGCCAAAACTCGCTACTCGCGAGAGTAGCCAGAATGAGTAGCCAAAAGTTCTTACACCTGTTTTTCAATACAAAACATGTTTAAACAGTGAAAAACAAAGTAAGCACTAAACATGAACACAAAGAGTGATAAAAATCACTTCTAAATACATATAAAATGATCAAAAATCTTTTGGTTTGATCCATATATAGTTGAGCACACACACATCACATTTAAACAAGTGCAATTGAATAAACGAATAAGGCATTCATTGAACATTAGGCATGTGTGTTGTGTGTGTGTATCAAATGTGGAATAGTCCTTAGTCTAGAGTGAAGCTTTAATGATCAATTTAATCAAGTTATACACAACTAGTACTAAGTCAAATGGTCTATCTCAATTATAGAAATGAACATATATGACCTCCCACAACGAAAATGATTACATATCTTTGAAGCTTCTCATTTGGCTTTTTAAAATTCATAACATTTGATCATTTTGAGCAAATACATCTCATTTTGAGATTGATGCCTGAAATTTTTGACATTTCAATTTGATGAGCAAGCCTTTGGCTTTTTGGGGCATCATACATTTTCAATATGGTTGCTTTCCCCTTTTCCTAGTTAAATACTAGTATGTGAGACGGCTTTTGTAGCTCATTAGCTCTTTTCATTTTGAGATTTACATTAGTTGAGCTCTTTAAGCACAAAAAATAAAAAGGTGGGAAGATATACAGGCACAAAAACCATCAAGACTTTTGACTAATCATTCATGACAAGTTTGAAGATCGATTTACAACAATCACACATAGATGTCAAGAATTTTCCCACAAAGAAAGATGTGCATACATAACAAGTTAAGCTTGTAAATGCACTACGCCATTAGTACGAAGGTACTAGGCCAAACTCATGTTGGGGTTTATGTCCTAAAATCCAATTTATTGGCATGTCATAAATAATTAATTTGTTTAATTATATGAGACTATTTATAAATGAACTAATGGGATATTATCTTAGTCCATGAGATGCATTATATGTGATTTAGTCACAAAAGATGTAAATCACAAGTTTCTTGTAAACTCAAAATGTAGTTCGTAGTCGGTGATGAATTTGGGCGTTTCATCTGCGAAGACTACAATATATCAACTAAGATGATTTTTCTTGATCATGGAAATGGAGATTTCTAGTTGGTATGTTGATATGTTTTAAGAGTTAAAACATATTGAATTGGACCACTGTAAGATTTATTATTCTCCTAACGACTGTCAAATGAATAATAAATCTTACGACTTCTATTTTCATGAACTCTTAATCCTGAGAGAATAATGGACCCAATCATGAGATGTAGGTTACTTTGATATATCAGGAGTGAGATCTATTAGTTACTGTCAAAACCTCAGTATGTTGGATAGTCACATTTAGTGTTGATGGAACATATATTCTCAAGATGGAATTCATACTCTCTTAATGGAGATACTAAATATTCCATTGAAATAAGTTTAATAAGTTTGGTTATTTAGAGAGTTGGGCCTAGCCACTTAAGTAAGGAGTTCCTAAAGTATATATTTATGGAATTAGATTTCATAAGTATATAATGAATAACTTAAAGGATTAAACCAGGTACTCAAGGATTAAGATGTAGTAATCTTCAATGTAACAGTCTATATCCATGACTTTGTATTACTACGAATATTTTATGAAGGGGTTGCATATACGATAAAGTCTTGGGATATAATTTATAGATAAGGCATAGAGTACAACTATATTTATATAGTGGTATTAAATATAGTTAATGGTAACTTTGGACTTGTTAAGAGTTGACAGAAAAGCCCAAGACCCATTGGAGCTAGTGTCTTATTGGTCCCTTTTGGTTTCACTCCAAGCCATACACAAGAGCCCAATTGGAATGGCCTAAAAGGTTAGCCCAATTAGATAGTCAGTTATATATAAGGAGAGAAATATACAGAATTTCATTAAGCTTTTCATAAGTAATTTCATTAAGAACATACAAGGAATGAAATTATTTGTATGTGAGTGTTGGACACTCTCCTATTCTCTCCTTGGAAACTGATTGAGACCATACATCTTGGGCATTTAGTGGAATTGAAGTAAAGATTAAAATTATTCCCAAGTGCTTCTGATCTTCGGTTTTTGAATTTCACCGCACCAAGGTATGCTTTCTTGTTCTTATTTTTTGAAACTTACATAGTACATGTTATCAATTACGAATGAAGTAGATCCGTTAATTTTTCCGTTGCGCATGATTTGTATGAGATACAAACACGTTTTTACATGTATTTTTCAACAACTCACATGAGATATGTGCTCAAACATATACAATCAAACTTTTTGAATTTTTCACTTTTTATGTGGTTTTGAATTTTTTACTTACACAAAACTAAAACATAAAAGTAAGATCAAAAACAAAAAGCAAGGAATACAAATAAATGCAAAATGCACAAAATGCATGAAGATATGACATTTAATGCATAAAGGGTCCTACAAAGATTGAAAGAATTAGATCAAGGACCAAAATAGCAAAAGCTTAACCACAGGAACCCTCCCTCATCCAAATGAAATGATTGTTTGGAATGAGTGTCTCATGAGAAGTGAGACGAGGGTTGGAAGAATGAGAATCGGAGATGCACATAGTCAAGGAGTTAAGAGCATTAAACACTTTCTTTAACAACATGCTATTTTTACTCAAATCCGGTTTACCTTTTTTAGCACAACTTCTAAGAAGCTCAAGTTTCTCTTTTCTTTTGATTCTTTTAAGAGCATGAAACTTAGAGCAATGAGGTCCTAGATGACCAAAAGCACCATAATGGTGACAAATAATGTGTTTAGGTCCACTAGGCTTTTTGGGAAGGGCTCTAACAACATGATTTTGTTCTCTCTTCAACTTATGACATTGAGGTCTTATATGACCAATCACACCACAATGGTGACAAGTTGGAAAAAACTTAGATCCATCCAAAGCCTTAGGTTGAGACCTAAACGGAGGCTTTGACTTAACAGCCTTTCTCTCCACCTTTTGATTTCTTTTATATGGAGGAAGGTACGCCGATTTGTCCTTTGAGGTAGAACACATAGTAGGCACAAAGTTGGGTACCACAACATGATTGCAACAAATATTTTCATCCCTTTTAGCAATAAGTTCAGCAATCAAACACTTGGCACGCATCTTAAGAGATTCATTTTCACATTTTAGCTCATCAACAAGTTTGTTGGAAAAAACAAGTTTAGCATCCAAGTCCATATTCAACTATTCAAAATCCCTTAGTTTTTCAAGAGAATGTTTAGCAAGTTTCTTAGACTTTTCAACCAATTTATTGCACATTTTAGCTCATCAACAAGTTTGTTGGAAAAAACAAGTTTAGCATCCAAGTCCATATTCAACCATTCAAAATCCTTTAGTTTTTCAAGAGAATTTTTAGCAAGTTTCTTAGACTTTTCAACCAATTTATTGGATTCATTGAGCTTAGCAATCAAATCATCATTTTCATAAATGAACTTGCTGAAATTCTTTTGAAAATTCTTAGCATTTTTATTCAAGAGTTTGATGTTTGGAATATCAACAAACATCCAAAGATTCATGTAACATGGCATCACAATCATGTGGATAAACACTCATAGATGCATTTTCACAAAAACATGGCATGTTACATTCATCAACATCCAATACATGCATAGAAGCATACAAAGCACTATCCATGGCAAATAAACACAAGGGGTCAAGGATCACACTTAGGTATTTAAACCATAACAAGTGTACCTGCTCTGATACCAATTGAATGTTCAAAAAGTGTGTAAAACATCTATGAACATTTAGACCCCAATTTACAAATTACCAACACAAGCTTATTATCAAACAATGTATGTGCGGAATATGAAAATAAGCTAAATCAGAAGTGGTAAAACAATCTAAACTGAAATTAATCACAACTAACACAACGATGTGTTATCGAAGAGGAAACCAAAGTCCTCAGCGTAAAACCTCTCAGCCACCCTCCAAGTGGTCAATAATCTACTAGAGAATGAAGTTGGGATACATGAATAGTAGAAGACCCTTCAAGCCTAATCTACCTAGTGTACCTAAGCCCTCCAAGCTTCTTGCTCCAACGAGGTTACGCCGAACCTTTGTCTTTTTTAGCTTACTGGATTCTGCTATAGCCCATTGCATCAACCAATATCAATTGGTCCCTTCCTAACTGATTTTCAAGCACTAAATAACCTTTTCACATATATGGGTATGGTGAGAAAAAGATTTGGCAAAATGTACCTCTCAAGGATGTAACAATGGAGAGGGTAAAAGTAGAGGAATTTAGAGAATCAAATGATGAAGATTGTGGATGAGTCCATCTTGTTTTTCTCTGGGGTTTCTCTCTCAAAATTCTCTCTAGAAGCCCTCTACAATATGTGCGTATAAGGGTATTTATAGTAGGGTGTGTATAGAATGTGAAAATTCGATTTCAGCCAAACAGGGCATTTTGGCGACTTGAGCTCATGACTGGAATGCGTTGCGAGTTTGAGTCGTGAGCTTACTACCTGGCCAGTTGAAGGTTTTATCCTGTAGTGTGACAGCTAGCATGACCTTTTAGCTCCCCTTGCATGCTTCACATGTGTGCCTCTTTTGGGGACTCGCCAGCCATAAGCTAGTCGTGAGATCTAGTCATGAGGCGCTACTAGAGTGCACACTCTTGAGCTTTTCTTCACACTCTTTCACACACTACCCTTACATGATTCCCACCAAAATACAGGGTTTTTAAATGTTAAATTACAAGAAAATTTGGCACGGAATAAAGCCAACAAAATGATTGAATAAATTTAATCTTACATAAGCAATCTCGATAGCTTCTTGATACCTCTCAACAGTTAGGTAATCTATCGAGCTCTTCAGCTTCTTTTTATTGCAATCTCGATAGCTTCTTGATAGGTCCTCGATCTATCAAGAAAGGTTCTGTCTTCTCGATAGATGCTCGATAGCTTCTTGATCCATCGAACCCCTTTTGCTATGGACACCTCAAGACAGCTCCTCAATAGCTGCTTAATAGCAATTTCTCCCGTTTTAATTCTCAATAGCTCTTGACACTTCTCGATCCATTAAGAAACTAGGATTTCTATATTTAGGATCTTTCTCATTTCTCCTCGATCTCTCTCAATAGTTTCAAACTTCTTACCTTCCCAAACACCTATTTCTCACTCCAAATCACTTCCCCACTCTCTTTTTGGACATCGGGGCACCCAAAGTGCATTTTTCAGCTAAAATGACCAAAATGCCCTTGGTCAACCCTGGGTTGACCGAAAGTCAAACAAAGTCAAAATCCCCTCAAAACAGCACCTTTCATAGTTTTACATTAAACTTGAGCTTTTCAGAGATTTTTGGAAACTTTGACCAAGTTTGACCTGTAGTTGACTCTTGGCGGGCCTTAGAAATCTTAATTTTGATTTTGCTGTTAGAACGAGTTGAAACCAATGCCATTGTGAAGATTATCAAATTATCAGTCTAATGACTACTCATGGGTCAAAATTAGAGTTAGAACAGCCGAGATATCATGAAAACTGGGTTAGCGCACCAATCGATGGACCACTAACTTCCGGGAGCCATAACTTTTGATCCAACGATTGGATTTTCAAGTTCCATAGCTTTTTAGAAACTAGAAGTCAAAATCTTTTCATGAGTTTCAAGATCAAACCCATCGAGGAGTTTTGCAGGTATAGGGCCGCTGCACCGTAATCCGTGCTTAGGTTATAAAACACCCCAGGCACCTCCAAACCAAAAAAAAAAAGGAGACTTTCTTGGGTCTTGCTCTATGCCTGGATGATTTGTAAGATTTTTTCCTCTCTTCCAAACATAAAAAACACATCAAAGCCTCTTGATTATTCTCTTCACCAAAAATACAAGGTAGTGTTCATACCCTCCATCTTCCTCTCCTTGGTTCCATACCTTGGATTTATGGTTTAAGGGGTATGGATGTAGCTTCTTAGCTACTATCCATACCATTTTTTTAAAATCTTTATCTAGCTTTTATCTTGCTTTCTCTTGCCTTAATAACATGATTTATTGCTTTATCTAGCATGCGCTTTGCTTTATTTTGCTTCTAGCATGTTTTTGATTTTTTTCCATATGCTTCCATGATTGTTCATGTGCTAGTTGACTTTTCTTCATGCTTTATGCTTTATGCCATGTTTAGATCCTTCTTTCTTATGTGTTGATGTTTGGGTCTACATGCTCACATGCTTGATATTATGTCTCCGGATATGCCTTGCTTAGATCTACATGTTTGTATGCATGTTCTATGCTCCTATGCCTGTGTCCATGTCGGTCACATGCTTGTATGCTTGGATTTATGTTCTTCCACGTTTTTATGCTTACATCCACATGCTTAGATGTGAATTCACATACCTACATGCATATCTTCATGTTTATATGTGTAGATCGGTGTGTTTACATGCTTAGATCTATGCTCCTATTTCTAGATCTATACTTTCACATGCTTGAATGCTTGGAATTATGTTCTTCCATGCTTTTATGCTTACATCCACATGCTTACATTCACATTTCCATGCTTATATTTGTAGATCGGGATGTCTACATGCTTAGATCGGTGTTCTCTACATGCTTTATGCCATCATCTATGTGCTTGCGCGCTTCACGCCGTGTTTATGTGCTTAGGCCTAGACCTTGTTTGTCATGCCATGTACTATTGTAGCCCTTTTGTTTCTTTTATCGCATTTTCTTGTGTTTTGGCCTAATGGTTAGGACCCGATCTAGACCCTATGGTCTTTATCATTGTCCATACACCAAGGCCCACATCAAAGGGTTTGGATCATCATATTTGCATGTCTATGCTTGCTTGCTTCTATGCTTTATGCTGGTTCTAGCCTATCTTGTTCTAGGCTTTGCCATGCTTGACGCCCTCTGCGGGCTTGATCTTGTTTGGTTACATTTGATGCCCATGAGGCCTTGTTTGGATGTGACCATTTAGGAAGCATCTCTGGATGCCGGGTTGCTTCATACATACCCTTCCCTTTCTGCTCTATGCGATGCTGTGCTTACCATGTTTGTTTGTGCCACCTATTGACTTTCTATGCATCTTTACATGCTTGCTCACATGTCCATGCATGAGTCTTGCTTGCTAGTGTGTCACCCATGCTTTGACACAATGAAGTTATGGACATTCGATCCAAACCTACATTTGCCCCTCGTAGACACCACCTTTTGTTTGCTTTCTTGCTTGTTTGTCTTCTTTCTTGCTTGCTTTTTTACTTGCTTAGTTGTTTGTTTGCCTTCTAGTTTGTTTGCTTATCTTGTTGCTTGTCATGTCTCTTTCCTCATGCTATTTTTGCTTTGCTTGTATGCTTGTTTTCATTATACCCATTGTGCATTATCTATGCATCTCTTTCTTTCAATTGCTTGTCTATTGGTTTCTTGTCCTTACCTTTGCATGTACACACATGGAGCAAGGACGCATAGAGCTAGCGCACGGCCTCCCAGGCATAAGAAAAAAGGGCAAGGATGCGAGCATGTGGATATAAGCCAAGCGGCTATGTTCAATAGATTTAGGGATCTAGCTTCTCCCATTTGGTTATGTACTCTTTTAAACACCCTTCCTTCGTCCCTCATTTCTCTCTTGGAGGGGTTGTATTAGGTATATCATGCCCTGTACCATTCGTCCTCATCTCTAGAGTATGGCGACCCTTGTTTACTTTCCTACACCTATATTTTGGGCCATACTCTAGGGATTTAGGCATTTGCTTTCTTGCTATATGTGGTAGCATTATGCATGATGTATGTATATATATACCTGCTCGCCCCTCCCGATGTGATTGTCACAGTCTATGTCATCTAAGGCAAATCGATGCCTAATTTCCGTTGTGAAAGTAAGGTGACATGTCACTGGATTTTCGTAGTGGAAAGCTGGCATTTTGCCCAAATGCCTTAGGAAAGCATAGATTGGGACTACACCCATTCAAAAGCCAAACCTCAAAGCCCCCTATGCATGCAAAGCCTTGAAATTGGCATTGGCCTCCGAGGCTTTCCTTTTGAAAGAGGCTTTTACTATATTCTAGTAGACTATTTTCAAAAGAGCAAAAAAATCTTTTTCCAAACAATCCTTTTCCGAAAGGGAGGCTATGAGGTATTTTTATAGGGCTTTACCGCTTTCCTCACATGCTTTACTGCTTTCCTCACATGCTTTACAGCTTTCCTTCATATGCAAACATAGGGTAGCAAAATTTAATTTTCATTACACCTTTATTTGCTTTCATATATATATATATATATATATATATCTGCTGTGTTTGGAAAATGTCTTTCCCCTTCATTAAGGATTGCATGATATATACACCCTTCTTGAACCGAACCTGGACTCTGCACTGCTGGCGTAGTCACATCTCTTTGGAGATTTCATCAACCCATCTGCAGATGCCCAGACATAAACATCGGTAGTGTTACCCATAGTTAGATTCTGGGGTTGACTTTGTAGGCACTTCTAGGTCCATGGGCGGATAGGAGTAGCTAAATAGGCCCCTTTGATCCTTCCTACCCTACAACTTCCATGAAGGGAGGGGCATGGCAATTGAGTCCCCTAGGATAGGAACAACCTACTAGTTAAGCCTTTTCATATAGTTGGCCTAGTTATGTCAAACCCTCAAGCCCAGAGCCCATGAGGACTAGGTAAAGCCCAAAGAGTGAGCATCCAAGCCTAGGAAAGGATACCATTTTAGGACTAGAGGTTATGGGAAAGTGTTTTGTAATAGGTGCGCCCTTTTTGCTTGCGCCAAAGAATCTGTGCTCTATGCTAGGTTTTTTCTATCCTGCTTGCATGACATCCATGACGAAACCCCTTGGGAAAGCAACCCTGTTACTTGTACATGCTAGATCATACCCCATCCTTAAGGGTTTACAAACCTACAAAGGCACTCATACATACACTAAATGGTTCTATCACCTAATTGTGCATGGATAAAATTTGTGGCAAGTAGCTGAAACTCTGTTCAAGAGGAAATGTTGTTGAAAAGCTGTTAAGAATTCCAAAGCATCAAGAGTCCAAGAGCTTTCCTAGGAAAAAAACCAAAAAGGTTGCTAAGAGGTCCAAGTTGCCAAAAGGTCCTAGATGTCAAGAATCCAAGGGCTCCCTCAGGAGATCCAAAGGTCTAAGAGATCCATACCGCCCAAGTTACCAAGAGATCCAAATGTCTAAGAGCTTCCCCGAGAAGTCCGCATCGTCAAGAGCCAAGTTTTTCCTTATAATCACATTTACTTGTATTGTAAAAGGCTCACTATGGGAGCCATTGAACTCAACATTGTAAAAGCAAAACTTGTACAAGCATTTTGTTTCCATGTGATCAAAAGCAGGGCCTATCTCGCATTGTCCGGCATGTCATGAAAGTTTTGGTTACTTTCTAGTCTCATGCATTAATCTCGCATCATAGTAGAAACTCACCATGATGAATACCCGATCAAAGGTGCAAAAGCCAAATTTTTCTATAAATGGCAGGTGCATGTTAAATAGCAAGGGCATAAACTAACTTGATTTTGGTGTTATGTTTCCACATTGTCAAATGCACCCCATTTCTTTCACCTCCTACTCTTTCTCAGGATCAAACGATTGCTAAAAAGAAACTGTCTAAGCTACCACCACGTTGTGATCCCATTGTCACTAGGTCTCGCGCAAGAGAGATGTCTACTAGTGGTACTTCTCCCTATGAAGAAAATGCTCAGGAAATTGCTCTTCTGAAGAATTAAATGGTAGAAATGATGTGTATGATGCAACAATTGGTTGTAGGAGGAGGATAAAACTCCTTTGGTCATAGTCAAGGAGGTCCCCAAACCAAGAATAAAATTCAGCCTCCACCAAAACAAGATCAGGGCCATAATATCCGCCCAATGGCAATGACCAAGAAATAGAACCTTCTAAGGATAAGAACCCCGAATCTGGGATTGGCCAAGTCAAGAACCAAATGGAAACTCTAGCGAAAAGGCTTCGAATAATAGAGGGCTCCAGCGCCCATGGAAGTGTAAATCAAGATAGTTTGACCAACTTCCCTCTAGTCATTATGCCTCCCAAGTTCAAGGCACCAGAGTTTGTTAAGTATGATGATACAAGAGATCCTTACGCACACTTGCACATGTTCTGTAGGAAGATGGCTCCCTATGGGGATTATCACTCTCTGCTTTGCCAGATTTTCCTTGATAGTTGTCCGGCCCCATAGCCACATGGTATGTGAGATTGGAAAAGACCTCTAGCTAGAGGGAAATGGCCAACTCTTTCTTGGAATACTATAAGTTCAACACTGAGATAGCTCTCGACCGTACGGTCCTTATGAGAATAGAGAAGAAGAGTGGGGAATCTTTCTGAGAATATGCCCAGAGGTGGCGAGAGCTAGCTGCACAAGTGCAACCCCTATGATGGAAAATGAGATGATTAAATGGTTCATTGACAACCTCAAGCCTCTTTACTATGAGAAGATGATCAGCACCTAAGTCACTCATTTTGCTATCCTCATTCCTATTGGGGAGCATATTGACAAGGGCATTAGGAGCAAAAAGATCATGGATCTCGAATCCTTGAGTTTCATGGTTGAACAACAAGTCAAGAAAATGATCGGCCACAGGACTAAGGAAGCTGATGTGCACATGGCCAACAATGCATCAAAAAAGCCTAGGGGTATTACTACTGCTTATGCAACCCCAGCTGCTAGACCTTATCAGCAACAGGCTCAATCTACTCAAACACTTAACCGAGCCTTTAATCAGAGAGGGAGGCCAGACCCACCTTGTCCCCCTAGGAAGGAAAACCGGAAGTACACTCCGTTACCCATGCCCATGGCTAGTTTCTATGCTTACCTGCTAGAAAGGAAGCTAGTAACCCCAACGTTCGCAAGGCCCAGAGAAGGTCCTTTCCCACCTAGCTTTGATCCGTCCAAGAAATGTGAGCACCATTTTATGGTTGAAGGGCATACCCTTAAAGAATGTTACTAGTTGAGAGACCATGTTCAAGATCTCATTGACAATAAGTTGATACAGTTTGACAATGTGGCTACTCCGAACATCATCACCAACCCTTTGCCTCCTTATCAGGAAGGGAATGTGAATGCCATCATCTCTGTGGAAGAAGGGGTTCCAGATTTCTCCTCACTGTCATTCCCATGGAAGGCCTTGCTCTGAGCCTTGGTCCAAGAGAGCCACCTTGATCTTAAGGGTATGGGAACCCCATGATTTGATTGGGGAATCTGCTCATTTTGCGATAGTGGAGACAAGCATGCCTTGTTTGATTGTAGAATGCTCCAAGCACAGGTTCAGAGTCCAGCCGATCATGGTATTATCTGGATTGAAAGGGATATTGTACGAAGAGATGATTGCATGGCAGCCAGCCTATGTCCTCTAGCTACCCAGTTAGGAACTAGCTGCAATGCTATATTTGTTGGATCAAGGAAAGATTGGGATGAATATCTACAGAAACGCCTTGGTAAGGTTACTTCAATGCCTCACTCTTTAGTTGTCATTGATGAGATCATAGAATCACCTGCAGATTCAAAGTCATCAGATTCAAGAAAAGGGCAAGCCCCACTAGTCATTAAGTGATTCACCCCTCTAGTTCTCACATTGCCTACAATTGCAGGGCCAACTTCATCTTCAGTTCAGGAGGGAACTGCCAGTGTCCCTACCATACGAGGTTTTGATCCTCTCCATAGCGCCAAATTTGCAAACTCAGGAAGGCGTTATCATTCACATGTTGAAGCTGTTCCCTAATGAAGATTGCCATCGTGTCGCATGGAAATATGATGTGTCCTTGATCTCCATTCCAACTAAAAAAGAGGAGGTCTGCTTTAACATCTCTTCAGGTCTATTTGGGCTTACTAGAAGTGGCCGCTGCTATACTCCCGAGGAGATAGAAAAGAAAAGGAAAGAGATTGGCAAGAGTACAGTCGAGCCCATCAAGAATAAGGTTAGAACCGACGAACCCGAGAAATTCTTTAAAATTATCAGAAACTCATAATACAGTGTGATTCAGTAGCTAAACAGGTCCTTAACTCAGATTTCTATGTTAGCACTATTGCTATCCTCCGATGTCCACCATAAGGCTTGTCGACGCCTAGCCTCGATTAGAAAAAATCATCGGGCCTTCATCTGACCACCCACCGTGGCGACGCTCCCGAATGCACAGGGCCTGTTGGAGGCCCCTCTCGAATGATCGGTGCATTTTCATGTGAAAATTCGGGTGCTTTCTCTTTCTGTGGAGGAAGGTATTTGTCTACCTTTGTAGGTGTGGTAGGAATCTTGGCAAAATTTTGAGTGAATTACCAAAGGTAAGTAAAGTCGCCACCAATCATTGGGTTTTTCTAAGGTGTGATTGTTCACCTATTTCTAGTTGATTTTATTATCGATCCTAGCCTAAGAAAAAGGTCATTTTTCCTAATATATTGTGGATGGAAAAAAATCTTCATTCTTGAGTTCGGAAGTTTGGTTACGTGTGTGGAAGGTGTTAGGCACCCCACAACGCCTATCCAAGGACAATCATTTGTTTTGATAAAACCTTAATTTTGGAAGATTGACAGTAAAAAACATGATTTTAGCATTGGCTTTTGGGGCTTTGCATGCATGGGGGGCTTTAAGGTTTGGCTTTTGAATGGGTGTGGTCCCAATCTATGCTTTCTTAAGGCATTCGGGTGAAGTACCAAATTTTCACGGTGAAAATTTGGCGACATGTCACCTTACTTTCGCGGTGGAAATTAGGCATCGCTTTGCTTTAGGTGACTTGGATTGTGACAATCACACCGGAAGTGGCAAGTGGGTATATATATACATACATCATGCCTAATGCTAGCACATACAGTAGGAAAGTAAATGCCTACATCCCTAGATCAGGGCCCAAAATATAGGCGCAGGAAAGTAAACAGGGGTTGCCATACTCTAGAGATGAGGAATGATACACAACATGATATTTCTAATACAACCCATCTAAGACAGAAAGGAGTGAGGAAGGAAGGGGGTTTAAAAGAGTACATGACAAAATGGGAGAGGCTAGACCCTTAAACCTATTGAACATAGCCGCTTGGCTCATATTTACATGCTTGCATCCTTGCCCTTTTTGCTTGTGCCTGAGAAACCGTGCCTTAGCTCCATGTGTCCTCTCTTCATGTGTGTATATACAAAGGAAAAGACAAGAAACTAGTAGACAAGTAATGGAAGGAAAAGAACCAAAGAGCATATGGAAGAGGAATAAAGCAGATAAGCAAGGAAACAAGCGAGAAAGCAAACAAAAGGTGGTGTCCTCGAGGGATAAATGTAGGTTTGGATTGAATGTCCATAACCTCATTGTGTTAAAGCATGGATGATGCACTAGCAAGCAAGACTCATGTGTGGACATGTAAAAAACGTGTAAAGATGCATAGAAAGCCAACGAGTGGCGCAAACAAGCATGACAAGCATAACATCGTACAGAGCAAAAAAGGGAAGGGTATGCACGAGGAAACCCGACATCCAGAGACGCATCCTAAGTGGTTACACCCAAACAAGGCCTCATGGGCATTGGATGTAACCAAACAAGATCTAGCCCATGAAGGGCATCAAGCATGGCAAAGCCTAGGACAAGATAGGTTAATACAAGCATAAAGCATAGAAGCTAGCAAGCATAGACATGCAAATAGGATGATCCAAACCTTTTGGTGTGGGCCTTGGTGTATGGATGATGATAAAGACCATAGGGTCTAGAAAATGCGATAAAAGGAACAAAAGGCTACAATAGCACATGGCATGACAAACAAGGTCTAGGCCTAAGCACATAAACATGGCGTGAAGCACACAAGCACATAGATGATGGCATAAAGCATGTAGAGAACACCGATTTAAGCATGTAGACATCCTGATCTACAAATATAAGCATGGAAATGTGAATGTAAGCATGTGGATGTAAGCATAAAAGCATGGAAGAACACAATTCCAAGCATTCAAGCATGTGAAGGTATAGATCTAGAAATAGGAGCATAGAACATGCATACTGTTGGTTAAAAATCTGGTTTTGTATCTCATACAAAACACACAGCGGAAGCAACAAATAAGGATCTATTTCATTCATGATTGACAACATGCATTATGTAAATTTCAGAATTTAAGAACAAAATAGCGTACCTTGGTGTGGAGAATTTCAAAACAAAGATTAGAAGCACTTGGGAAAACTTTTAATCTTCACTCCAATTCCACTTTACGCCCAAGATGTGTGGTCTCTCAATCAGTTTCCAAAGGGAGAATGAAAGTGTGTCTCACACTCTTTATTTTTCTTTTCGAAAAATCATGTTAAAAAATTCTGTATGTTTCTCCCTTTATAACTAACTGATTATCTAATTGGGCCGGCCTATTGGGCCTTTCCAATTGGGCTTTAGTGTGTGGCTTGGAATGGGACCAAAAGGGACCAATAAGACACTAGGACCAATAAGACACTAGCTCCAATGGGCCTTAGGCTTTTCCGTCAACTCTTGACAAGTCCAAAATTACCATTAATTATATTTAATACCACTATATAAATATAATTGCACTCTAGGCCTTATTAATAAATTATATCCCAAGACTTTATTTTACACGTAACCCCTTCATAAAATATTCATAGTAATACAAAGTCATAAATATAGACTGCCACTTTGAAAATTACTACATCTTATCCTTGAGTACCCGGTTTAATCCTTTAAAGTTATTCATCATATATTTATGAAATCCAATTTCATAAATATATACTTTAGTAATTTCTTACCAAAGTGGTTAGGCCTAACTCTCTGAATAACTGAACCCATTAAACTTATCTCAAGGGAATATTTTGTATCTCCGTTAAGAGACTATGAATTCCATCTTGAGAATATATGTTCCATCAACACTAAATGTGGTTGCCCAACATACTGAGGTTTTGACCGTTACTTTAGATCTCACTCCTGATATATCAAAGCAACCTACACCTCATGATCAAGTCCATTATTCTCTCAGGATTAAGAGTTCATGCAAATAGAAGTCGTGAGATTTATTGTTCATTTGACAGTCGTTAGGAGAATAATAAATCTCACAACGGTCCAGTTCAATATGTCTTAACTCTTAAAACATATTAACATATCAACTAGAAGTCACCACTTCCATGATCAAGACAAATCATCTTAGTTGATACGTTATAGTCTTCGCAGATGAAATGCCCAATTTCATCACCGACTACGAACTATAAATTTTGAGTTTACAAAGAACTTGTGATTTATATCTTCTGTGACTAAATCACATAAATCACATAAATCACATACTATGCATCTCATGGACTATATGATAATGTCCAAATATTCATGTTTCCATTATTTTAGATAAAAATAAACAACTTTATTAAACAACATTAAATCATACATAATGTCATACATAGCATCATACAATAGGATTTAAGGACACATATCCTAACACATACAAACATGTAGATCTAAGCGAGGCATAGCCAAAGGCATGATATCAAGCATGTGAGCATGTAATCTAAACAACAAAACATGGGAAAGGAAAGATCTAAGCATTCAAAGCATGGTATAAAGCTACATCTACGCCCCTAAACCCCAAATCCAATGTGTAGAAGCAAGGAGAAGAAGATTAGGTATAAGAACAATACCTTGTATTTTTGGTGAAAGGGAAGAATCAAGAGGCTTTGATGTGTTTTTTGTGTGTTTTTATGTTTTTTAGAGAGGAGAAAAGCCAAGAAATCGCTTAGGCAAAGAGCAGGTACCCAAGAAGTCATTTTTTTTTTTTCCCTGTTTGGATGTGTTTGGGGCCTTTTATAGCCCTAGAGCGCTTTTCGAGGTGGCAGCAAAGGCCGCCGTCTATGACATCCTTGGATCAGGTTGATCTTAACACCTCTGGAAAGGTCTTGACTTCATGTTTCTAAAAAGGTATGGAACTTGAAAATCCATCGGTTAGATCAAAAGTTATTGCTCCCGGAAGTTAGTGGTGCATCGATTAGTGTGTTAGCCTAGTTTTCGTGATATCTTGGCCGTTCTAACTCCAATTTTGACCCATGAGTAGTTGTTGGACTGAAATTTGATATTGTTCACAATGGAGTTGGTTTCAACTCGTTCTGACAGTCAGATCAAAATTAGGGTTTCTAGGCCCACCGAGAGTCAACTTCGGGTTGAACTTGGTCAAACTTGCCAAAACTCTTTGAAAAGCTCGAGTTTGATGTAAAACTATGAAAAGTGACATTCTAAGGGGATTTCAACTTTGTTGGACTTTTGGTCGACCTAGAGTTAACCAGGGTTATTTTGGTCATTTTAGCTGAAAAAGGCACTTTGGTTGTTCTGGTGTCCGAACGGGTTGTGCCACATCATTCTGGCTATTCTCATGGCCCCATGGAGAGAAGTTAATATTTTTGGATTTTTCGGGATAGAGCACACAAATCAAGGGTGGACAAAATATGGTAACAACAGCTGCTCCTTCTTTATCTAACATCTTGAGTGCAATGAGAGGTGTCAGATAAACAATGTGATCTCGAATTTGGTCATCCCCAAATTGCGTGTGGAGACTACTCATGGATCGAGACTGGATTTTTACCTGACTGGATTGATCTGTTGTAGCTGCTTCTGAAACATTGTCTAGCCTTGTCTCTAAGCTCTGGGAGAGGAAAAGCCCCCCCTCCCTTTTTAAGGTTTGACCAAGTCAACATTGATATGGTCAACATTGACCGATAGCCCTTCAGGGTGTGCCAGGCTGACTTGGCGGCCCAAGAAGGTGCGCCGGGAGGCTTAGGTCACCTAAAGCCCTATAAAAACCTCCTTTTAGCCCATTTCAACCTCATTTCACTCCTTCCTCAACTTCTCACTTCTCACTTCTAAAAAGTTCTCTGGAGCAACTTGCAAACTTAGTGAGTCGGGCTTTTCAGCTACCGTGTTTTATGCCATGCAATCTTAGGAAAATGCACATATTTTTATATTATTACTATTATTATTATTATTATTATTATTATTATTATTATTATTATTATTATTATTATTATTATTATTATTATTATTATTATTATTATTATTATTTTGTGTTATATGGGTGTATAAATATGCAGAAAATTAAATGCTGAAAATAAAATGTGGGATATAGGTAAGAGGACTTACCTGGTAGTCGGGAATAGTGGAAATGGTGAGGCGTACGGCACGGCCGCTAGTTAGCGTCGGAATAGGATGTGAACATACAACACGACCGCTATAACCCACTGTAGATTAGGAACTTCAAAACCCACTTCTTTTTTAGGAACTTGATAACTGTGTGATGGCGAGGCATACAACACGGTCGCAAATTAACCTCAAGATAGGATGTGAGCATACAACACGACCGCTATAACCCACTATAGATCAGGAACTCAAAATTTCTTTTTAGGAACTTGAAAACTGTGATGGTGAGGTGTACGACACTATCACTAATCAACCTTGAGATAGGATGTGAGCATACGGCATGGCCGCTATAACCCACTGTAGATTAGTAACTCGAAATTTCTTTTTAGGAACTTGATAATTGTGATGGTGAGGCATATGACACGGTCGGTAATTAACTTCAAGATAGGATGTGAGCAAACGGCATGGTTGCTATAAGCCACTAGATCAGGAACTCGAAACTTCTTTTTAGGAACTTGATAACTGTGATGGCAAGGCGTATGACACAGTTGCTAATTAACCTTAAGATAGGATGTGTGCATATGGCACTGCCGCTATAACCCACTTTAGATCAGGAACTCAAAACTTCTTTTTAGGAAATTGATAACTGTGATGATGTGGTGTACGACATGGTTGCTAATTAACTTCAAGATATGGTGAGCATATGGCACGACCACTATAACCCTCTGTAGATTAGGAACTCAAAACTTTTTTTTAGGAAATTGATAACTGTGATGGCAAGGCGTACGACACGACCGCTATAACCTCCAAATAAGATGTGAGCATACGGCATTGCTACTATAACCCACTGTAGGACTCTTGTAAGAATCTGTTTCCTTGTGAGAAGATATGTTTGACATGAACTTGCACAACATGTTTAGGAAATAGTGTTAGTTCATTTGTATTGCCATTTGTTTTATGGGCTTATCACTTGTGTCTGAATTTTTGGTTGTTTTACAGATTATGTCACGGAGGACAAGTTCTAAAGGAGACCGAGGGAAGTCCCTCATTCATGCTACGTCCCATGGAGAATCTTCTTCTGACGACGTGACTGTTTCTGTGGGTGAGCAAGCGGCTTGAGTTTTACAGAGCCATTTTATCCCAGGGGTGATGACGTTAGGCCCACCGACGGGATCCCTATGGAGACTCGATCCAGGAGACGACACTCAATCGAGATAGTTAGTGTCTCCTCTGAGTCCCACCCTATTTCTAGTGGGGCTTCCTCACGGTGCGTGCCAGCTACAGGGAGAGGGAACTTGGAGGAGAGTTGCCAACTGAGGATCTCCTTTTTGATATAAGGGCTGATTTGTCTGAGGAGGAGGCGATCTATCCGGGCGCCTGGAGGCGAGGTTTGAGGCCAAGATTTTTGCCACGTCAGGCGAGTGTCGATGCTTATACTAGAGCTATAGATGATAGTATCAGGGAATTTCACCTTTAATAGGGGCTGAAGGGTCATCCTTCCACCAGGCACGGAAGGGTCTGGTATGCTGTCTTTCTTTTTTGTCATTTAGATTCCTGCTATATGCATGTGCTAATGGATAGCTTTTGGTTCTAAATGCAGGGGCCCAATAAGATCCATGGTCGGGGTGCTTGGTCCACTTTTTTTTCGCTGCTGTTTGATCCTAGGACCCACCGGCACTATGCAGATTTCTTGAGAGTGTAGCGGTTCAAGGATTTTTTTAGGATCCCCCCGTACACCATGAGGCATGGGATTGGGGAGGCCTTGGTGCGATGATTTCATATTGAGACAGGCACCTTTCATTTGAGCTGTGGGGAGTATGCTATTCTCGCTCTTGATTGGATGGCCATCTTGGGCGTTAGATTCTGTAGATGATATGAGCTTTGAGATAGCCTGTGAGCTTTTGGGCATCCCTCTCCCACTGACTGAGGACACGAGAATGTACTTTGGGCCCATCGTGTCACCACAAATCTGTATTGAGTGGCTACAAGGTCGCATCCCTTGGGATGTAGCGTTAACTGACATTCATCTTCAGCAGTTCTTTATGTATTTCCTCGGTACTAGCTTTTTTGGCAACAACCGATTAGTACTGTCCTGCCAGTTGCTGTGGGCTATGAGAGTAGTCTCCGATGTTCAGAAATATGACTAGGGGTCCATCACTTATGGCTGTTTCATCGATTTCCTAGGGTGAGCTTCACAGAGGGATTTTAGGAGCCTATAGGGGTGTTGGCAGATTTTGACATGGTACGCATATGAGTATATCCCATCTTTGTGACCACGGATTGTGGGTTTGTCTATGACAGTGTATCCTCGAGCATATGCTTGGTCTCTCTGCTCGATTATTTGTGTTGTCTTGGTGTAGCCGGTCACTATCTCTGTAGCATTGGATTGTGTTACTTGGGGTGAGATAGTGGTTCGTCCCTACAATGGCTCACTACTAGGGTGACTAGAGCTTATTGTTGCCATGGGCTAGTTGAGGATACAACGTTGGTTTTGGGCCCTGTCAAACTGGGAGTTCTTTTTGGCAAAGAGGACCGTTCATAAGGTCATGCCGGTGTTTGGAGTACCTAGAGATTCGCCTCCCCTTAGTTTGTCATTTGAGTCCATTATTATGGATAACTCAGCTTATGTGACAGGTTCTTTTAACGCATATGTGGACACTAGCAGGAATTATGCCATTTGGTTCGCAGAGTCCTCCAAGGGGCCTATCATTTGAGATGTTCCTGTGAGTGGACGTAGAGTACTAGGAGGTGTTTTTCATGCTTAGGTAGCCTCCGGGGTTAAGTGGAGATTGCGTGTAGAGGCTTTACAGGACAAGGTGACAAAGCTCGAGACTACTGCTACTGATAGGGAGGTGCACATGCAGGAGGAGAGTGCTCAAGCATTAGCTCGAGAGAAGGAGCTTTGGTAGAGGGATAGAGAGGCCTGTGCTATTGCCACAAAGATAGAGCAGAGCCAGCTTCATGGTGAGCTAGCCATGCTTCATGGTTATGCCAAGATCTTGATAGGGGAGCTGCGGGCACTTCGGGCCTATATTCCACCTTCACCTCACATGCCGGGTCGGGGGCCTATTATTCCACCAGGCAAGACAAAGTACATGCTAGCTCTGCTAAGTTTGTTGGGCATTTAGGGTTCTTTTTCTTATATTCTGTGGTCTCCTCAGGGCTTAAGGTACACTCTAGGCACTTTTGGCGGAGTAGATCCCTCCACCAGTCCTCTCGCAGGTGATGATGATGATGACGACGACGATGATGATGCTGACCAGTTTCTTAGGGATGATGACTCCCAATAGGGTTAGCCCTTTATTGTAGGATGATGTAGCCCCTACATGGGCATGTATGTATTCTTCATGTATCTTGTAGACATTGCCCCATTGTGTGCCAGTTGTGTATGTATATTCTATATCGCCTCTTGACAAGCCTGGACATGTGTGTATTATATTGCCCCACAGTAGGCCTTGATGTATGATATTATCTCTTTGCTTCATGATGTATGTATAAAACAATGCCTCTTTTTAGGATTTACATGTATGATTTTGGAAAGTGCCTTTGAGAGGGCTGATGTATGACTTTAGGAAAGTGCCTTTGAGAGGGCTGCTGATATATGTGAAAAACAATGCCTCTAATTAGGACTTACATGCATAGTTCTAGGAAATCGCCTTTGAGAGGGCCGATGTATGACTTTAGGAAAAGTGCCTTTGAGAGTGCTGCTAATATATGTGAAAAACAATGCCTCTGATAGACCTGAAGAGATATTGGACCCGACCTCCTCTTTTCCAGTTTGAGTGGAGATCAAGGACACATCGTATTTCCAAGGGACACAATGGTTATCCTTATAAGGGAACGACTTTGGTATATGAATGATAACACCCTCTTGAGTTTGTAAATTAGGTGCTATGGAGAACATCTTCTGATAATGACCATCGGACTTGGCAAAATGGCTTCAAGGGCTTTTGAGTCAGATACCCCAGAGATTCTTGAGGTTGGCTTTGGCAGATTAAGAGGATCGAAACCTCGGATGGTAGGGATAATGGCGGTTCCCTCCTGAACTGATGATGAAGCTGGCCCTGTGACTGCAGGAAATGCAAGAACTAGAGGAGTGAATCCCTCGATGGCTGGTGGGGCTTGCCTTTTTCCTGAATCTGATGACCCTGATTCCACAAGTGCTTCTATGATCTCCTCCATGACTACTAAATAGGGAGGTACTTAAGTAACCTTACCAAGGCGTTTCAGTAGATATTTGTCCCAATCTTTCCTTGACCTAACTGATATAGCATTACAACTAGTTCTTAACTGGGTAGCTGAAGGACATAAGCTAGCTGTAATACAATCATCTCTTTGAACAACCTCTCTTTCGATCTAGATGATACCACGGTCGGCTAGACTCTGAACCTGTGCTCGGAGCACTTTACAATCAAACAGGGCATGCCTGTCTCCACTATCACAGAATGAGCAGATTCCCCAATCAAATCTCGGGGTTCAATATAAAGGTGGCTTTCTTGGACTAAAGCTTGAAGCAGGGCATTCCATGGGAATGAAGGTAAGGAGAAATCTGGAAACCTTTCTTTTACTGTGATGATGGCATTTACATTCCCTTCCTGATGGGGAGGCAAAGGGTTAGTGATGATGTTCAGAGCGGTTGCATTATCGAACTGTATCAATTTGTTATGAATGAGATCCTAGACACTGTCTCTCAACTGGTAGTATTCTTACAGAGTATGCCCCTCGGCCCCAAAATGGTGTTCACACTTCTTGGACGAATCAAAGCCAGGTGATGGAGGGCCTTCTCTGGGCCTAGAAAACATCGGGGTCCCTAGCTTCCTTTCCAATAGGTAAGCACAGAGATCTGCTGTGGGCATAGGTAACAAAGTGTACTTTCGGTTTTTCCTCCTGGGGGGACGAGGTGGGTCTGGCTTCCCGCTCTAATTAAGGGCTCAGTTAGGTGCTTGAGTAGACTGAGCCTGTTGCTGATAAGGTTTAGCAGTTGGGGAAGCATAAGTAAAAGTAATACCCTTAGGCCTTTCTATTGCATTGTTGACCATGTGCACATTGGCTTCCTTAGTCTTGTAGCCGGTCATTTTCTTGACTTGTTGTTCAACCATGAAACTGAAGGATTTGGGCTCCACGATCTTTTAACTCCTAGTACCCTCGTCAATACGCTCCCTAATAGGGATGCAGCTAGAAAAATGAGTGACTTGGGTGCTGATCATCTTCTTATAGTAAAGAGGCTTGAGGTTGTCAATGAACCATTTGATCATCTCATTTTCCATCATGTGGGGTTGGTCTTCTTCTCTGTTCTCATAAGGACCGTGTAGTCGGGAACTATCTTGGTGTTAAATAGGTATTATTCCAGGAAAGAATTGGCCATTGCCCTCTAGCTAAAGGTCTTTTCCAATCTCACATACCATGTGGCCGTTGGGCCAATCAAACTATCAGGAAAAATTTGGAAAAACAGACGGTGATTATCCCTATAGGGAGCCATCTTCCTACAGGACATGCACAAGTGCGCGCTGTTAGGATATGTGCCCTTAAATCCTATTGTATGATGCTATGTATGACATTATGTATGACTCAATGTTGTGTTTAATGAAGTTATTTATTTTTATCTAAAATAATGGTAACATGAATATTTTGACATTATCATATAGTCTTTGAGATGCATAGTATGTGATTTATTTGCAAAGTCACAGAAGATATAAATTACAAGTTCTTTGTAAACTCAGAATTTGTAGTTCGTAGTTGGTGATGAAATTGGGCATTTCATCTGCGAAGACTATAACATATCAACTAAGATGATTTGTCTTGATCATAGAAGTAGAGACTTCTAGTTGATATGATGATATGTTTTAATAGTTAAGACATACTGAATTGGACCGCTGTGAGATTTATTATTCTCTCAACGACTGTCAAATGAATAATAAATCTCACGACTTTTATTTGCATGAACTCTTAATCCTGAGAGAATAATAGACTTGATCATGACGTGTAGGTTGCTTTGATATATCAAGAGTGAGTTCTATAGTTACGGTCAAAACCTCAGTATGTTGGGCAACCACATTTAGTGTTGATGGAACATATATTCTCAAGATAGAATTCATAGTCTCTTAGCGGAGATATAAATTATTCCCTTGAGATAAGTTTATTGGGTTTGCTTATTCAGAGAGTTAGGCCTAACCACTTTAGTAAAGAGTTACTAAAGTATATATTTATGGGATTGGATTTCATAAATATATGATGAATACCTTTAAAGAATTAAACCGAGTACTCAAGGACAAGATGTAGTAATTTTCAAAGTGGCAGTCTATATTCATGACTTTGTATTACTACGAATATTTTATGAAGGGGTTGCGTGTATAATAAAGTCTTGGGATATAATTTATTAATAAGACCTAGAGTGCAATTATATTTATATAGTGGTATTAAATATAATTAATGGTAACTTTGGACTTGTCAAGAGTTGACGGAAAAACCCAAGGCCCATTGGAGCTAGTGTCTTATTGGTCCTTTTTGGTCCCACTCCAAGCCACACAGTAAAATCCAATTGGAAAGGCCCAATAGGCCATCCCAATTAGATAATCAGTTAGTTATAAAGGGAGAAACATACAGAATTTTTTTTTATAAAAGAAAAGGAATCGTAGAGAAAAAGAAAAAGAGAGAGTGTGAGACACACTTTCATTCTCCCTTTGGAAACTGATTGAGAGACCACACATCTTGGGCGTAAAGTGGAATTGGAGTGAAGATTTAAAGTGTTCCCAAATGATTCTAATCTTTGTTTTGAATTTCTCCACACCAAGGTACGCTATCTTATTCTTAAATTCTGAAATTCACATAGTGCATGTTGTTAATCATGAATGAAATAGATCCTTGTTTGTTACTTCTGTTGTGTGTTTTGTATGAGATACGAAACCAGATTTTTATCCAACACGCGCAAGGATCTCTAGTACCATCATACTTGATGAACTCTGGTGCCTTGAACTTGGGAGGCATAATGACTCGAGGGAAGTTGGTCAGATTGTCTAGATCAACGCTTCCATGAGTGTTAGAGCCCTCTATGATACGAAGCTTCTCAGCTAGTGTTTCTGCTTGGCTCTTGACTTGGCCAATCCCATATTCGAGGTTATTGTTCTTAAAAGGATATGTTTCTTGGTCATTGCCTTGGGGCGGTATATTCTAGCCCTGATCCTGTCCTAATGGGGGCTGATTTTCATTCTTGGTTCGAGGACCTCTCTACCTATGACCAGAGGAGTTCTGTCCCCCTCCTACAATTAGCTATTGCAGCATATGCATCACTTTTGACATTTTCTCTTTTAGAATAGTAATTTCTTGAGCACTTTTCTCTTGGAAAGAAGTACCACTAGTAGACATCTCTCTTCCATGGGACCTAGTGACGATGGGATCACGACGTGATGGTAGCTTAGATTGTTTCTTTTTAGCAATCTTTTGATCCTGAGAAGGAATAGGAGGTGAAAGAAATGGGGTGCATTTGGTAACACCAAAATCAAGTTAGATTACATCCTTGTTATTTAACTTGCACCTACCATTTTCAGAAAAATTTGGCTTTGCACCCTTGATCGGCTATTTATTATGTTGAGTTTCCACTATGATATGAGATTAATGCACAAGATTGGCAAGTAACTATAACTTTCATGACATGCTGGACAATGCAGGACAGGCCCTCTTTTAATTACATGCTTGTACAATATTTACTTTTACAACGCTGGGTTCATCAGCTCCAACAATGGGCTCTTTACAATACAAGAAAATGCAATTGCGAGGAAAACCTCGACTTCTAACGATGTGGACTTCTCAAGGAAGCTTTTGGACACTTGGATCTCTTGGCAACTTGGATAGCATAGATCTCTTGGACCTTTGGATCTCTTAGGGGAGCCATTGGACTCTTGACATCTTGGCAATTTGGACCTTTTAGCAGTTTCGATCTCTTGGCAGTTTGGATCTCTTTGATGATTTAGATCTCTCTTGGGAGAATTCTTGAACTCATGATGTCTTGGGATTCTTGATAGTTTTTCAGTTGCATTTCCTCTTGGGGAGTTTTGGTTACTTGCCACAGATTTTGACTTTGCAAAATTAGGTTGTGGAACCATTTAGTGTATGCATAAGTGCCCTTGTAGGGTTGTAAACCCTTAGGGATGGGGTATGATCTAGCATGTACAAGTAACGAGGTCGCTTTCCCTAGGGATTTAATCATGGATGAAGAAGGGAACTTGATCCTAAAGGTTCTTAGAGATGAAACTTGTGATCCATGAGGAAAGATGAAGCCAAGGTGGTCTGGGACTTTTATCATTAAAAAGATCATGTCCACAGGTGCCACACGGATCACAAATTTAGATGGGGAAGAGATGCTTTGCCCAATTAACATGGATAAACTCTGGAAATACCACATTTAAGAAAAAAGAAGAAAAAAGACTGGTAGGTTGAAAACCCGAAAGGGAGGCCTCGGCAAAAATTAGGGCAAAAGAACCCCACTAGATTGAAAACTTGAAAGGGTGGTCTAGGCAAAAGTTAGGGGAAAGACCATGCGCATGGTAAAAATTCCTAAAGGGACGTCATAGGCAAAAATTACGTGGCAAGGGAAAAAGAAAAGAAAAGAAAAATAAATAAATAAATAAATGAGATGACAATATGCAAAGATGATAAAAAAGGATTCCTTCATTGCTTAAATTAAAAGATAATAAGATTTCTTTCATAAGGGATTTGGAACATTCCAATCCTTTATTAAATTCAAAAACAAAAACATGAGAATCATACGAGTGTAGAAAAGTAAAGCATAGGGCATATTAGAGTGGTCACTCAGTCCTCCTTGCTTTCTTGCTAGACCTCATATAAGCTTTCTCATCCCTCAAAATCCAATTCATGTCATCCTCCAGCCATTGATTGTACCTTGTAGTGGGATAGATGTATTGAGGAGGAATAATGTCTTTTGTCACCCTATGACGTGGCCAAGCCTCACTGATCCTGCCTAAGATCCTATTGGTGAAAACCGCGGTGTGGAAGACATCCTCATCATCAGGAGCTCCTTGACGTTCTCCAAATTGTCTTAAGATATGGCAGGTGGAATACTAGGAGCAACAACGAAGCCCAACTAAAGTCACGCAATGATCTATATAGCAACTATCGACCATGCTTGAGATGTGCCACCACTCCACAACCCACTGATTGTCAGTCTCCTTGTGGAAACCCATAAGCTCCATGTATGCCTCAAAGCTCATGTCATTATGATGAAACTAGTAGTCTCTAAGATGCCTAAGAAGGTAAATGCTGAGGTCTACAATAGGAGGTTGAAGCAACCGAAGCCTGTCTAGTAGCCATATCTATAAAAAAAAAATGGAGAGCATGAGTGAGAAAAATTAAAAATGAAATACCATATAAGGTGCCTCAATGGGCTAAAAACCGAAAGGCAATCCATGCAAAATTAGAGGAATTAAGTTGAGAACCTAGGCAAAAGTTAAGGGTTATACTTGAAGAAGAAGAGGACTTCCCACAAAGAAGCTTGCTTTCTTTTTATGAAAGGCATCCAAACCATTAAAGGTTTCTGCCAAGATTAATCCCACTGGATTGCCTCTCTTTAGCCCATAAGCTACCATGCACATCCAAAGGTCCACACTATATGAATTTGAACCAAGAAATACCTTGCAAGGGCACATAAGCAAAAGGAGAGAAGAAAGTATGAGCGTGGCCTCTCATCCTTAGGAAGGGTCGAACCACAAAAATACTTAAAGACCAACCTAAGGTTGAGCTTGTCAAAGACACACCACCTATTGGTCATAGTAGTAGGAATGCCCAACATAACTTGCAGCAAAGATGGAAGATCCTCACCCATGGTAGGGAAGATAAGATCATCAATCTCTAGTTCACCTATGATAGTAGCAAATTCTTCATTAGTGGGGCATAGTTCTATTCAGTTGAAGCGGAATACATGCTGGAAGGAACCCAATAGTTGGTAGAAGCACGAAGAAGAGGTTCATCCACCTTAATTTGATGGTAGAGAAAAATGCAAGAAAGACCATAAGGAGAAATGGAACCCTTAAAATCTAGACCAAGCCTTCTAATCCAAGATGGGACATCAACGGGAGAGTTTTTTACTTTTGGTGGACCTCAAAAAAGTGTTCATTGGGTTGGAAATATGTTGGTAAGGGTTTTGGACTCAAACAAGTACTTTTATACTTAAGTAAGTCGGTTAGGGGTTTTTAATTCGTGGCCCACATATGAAAAGTCAACCCTGCGTGCACAAAGTCAAAGCTACGTATGCAGGCTCATCTCCATGTACGCACGTCGCTTGGCAGAAGCCCATGCTCCTTTGTTTTGAGTGGATTTTTTCACTCTAAAGCATTTTTAAGGGTCTTGTGACCTAAAGGATCATTCAAGACACATTCCAAGCACATGATTGCAAACATCAAAGAAGCAAAGTTGTATAGAAACATACAATTTATCATATATCTTGTAAATTAAGTGCTAAGTTCAAATCAAAAGCATAAATGTAAAAAGATGTTCTTCAATAGAATCCTTTGTCTCAAACTTAACCCAAATGTTTGCTAAAGGGGATGAAAAACATTAAAATCAAAAAGAAAAAAAAAAAAACTATGTGTTGTATGCCTATATGTATAGACCTACACGTAACCAATGGTGCCACCTCTTCCTTGGTTGGTAGCTAGGAGTCACCTCTTCCTCCTCCTCCTCACCATCATCATCATCATCACCACCATCGCCTGGGTAAGCCACTCCACTGGGACCGTATATCTCTCTTGAATAGTTGGTCACCTCCAGCTTAAGATTCCTAGCCAGCCATATCAACTACTCATGCTCTTGGATAGTGGGTTGCAATTCAAAGAAAGAAGGGATAGTGACTGAAACAAAAAGAGAGAATTGGCAAAAAGAGAAAGAGCAAAGGGAAGAAAAAACTCACCGCCCGAGTGTTGGGAGGAAAAGGATAGCCCATGACATTAGGATTACGGGCACAACTCAATCTCGAGCAAAGCCATCTAGGCCATAGGCATAGACTGTCCAAGGAAGGTGTGGAGGGTCAAAGAGCTCTCCAACGATAGGTCCCTCCTGTTACAATTTTCACATTAAGAGGCTTGACAAACAAGGTAAAGGAAAGGAAAAGAAAAAGAAGAGATCGAGCACATACACAAGAAGTAAGGGAAGGCATGAGGCGGGTGATGTTGAACTCCTCGTAGTCCAACCCCTCGAGAAGCCACCTAGCGTAAGGAATGCCACTCCCCCATGAGTTGTACTTAGAATCGGTTATGGAGTGTGGAGCAAGTGTGAACTCAGGAAGGTCCATCAGAATCTAGGGGTCATCCTTGCCCACCAACTGGCACCACATCCTCTCTGCCAAGTATAGCATCCTCAAGCCCGCTCGTTCAAAGGGTCGGCTGATTTCTGAAGTAATGAGAGGGGCAAGCTCCAAGTCTTAAGAAGTAGGAAGAGGTTGGCCGGCCCATGGGCCTAGTTAACCTACGATGACACAAGGTTAGAAGAAGGGCATTCTAAGGGAAATGCATAAAGAAGCGTGAAAAACTAAAGCTCTTGAACTTACCTCATCAGAAGTCAACCCAGCAAGGTGGGCCCTCACTCGAGGAAAGTCCTTTAGAGCTAGGTCAGTGCTTGGGGTTATAAAGCCATACATAACCACCCACTGCTACAAAGAGAAGCACATGCCATAGGTTAGATGCAAGATGACAGTTTGCAAGATGACACTTTGTAAGATGATAGATGCAAAATGACAGTTTTCAAGATAACACAATTTGCAAGACTACAAGCTACAAGTGAAAGTGCAAAGAAGGGAAAGAGAACTAACCTCAAGGAGCTTCCAAGGCCTCATAAGTTGCCACAAAGTGCCTTAACTGAGAGTGTCGAGGGTGGAGTAAAGATAGGCAAGATATGCCTACCTCTAGTTGGCCCTCTATGCCTCTCCAAAGTCTTGAAAGAGGGTTAACCACCTCAAAGACACCGTTTGCCCACCATTGGCAAAGGGGTTAGTCCCTAAAAGGTGAAAAGGAAAGGCCTTAGCCATATGGACAAGCTACTCTGTATTCCTCTATAGGAGGTGCATGTAATTTGATACCAAGTCGAAGTAGTGGATGGTCTTAGTGGTGTACTTCCTCCCCAACATGTCAAGACCTAATTGGATGCCCAACACACCATCCAATTTGATGATGGCCCCTTAGAAGCTAAGGCCGATTATACGATAGAAATTATAAAGAGTCTCCATCATCTCTCGCTCAGCAATATGAAAGGTGTGGGTGGTGTCCCACCACCTCTCAATGAGGCACTACACCAAAGTTGCATTCATGGATCTTTTCGAAAGGAGGCCAATGATGGGTTTAAAGTCCACTTCCCAGATGTAGGCCCTGGTATTGGGGACGAGAAGGTTGTATTGTTCCACCACCTTATTAGTTCTTCCCCTACCAACATAAGGGGTTGATGACTGCATAAAGGGGAGGACGACATTAGATTCTTAATTCAAGTAGAAATGATGAAAATGATGTTTTCAATGCAAGACTTAAGATAAAAAGAATGATACAGTGATATTCATGTGTAAAAATGACATAAAGGTGTGTTAGGATTGCATATGAAAGTGAAACGGTTGAAAAAGGAGTGAAAATGGGTAGAGTAGGGCTTTTGCTAGGCATCTCACGCATGTGGGTCGAAGACCATGTACGCAAACAAGACCATGTGTATGTAGGCTCGTGCCCATGCATGCAAGAACACAGACAGAAGCAGTTCTTCAACATTTTCAAGGATGCATCATCCAAAATCAATCCTAGACATGTTCCAACCCCTCCTAATATGTCAAATTTAGCCATGGGAATGTGATTCTCCTACCAGTATTTTAGTGGTGGAGACCCCATCAACCTCGTGACTCCACTCCAGTAGGTGAAGTGGAATGCATTAGAGGAAAGGATGTAGGAGGTCTTCTTGGCCTTGGGTGCCATTGGAGGATATGAAGAGAGTTAAAGAGAAAATGAGAGAATAAGGGAGTTTGAGAGAGTTAAAATGTAAGAAGGAAAAATGAAGAGAGGAAGGTTTTTGTTGTGAGGAGAAGGGCTATGGAGAATATGAAAAGATGAAGGAGATGAAGAGAATGAAGAAAAAAAAAAAAGAAATGGTTGGTCACCATTAGAGAAATGAAAAGGCGAGAACACACCTGATGACTAAATTACTTGTAGCTTAGGCCTCACCACTAAACTACGTATAGTTTAGTCATGAACAATAAAAAAAAAAAAAAAAAAAAAATCCTTTCTTTCAAAAAAAAAAGAACATCTCAAGATTACCCCAATTAGGCACAAAATCATCAAAGGAATCCCTAGTAACGGAAGCAAAAAATTCTTCTTGAAAATTACAAGCATCTCAAGTAATATCCCCAGTAAGGAAGTAGGAGATTCTTCCTCAATATTTCAAAAATCTCAAGTAAAATCCCAGTAAAGGAAGCAAAAGAATCTTCCTCGATAGTTCAAGCACATTAAGCATCACCCCCTTAAGGAAGTAGAAGATTCTTCCTTAATAGTTCAAGCATATCAAGTGTCATCCCCATGGAGGAGGTAGAAGATTCTTCTCCAACGGACCTAAGCACAGTAAAGCAATCCATAGCAAGGAAGTATAAGATTCTTCCACAAAGTATCCCGAGTGAGTCCAATACACCAAAAATGCTGCCCAGCAAGGAAGCAGAAGATTCTTCCTTGAAGTCCTCAGCAAACCATGAAGGAAGCAGAAGGTTCTTCCCTAGTGGATCATACACTACTCCTCAGCGAGTCCATTCCTACTACTCCTTAGTAAGTTTCTCATCCCCTAGTAAGTCATGCAAGAGGTAGAATATTCCTCCCCATGCATACCTACTCCTTAGCGAGTTTTTACCATCCTTGTGGATCTAACAATTAAGACTACTTGTGCACATATCCTTTAGGAATTGAACATGCATGCAATAGAAAAAGGTAGAGATAGAGATAGTGAAAGAAACCAAAGTCAACCTGAGGCAAGAGCCTTACCAAAAAAGGTAGAGAAAGAAGTGAAGAAGACAAGAAGACCAAGTTGTTAGGATCTGTGCCCTTAAATCCTATTGTATGATGCTATGTATGACATTATGTATGACTTAATATTGTATTTAATAAAGTTTTTTTAATTATTATCTAAAATAATGGTAACATGAATATTGGAACATTATCATATAGTCCATGAGATGCATAGTATGTGATTTATGTGAAAAGTCACACAAGATATAAATCACAAGTTCTTTGTAAACTAAGAATTTATTGTTCGTAGTCGGTGATGAAATTGGGCATTTCATCTGCGAAGATTATAACGTATCAACTAAGATGATTTGTCTTGATCATGGAAGTGGAAACTTCTAGTTGATATGTTGATATGTTTTAAGAGTTAAGACATATTGAACTAGACCGCTATGAGATTTATTATTCTCCTAACGACTGTCAAATGAATAACAAATCTCATGACTTCTATTTGCATAAACTCTTAATCTTGAGAGAATAATGGACCTGATCATGAGGTGTAGGTTGCTTTGATATATCAGGAGTGAGATCTAAAGTAATGGTCAAAACCTCAGTATGTTGGGCAGCCACATTTAGTGTTGATGGAACATATATTCTCAAGATGGAAGTCATAATCTCCCAACGGAGATATAAAATATTCCCTTGAGATAAGTTTAATGAGTTTGTCATTCAGAGAGTTAGGCCTAACCACTTTGGTAAAAAGTTACTAAAGTATATATTTATGAAATTGGATTTCATAAATATATGATGAATAACTTTAAAGAATTAAACCGGGTATTGAAGGATAAAATGTAGTAATTTACAAAGTGGCAGTCTACATTATTGACTTTGTGTTACTACGAATATTTTATAAAGGGGTTGCATGTATAATAAAGTATTGGGAGGTAATTTATTAATAAGGCCTAGAGTGCAATTATATTTATATAGTGGTATTAAATATAATTAATAGTAACTTTGCATTTGTCAAGAGTTGATAGAAAAGCCCAATACTCATTGGAGCTAGTGTCTTGTTGGTCCCTTTTGGTCCCACTCCAAGCCACACACTAAAGCCCAATTGGAAAGGCCCAATAGGCCAGCCCAATTAGATAATTAGTTAGTTATAAAGGGAGAAACATACAAAATTTTTTATAAGAGAATATGAAAAAGAGAGACATCATTGTGAAATGGTGTGTATGTGTGAGTGAAGCCACTCGATAATTCTCCCTTGGAAATTGATTGAGAGACCTCACTTCTTGGGTGTGAAGTGGAATTGGAGTGAAGATTAAAAGTGTTCTTGAGTACTTCTAATCTTTTGTTTTGAATTTCACTACACCAAGGTACGCTATCTTGTTCTTAAATTCTGAAATTTACATAGTGCATGTTGTCAATCATGAATGAAATAGATCCTTGTTTGTTGCTTCTGCTGTGTGTTTTGTATGAGATGCAAAACCAGATTTTCCAACATAAGTCACCTGGAGAAGTTTGAGGTAAGAGCCCCAGATGGACATCACAGAGACTATATCCTTTTGTTGCTTATTGGGTTAGCTTGTAAGAGCACCCATTGTTTGTTTTCTTTTCTTTTTAAGTGACCCTGGGATAGTGAGTCACTCGCCATTTGCTTGCAAGTGGCAAAATATGTTCTGGGATAGCGAACCTGTTGTTTCTTGTTTCTTGAACAACAAAGGTGGGACTTCGAGCATGTGAATCCCACATAGCTCTTCAGAGTTGTAGCCCGCCCCATTTATGCTTGATATGTGTCATGTGTGTTGATTGGGCTCAAGCTGTATATTGAAACAAAATATTTTTTCCCTTATTCTTTTGGTTTTGTTAGCGAAGCTGACGAATCAAAAGAGAGGCATCTGTAGACACCGCATTTTGTACCCCTTACACTTGGGCCCCCGTTCCCTAATGATGCATGCTGTGGAGTCTAAAGGCTACATACATGTTACGGACTTTGGAAAAGTGTATTTATAGAATCCTATAGAGAAAAACTGTTTTCTCTTCTTTTTATCATACGTATATTATTAACTACCTTGGCAGTTACTTTGTTTAATAACTCTAATTAAATAAAAACTAATTATCTAATTGGGCTAGCCTTTTGGACCGACCCAATTGGGCTTAAATGTGTGGCTTGGGATGAGACCATAGGGACTAATAAGGCTCTAGCTCTAATGGGCTTCAGACTTATCTGTCAATTCTTGACAAGCCCATAGTTACCATTAATTATATAACAAGTACCACTATGGAAATATAATTTCACTCTAGGCCTTATTAATAAATTTTTTGTCGAGATTCTAATATAATATCATTTTACCCCTCCATGAAATATCCATAGTGAACAAAGTCATAATATACTGTCACTTTGCACCAAAGGCCTTGTAGCTAAATTAGCACATCCCTATGCACAAAGTGCTTGGGGCTCTAAGGAGGAATGAGTTCGAGCTACGGGGTTAGCAGCATGTTGTAATTATCTCTAAAAAATAAAAAAAATAAACTGTTACTTTGTAAACATCTATTTTATTCCTTAAGTGACTGGTTTAATCTTTTTGTTATTCATATTTATGAAATCTAATTTCAATAAATATGAACTTAAGTAACTCTTTACTAAAGTGGTCTGCCTTGAATAACTAGTTCCTATTAAACTTATATCAAGGGGATATTTCGTGTTTCTATAGAAAGAGATTATGGATTCCATCTTGAGAATATATGTTCCCTCAACACTACATATGGTTTCCCAACATACTGAGGTTTTGACCATTATACTCGATTTCACTTCTAATATATCAAAGTAACCTACATTTCATGGTCAGGTTTGCTATCCTCTCTGGTTGAAGAGTCTATGAAATTAGAAGATATAAGATTAATTATTCAGGTCATATCCTAAGGGCAAAAACATATCATCACATATCTCATTCAAGCAAGACACCAAACATGACATTTAAGGGCAGAAACATAGACATGGAAGCAAGATATTAACATCAAATATATCGAAGCATCTAAGTATCAAAGTATCAAACAAGCATGTTCATCAAACCTGAACAAGATCATATCCTAATCAAATGAATAGACATGTGAATGCATGTTCATGGCATATCAAAGATTTAATTGAAATGAAACCCTAATCTAACATGTGAAGAATGAACAAACACTTAAACAGAGAATCAGAGGATTAAGAAGCATAAAACAACGCAAGATAGGAGCATATTGCATAAATAGAATAAAGAAACGGAAGCAGAAAAGGTTGAATTAGGGTTTTGGGCTTGAGTAGGCGTATGCATACTTAAGGCCTGTGTGCACAACCTAGTGTACACAACCCAGTTGTATTTGTACACGTACTTCGAGTATGCATACGCATGTAGAGAGAATGCGTTCACATACACGCCTAGAAACCTTAACCAAGAAATAGCAAAGCAAAAAAAAAAAAAAAAAAAAAAAAAAAAAAAAAAAAAAAAACAGAGCATAAACTTAAAACAATAAATCTAGCAACCTAAGATGCTTTGAAACAGAAAAGCTACATAATACTAGGCTATCTAAACACATTAAAAAAAAATCAAGATAAGAAAATGGATAGAAACAGTTAGAACTAAATACCTTAAATACAAATCTTTTCAAGCTTAATTTTGACCATTCCCCTCAGTCAATCTATTCTCAACCAAATAAAATTAATTAGTAAACTTCAAAACTCAAAGATCAACACTAGAAAAGGTCTCAATCAGAAGAAAATTTACTTAAGGATGTTTTGTGAAAAACTCCCTCTTTGATTCACAGTTTATAGTGAACCTTAGGTTTTCCCTTAGGATTTTCTATGTGTTATGAAAAGGTACCATGTATGGATTTTATATTAAGAAAATAGGGGTTTCGAACGGTTCACAGATGATGTGGAATTCATTCCAAACCTCAGCTATAATGCAGAAAAACTTGTCTTTCATAGTTTCTAGAACCCAAGCATGCATACACATGCCCATGTATGCATACACATGCAGGAAGCTTGCGTACCTGGATCATAAGCACACGTACGCATACACGTGTCTGCGTATACCTGCCCTAGGGTTTATGTGGCCTTCTTTTCCAAAAATAGATTTATTGATCTCATAAAAGAGTTATATTTTTCATAAAAACTTTCCTCAAGTCAAATAAGTTTAATCGAGCCCTAAGGCAACGTTGGGCTTTAGAGTTTTACCATCGTTAGGGAATGGGGGCCGAATGGGGGCCCGAGTTGTAAAGGGTACAAAATGTAGTGTTTATAGATGCCCCTCTTTTGATTCATAATTTCCACTAACAAAATCAAAAGAATAAGAGACAAAACATTTGGTTTCAACGTATGGCTCAGGCCTAACCCACACACACAGCACATGGGCGAGGTGAAACTCGATAGATTTGTGCGGGGTTCGTATGTCCAAATTCCCACCTTTATTGCTTGGGAAATGAGCAACAACACGTTTGCTATCCCAGAACCTTTTTTTCCAATTGCAAGCACAAGGCAAGTGACTCACTATCCTAGAGTCACTAAAAAAGAAAAAAAAAAAAAAACCATGGCTAACAACCATAGCCATCAACCAAACAAACAAGGTTCTCTTACAAGCTCAAAGGATACATATCTGTGGTATCGATCTGGGGCTCATGCCTCAAACTTCTCTGGGTGGCTTGTGCCTCTTGTCTTTCATGTCTATCTCTACCTATTCTAGTGAGGTTCTTGCCTCAGGGTGACCTTGGTCTCTACCTCTGTCAACGCCCGGCCTCGATCGGTAGCGGAAAAAATGCCACCGCCATGCCTTCGTCCGACCACCCGCTGTGGCGACGCTCCTACACGCGTGGGGCCCAGTTGGAGGGCCCCTTTTGAGGATGGCTATGTGTGTTTGTACAAAGCTTCAGGTGCTCCCTCTCTCTCTCTCTCTCTCGGTGGAGAAAGGTAGGTCTACCTTTGGCATTATGGCAGGAATCTAGGCCAAAATTTAAAGGATTACCAAAGATGAGTGAAGTTGTTACCAATCATTGGGTTTTTCTAAGGTGTGATTAGTCACCTGTTTCTAGTTGATTTTACTACCAATCCCAGGTTAAGAAAAAGGACATTTTTCCAAATCTAATGCGGATGGTAAAAAATCTTAATTCTTAGGTCCGGAAGTTTGGTTATGTGTGGGGAAGGTGTTAGGCACCCCACAATGCTTGTTCAAGGACAGTCCTTTGCTTTGATAAAACCTTAATTTTTGAAGTAAAAACATGATTTTGGCATTGGCTTTCAGGGATTTGCACGCATGGGGCTTTGAGGTTTGGCTTCTGAATGGGTGTGGTCCCAATCTATGCTTTCCTAAGGCATTCGAGTGAAATACTAGATTTCCACGTTGAAAACCTAGCAACTTGTCACTTTGCTTTCATTGTGAAAATCAAGCATCGCTTGCCTTAGGTGACATGGACTGTGACAATCACATCAAAAGGGGCAAGAAAGTATATATATACATACAACATGTACAATGCAAGCACACAGAGCAAGAATGTAAATGCCTACATCCCTAGAGCATGGCCTAAAATATAAGTGCAGGAAAATAAATAGGGGTCGCCATATTCTAGAGATGAGCACGAATGGTACACGACATGATATACCTAATACCAATTATCTAAGAGAGAAAAGGAGGAGGAAGGAAAGGAGGTTTAAAGGAGTACATAACCGAAAGAGATGAACTAGGATCCTAAACCTACTGAACATAGCCGCTTGGCTCAAATCTACATGCTTGACTCCGCGTTCTTTTTGCTTGTGCTCGAGAGGCCGTGCCCTGGCTCCAAGTGTCCTCGCTCTATGTGCATACATGCAAAGGCAAAGACAAGAAACCATCAGACAAGCAACGGAAGGGAAAGATGCAATGAGCATACAAGAGAGGCACAAAGCGATAAGCATGATAAACATGGTAGGCATAGCATGTGACGGGAGACATGACAAGTAAAGATAAGCAAACAAACAAGAAAGCATGCAAACAAAAAGTCAAACAAAAGGTGGTGTCCACAAGGGACAAATGTAGGTTTGGATCGAATGTCTATAGCTTCCTTGTGTTAAAGTATGGGAGACACACTAGCAAGCAAGACTCTTGCATGGACACGTAAGCAAGCGTGTAAAGATACATAAAAAGCCAATGGGTGGTGCAAGTAAGCATCACAAGCATATCATCACATGGAGTGGAAAAGGGGAAAGGTATGCACGAAGCAACCTGGCCTCCAGATAGTTTGTGAACAAGCATAGGACCATAGATCGAGTCAAATATAGATTGAGTCATGGCATAAAGCATAAACACATAGATCGAGTCAAATAGTATGTGAACAAGCATAGGACCATGCAAATCTAGCCAAGCAACACATGGAAAAGATAGATCTAGGCACAAACGTATAGCATAAAGCATAAACCACATAGATCGGGACAAATAACATGTGAGCAAGCATAAAAACATGCGGATCTAGGCAAGCAACACATGGAAAAGATAGATCTAGGAACAATATATAGCACAAAGTATAAACATGCTAAAACATGCTAGAAACAAGATAAAGCAAGAAACATGTCAAAGAAAGCAAAAAAAAACATATTATTTAAGCAAAAAAGAGCAAGAATATGCTAGGAAAAAGATTTAGAAGGTTAAGGGTGTGGATGATAGCTAAAAAGCTACATCCACACCCCTAAACCCTAAATCCAAGATTTAGAACCAAGGAGGAGAAGATTGGATACAAGAACACTACATTGTATTGTTGGCGAAGATGTAAGAATCAAGAAGCTTTGATGCGTCTTTTGGGTGTTTTTGTGTTTTTTTGTTTTTTTTTTTTTTGGTGTTTGGAAGAGGGAAAATGTGTAGAAATGTATCAAGCAGAGAGCAAAAATCAGAAAAATCTTGGCTTCCTATTTTTGAAAAGGTATGGAACTAGAAAAACAACTGTTGGATCAAAAGTTATGGCTCTCGGAAGTTAGAGGTGCATTGATCGATGCGTTATCCCAATTTTCATGATATCTCGGCCATTCTAACTCTGATTTTGCCCCATGAACAATCGTTGGAATGAGAATTTGATAATCTTCGCAATGGCATTGGTTTCAACCCGTTCTAACAGCCATATCAAAATTAGGGTTTTTGGGCCCAACCAAGATTGACTTTGAGTCAAACTTGTTAAACATCTTTGAAAGGCTCAAGTGCAATGAGAGGCACTTTGAGGGCTTTGGTGTCCGAATGGGTTGCGCCATGCCAATGTATATGTTCTTGTGACCCCATGGGGAGAAAATAATATTTTTGGATTTTTGGGGGTTGGCACGCAAATCGAGTGTAGACAAATTATGGTATCAACAGTTACCCCTTATTTATCTGATATCTTGAGTGCAATGAGAGGTGTCGGATAAAGGACATGATTTTGAATTTTGTTGCCTCCTAAATTTGCATGTAGAGACTATTCATGGATCAAGACCAGACCTTACCTAACTGGACCGAACTGCTATTGAAATATTTTTCGAGCATGTCTTTGGGCTCTGGGAGAGGAGAAAGGAGATGATTATTTAAATTTTTTTTTTGTCTTTGAAATATGAGTGCAAACATGCAGAAATTTAAATGTTGAAATTAAAATGTGGGATGTAAGTGAGGGGACTTACTTGGTAATCGGGAAAAGTGAAAATGGCGAGATATACAGCATCACCGTTAGTTAGTCTCGGAGTAGGTGAGCATACGACACGACCCCTATGTTGGGATATTTGTCCTTAAATCCTATTGTATGATGCTATGTATTTTATTATGTAAGACATTATGTATGACTTAATGTTTTGGTTAATAAAGTTGTATTATTATTTGAAAATAATGGTAACATGAATATTAGGACATTATCATATAGTCCATGAGATGCAATAGTATGTGATTTATGTGATTTAGTCACAGAAGATATAAATCACAAGTTCTTTGTAAACTCAGAATTATAGTTCGTAGTCGGTGATGAAATTGGGCATTTCATCTGCGAAGGCTATAACATATCAACTAAGATGATTTGTCTTGATCATGGAAATGGAGATTTCTAGTTGATATGTTGATATGTTTTAAGAGTTAAGACATATTGAACTGACCGGCGTGAGATTTATTATTCTCCTAAAGACTGTCAATTGAATAATAAACTCACGACCTATATTTGCATGAACTCTTAATCCTGAGAGGATAATGGACCTGATCATGAAGTGTAGGTTGCTTTGATATATCAGGAGTGAGATCTATGGTTAAGGTCAAAATCTCAGTATGTTGGGCAGCCACATTTAGTGTTGATGGAACATATATTCTCAAGATGGAATTCATAGTCTCTTAACGGAGATATAAAATATTCCCTTGAGATAAGTTTAATGTGTTTGTTATTCAGAGAGTTGGGCCTGACCACTTTAGTAAGGAGTTACTAAAGTATATATTTATGGAATTGGATTTCATAAATATATGATGAATAACTTAAAGAATTAAACCGGGTACTCAAGGAATTAAGATGTAGTAATAAACAAAGTGGCAGTCTCCTTTCATGACTTTGTGTTACTATGAATATTTTATGAAGGGGTTGCATGCATAATAGAGTCTTGGGATATAATTTATTAATAAGGCCTAGAGTGCAACTATATTTATATAGTGGTATTAAATATAGTTAATGGTAACTTTGGACTTGTCAAGAGTTGACAGAAAAGCCCAAGGCCCATTGGAGCTAGTGTCTTATTGGTCCCTTTTGGTCCCACTCCAAGCCACACACTTAAGCCCAATTGGAAAGGCCCAAAAGGCCGGCCCAATTAGATAATCAGTTAGATACAAAGGGAGAAACACACATTTTTTGTGTAGAGAATTTTGTAGAGATTTTCATAGAGAAAAAAAAGAGAGAGTGTGAGACACACTTTCATATTCTCCCTTTGGAACTGATTGAGAGACCACACATCTTGGGCGTTAGTGGAATTGGAGTGAAGATTGAAAGTATTCCCAAGTGCTTCCGTTCTTCAAGTTTTGAAATTCACCGCTCCAAGGTACACTCTCTTGTCTCTAATTCTGAAACTTAAATAGCCCATGTTAACCTTTATGTATGAAGTAGATCCGTTTACACATTATATTTTCTTCCGCTGCGCATGTATGATTCCAACAATTGGTATCAAAGCGGTCTTCATTACATATCTGTTTAACATGTTTTTGAGTTTTGGAATTAGTAACAATGATTTCATGTTGTTAGAAAATAGTTTTCTGCATAGTTGTTGAAATCATTGTTTTTGATGAAAACTGTTTTTGATGTTATGATGTTGTTTAATTTTTAGTTTAAGTATGTTAAACTGTTTTTTTAAGGCTATAACATCAATGATATTCAGTTTAGATATCAATTCATGTTCATAATGATTGTATGACAGTAGTTTTGTACATGAAAACGTTGAAAAACTGTTTTTAGAAAATTCTGGAAAATTCAAAATTCGCGAAGCTCGATCGATCGAGAATCTGTCGAGAATCTATCGAGCAAACAGAAAGTTTCTCGATCGATCGAGGATCTATCGAGGATCTGTCGAGCTTCGCGGAACTTTTCTGGATCGATCGAGAATCTGTCGAGGATCGATCGAGAACTGTTTATCCAGAATTTTTTCTGAGTGTTTTTCCATATATAAAAGATCAAGGCTATGTGTAATTATATTATGCATGTTTTATATTTAAAAACCTTTATTTTAAAACATCTAGTGGGAGAGAGATACAAGGGTTGGATCTCACGGCCTCCATTGTCGGTTTATTGTAGTGTGATTAAGCACCTCGCTTTGGCGTATATGCCTTACTCCCTTCGGAGGGTGTTTAATTCACGGTACTACAGGTTAAACTTCTTTATGATGAATGATATGTGTTTTTACATTAAAGAACGACCACGCTTCCGTGGAGTTACTTTATGACTCACATAGAATTCAGTCAATGGTGTACACTAGACTAAGTTTAATGTTAATCTCCCTTCGGAGCTATGTCATTATTACTTAGAGGCTAAAGTAGAAACGGCATGTTATTAGTGTTTGATAAGAGTTATCATGATAGCACTAATAATGAGAATGGTTCTCAATCAATCATAGTGTTTATAATTTACTTGCTTCCAAGGAATTTTAAACATGGGATTGGGTTGTCGTTGCATATATTATTTTATGGTTTTATTAAGGTTCCATTTTATATGCTTATATGCTAAATTGATAATGTCCAATTTACTTATAATATTCATGTTTATTATTTTCAGATTTGAACATGGCATCTTTTAGCCCACTTGTTTCTATTCTTAATCAAAACAAACTGACTGGATCCAACTATGTTGACTGGAAAAGAAACTTGGACATTGTTTTAACTGCTGAAGAGCACAAATATGTGCTTACTAAACCATGTCCTAGCTTTCCTTCATTAGATGCTCCTCTTGAGGAAAAACAACGATATGATCGTTGGCAGAAATCTAATGAAATGGCCAAGTGCTATATCCTGGCGTCCATCTCAAATGTTCTACAGCATCAAATGCAGGATGTAGAACTAGCTTCGGACATTATGCTAAGTCTGAAGGAGATGTTTGGTGAGCAAGGCCGTTCAGCAAGGCAAGAAACCATGAGGCAAATTTACAATACCAAGATGGCTGAAGGTAGTTCAGTGAGGGAGCATTGTCTTACAATGATCTCTAATCTGAATACATTAGAAGTTTTAGGTGCCGACATTGATGGAGAGTCCCAAGTGGACATGATACTCCAGTCACTACCGGAATCATTCAAGGAATTCAGACTGAATTATAATATGAACAAAAAGGTTTATTCTTTGTCTGAATTAATGAATGAGTTAGTGGCGCGGAAGGCATCCTAGGTACTTCTAGTGTTGAAGCCAATGTTGGTGAAGCTTCTACTTCACAACCTAAGCCGAAAGGTAAGGGTAAGAAGAAGAAGAAGGACTTCACTAAGAAAGAGGGTAAGCAAATTGCCTTAGGGGTTGCCGATAAAGGAAAGAAGCTCAAAGGAAAGTGTTTCCATTGTGGTGAGAAAGGACATTGGAAGAGGAATTGTCCAAAGTTTAAAGCTGCCAAGAACAAGGGTATGAAAACTTCTTTTTTACTTGAAATATGTTTGGTACAGAATCCCACTGATTCCTGGTGTGTGGATTCAGGTTGTACTAATCATATCTGCAATTCTTTGCAGGGGTTTCAGGAGACCAGAAAGTTGAGTGAAGGAGAATTGTTTCTAACTTTGGCTGATGGGAGCAGAATTCCGGTTGTAGCTGTTGGTGTTGTTCATTTGTGCTTTGAGTCTAGGGTTTTAATATTGCAAGACTGTCTGTTTGTACCTAATGTGCGTAGGAATTTAATTTCTGCAACTTATTTGGGTAAACAAGGATATTGTGTTATCCTAAAAGACAATGTTGTAATAAAAAAAGGATAAAATGTTTATCTGTTCTGGCAATATTGTGGATGGTCTTTATATTTTAACTCCTATTAAGCATGAACTACATAATTCTGAATTAGATACTAACTCACATGTAAAATCATTAAAGAGGAAGTTTCCTTCAAATGATGCATATCTTTGGCACTTGCGTTTAGGTCATATTAATTCAAACAGAATTCAAAGGCTGATCAAAGATGGACTCTTAGAGCCCATGGACTTTGATGGATTTCCAGTTTGTGAATCTTGTTTGGAAGGTAAAATGACCAAACGACCTTTTAATGCAAAAGGTAGAAGAGCCCAAGAGTTGCTTGAATTAGTTCATACGGATGTATGTGGTCCTATGTCAACCCAAGCAAAAGGAGGTTATGAGTATTTCATCACTTTTACGGATGATTACTCAAGATATGGTTATGTGTACCTAATGAGACGGAAGTCCGAAGCCTTTGACAAGTTCAAAGAGTTTAGGGCTGAAGTTGAGAATCAATTAGGCAAACGCATAAAGGCCATTCGATCTGATCGAGGTGGCGAATACCTTCTTGGGGTTTTCAAGGATTACCTAATTCAAAATGGGATTATATCCCAATTGACTGCACCTGGAACACCTCAACAAAATGGTGTAGCGGAGAGAAGGAATAGGACTCTTTTGGAAATGGTTAGGTCCATGATGAGTTATTCAACTTTACCAATTTCTTTTTGGGGATATGCCTTAGATACAGCAATACATCTTTTGAATTTAGTTCCATCAAAATCTGTCCCCAAAACACCCATGGAATTGTGGAGTGGGCGTAAGCCTAGTATTAGGTATCTCCATATTTGGGGTTGTCCAGCACATGTGCTAAAGGGGAAGCCTGATAAGTTGGAACCAAAGTCGGAAGTATGTTTGCTAGTTGGTTATCCAAAAGAAACTAGGGGTTATTTATTCTATAGTCGAAATGATAACAAAGTTTTTGTTAGTACAAATGCTAAATTTTTGGAAAATGACTATATGAATAATTTTACTCCTAGGAGTAGAGTTGTATTGGCTGAAATGAATGAATCCGTAGATCAACAACCATTGGATAAAACTAAGGAAAAACTGGTTGTATTAGATACACCACAAGATACTACTCATGAAATGTCTAGTACACAAGTGCCTCGTCGTAGTGGGAGAATTGTTCGGCCTCCTGTGAGATTTATAGGTTTAGGAGAAACTTATGAGGCTATCTCAGGAGAGGCTGAATCGGATCCTTACACTTATGAGGAGGCAATGAATGATATAGATGCACATCATTGGGTCCAAGCTATGAAATCTGAATTAGATTCCATGTATTCCAATCAAGTTTGGAGTCTTGTAGAGGCGCCTAACGGCATTAAACCTGTTGGTTGCAAATGGGTTTACAAGAGGAAGAGAGGGATAGATGGGAAGGTTGAAACCTTCAAAGCAAGGCTAGTGGCTAAAGGGTATACACAAAAAGAAGGCATCGATTATGATGAGACCTTTTCGCCAGTAGCCATGCTTAAATCTATCAGAATTCTCTTATCCATTGCTGCTCATTATGATTATGAGATTTGGCAAATGGATGTCAAGACTGCATTTCTAAATGGCAATCTTGAAGAAGAAATCTATATGTTGCAACCAGAAGGTTTCATAGCAAAGAACCAAGAGCATATGGTATGCAAGTTGAATAGGTCCATTTATGGACTTAAGCAAGCATCTAGGTCATGGAACATCAGATTTGATCAGGCAATCAAATCATTTGGTTTTGAGCAAAATCTTGATGAACCATGTGTGTACAAGAGACATCAAGACAAAGTAGTAATGTTCTTAGTACTTTATGTTGATGACATTCTACTCATTGGGAACGATGTAGGAGTAATGTCATCGGTTAAAGTTTGGTTGTCAAGCCAATTTGATATGAAGGACTTGGGCGAAGCTAACTATATTCTAGGGATCAAGCTTTGGCGAGATCGAAAGAATAGGATGTTAGGTTTGTCACAAGCTGGATATATAGATAAGGTTCTAGAACGGTTTAGCATGCAAAACTCCAAGAAAGGATTACTTCCTTTTAGACATGGAGTTCCTCTGTCTGATGACCAAAGGCCTAAGACTCAAGAGGAAGAAAACATAATGAGACAAGTTCCTTATGCTTCTGCTGTAGGAAGTCTCATGTATGCCATGCTTTGTACTAGGCCGGATATTTGTTATTCAGTTGGCATGGTCAGCCGATATCAATCAAATCCAGGACCTAAACATTGGCAAGCTGTAAAGCATATTCTCAAGTATCTACGGAGAACGAGAAATTATATGCTTGTTTACCGTTGTGAGGATTTGATTCCCATTGGCTATACAGATTCAGATTTTCAGTCGGATCTAGATTTCAGAAAATCCACGTCGGGTTGTGTTTTCACCTTGGGAGGTGGAGCCATAAGTTGGAGGAGTGTTAAGCAATCTTGTATTGCGGACTCCACCATGGAAGCCAAATATGTTGCTGCTTGTGAGGCAGCAAAGGAGGCTGTTTGGCTCAAGAAATTCCTTTGTGATCTTGGTGTGATAAGAATTGAGCAAGTTCCAATTACATTGTTCTGTGACAATAATGGAGCGGTTGCACAATCCAAAGATCCAAGAAATCACAAGAAAGGAAAACACATAGAAAGAAAGTACCACATCATTCGAGACATTGTTGCTCGTGGAGATGTGATTGTTGTAAAGATTGATGGTGCAAAGAATCTAGCGGATCCCTTCACCAAAGCCTTGCCTTAAAGGACTTTCGAGTCACATTTGGAGGAGATGGGAGTTAGATTAGTGCACAATAGTCTTTAGGCCAAGTGGGAGATTGTTGGGATATTTGTCCTTAAATCCTATTGTATGATGCTATGTATTTTATTATGTAAGACATTATGTATGACTTAATGTTTTGGTTAATAAAGTTGTATTATTATTTGAAAATAATGGTAACATGAATATTAGGACATTATCATATAGTCCATGAGATGCAATAGTATGTGATTTATGTGATTTAGTCACAGAAGATATAAATCACAAGTTCTTTGTAAACTCAGAATTATAGTTCGTAGTCGGTGATGAAATTGGGCATTTCATCTGCGAAGGCTATAACATATCAACTAAGATGATTTGTCTTGATCATGGAAATGGAGATTTCTAGTTGATATGTTGATATGTTTTAAGAGTTAAGACATATTGAACTGGACCGGCGTGAGATTTATTATTCTCCTAAAGACTGTCAATTGAATAATAAACTCACGACCTATATTTGCATGAACTCTTAATCCTGAGAGGATAATGGACCTGATCATGAAGTGTAGGTTGCTTTGATATATCAGGAGTGAGATCTATGGTTAAGGTCAAAATCTCAGTATGTTGGGCAGCCACATTTAGTGTTGATGGAACATATATTCTCAAGATGGAATTCATAGTCTCTTAACGGAGATATAAAATATTCCCTTGAGATAAGTTTAATGTGTTTGTTATTCAGAGAGTTGGGCCTGACCACTTTAGTAAGGAGTTACTAAAGTATATATTTATGGAATTGGATTTCATAAATATATGATGAATAACTTAAAGAATTAAACCGGGTACTCAAGGAATTAAGATGTAGTAATAAACAAAGTGGCAGTCTCCTTTCATGACTTTGTGTTACTATGAATATTTTATGAAGGGGTTGCATGCATAATAGTCTTGGGATATAATTTATTAATAAGGCCTAGAGTGCAACTATATTTATATAGTGGTATTAAATATAGTTAATGGTAACTTTGGACTTGTCAAGAGTTGACAGAAAAGCCCAAGGCCCATTGGAGCTAGTGTCTTATTGGTCCCTTTTGGTCCCACTCCAAGCCACACACTTAAGCCCAATTGGAAAGGCCCAAAAAGGCCGGCCCAATTAGATAATCAGTTAGATACAAAGGGAGAAACACACAGAATTTTTTCGGGGAATGTGTAGAGAATTTTGTAGAGATTTTTCATAGAGAAAAAGAGAGAGTGTGAGACACACTTTCATATTCTCCCTTTGGAACTGATTGAGAGACCACACATCTTGGGCGTCAGTGGAATTGGAGTGAAGATTGAAAGTATTCCCAAGTGCTTCCGTTCTTCAAGCTTTGAAATTCACCGCTCCAAGGTACACTCTCTTGTCTCTAATTCTGAAACTTAAATAGCCCATGTTAACCTTTATGTATGAAGTAGATCCGTTTACACATTATATTTTCTTCCGCTGCGCATGTATGATTCCAACACCCTATAACTCCTTGTAGATTAGGAACTTGGAAACTTTTTAGGAACTTGATAACTGTATGGTGCATGGCATATGACACGGTTGCTACAACCTCAAGATGGACTGTGAGCATACAGCACGGCTGCTATCACCCACTGTAGAATGCAAACTCAGAATTTCTTCAAGAATTTGATAATTGTGATAGCACAAGGCGTACAACGCAGTCACTATTACCTAAAGATGGGATGTGACCATACAGCACGGCTGCTATCACCCACTATAGAATGCAAACTAAGAACTTCTTCAAGAATTTGATAATTGTGATAGCGCGAGGCATACAACGCAGTCGCTATTACCTCAAGATGGGATGTGACCATATAGCACGGCCGTTATCACTCACTGTAGATCAGGAACTCAGGACCTCAAGATGGGATGTAACCATACGGCATGGTTGCTATCACCTGTTAGGATGTGTGCCTTTTAATCCTATTGTATGATGTTATGTATGGCATTGTGTATGACTTAATGTTGTGTTTAATAAAGTTGTTTTATCTTTATCTAAAATAATGGTAACATGAATATTAGGACATTATCATATAGTTCATGAGATGCATAGCATGTGATTTATGTGATTTAGTCACAGAAGATATAAATCACAAGTTCTTTGTAAACTTAGAGTATATAGTTCATAGTCGGTGATGAAATTGGGCATTTCATCTGTGAAGACTATAACATATCAACTAAGATGATTTGTCTTGATCATGGAAGTGTAGACTTCTAGTTGATGTGTTGATATGTTTTAAGAGTTAAGATATATTGAACTGGAATGCTATGAGATTTATTATTCTCTTAACGATTGTCAAATAAATAATAAATATCACGACTTCTATTTGCATGAACTCTTAATACTGAGTGAATAATGGATCTGATTATGACGTGTATGTTGCTTTGATATATCAGGAGTGAGATCTAAAGTAACAGTCAAAACCTCAGTATGTTAGGTAGCCACATTTAGTGTTGATGGAACATATATTATCAAGATGGAATTCATAATCTTTTAACGAAGGTATAAAATATTCCCTTGAAATAAGTTTAATGAGTTTGGTTATTCAGAGGGTTAGGCCTAACCACTTTAGTAAGAAATTACTAAAGTATATATTTATGAAATTGGATTTCATAAATATATAATAAATAACTTTAAAGGATTAAACCGGGTACTCAAGGATAAGAAGTATTAATTTTCAAAGTGGCAGTCTATATTCATGACTTTGTATTACTATGAATATTTTATGAAAGGGTTGCGTGTATAATAAAGTCTTGGGATATAATTTATTAATAAGGCCTAGAGTAAAATTATATTTATATAGTGTTATTAAATATAATTAATGGTAACTTTGGACTTGTCAAGAGTTGACGAAAAAGCCCAAGGCCCATTGGAGCTAGTGTCTTATTGATCCCTTTTGGTCCCACTCCAAGCCACACACTAAAGTCCAATTGAAAAGGCCTAATATACCAGCCCAATTAGATAATCAGTTAGTTATAAAGGGAAAAACATAAAGAATTTTTTTTAAAGAAGTATAGAGAAAAAGAAAAAGAAAGAGAGTGAGACACACTTTCTTCCTCCCTTGAAAACTGATTGAGAGATCACACTTCTTGGGCGTAAAGTGGAATTGGAGTGAAGATTAAAAGTGTTCCCAAGTGCTTCTAATTTTTGTTTTGAATTTCTTCACACCAAGGTACGCTATCTTGTTCTTAAATTCTAAAATTTACATAGTGCATGTTGTCAATCATGAATGAAATAGATCCTTGTTTGATGTTTCCGCTGTGTGTTTTTTATGAGATACAAAGCCAGATTTTTTCCAACAATTGGCAACAGAGCCAGGTTTTCATATCATGCTTGCATAACATGTGATTGAATTTAAGAATCAAAGAAAATAATTTTCTTGATGTTATGGGATTCTTGAATCTATTGTGATTTTTCTATATAATCACATTTATAGGATTTTTGATTTCATAATTTGTTTTAAGAGAAAGTGATTGAATTTGCATTGATGTGAAGAGAATTTCTATTAATATGGAATTTCATCTTCAAAATAATTTGTCTTGGCCATTACAATTAAAATACGATATTCATAGAGAATAGTTATTGTCAATAACTATTTATGTTAATGTACGGCTTGGCAGTTATTTGTGTGAAGCCGTGTCTTAATTGGCTTATTGGCAAAAACTACATATGTTATTTATGAATGACAGTATTGGTTTATTGTACTGCATGGCCATCATGCATTTGATCTTCTATATTGCAATAATTTGCATGAGACAAGGCCTGCTAGCATGTTAATTGCCTTGAATGTTTTCAATCCATATATATATATATATATATTAAAAGATATACGGATTCAAGTATTCAATTTGTTTATCATGTGATAACCATCCTGTGTACTTTGTTTTGCACCTTCTGGATATTGTTGCATCATTTGGTTTTTACGGATTGCATGGCCATAAGTTATATATATATATATATATATATAATATAATATAATTTTATAACGTAATATATTATATTATATATATATATATATTTATATATGTTAATGCTAGTTTAATGAAATTTATTTCTAATGAAATTAGGATTATGTTTTTCACGTGCCTAGCATTATTATGGTTCTTGATCTTAAAAACCTTTAATTTAAAATATCTAGTGAAAGAGAGATATAAGGGTTGCATCTCATGGACTCTATTGTTGGTTCATAGTAGTGTGAAATATATACTTTGTCTTTCTCTCATGCTTAGCATTCCATGCAGAGAGTATTTATTTCATAGTCCTACAAGATTGAATTTCCTAGTTTATAGTGGTTTGATAAACACCTTGTCTTAGGTTCGAGCTTTGCATTCCATGCGGAGGGTGTTTTTATCATGGTACTACAAAATAAGCTTGTTAAAGGGATGAAATGTGGCTACACATGATTCTATACAATGGTATACACTCGACTAAGTATTATAGTATCCTCTCTGCTGAGTTTTTACTATTATTACTTAGAGGCTAAATGCAATACGGCATATTATTAATGTTTGATAAGAGTTATCATGATAGCACTAATAATGAGAATAGTTTACAACCAATTAATGTGTTTATAATAAACTTGCAACCAAGGAATTATAGACATGGATTGGGTTGTCGTTGCATATATTATTTTATGGTTTTGTTAAGGTTCCATATTATATGCTTATATGCTTATATGCTGAATTGATAATGTCCAGTTTACTTATTATATTCATGTTTTTTTATTTTCAGTTTAAATCATGGCATCATTTAGCCCACTTGTTGCTATTCTTAACCAAAACAAACTGACTGGATCCAACAGTGTTGACTGGAAAAGAAATTTGGACATTGTTCTTATTGCTGAAGAGCACAAATATGTGCTTACTAAACCATGTCCTAGCTTTCCTTCATTAGGTGCTCCTCTTGAGAAAAAACAGTGATATGATCGTTGGCAAAAATCTAATGAGATGGCCAAGTGCTATATCCTAGCATCTATCTCAAATGTTCTATAACATCAAATGCAGGATGTAGAACATGCTTCAGACATAATGTTTAGTGTGAAGGAGATGTTTGGTGAGCAAGGCCGTTCTGCAAGGCAAGAAACCATGAAGCAAATTTATAATACCAAAATGGCTACAGGAAGTTCAGTGAGTGAGCATTGTCTTAGGATGATTGCTAATCTGAGCACATTGGAAGTTTTAGGTGTCGACATTGACGGAGAATCCCAAGTGGATATGATGCTCCAGTTACTACCGGATTCATTCAAGGAATTCAAACTCAATTATAATATGAACAAAAAGATTTATTCTTTGTCTGAAGTAATGAATGAGTTAGTGGTGGCGGAAGGCATCTTCGGTACTTCTAGTGTTGAAGTCAATGTTGGTGAAGCTTCTACTTCTCAACCTAAGTAGAAAGGAAAGGGTAATAAGAAGAAGATGAAGGACTTCACTAAGAAAGATAGTAAACAAATTGCCTTAGGAGTTGCCAACAAAGGAAAGAAAACCAAAGAAAAGTGTTTCCATTGTAGTGAGAAAGGACATTGGAAGAGGAATTGTTCAACATTCAAGGCTGTCAAGAATAAGGGTATGAAAAGTTCATTACTTCTTGAAATATGTTTGGTACAGAATCCAACTAATTCTTGGTGTGTGGATTCAGGTTTTACTAATCATATCTGCAATTCTTGGCAGGGGTTCCAGGAGACTAAAAAGTTGAATGAGGGAAAACTATTTCTCACTTTGGCTGATGGGAGTAGGATTCCGGTTGTAACTGTTGGAGTGTTTAATTTATGCTTTAAGTCTAGAATTTTAATATTAGAAGACTGTTTTTATGTACCTAATGTTCGTAGGAATTTAATTTTTGCAACTTATTTAGGTAAGCATGGAAATTGTGTTATCCTAAAAGACAACATTGTAATAAAAAAGGATAAAATGTTTATTTGTTCTGACAATATTGTGGATGGTATTTATATTTTAACTCCTGATAAGCATGAATTATATAATTCTGAATTAGATAATAATTCACATGTGAAATCAATAAAGAGAAAGCTTCATTCTACTAGTGAAGCATATCTTTGGCACTTGCGTTTGGGTCATATTAATTCAAGTAGGATTCAAAGACTAATCAAAGATGGACTTTTGCAGCCCATGGACTTTGATGGTTTTCCAGTTTGTGAATCTTGTTTGGAAGGTAAAATGACCAAACGGCCTTTTAATGCAAAAGGTAGAAGAGCCCAAGAGTTGCTAGAATTAGTACATTCAGATGTATGTGCTCCTATGTCAATCCAAGCAAGAGGTGGCTATGAGTATTTCATTACTTTCACTAATGATTACTCTAGAATTGGTTATGTGTACCTAATAAAACGAAAGTCCAAAGCCTTTGAAAAGTTCAAAGAATTTAGGACTGAAGTTGAGAATCAATTAGGTAAACGCATAAAGGCCATTCGATCTGATCGAGGTGGCGAATACCTTCTTGGTGACTTCAAGGATTACTTTACTAAAAATGGGAATATATCCCAGTTAATTGAACCTGGAACTCCACAACAAAATGGTGTAGCAGAAAGAAGGAATATAACTCTTTTTCGATATGGTTAGGTCCATGTTAAGTCATTCAACTCTACCAATTTCCTTTTGGGGATATGCCTTAAGTACTGCAATGTATCTTCTGAATTTAGTACCTTTGAAGTCTGTTCCTAAAACACCTGTAGAGTTGTGGAATGGGCGTAAGCCTAGCATGAGACATCTCCACATTTGGCGTTACCCAGCACATGTGTTGAAATGAAAGTCTGACAAGTTACAGTCTAAAACAGAAGTGGTTTTCTTTGTAGGGTATCCAAAAGGAATTGTTGGAGGTTTATTCTATAGTCATAAGGATAATAAAGTGTTTGTTAGCACAAATGTCAAATTCTTGGAAAATGATTATATGAATGATTATACTGCTAGAAGTAGAGTTGTTTGGGCTAAAATGAATGAACCTGTAGTTGAACAACCAATGGATGAAACTGGGAATGATGTGGCTGTATTAGATATACCACAAGATATTACCTATGGGATGTCTAGTACAAAGATGCCTCGTCGTAGTGGGAGAATTTTTCGGTCTCCTATAAGATTTATAGGTTTGGGAGAAACCTATGAAGCTATCTCAAAAGAGGCTGAATCGGATCCTTACACTTATGATGAAGCCATGAATGATATAGATGCACATCATTGGATCCAAGCTATGAAATCTGAATTGGATTCTATATATTCTAATCATGTATGGGATCTTGTAAAGGCGCCTAACGGCATTAAACCTGTTGGTTGCAAATGGGTTTACGAGAGGAAGAGAGGGATAGATGGAAAGGTTGAAACCTTTAAAGCAAGGCTAGTGGCGAAAGGGTATACACAAAAGGAAGGTATTGATTATGATGAAACTTTTTCGCTAGTAGCCATGCTTTAGTCTATTAGAATTCTCTTATACATTGCTGCTCATTATGATTATGAGATTTGACAAATGGATGTCAAGACTGCATTTCTTAATGGCAATATTGAAGAAGAAATATACATGTTGCAACCGGAAGATTTCATAGCAAAGAACCAAGAACATATGATATGCAAGTTGAAAAGGTCCATTTATGGACTTAAACAAGCATCTAGGTCATGGAACATCAGATTTGATCAAGTAATCAAGTCATTTGGTTTTGAACAAAACCTTGATGAACTACGTGTGTACAAAAGACATCGAAACAAAGTAGTAATGTTCTTAGTGCTTTATGTTGATGATATTCTACTTATTGGAAATGATGTAGGGGTAATGTCATCGGTTAAAGTTTGGTTGTCAAGCCAATTTGATATGAAGGACTTGGGTGAGGCTAACTTTATTCTAGGGATCAAGCTTTGGCGAGATCGCAAGAATATGATCTTAGGCTTATCACAAGCTAGATATATATATATATATAAAAGGTTCTAGAACAGTTTAGTATGCAAAACTTTAAGAAGGGATTGCTTCCTTTTAGGCATCGAGTTCCTCTATCTGATGACCAAAGTCCTAAGATTCAAGAGGAAGAAAATATTATGAAACAAGTTCCTTATGCTTCTGCAGTAGGAAGTATCATGTATGCCATGCTTGGTACTAAACCAGATATTTGTTATTCAGTTGGCATGATCAGTCGATATCATTCAAATCCAGGACCAAAATATTGGCAAGCTGTAAAGCATATTCTCATGTATCTTAGGAGAATGAAAAATTATATCTTGTTTACCATTGTGAGGGTTTGATTCTCACTGGCTATACAAATTCAGACTTTTAATCAGATCTAGATTTCAGAAAATCCACTTCAGGATGTGTTTTCACCTTGGGAGGTGGAGCCATAAGTTGGAGTAGTGTTAAGCAATCTTGTATTGCGGACTCCACCATGGAAGCTAAGTACGTTGCTGCTTGTGAAGCAGCAAAGGAAGCTATTTGACTCAAGAAATTCCTTTCTGATCTTGGTGTTGTTAGAATGGAGCAAGTTCCCATCACATTATTTTGCGACAATAGTGGAGCGGTTGCACAATGCAAAGATCCAAGAAATCACAAGAAAGGAAAGCACATTGAGAGGAAGTACCACATCATTCAAAACATTGTTGCTCGTGGAGATGTTGTGGTAGCAAAGATTGAAAGTGCAAATAATCTAGCAGATCCTTTTACCAAAGCCTTACCTCAAACGACTTTCGAGTCACATTTGGAGGGAATGGGAGTTAGATTAGTGCACAATAGTCTTTAGGGCAAGTGGGAGATTTTTAGGATGTGTGCCCTTAAATCCTATTGTATAATGCTATGTATGACATTATGTATCACTTAATGTTGTGTTTAATAAAGTTGTTTTCTCTTTATCTAAAATAATGGTAACATGAATATTAGGACATTATCATATAGTCCATGAGATGCATAGTATGTGATTTAGCCACGGAAGATATAAATCACAAGTTCTTTGTAAACTCAGAGTTTATAGTTCATAGTCGGTGATGAAATTGAGCATTTCATCTGCGAAGACTATAACATATCAACTAAGATGATTTGTCTTGATCATGAAATTGTAGACTTCTAGTTGATGTGTTGATATATTTTAAGAGTTAAGACATATTGAACTGGACCGCTGTGAGATTTATTATTCTCCTAACGACTGTCAAATAAATAATAAATCTCACAACTTCTATTTGCATGAACTCTTAATCCTGAGTGAATAATGGACTTGATCATGATATGTAGGTTGGTTTGATATATCAGGAATGAGATCTAAAGTAACGGTCAAAACCTCAGTATGTTGGGCAGCCACATTTAGTGTTGATGGAACATATATTCTCAAGATGGAATTCATAATCTTTTAACGAAGATATAAAATATTCCCTTGAGATAAGTTTAATGGGTTTGGTTATTCTGAGTGTTAGGCCTAACCACTTTAGTAAGAAATTACTAAAGTATATATTTATGAGATTGGATTTCATAAATATATAATGATTAACTTTAAAGGATTAAACCAGGTACTCAAGGTGGCGAAGTAGTAATTTTTAAAATGGCAGTCTATATTCATGACTTTGTATTACTACAAATATTTTATGAAGGGATTGCGTGTACAATAAAGTCTTAGGATATAATTTATTAATAAGGCCTAGAGTGCAATTATATTTATATAGTGGTATTAAATATAATTAGTGGTAACTTTGAACTTGTCAAGACTTGTCAAGAGTTGGCAGATACGGGGTGCATTTGACAATGTGGAAACACAACACCAAAATCAAGTTGGTTTACATCCTTGTTACTTAACATGCACATACCATTTTTAGAAAAAAGTTGGCTTTGCACCCTTGACCAAGTATTTATCATGGTGAGTTTCTACTGTGTTGCAAGATTAATGCACAAGATTGGTAAGTAACTGAAATTTTCATGACATGCTTGGTAATGCGGGAAGGACCCTTCTTTTGATTACATGCTGGTACAAAGACTTACATTTTCAATGTTGGCTTCATCAGCTCCAACAGTGGTCCTTTTACAACATAATGAAATGCAATTACGAGGAAAAAAAAAGCTTCTAACAATGTAGACTTCTCAAGGAGGCTCTTGAACACTTGGATCTCTTGGAACTTAGACATCATGGATCTCTTGGACCTTGGATCTTTCGGTGGAGCTCCTGGATTCTTAACATCTAGGACTTCTTGATGATTTGGAAAGCTCTTGAACTCTTGATGCTTTAGAGTTTTGACAGTTTTTCGGTAGCATTTACTCCTAAACAGAGTTTTGGTTACTTGCCATAAATTTTATCTATGCATAATTAGGTGACAGAACCGTTTTGTGTATGCATGAGTGTCCTTGTAGGGTTGTAATCCCTTAGGGATAAGGTATGATCTAGCACATACAAGCAACAGGGTTGCTTTCCCTAGGGGTTTAACCATGGATGTTGTGCTAACGGGATAGAAGGAACCCGGGATAGAGCACAATTTCTTTAGCGCAAGCAAAAAGGGCGCACCCATTGCAAGACACTTTCACCTGACCTCTTGTCCTAAAAGGGTATCCTTTCCTAGTCTTGGATGTTCACTCTTTGGGTTTCACCTAGTCCTGATGGGCACTGGGCTTGATCTAGTCCTCACAGGTTTGACATAACTAGGCCAACTATATGCAAAAGCTTAACTAGTAGGTTGTTCCTATCCTAGGGTACTCAATCGCCATATCCCTCCCTTCATGGAAGTTATGGGGCAAGAAGTATCGAGGGGGCCTTTTCAACTATTCCTGTCCACCCATGGGCCTAGAAGTGCCTACAACATCAGCCCAAAATCTAACTATAGGTAACACTGCCGATGTTTGTGACTGGGCATCTGCAGTTGGGGTGATGAAATCCCTAACGAGATGTGACTACGCTAGCACTGCGTAGCTCGAGTTTGGCTCAAAATGGGTGTATATGTCATGCAATTCTTAATTAAGGGGAAAGACTTTTTCAAAGCACAGCAGATGTATATACGAAAGCGGGTAAAGGTGTAGCGAAAACTACCCTATGTTTGCATGTGAAGGAAAGAAGTAAAGCATGTGAGGAAAGTGATAAAGCCCCATGAAAATACCTCACACCCCTTTTGGCAAAAGGAGTTTTTTGGAAAAATATTTTTACACTTTTGGAAATAGTCTACTGGGACATAGTAGAAACCTTTTCAAAAAGGAAAGCCTTGGAGGCCAATGCCAATTTCTATGTTTTTTTGAAAGCCAATGTCCAAAGATTATGATTTTATTAAAAACTCTAAAGGCTAAACTCTCTAAGTATCCCTAGTGAAGTCGCCAGTTTGTCAACGCCTAGCGTCAATCAGTAGTGGAAATACCACCAGCGTCGGGCCTTCGTCTGACCACCTGCCGTGGCGATGTTCCCACACTCGTGAGGCCCCATTGGAGGGCCCTTCTTGATGGTTGTGTGTGTTCTCACTGAGCTTCGACTGCTCTCTCTCTCAGTGGAGGAAGGTAGGTCTACCATTGGCGCTATGGTCGAAATCTGGGCCAAATTGAAAGGGATCAGATCCAAATTTAAAGGGATCAGGACCAAATTTAAAGGGATCACTAAAGGTGAGTGTAGTCGCCACCAATCATTGGGTTTTTCTAAGGTGTGATTGGTCACTTGTTTCTAGTTGATTTTATTACCAGTCCTAAGTTAAGAAAAAGGGCATTTTTCCTAATCTAATACGGATGGCAAAAAATCTTGATTCTTAGGTCTGAAAGTTTGGTTACATGTGGGGAAGGTGTTAGGCACCCTACAACGTCTGTCCAAGGACAGTCCTTTGCTTTGATAAAACCTTAATTTTTGGAAATTAGTAGTAAAAACATGATTTTAGCGTTGGCTTCCGGGGCTTTGCATGTATGGGGCTTTGAGGTTTGGCTTTTGAATAGGTGTAATCCCAATCTATGTTTTCCTAAGGCATTCGAGCGAAATACCAGATTTCCACGTCAAAAACTCGATGCGATGTCACCTTGCTTTTGCTGTGGAAATTAGGCATCGCTTGCCCTAGGTGACATGGACTGTGAAAATCACACCAGAAGGGGCGATCAGGTATATATATACATACACCATGTACAATGCAAGTACATAAAGCAGGAAAGTAAATGCCTACATCCCTAGAGATGAAGACGAATGGTACAAGGAATGATATACCTAATACAAACCAACTAAGAAAGAAAAGGGAGGAGGAAGCAAAGGGGTTTAAAAGGGTACATAACCAAAAGAAATGAACTAGGCTCCTAAACCTATTGAACATAGCTACTTGGCTTAAATCTACATGCTTGACTCTGCGCCCCTTTTGCTTGCCTTGGGAGGTTGTGCCGTAGCTCTAAGAGTCCTCGCTCTTTTTGCCTACATGCAAAGGTAAAGACAAGAAACTAGCACACAAGCAGTGGAAGGGAAAGATGCAACGTGCATACAAGAGAGGCAGAAAGTGATAAGAATGATAGACATGGTAAGCATAGCATGTGACGGGAGACATGACAAGCAAAGATAAGTAGACAAACAAGAAAGCAAGCAAACAAAAAGGCAAAAAAAGGTGGTGTCCACGAGGGACAAATGTAGGTTTGGATCGAATGTGTTAGGATTAGTGCCCTTGAATCCTATTATATGATGTTATGTATGTTATTATGTATGACATTATGCATAACTTAATGTTGTGTTCAATAAAATTGTTTTATTATTATCTAAAATAATGGTAACATGAATATTGGGACATTATCATATAGTCCATAAGATGCATAGTATTTGATTTATGTGATTTAGTCACAGAAGATATAAATCACAAGTTCTTTGTAAACTCAAAATTTTAGTTTGTAGTCGGTGATGAAATTGGGCATTTCATTTGTGAAGACTATAAAATATCAACTAAGATGATTTGTCTTGATCATGGAAATGGAGATTTCTAGTTGGTATGTTGATATGTTTTAAGAGTTAAAACATATTGAACTGGATCGCTGTGAGATTTATTATTCTCTTAACGACTGTCAAATGAATAATAAACTCACGACCTATATTTACATGAACTCTTAATCCTGAGAGGATAATGGACCTGATCATGAAGTGTAGGTTGCTTTGATATATCAAGAGTGAGATCTAAAGTTACGATCAAAACCTCAGTATGTTAGGCAACCACATTTAGTGTTGATGGAACATATAATCTTAAGATGGAATTCATAATCTCTTAACAGAGATACAAAATATTCCTTTGAGATAAGTTTAATGGGTTTTTTATTCAGAGAGTTAGGCATAACCACTTTAATAAGGAGTTACTAAAATTTGTATTTATGGAATTGGATTTCATAAATATATGGTGAATAACTTAAAGCATTAAACCAGGTACTCAAGGAATTAAGATGTAGTAATCTACAAAGTGGCAGTCTATGTTCATGACTTTGTATAACTACGACTATTTTATGAAGGGTTTGTATGTACAATAAAGTCTTTAGATATAATTTATAAATAAGGCCTAGAGTACAATTATATTTATAAAGTGGTATTAAATATAATAAATGGTAACTTTGGACTTGTCAAGAGTTAGCAGTCTATGTTCATGACTTTGTATTATTACGAATATTTTATAAAGGGGTTGCATGTACAATAAAGTCTTGGGATATAATTTACAAATAAGGCCTAGAGTGCAATTATATTTATATAGTGGTATTAAATGTAATAAATGGTAACTTTGGACTTGTCAAGAGTTGACAGAAAAGCCCAAGGCCCATTGGAGCTAGTGTCTTATTGGTTCCTTTTGGTCCCACTCCAGGCCACACACTTTAAGCCCAATTGGAAAGGCCCAAAAGGTCAGCCCAATTAGATAATCGGTTAGATACAAAGGGAGAAACATGCATACTTTTTATGTGTGAGGAAATAACACAATTGTGGTGTGGTGTGTAAGAAGTGTTAGACACTTTGACATTCTCCCTTTGAAAACTAATTGAGAGACCACACATCTTGGGACTTAGTGGAATTGGAGTGAAGATTGAAAGTATTCCTAAGTGCTTTTGATCATCAATTTTGAAATTCACCGCTCCAAGGTACACTCTCTTGTTCTTAAATTCTGAAATTTTCATAGTGTATGTAAACAGTTATGAATAAAGTAGATCCGTTATTTTTTCCGCTGCATATGTTTTGTATAAGATACAAACATGCATTTATCCATCAGAATGTCCATAGTTTCATAATGTTGAAGTATGGACACACTAGCATGCAAGACTCATGCATGGACATGTAAGCAAGCTTGTAAAGATGCAAAGAAAGCCAACGGGTGGCACAAGCAAGCATGGCAAGCATATCATCGCATGGAGCGGAAAAGGGGGAAAAGTATGCATGAATCAACCAGGTGTTTGAAGACACATCCCAAGTTGTTACATCGAAACAAGGCCTCGTGGGCATCGGATGTAGCCACACAACCATAAACCTACTAAGGGTGCCAAGCGTGGCAAAGCTTGGAACTAGAGGGGCTAACACAAGCATAAAGCAAGAAAGCAAAAAAGCATAGACATGCAAAAAAAGGATGATCAAAACCCTTTGATTTAGGCCAAGGTGCACAAATGATTGACAAAGACCATAGGGTCTAGATCGATTCCTAACCATTAGACCAAAACGCAGGAAAAAGAGATAAATGCGACAAGAGGGCTACAATAGCACATAACATAAGAAACATACCCTAGATCTAAGCACACAAGCATGTGAAATCATAGACCGAAACATACAGACATAGAAACATGCATGTAAACATGTAGATCCTAGCACATAAACATGGAAGAACATGAATCCAAGTGTAAGCATGTGAAAGCATGGATCTAACCCTATAGCAATGGCAAAATAGGCATAAATACATAGATCCAAGCAAGGCATAGCCGAAAGTGATACTAGCATGTGAGCATGTAACCCTAACATCTGCATAGAGCAAAAAGATGAACAAGGCACGAGAAAACATGGCATAAAGCATAAAAGCATAGATCGAGTCGAATAGTATGTGAACAAGCATAAAAACATGCGGATCTAGCCAAGAAACACATTGAAAGGACAGATCTAGGCACAAACATACAACACAAAGCATAAAGCACATAGATTGGGACAAATAACACATGAGCAAGCATAAAAACATGCAAATCTAGCCAAGCAACATATGGAAAAGATAGATCTAGGAACAATATATAGCACAAATAATAAAGCACATAGATCGGGACAAATAAAATGTGAGCAAGCATAAAAGGACATGGATCTAAGCTAAAAACATGGTAGAAACAAGATAAAGCAAGAAACATGTCAAAGAAAGCAATAAAACATATTATTCAAGCAAAAAAGAGCAAGAACATGCTAGGAAAAAAATTTAGAAGGTTAGGGGTGTGGATGATAGCTAAAAACCTACATCCACACCCCTAAAACCCAAATCCAAGATGTGGAACCAAGGAGGAGAAAATTGGGTACAAGAACACTACCTTGTATTGTTGGTGAAGATGTAAGAATAAAGAAGCTTTGATGTGTCTTTTGGGTGTTTTTGTGCATTTGTTTTGGTGTTTGGAAGAGAGATAACGTGTAGAAAAGCACTAGGCAGAGAGCAAAAATTAGAAAAATCTGGTCTCTTCAATCAAAGGGGTGCTTAGGGCTATTTATAGCCTTGATACACATTTTGAGGCGATGGCCATCCAAGGGCTGCCAGTAGCCCTTTAAGGGCTGTTGGCCTCAAAAGGCCTAAAAATTGGTTGATCTTGGCACCCCTGGAAAGATCTTGGCTTCCTATTTCTAAAAAGGTATGGAACTTGAAAATCCAACGATCGGATGAAAAGTGTTGGCTCTTGGAAGTTAGCGGTGCATCAATCGAAGCGTCATCCTGGTTTTCATGATATCTCAGCTATTCTAACTCCAATTTTGACCCATGAGCAATCATTTGAATAAGAATTTGATAATCTTCGCAATGGCATTGGTTCCAACCCGTTCTGATAGCCAGATCAAAATTAGGGTTTTTTAGCCCACTCAAGATCGACTTCGGGTCAAACTTGGTCAAAGTTGTTAAAAATATCTGAGAAGCTCAAGTTTGATGTAAAATCATGAAAAATGCTGTTATGTGAGGATTTTGACCTTTTTTGATCTTTGGTCAATCTAGGGTTGACTAGGGGCATTTTGGTCATTTTGGCTCAAAGAGGCACTTTGAGCACTCTGGTGTCCGAACAGGTTGCACCATGCCATTTTATATGTTCTCATGACCCCATGGAGAAAAAATGATATTTTTGGATTTTTCGGGGTCGGGCACACAAATCGAGGGCAAACAAAATACAGTATCAACAATCTCTATCTCTACCTTTTCTAGTATGCCTGCATATCCAATTCCCTCGAGATATGTGCCCAAATTCTTGACCGCAGAGGGTCTGTGCCTACATATTCAATTCTTGGAGTATATGTGCACAAGTTTTGTACAAACTTTTGATTTGTATGGGATTTGTGCTTGCATATTTAGTTCCTAGAGGTTAGGTGCACAAGTTTTGTACTTTCTCTTCTTACTTGTATGGGATTTGTGCTTGCATATTCAATTCCTGGAGGATATGTGGACACGTTCTTGGTGTTCTAACTTATGGGGAAGTCCTTGGTGAAAGATCTACTAGGGAGAACGATTTGCTAAGGAGTGTATTGCTGACTAGCGAGGGAGCCTTCTTGATAATTTCGACCTATGAGAAAGTCTTTGGCAACCCATTAAGGAGCCCTCTTGATGATTTTTACCTTCAAGGGAGTATTTGATGGTGTGTAGTCTGTTCGGGATAAGATAACTTGCTAAGAAGTTAGTTGGTGACTTTGGCCTACGAGAAAGTCTTTACTTGCGTGTAGTCCGCTGGGGAAAATTTTATTCTTTTCTTTCATGACTCATTAGGGAACTTTGTGTTGATTTCACTCATGAAGGGGTTTTATCTACTTCATGGGGCTTTTCTTTACAACTCTCGAGGGGGTTTCCTTTGTTAGGATGTGTGCCCTTAAACCCTATTGTATGATGCTATCTATGACATTATGTATGACATAATGTTGTGTTTAATAAAGTTGTTTTATTATTATCTAAAATAATGGTAACATGAATATTGAGACATTATCATATAGTCTATGAGATGAATAGTATGTGATTTATGTGAAAAGTCACAAAAGATATAAATCATAAGTTCTTTGTAAACTCAGAATTTATAGTTCGTAGTCGGTGATGAAATTGGGCAATTCATCTACGAAGACTATAACATATCAACTATGATGATTTGTCTTGATCATGGAAGTGGAGACTTCTAGTTGATATGTTGATATGTTTTAAGAGTTAAGACATATTGAACTGGACCGTTGTGAGATTTATTATTCTCCTAATGACTGTTAAATGAAAAATAAATCTCACGACTTCTATTTGCATGAACTCTTAATCTTGAGAGAATAATGGACCTGATCATGACGTGTAGGTTGCTTTGATATATTAGGGGTGAGATCTAAAGCAACGATCAGTATGTTGGGCAGCCACATTTAATGTTGATGGAACATATATTCTCAAGATGGAATTCATAATCTTTTAATGAAGATATAAAATATTCCCTTGAGATAAGTTTAAATGGGTTCAATTATTCAAAGAGTTAAGCTTAACCACTTTGGTAAGAAATTGTTAAAGTATATATTTTTAAAATTGGATTTTATAAATATATAATGAATAATTTTAAAGGATTAAACTGGGTACTCAAGGATTAAGATGTAGTAATTTTCAAAGTGACAGTCTATATTCATGACTTTGTATTACTACGAATATTTTATGAAGGGGTTGCGTGTATAATAAAGTCTTGGGATATAATTTATTAATAAGGCCTAGAATTATATTTATATAGTGGTATTAAATATAATTAATGGTAATTTTGGACTTGTCAAGAGTTGACGGAAAAGTCCAAGGCCCATTAGAGCTAGTATCTTATTGGTTCCTTTTGGTCCCAATCCAATCCACACACTAAAGCCTAATTGGAAAGGCCCAATAGGCCAGCCCAATTAGATAATCAGTTAGTTATAAAGAGAGAAACAGACAAAATTTTTTATAAGCGTAGAGAAAAAGAAAAAGAGAGAGAGTGAGGCACACTTTCATTCTCCTTGGAAACTGATTGAAAGACCACAGTTCTTGGGCCTAAAGTGGAAGTGGAGTGATGATTAAGTGTTCCCGAGTACTTCTAATCTTTTGTTTTGAATTTCATCACACCAAGGTACGCTATCTTGTTCTTAAATTTTGAAATTTACATAGTGCATGTTGTCAATCATGAATGAAATAGATCATTATTTATTGCTTCCGCTGTGTGTTTTGTATGAGATACAAAACCAGTTTTTCCAACAATTGGTATCAGAGCCAAGTTTTCATATTATGTTTGTATAACATGTGATTGAGTTTTATAATTTAAGAAAACTATTATCTTTGTGCAGACATGGTTTGATAATCATTGTTTTTTGAATTTACGTTATTAGCATTGGAATTCATATGCCATGATTGTTTTATGTGATACATGGATTGAAGTTTCATAAACTTCAAAATGATTTATATAAATACAGCCATCACAATATTGTACGGTTACATTCAATATATGTTCCTTACGAAAGGGGTAGTTATTAATATAGGGGTAGCTATTCTCATTGTACCAATATATATATATATATATATATAACTACCTTTTTGTGTGCATTCATTCCTTGCACCGTTTGGCTTGGAAGTGGGAATTGTTATATGGCCGTATATTATATGGCTTGTAAGTTATAAAGAATTCATGCATTTATATGTGTTATTTTTTTCCTTCAATCCGTATATATATAAGGATTCTAACAATCCGTGTAGTTTATTTATATATTTAATATTTTTAAATGTAATATGAGTTTATATATATTTATATATATTAATGCTAGGATTATGAAATTTATTCCTAATGAGATTAGGATTATGTTTTCAAGGATTTCTAGCATTATTATGGTTCTTGATCTTAAAACCTTTAATTTAAAATATCCAGTGGGAGAGAGATACAAGGGTTGGATCTCACGGTCTCCATTATTGGTTTATAGTAGTGTAGGTAAACACCTCGTCTCGACGTATATGCCTTGCGATCCCATAGGAGGGCGTTTTGTTTCATGGTACTACAAGTTTAAACACTATAAAAGGGAGATGAAATGTGGCTACACATGACTCTAGGTAAGGGTGTACACTAGACTAAGTGTAATGTTAACCTCCCAAAGGAGCTATGTCATTATTACTTAAAGGCTAAAGGTAATACGGCATATTGTTAGTGTTTGATAAGAGTTATCATGATAGTACTAATAATGAGAATAGTTCTCAACCAATTAATGTGTTTATAATAAACTTGCTACCAAGGAATTATAGACATGGATTGGGTTGTCGTTGCATATATTATTTTATGGTTTTATTAAGGTTCCATATTATATGCTTATATGTTAAATTGATAATGTCCAGTTTACTTATTATATTCATGTTTATTATTTTCAGATTTAAATCATGGCATCATTTAGCCCACTTGTTGCTATTCTTAATCAAAACAAACTGACTGGATCCAACTATGTTGACTGGAAAAGAAATTTGGACATTGTTCTTACAGCTGAAGAGCACAAATATGTGCTTATTCAACCATGCCCTAGCTTTCCTTCATTAGATTACCCTCTTGAGGAAAAACAGTGATATGATCATTGGCAGAAATCTAATGATATGGCCAAGTGCTATATCCTACCATCTATCTCGAATGTTTTACAGCATCAAATGTAGGATGTAGAACTAGCTTCAGATATAATGCTTAGTCTGAAGGAGATGTTTGATGAGCAAGGCCGTTCTGCAAGGAAAGAAACTATGAGGAAAATTTATAATACCAAAATGGCTGAAGGAAGTTCAATGAGGGAATATTGTCTTAGGATGATTGCTAATCTGAACATATTAGAAGTTTTAAGTGTCGACATTGATGGAGAATTCCAAGTGGATATGATACTCCAGTCATTATAGGATTCATTCAAGGAATTCAGACTCAATTACAATCATTATTTTGAAACCCGGACCGGACCGTACGGTCCGACCGGAAAACCCTCGAACCGCTCATCTTTGAGTTCTTTTAGCATCAAGAACCGCTCAATGGGAAAAATGCACAGAGCCGTGCGAACCGCAGTCAGACCTCACGGTTCTAAGAACCGTGAATGGTCCTCGCGGTTCTCGCGGATCTCATATTTTTGATTGGAAAAAAGAATACCCAAACAGAAAATGTAAAAAGAAATCACAGAACAGAGGATCTGACCCAGAAAATGTCTGATCTTTGTTTCAATCTCTTTGCTTTACTCTCAAAAAAACATCTCACATAATCCAAACACAAACCAAAATCCAATTCTTACAATAAAATTAAATCAGAACAAGAAATATGAAAAAAAAAAAAAAAAAAAAAGGAAGAACATGAAGAACAAGCTAATCTGACCTAGAGGGGAAGAGGCCGAGCGGCGGTAGGGCGGCGGACGAGGGAGTGCTACTTGAAACACCGATCTCCACCGGCTTCGGCGACCTCGATCTCCTCCGATCTCCACCAGCTTCGACGACCTCGATCTCCTCCGATCTCCACCAGCTTCGACGACCTCAATCTCCACCGGCGACCGCGACTTCACTGGCGCTTCAGATGCTCTCTCTCTCTCTCTCTCTCTCTCTCACAGTCCGTCTCTCTTCTCTCTCAGTCTGTCTCTCTTCTCTTTTCTCTGAAGGGAAAGTGTAATGTGATGGACAGATGGAAAAATGTAAATGGGAGTAGTTGAGAGTAAATGCTCTGATGGGAAAAAGTGAGAGTGATTAAGTGTGAAGTAAATGGGTGGTTGGGAAGGGAGTTGAGTCAATGACTAATAAATGGGTCCGTATGAAAATGTGTGGTGCTCTTTCTTCTTTATGCCTTAGTTTTTTTTTTCTTTAATGTAATCACGTGGTATTTTCTTTTTTTTGGATTTATACGTGTGGGTCTTTAATCTTAAGAAATGGTCACTAAAAAATGCTACTATAATATATTCACAATAAATTTTGATGTGAGTAAAAAAATATATTGGTAAGTAAAAAAATAATTTCAGTGGAGGGTTCAAATTAGAACTTATAAGAACTTTCTATATAAGATTTTGATGTGATTCTTATGAAAATATTGCAAAAAATGTTGTGGATATAACATAACAATTCTTTTGTCACTTGCCGGTACAAATTGATGCTTTTATTTTTTTTTTAAATGGTTATTATTATTATTATTAGATAGATATTTCATATTTGGGCTTAAAATGAATATATTAGACATAGTTAAAATATGGATTTATAGTTTTAATTGGACTATTTTAGTTAATTTTTCTATGTTTTACTAATTTAATATATTTATATATATTTAAAATAATTATTAAATTAATTATGATGTCATCACGGTTTGACCCCGGTTCGACCTCGGTTCGACCTCAAAAACCTCGAACCTCTCCTTTTTACGGTTCAATGAACGGTCCGGGTTTGAAAACCATGATTACAATATGAACAAAAAGATTTATTTTTTGTTTGAATTAATGAATGAGTTATTGGCGGCGAAAGGCATCCTTGGTACTTCTAGTGTTGAAGCCAATGTGGGTGAAGCTTCTACTTCTCAACTTAAGTTGAAAGGCAAGGGTAAAAAGAAGAAGAAAAACTTCACTAAGAAAGATGGTAAACAAATTGCCTTAGGAGTTGCCAACAAAGGAAAGAAAATTGAAGGAAAGTGTTTCCATTATGGTGAGAAAGGACATTGGAAGATGAATTGTCCAACATTCAAGGCTGCCAAGAATAAGGGTATGAAAGGTTCATTTCTTCTTGAAATATTTTTGGTACAGAATCCATCAAATTCCTAGTGTGTGGATTCAGGTTGGACTAATCATATTTGTAATTCTTTGCAGGAGTTCCAAGAGACTAGAAAGTTGAATGAGGGAGAATTATTTCTTACTTTTGGCTGATTGGAGCAGGATTCCAGTTGTAGTTGTTGGAGTGTTTAATTTATGCTTTAAGTCTAGACTTTTAATAGTGGAAGACTGTTTGTTTGTACCTAATGTTTGTAGGAATTTAATTTTTGCAACTTACTTAGGTAAACAGGGATATTGTATTATTCTCAAAGATAATGTTATAATAAAGAAGGATAAAATGTTTATCTGTTCTGGCAATATTATGGATGATCCTTATATTTTAACTCCTGACAAGCATGAATTATACAATTCTGAATTAGATGGTAGCTCTCATGTAAAATCATTAAAGAGAAAGTTTCCTTCTACTAGTGATGCATATCTATAGCACTTGCGTTTGAGTCATATTAATTCAAATAGGATTCAAAGACTAATCAAAGATGGACTTTTATTGCTTATGGACTTTGATAGATTTCCAGTTTGCGAATCTTGTTTGGAAGGTAAAATGACCAACCTTTTAATGCAAAAGGTAGAAGAGTTCAAGAGTTGCTTGAATTAGTTCATACAGATGTATGTGGTCCTATGTCAACCTAAGCAAAAGGAGGTTTTGAGTACTTCATCACTTTCACGAATGATTACTCAAGATATGGTTATGTGTACCTAATGAGATGGAAGTCCGAAATCTTTGAAAAGTTCAAAGAGTTTAGGGCTGAAGTTGAAAATCAATTGGGTAAACGCATAAAGGCCATTCGATCTGATTGATGTGGTGAATACTTTCTTTGGAATTTCATCTAATTCAAAATGGTATTGTCTCCCAATTGACTGCACTTGGAACTCCCCAAGAAAATGGTGTAACGAAAAGAAGGAATATGACTCTTTTAGAAATGGTTAGGTCCATGATGAGTTCCTCAACTTTACCAGTTTCATTTTGGGAATATGCACTAAAAACTACTATGCAAATTTTGAATTTAGTTCCATCAAAATCTGTTCCTAACACACCTAAGGAATTGTGGAGTGGGCGCAAGCCTAGTATGAAATACCTCCACATTTGGGGATGTCCAACATATGTGTTGAAAGAGAAGTCTGATAAGTTGGAAGCTAAAAGGGAAGTATGCATGTTTTTAGGGTATTCAAAAGAAACCAAGGGTTATTTATTCTATAATCATAAGGATAACAAAGTGTTTGTTAGCACCCATGCCAAATTTTTAGAAGATGATTATGCGAATAATTTTAATCCTAGAAGCAAAGTTGTATTGGCTGAAATAGATGAACCTGTAGTTGAACAACCAATGGATGAAACTAGGGATGATGTGGCTGTATTGGATACACCACAAGACATTACTCATGAGATGACTAGTACACAGGTGCCTCGTCGTAGTGGGAGAATTGTTTGGCCTCCTATAAGATTTATAAGTTTGGGAGAAACTTATGAAACTATCTCAGAAGAGGCTGAATTGGATCCTTACACTTATGATGAAGCAATGAATGATATAGATGCACATCATTGGTTCCAAGCTATGAAATCTGAATTGGATTCTATGTATTCTAATCATGTATGGGATCTTGTAAAGGCGCCTAACGGTATTAAACCTGTTGGTTGCAAATGGGTTTACAAGAGGAAGAGAGGGATAGATGGAAAGGTTGAAACCTTTAAAGCAAGACTAGCAGTGAAAGGGTATACACAAAAAGAAGGTATTGATTATGATGAAACTTTTTCGCCAGTAGCCATGCTTAAGTCTATCAGAATTCTCTTATCCATTGCTACTCATTATGATTATGAGATTTGGCAAATGGATGTCAAGATTGCATTTCTTAATGGCAATCTTGAAGAAGAAATATACATGTTGCAACTGGAAGGTTTCATAGCAAAGAACCAAGAGCATATGGTATGCAAGTTAAAAATGTCCATTTATGGACTTAAGCAAGCATCTAGGTCATGGAACATCAGATTTGATCAAGCAATCAAGTCATTTGGTTTTGAACAAAATCTTGATGAACTATGTGTGTACAAAAGACATCAAGACAAAGTAGTAACGTTCCTAGTGCTTTTTGTTGATGATATTCTACTCATTGGGAATGATGTAGGGGTAATATCATCGGTTAAAGTTTGGTTGTCAAGCCAATTTGATGTGAAGGACTTGGGTGAGGCTAACTTTATTCTAGGGATCACGCTTTGGCGAGATCGCAAGAATAAGATGTTCAGCTTATCACAAGCTGGATATATAGATATGGTTCTAGAACGGTTTAGCATGCAAAACTCCAAGAAAGGATTGCTTCCTTTTAGACATGGAGTTCCTTTGTCTAATGACCAAAGGCCTAAGACTCAAGAGGAAGAAAATATGATGAGACAAGTTCCTTATGCTTCTGCAGTAGGAAGTCTCGTGTATGCCATGCTTTGTACTAGACAAGGTATCTGTTATTCAGTTGGCATGGTCAGCCAATATCAGTCAAATCCAAGACCAAAACATTGGCAAGTTGTAAAGTATATTCTCAAGTATCTACGGAGAATGAGAAATTATATGCTTATTTATCATAGTGAGGATTTGATTCCCATTATTTATATAGATTCAAATTTTCAATCAGATCTAAATTTTAGAAAATCCACTTCAGGATGTGTTTTCACCTTGGGAGGTGGAACCATAAGTTGGAGGAGTGTTAAGCAATCTTGTATTGCAAACTCCACCATGGAAGTTGATTACGTTGATGCTTGTGAAGCAGCAAAGGAGGCTGTTTGGCTCAAGAAATTCCTTTCTGATCCTAGTGTTGTGAGAATGGAACAAGTTCCTATTACATTATTTTGTGACAATAGTAGAGCGGTTGCACAATCCAAAGATCCAAGAAATCATAAGAAAGGAAAGCACATTAATAGGAAGTACCACATCATTCGAGACATTGTTGCTCATGGAGATGTTGTGGTAGCAAAGATTGAAAGTGCAAATAATCTAGCAGATCCTTTTACCAAAACCTTGTCTCGAAGGAATTTTGAGTCATATTTAGAGGGAGTGAGAGTTAGATTAGTGCACAATAGTCTTTAGGGCAAGTGGGAGATTGTTAGGATGTGTGCCCTTAAATCCTATTATATGATACTATGTATGATATTATGTATGACTTAATGTTGTGTTTAATAATATTGTTTTATTATTATCTAAAATAATGGTAACATGAATATTGTGACATTATCATATAGTCCATGAGATGCATAGTCAGTGACGAAATTTGGCATTTCATCTGCGAATACTATAACATAGCAACTAAGATGATTTGTCTTGATCATGGAAGTGGAGACTTCTAGTTGATATGTTGATATATTTTAAGAGTTAAGACATATTGAACTGGACCGCTGTGAGATTTATTATTCTCCTAACGACTGTCAAATGAATAATAAATCTCACTACTTCTATTTGCATGAACTCTTAATCCTGAGAGAATGATTGACCTGATCATGACGTGTAGGTTGCTTTGATATATCAGGAGTGAGATCTAAAATAACGATCAAAACCACAGTATGTTGGGTAGCCACATTTAATGTTGATGGAATATATATTCTCAAGATAGAATTCATAATCTTTTAACAAAGATATAAAATATTCCCTTGAGATAAGTTTAATGGGTTCAGTTATTCAGAGAGAAAGGCCTAACCACTTTGGTAAGAAATTACTAAAGTATATATTTATGAAATTGGATTTTATAAATATATAATGAATAACTTTAAAGAATTAAACTGGGTACTCAAGTATTAAGTTGTAGTAATTTTCAAAGTGGCAGTCTATATTCATGACTTTGTATTACTATGAATATTTTATGAAGGGGTTGCGTGTATAATAAAGTCTTGGGATATAATTTATTAATAAGGCCTAGAGTGTAATTATATTTATATAGTGGTATTAAATATAATTAATAGTAACTTTGGACTTGTCAAGAGTTGACGGAAAAGCTCAAGGCCCATTGGCGCTAGTGTCTTATTGGTCCCTTTTAGTCCCACTCCAAGCCACACACTAAAGCCCAATTGGAAAGGCCCAATAGGCCAGCCCAATTAAATAATCAGCTAGTTATAAAGGGAGAAATATATAGAATTTTTTTATAAGCGTAAAGAAAAAGAAAAAGAAAAAGAGAGAGAGTGAGGTACACTTTCATTCTCCCTTGGAAATTGATTTAAAGACCACACTTCTTGGGCGTAAAGTAGAATTGGAGTGAAGATTAAAAGTGTTCCCGAGTACTTCTATTCTTTTGTTTTGAATTTCACCACACCAACTTACGCTATCTTGTTCTTAAATTCTGAAATTTACATAGTGCATGTTGTCAATCATGAATGAAATAGATCCTTGTTTGTTGCTTCTGCTGTGTGTTTTGTATGAGATACAAAACCAGTTTTTCCAATAGCTATTGTGTTTTGGACCCACAGGGGAGTCCTTCCATGATACCATACTTTACTAGGGATTTGGTTGATGGTTTTAACTAACGAGGGAGTTTTTTTTTTTTTTGCAATTTCTAATCCACTGAGAGATGCTCTTGATGGTTTCACTAGTGGATGTTTTGGGGCTTCTTGTGTCTTTCACCCAACTGAGGGTATTTGAAATTTTTTTACTAAACTACACTTAGTTTAGAGGGTAGGCCTAAACTATGTGTAGATTAGCCACCTAGTGCATTCCTGCCTTTTCAAATCTTTCCAACTGTTACCAACCATTTCTTTTTCTTTTTCCTCTTATTTCTCTTCATCTTCCTCATCTCTTCAAATTCTCTCTAACTCTCCAACTTCCGTCTTTTCTCTACAAATACACTTTACCTCTCTCTGATTTCTTCATCTCTCTCACAATCACAATCAAAAACTCTCTTTCACTCTCAGACTCTCTCATCTCTGTGGCACCCAAGTCCAAGAAAAGCTCTTACATGCTTTTCAACGATGTGTTCAACCTCACCTGCTGGTACAAGGCTATGAAGCTGAATGAGGCTCTTTGTTAACCCATAAGCCACATAATCATCTTTTAGAGAGTGCAAGGATCGGATTGGTAAGTTTTTCAAGTTTTTCTCATTTTTGAGTTTTGCTTTGAAATTATTTTAATCTGTTTTTCGACATGTAAATGCTTGGGTTTTTCTGTTGGATGGGTCTAGATGAAAATCTGACTCTTTAGGAGTGGTAGGAACATGTTTAGGATGAATTTTGATCAAAATGTTGTGGAAACTATCGAAGAAAACTTTTTGCATGTGCTTATGCGTATGCAGGTATCGGCTTGCGTACACAAGTTGTATCCATGTGTACGTGTACATTACTCATGCGTATGCAAGCTCCTTTCATGCGTACACGTCTATGTTCTTCAGTTTATACAAACACGTGATCTAACCTATTTATGCGTGTGGCTTCCAGCGTACGTAGATGTGGGCCCACGTGTGCATGTTGGCATCTAGAAACTCTATTTTGATTGTTTTAACTCCTTTTCCACTTATTTTCTCATCCAATTGTCATTTTAAAGCTCTATTTTCATTCTTTTGTAGGCTTTGCCCACTTTCTTAGGTAGAGGTAGCACCAATCGTGTTGCTTCATGGTACAGGATTATGACCAAGGAGTCCAAAGGCTACATACATGATGTGGTCTTTGAGCCCATTATCTGACCGCTGCTAGAGACCTTTGCCAGTGTGCTGCTAGAGACCTTTGCCAGTGCCATTTTAGTGTAGTGCTTGGCTAAGAGGTGGTAGGACACTATCCATACTTTCCATATTGCTGACTGGGAGATGATAAGAACTCCTCGTGACTTTCATTGGATGATTAGCCTTAGGTGTGATAGGACTATCATAAACCTAGGAGATGCTTTGGGTGTGCAGCTAGGCATTCAGTTGCTTGGGAGGAGGTACTCGATGGAGACGAACCATTACTGTGACATTGAGGTAGATTACAGGCCTCTCCCGTAGGTGATTGTAGACGACTGTGCCTGGATAGGTACGGTCTTTTTGTTGTATATCTTGGGGGTGTATCCCTTTGCCAATAGGGGGCAGATGGTGTCTCTGAGGTGGTTGTACCTCTTTCGGGATTTCAAGGAGGCTAGGTGTGAGAGACTGGAAACTTGGGGTGCTTTTAAAAAGAGATTTAGGTGCTTAGGGCACCTATCTTTTAGGTAGTTGTGTGGAGTCACCTCTTATTTTTTTATAAAAAAAAATAATAAAAAAATAAACACAATTACATTTTCAAAATACATCAAATGTCATTAATTGATTTTAAAAAGTACAATTTGGTAGAATAACCTTACAAGGCTTTGGTCCTAAATACAATTGATGAAAAAAATACAAAGCTTTGACCCTAGTTACAATCTACCAAAATGAAAGGCAAAACACTAATCTACTAACCAAAAACCTAAGTTCGGGAGCAAAGTTACAGAATGGGAAGGTGTTAGACACCCATTCTGCCTAGACAAAGTCTGGTCTTCTAGACTCTAATGACCATTATATACCCTTTTGTATGATGTTGAATGATATGTTGTAATATGTTAAACAAATTTATCTTATGAATATGCCCTCTATAAAATGCAACCCATTGTTTGAGATAATTTCATGCTTCACCTTTTATCTACAAATGATGTTAGTGTGAATAAACTAAGCAACTTCACCTTCAAAACATTGTATGAGGTAGCTTCCACCCATTTAGTGAAGTAATCAATAGAAACAAGTATAAATTTAGGGCCATTAAACATCGTTGGGTGAATCTTCCCAATAATATCCGTTACCCATGTAGAAAATAACTAGGGTGAAGTCATGGTGTGTAACGACATAGGTGGCTTGTGTGCATTCATATGATGTCATTATCTTTCATGACATCATGTGCACATTCATATGTGGCCCATAACTTGACTCATGAACCTCTTTAATTCTTTGTTGTGCTTCCTTAGCAGTCATGCAAAGGAGATGAATTTTGTCATATGATCTTCTATAAAGCCTCTCGCTACATATAATATAATTAGTGGTCAACCTTCTGATGGTCAATTTGTTATTTTTGTTGGCAGACATTGGATATGTCACATCCTTGAGGTACTGTAAAATGTCTGAATACCATTTATCTTCCCTATTCTTTTTCTTATCTTCTTCTATTGACATATAATAAGCTGACTCTTCTTTTTGTTCCACCACTATTGGTCGAGCTTCATCCTCTTTAGGTCCATCCATCATGGATGCCATTTTTGCGGGAGCATCTGTAATCTAATTCTGCATTCTTGGCACATACTAGTATTGAATCTTACCGAATTTCAAAGACAACTTCTGGAAACATTCATGATAAGCCATTAGCCTTTCTTCCTTGATCCTTCATCTATTCTAAATTTGAGAAATTATTAAGGTTGAATTACCATATACTTCCAACTCTTTCACTCCAAGACCTAAGGCCGCCTGTAACCCCATAATGCAAGCTTCGTATTCAGTGGTGTTATTAGTGGCAGGAAAGTTGAGCCTACTAGAGGATAAGATGTGTGTCCTTTTTGGAGAGATTAAGAGAACTCCAATGCCACTTCCATTTTGATTAATTCCTTCATCAAAATACATTTTCCATGATTCTAGCTTTATATCTCCATCATAGTAGTCCATATCATCATCAAAGTGCTCTTTATAGAGGTCCTACATCTTCATCTTCTCTATCACTAGGGGGTTCACCCCAATCATTGCCACTATATTGGCTATCATAGCCTTCACTATTGATGCTATCACTGTTACTATAGTTGTCATTCTCACTATTCCCATTGTCACTCTTGCTATTGCTACCTTCATCATCATCACTAGGGACTTCTCCCCCTTCCTCGTCTTTATCACTTGTTCTTGCTTCATATGGGCTTTTCAATGCATGTTTGTAGACACTCGATTTTGCACCTATGATTTAATCATGGAAGATGACTAGAATGATCAACCATGTACCCCAAAAAATCATGATTGCATTACATGCATCAATTTGTTCTTGCATTACATGCATCAATTCATTCATTGCTTATCATAAAAATGATCTTGAGGTTCTAGCGGTTGCAACGGTGTGTCCGGTTCCCAAATTGGATTGTCGAATTGAAAGATATCGCATGATCAAGTTTGCACGGTCTACATGCATTGTATGGGGTGAAGCCAATCACGTGTGATTAATTGAAATTAATTTTGATTGGTTAATGATTAAAATTAATCAAAAGAATTTATATGATTGGTGGAATATTTTTCTTAAAGTGAGATATGTTGCATGGGATTAAAACAAATAAACTGATAATATTTAAAAACTGTGGATAATTAGGCTTTTGGGACAATTATATTCAGAATAATTATTTTAAAAGTCATAACTATCACTTTGGAATGAGATTTATCATGAAAATAACTCTAAAATTCGTCTATATACAGTCTTAGAGTTGGAAAACACTTCAAAAACGTGCTAATCAAGTAGCAGATTTCAGATTCACATTCTGAGGCACTTTTGGCATAGTAGAACTCAAAATTCGGACTAGGCTATTTCAGGAAACGTTGTAGAGAATCGAATTTCCCTTCAGCTATCAAATGTGCAGCTGAATCTGAATTTGGAGTAAAGACATATGAGGAAAATACGAAACTGGTTCTGATTTGAAAAATCAGCTTACTCTTATCCAAATCTCATTTTTTTTTTTTTTTGTAATTCGGATTTTCCCCCATACGTTTGTTGCTGATTTTTTTCAGCATTCCAACCTCTATAAATAGGGGATGACTCTCAAAATTTAGGGGATTCTTTTTATGCTCAAGGAGGGACCCCTCTTGACACTTTTCACCCGTTGGGGATGTCGAGGGCTAAGCTTCGTATTAGACTTAAGTGACCAAATGTGTACCCTTCTTTTGCATGGTTTTGCATGATATTATTGTTTGTTTGTTTTTTTAGATTTTTTCTATATTTGTTGAGATGTTGTATGATATTTTGTTATATGTATCGTTTGTTAAAAGCTTTCCCTAATTGTCATATTGTGTACCATCAAAACAACATTGTATGCACCCCTTTTCAACATGTGGTAGTAGTAACCATGGATCATCGGTGTTCATTAGATTCGTGTACCCAGTGGTGAACTCACCAACTCATAGCCTAAAGTCATTGGATCATTTCTTGTTAACCTTAAAGGATAGACCATGCCATTTGGACCAATGCAATCTTCACTACATTACAAGTAGGGAGGTGTAACGTCCTAGCTATGGGAAACAATGAAACAATAAACCTACCCTAAAATGTAATGACTTAGAACCTACCTATATAGGCTGGTCCATGTTAAAATTGCATTGCATGTTGTGTGTGTTTGTTTTGCTTGGTTGGTTGATGCAGATGGTGACCTAGCTTTAATTGACCCAAGAAAGCTTGTTCTAGAGAGAGAGGGGGGATGAATTTGGTTAAGATCTGAAGGAAGGCTGCAAAGAGGACCTGAAACCGACACTCAAGCCAGTAGCTCCATTTCTAAGCTCATCACTCCTCTCACGATGCTGAAGCCTGAAAGCATAGAAGGCACATTGCTGCTACAACATCACAATCTCATATCCGACTTACAAGATACTTCAAACCCTAACCAAATCACCTAACATCCATAAACAACAGGAGACACTTCAAACCTTAATCAAATTACCAAGCACCAACATACAGGAGGCAACACTTCGAACCCCAATCAAGCAACCTAATACCTACAAATGGGGGGAGACACTTCGAACCCCAATCAAGCAACCTAATACCTACATATAGGGGGAGACACTTCGAACCCCAATCAAGTAACCCAGCATCCACAAATAGGAGGAGAAACTTCAAACTCCAAGATACCAATCCTAATGATCCAACAAAAATTGCCCACATTACAATGGGGGGAAGACATTTCAAACCCCCACTTTTGGAGACAGACAACCCAAAGCTAAAGTCCATCGAAATTTCAACCCTTTGGATCACAAGTTCATCAAAAGTCAAGCCCATCAAGCCCAAGGAAGGTTCAACCATAATGAGTCAAGAAAGAATTGAAGATGTTCTCAACTCCATCCTGGAAGGTCAAGAGAAGATAAATGAAGAGCTAGCCCAAATCTCCTGGATAGCCAACTTTGCATTACAAGTTAGCTTAGCCAATCAAGCTATGCTTTCTACCTTGTGCAAGGATAATTCACTAGAACTCGAAGAGATCCCACACTTCCAATTTCTAAAGAAAAGAGCTAGGGATTTCAATGAGTTGTCTTTCCAACTATCCTTTCCAATCAACAGCATGTTAATGGACTCAATCCCCAAAGAGGTAGCGCCCTAACACATCAGTGACGGTGCAGTCAAACCATCAACTAGCAATTTTTGGCACCGAATGAATTTTTCAAAGTTACACATGACTTTAAGTGAAGCCTTAGAAAAATTACAAGTTAAGGGATTACTGAAGCCATTGGATCCCAAGCCAATACCACATCCCATGCCTAGAAGCTACAACCCTAATGCTCATTGCAAATATCATCAAGGAGGAGGCAACACAACTGACAAGTGTTTTCACTTAAGGCATGACATTCAGGATCTCATTGAGTAGCAAGTCATTACTCTGCCGTCATCAGCCAGTCATCCTGACTTTGTTTGAATTTTATTTTACAAGTTTTTTTTTTAGATTGACTCTTTAGTTTTATTGTTTACTTAGGATTTGCTTTCCAGTTGGTTATTTGCTCAATAAAGTCCATGTTGTGTTTGATGCATTTGATTCATCACGTTGTTCATATGTGCATAAAAAATTAAAAAAAAAAAAAAAAAAAAAAAAAGACCTTTTCAACTAGGGGCATTGGGCCCTCAAGTCATTTTAGTTCATTTTCAAAAAAAAAAAAAAAATTGCACTAAGGGCATTGGGCCTTCTTTGTAACCTTTTTCTAAAAACTCTTTTTTTTTTTTGGGTTCCTTCAAAGACTCCAAATTTTTTTCAAAAGCCTTCTTTTCAAGAGAATACGAGACCCATTTGACAAAGCTTCTTCCAAATCATAATGATTAATTGCTCTACCAATCAATTTGTTCCAAAGAGGGATTTGACTTCATTCAATCCATGTAAGGACTTTTGCTAAACATTCAAAATTTGATAAGAAAAGGTCCTAAAAGGCAATCAAAGAAATACATCCATTCATCCAAATTTCTTAAACCACATACACTCAATCCCAATCTCTACAAAATTTTCACATTGTTGGAGCATTTATACTTCTATTCCAAGAAAAATTTATTAAAGGAGTTTAAGTCACTATGCTTATAAGAAAGGATCACTAGGGATAAGAGGTTGCCTTCGAGAACCCATATTATTCCTTGACGCCTATTACAACAATTATCCATTGCTAGCCAACTTGAGCATCTAAATAGTTAGCCTGTTTTTCAATGAACCCACTAAAAACTTAAACCTTGGGTGGGAAAATTAAGTATGCATGCTTAAATCTCAAGATAAGGAAGTGTTTATCTTATGGATTCAACACCACTTGGTAAGGTTCTCAATGGAGACAATGAGATTGATGGCGAGTTCATCAAGTTTAGAAAAGAGAGTTCATTAAAGAAAGGGATAGTTGACTCCATCAAGCTAGAAAGGAAGAAAACCCACCATGGAGAGATACAATTTTGAAAAAGCATCAAATTGTGAGAAAAAAGAAGAAAGCCATCTAGCTAGAAAATACTTCAACCAAAAAAGAGAGAGAAAGAGAGAAGTGATTGTAAGAATTTTCATCAAGTCGTGAGAAAATACTGATTCATCAAAAGACACAAGGTACCTGAATTCCATGAAAGATCATTAAAGTTGAGAAATAAAAGCAAAAATGAAGACTCATCAAGAGCAAAATCTAATCAAATTGAGGAAGATGAGAAAGAGAAAAAATAAGAGACATTTCATAAATAAAAAAGTGTGTTCAGTCAAGTCAAGAAAAATGAAAGTGTAAGAGGGTATCAAGGAGAAATGAAAAATCATCCAAGAAAGATGAAAGTTTGTCAAATTGAAAAAAAAAAAATGCAATTAAGTGAGAGCCAATAAAATTCCAAAAAAAAAAAAAAAAAAAAAAAAGAAAAAGAAAAAATTCAGAAAAAAGAAGAAGAAAAGCTTGCTAGGATGAAAACCCGAAAGGGCAGTGTAGGCAAAAATTAAGCCAATAAAAAAAAAACCAAAAAAAAAACAATTTCACAAAAAAAAAAAAAAAAAAAAAAATGAGAGTGAGTGATTTGACCACAAGATAGGATGCTAAGAAGACCAAAAAGAGGGAGTTGAAAAAAATCAAGACCAAATGAAAGGAATCGATGAAGGCCATTGAAAAGATGATGAACATGACAAGGATTTTAGCACTAGAGTCAATTGTGGGAGTTGTGAAAAAATCTTCCAATGCTTGAATTTAAAGTATTGCATACTTGGGGAAACATCATAAGGGTTTTTAAGCCTTTTATATCATTCCTTTCAATAACCTGTACTCAGCCTACATTACAACCTTTGAATAAAGCCCTCCTTGAAGTTCTGCTGATTGAAAGCACACATTTAGCTCTGATGATATTTTCTCTTGGATTAAGAAGGAAAACTGCTCAAGATTATCAAGTCCCGCTAGCTTATATCTTTAAAAGACAAATTTCACAAATTCTCAAATGACCAAAATTTTTTTCTAAGCCTAAACAATCACTTTGTTTGCTCCCAATAGAAAACAACTCTCAAGAGAAAAAAAATTACCAAATTCTCAAAAATTTTCAAATCTTCAAACTTAGGATTTTTCCCTTTCTTGCTTATTCCCAACATGTGTGATCCCCAAGCATTTCATTTCTTTGATTGTCTTTGAAGACTTAATCTAAAAAATTTTTAGAATGGAGAAGCAAATTTGATTACATGTTTTTAATGATTTCAAATCCTTTCTAGCCAATGAGAGCGAGTTAACAATTGAGCATTATGATTGATCAAAGAGGTTGTTCAAAGGATCTCCTTTTGTTCATTTGAAAATGATAAAATTTAAAAAAAAAACACATTTTAAGTTAATTGCTTTTCTTTTTCAAAAAAAAAAAAAGACTCATTTCAAAAATTTCATTTCTCAAAAAAGATTTTTCAAAACTTTTTTTTTTCCGAACTACGTCTGGACTTGATCCTTTATGAAAGAGGTATTTAGGTAGCCTATTCAAAGGCCTGGTCACAATCACCCAAAAAGAAACTTTATTTCAAAAAAGATTTTCAAAACTTATTTTCCAAACTCTTTTTCAAACTACATTTGGACTTGATACTCTATGAGAGAGGTACGTAGGCAACCTTTTCAAAGGCCTAGTCACAATCACCAAAAAAAAACTTCATTTCAAAAATGATGTTTGAAAACTGTTTTTTGAAAACTTTTTTTTTTCAAACTACGTCTAGACCTGATCCTTTATGAGAGAGGTACGTTGGTAGCTTGATGGAGTCAACTATCCCTTTCTTTAATGGACAAATCAACATGAACAAATCTTCAAAGGACAAATCTCCTAAACAAATCTATAATGGACAAATCAACATGAACAAATCTTCAAAGGACAAATCTTTTAATCAAATCTTCAAAGGACCAATCTCTTGAATAAATATTCAAAGTGAACGTTTTTAGACCCCTTAAAACAACCAGTTTAACCTAGTTATTTAGCCAAGTTATTAACTTTGGTAAATTATGTAGATCTAGGTTAACACAAAACAATCATATCATGCAAAGTAGCAGAAATATAAAGAACACAGTGATATGATGACCCAAGAAAACCAAATCGGTAAAAAACCTGGGGAGGATTTAATCTAGCTATCCTCAAGGTAAAACTGAATCCACTATGAAAGAATTGAAATTTACACAATAGTGATTTAGACCATTAACATCCTATTACTACCTTGAGTAGAAAACTTGCTACCACAATCCCATGGTAGCTCTGAGTCCATGGACTACTTCTTTCTTTGGCCTTTGCAAAACACAAACACCCACGTTTGTGACTTTGAGATGCCACTCAAAGGTTTAGCAACACAAACTCTCTTGTTTATGACTCTAAGACCACCCTTGAAGGTTTAGATCATCAACACCATTGATGACTAGAGAAGGCAACAACTTCTACAACACCGGATCTAGAGATTCTTCAAGGAATAACACAGGTAAAAGATATAAGAGAGCTTTTTAGGAGCAAAACCCTAAATACAAAAGAGGCACACTCTTCTCTCTCTAAAAAGCCTTATAAAAACATGCTTAAGGTTTCCTTTATATACTGGGAGAAGTAGATCTGAAACCCTAATCCTTAACGGGCTTGAACTGCTGTTTGGGCCAACTTAAAATTCTACAAATACAATTCTTGATTAGTCAAGCCTGTTTCTTGATCGGTCGAACCAGGTAGTTTCTGAAATCTTCTTTTTGCAGCTTGTTCTTGAATCTTGACATGAATCACCTTGAGCATTGTCTAATAATACCTATAGATTCTAGGATCTATATCTAGACAAGTTTATGTTCACGATTTGCCAATTGTTCTAAACTTTTAGAACCTAACACAAAGGATAGATCTCAAAAAATCTCCTAAACAAATCTTCGAAGGACAAATCTCCTGAACAAATCTTCAAAGGAAAAATCACCTGAATAAATCTTCAAAGGATAGATCTCCTGAACAAATCTTCAAAGGAAAAATCTCCTTAACAAATCTTCAAAAGACAAATCTCCATGAACACATCTTCAAAGGATAAATCTCTTGAATAAATATTCAAAGGATAAATCTCCATGAACAAATCTTCAAAGGACAAATCTCCATGAACAAATCTTTAAAGGAAAAATCTCCTAAACAAATCTTCAAAAGGAAAAATCTCTTGAACAAATCTTCAAAAGACAAATCTCCTAAACAAATCTTTAACGGACAAATCTCCATGGACACATCTTCAAAGGATAGATCTCCTGAATAAATCTTCAAAGGAAAAATCCCCTGAACAAGTCTTCAAATGAAAAATCTTCTGAACAAATCTTCAAAGGACAAATCTCCATGAACAAATCTTCAAGAACAATCCCAAATCCCAAATTTTCAATTCAAAATTTTCATTCCCAAGTATAAAATTCCACATTCTAAATTTCAAATTCTAAAATCTCATGTTCAAGATTTCAAGTAGCAAATTTTCAAAATTTCAAGCTTCAAAGTCTCAAGTTTCGAAATTCCAAAGTTTCAATTTTCAAAAGTTCAAGTCTCAAACTTCAAATTCCAATTTTCAAATTCCAAAGATAAAATCTTTTTCAAAGAACTACAAAAATCAATCAAAGCTTTCTTGTTGAAAAAAAAATGAACGAGAAAGTTCAAATCAAGAAGGGGTATATGAAAATCACACATCTTAGAGATAGTGGGACCAGAAAGCACTCATCAGTTAAAGTCTAATTCCAAATTTTGACTTTTGTAGCCAACAAGCCAGATCGAAGTAGACAAGCGCTTAGGTTGGAGATAGCTCCAGTTTCAAGGTAGAGAAGCCCTGGGGATTCTAGCCTTTTACCCCTATTTTTCAAAATATTTGGCAATATGCCGTTGTTTCCAAACTATTTAGGTTCGTGCCCCTGTTTTGAAACTCAATCTCAAAATCGAGTTTCAATGAAAAACTCGATTGGTTTAAAATCAAGTTATGTACGATCAAACTTAATATATATATATATATATATATATATATTTGCATGGAACTTGAGTTCATGGAGCTCGAGTTCCATAGAAAACGCCGCTATAGGTCTTATAAAACACAGCTATAGGTTTGTGGTGATCAAACTTAAAAAAAAAAAAATTAAAAAAAATTAAAAAAAAAAAAAAAAAATTAAAAAATAATAATAATAATAATAATAATAATAATAATAATAATAATTTTGCATGGAACTAGAGTTGATAGAGCTCAAGTTCCATAGAAAATGCTGCTATAGGTCTTATAAAACACAACTATAGGTTTGGGGGTGATCAAACTAAAAAAAAAAAAAAAAAACAATTGCATAGAGCTCGAGTTCCATATAAAACGCCGCTATAGGTTTTATAAAACGCAGCTGTAGGTATGGAACTCAAGCTCCATGAACTCGAGTTCCATGCAATTTTTTTTTTCTTTTTTAAGTTTGATCACCCCATACTCAAATTTCTACCAATCGAGTTTTTTGATTGAAACTCGATTTTAATAAAATCGAGTTTCAAAACAGAGGCATGAACCTAAATAGTTTCAAAACAGGGACATATTGCCAAATATTTTGAAAAAATAATGGTAAAAGGCTAGAATCCCCGAGAAGCCCTTTGGTTGCCTTTCGTCAAGATCGAGGTAGAAAAGCCCTTAGGTCTCAGACAGCTCCTGGAATAAAATCCGTAGTAGTTTTTGTGATCCCAAACATAGGGAGATTTTGTTTGGTGCTCTAAGGCTTCCTACTTCAATTACCAATAGCATGAGTGAAGGTCCCATGGTGAATCTTCATGCAGTTGTTTCAAGACTTATTAATAAACGTACCTATGGAGTCAGTGACAACATGCAGAAAAATTTTGGCTTAGCTCTTTCCTTCGTGGGAGAATTTTTGCTTTGTTTTGGAAGGCAAGGTTTTATGGACGCTCGAGCCAGAGGTATCGTGAGTCAAGTTAAGGATCATGATAACCCTGCTTCTTTGATCTTGGCAAAAACTCTTTTAGGATTGGATTCCATATTTCTTGGTGGAAAGTCCTAACACTTTCTTAGGAGTCTCTTGACTTTGCAGATATGGTTGATGGACAAACTGGACATGATTTCTATGCCTACTGTTGTTGATTATGGCCCTGTCAATTTCCTCAGTAGGACTGCCCTCAAGACTGAGTGTCAAACTGAAAGCGATTGGGTGAAATTTCTATACAAAAAACCTAGTATCTCAATTCAGTGGAATTGTTATTGGTGGAAGTTCCCACTTCCTTTGTTGTGGTCCCCAGGATCAGATCACAACTTCATAGCTGGATTAAGGAGGTCAACTTTCTATAAGGTGGATAGACTCTTGAGACAATTCCAGTATGAGCAAGGAATGCCTGGCGGAAAAGGAGGAAAACCTTTCACTCTTTTGGACACAAAACCTACTTCTAAAAGGAACATGTTGTTCGGCTTGGAGATGTCTGACTAAGTGGACCAATCTTTTGTCAAGGTTCACTTTCACAGGATGACCATAGAATATTCTAATTGGTTAGTGAAAAAATGGCGAATAAGGAAGCTAACATGGCTGCTATGAGAAAACAATTTCTTACGAAAAACCAAGAAAAACATAAGGCTAACAACTATTTGTTTAAAAGGAGGGACAAAGATGACAAAGTACCTAGCACAGATGGAACCAACAAACAACCATAGGAGAAAAGAATGAAGAAAAAATGATCTTCTTATTTTTGGCTTTGAACATGTTTATTTCAAAAGTTGATGTAAAACTCTTAGGTTTAGAAATTATTTAGGACCTTCAGGTTTAGTGTTTTACTTTGGGTTTAGGTTTTTAGGGTTTTTATTTTTTTTTGGGCTTGGGTTTTGAATTCTATGTAATGGCATGGTTTAATGGAACGGTTGAATTCTAAAAACAGTTTTTTTTTTTTTCCTTAATGGGATAATGATGGGTTTAGGGAAATTGTGACCAAACCAATATATGGTTGCCTATGTACCTCCTTGGTAGAAGGATTAGGTCATCACGTAGTTCATTTTTTATTTGCCTTGACTTTTGCCTAGGCCGCCCTTTCTCCTTTTGCATAGATTGCCCTTTCTGGTTTTCAACCTACCACCTTTTTTTTTTTTTTTTTTTTTTTTGGTCGAACCTTAGAAGGGAAATAAAATAATTTACAACCACTTCAAACGTGGTGTTTTCAGAATACCACCTCAGACGTGGTATTTCTTCAATTGATCCATATTGGTTGGCTCAGTAAAAGGGTTTGCATCTAAATCCGTCAACCTTACTACTCCCTAAGACTAAATCTCCCGACTTTAAATCTCTAGTTCTTACTTTTTTATCAAAAGCTTTCCTAAGTCTCCTTTGATAACCTTGAATGTGGTACAAGGCTTTGAGTCTCTTTTCATCCCTCATGCATAATTGGTCAAATCTACTTTGCAACCAATCCACCTTAGAAATTTCACTTTCTAATACCGTTTTTAATGAACAAACACACATTTCAATGGGAAGAACTGCTTCCATCCCATCTACCAATGAATAAAGAGTGGCTCACGTGAAAGACTGAATTGATGTCCTATAACCCCAAATGCATCGGGTAATTGTAGACAGTAAGGTGAGGATTTATGGTGCTGAATATTCAATTGCACCATTAGTCTGAAGACGGTAAGGTGAGGATTTATGGTGCTGAATATTGAACTGTCAAAGTAGCTTCTCTATTTCTCCCATAAAATGCAACCCATTGTTTGAGATAATTTCATGCAGTACCCCATATCTACAAATGATATTAGTCTGAATAAACTTAGCAACTTTCTTCAAGTTGAAAAACATTGTATGAGGTAGCTTCCACCCATTTAGTGAAGTAATCAATAGCAACAAGTATAAATTCATGGCCATTAGACGCTGTTGGGTGAATCTTCCTAATAATATCTATTACCCATGTGGAAAACAGCCAGGGTGAAGTCATGGTGTGTAACGACATAGGTGGCATGTGTTTCAAATCTCCATGGACTTGGCATTAACGACACTTCTGAACATGAGCTGTGCAGTCTACTTCCATAGTAGTCCAAAAATAACCTTGTCTCATTATCTTTCATGACATCTTGTGCGCATTCATATGCGGCCCATAACTTGACTCATGAACCTCTTCAATTATTTACTGTGCTTCCTTGGCGGTCACACAAAGGAGATGGATTCTGTCATATGTTCTTCTATAAAGCCTCTCACCATAAATAATAGAATTAGTAGACAACCTTTTGATGGTCAATTGGTCATTTTGTCTGCAGACTTTGGGTATGTCCCATCCTTAAGGTAGTGTAAAATGTCTGAATACCATTCATCTTCCCCATTCTTTTCCTTATCTTCTTCTATTGACATGCAATAAACTGGCTTTTCTTTTTGTTCCACCAATATTAGTCGAGCTTCATCCTTCTTAAGTCCATCCATCATGGATGCCATTGTTATTGGAGCATCTGCAATTTGATTCTGCATTCTTGGCACGTATTGGTACTAAATCTTATTGAATATTGAGGCCAACTTCAGAAAACTGATAGGCCACAAATGCGTTGACCCCTTGTGATTAATTAAGTTGATTAATTAGCCAAGTTTTTAATTAATCAAGTTAACATGCAAATTGCATGGTAGCACAAACAAATCACCAATAAACTAAAGTATGCAGCGGAAAATAAATTGACACGGTGATTTGTTTACGAATGGGGAAAACCTACATGGCAAAAACCCTATCGGGTGATTTAAGGTCACCAATCCTGAAACTCCACTATTATCACAACAAGCGGTTACAAGTAAAGGAATCCCAGTACCTTACCAACCTACAATTGAACCCTTACCCCAACACCCAATTGGACTTGTTCTGTAGTGACAGTTTCTCCTTTTGATGCACGGCTCCCAATACGTGACTAACAATTACGCAGATCCCAATACGCGACTTCAATTCACCAACTAGAGAGAGAGTTGTTGGCTGTAAAGTTCTTCAATTCATCCACACGATGAAGATCAAGAAAATGCTTGGTTACAAAATCCTACGATGCACATTACACAGCAACTTCTTCACAAGAGAGATGAACTAGGGCATGAACTTTATCTTGGATCACAAATAGCTTAATCAAGGATTTCTCAATGCTTGTGCAACTTCTGTACTTGTGCCTTCCTTGACGGCCCTTAAAATAATCCTTTTATATGTCTAGGGTTGGAAGAAAAGAAGTCCCAAAGACACATTCACGGATTGGAACCAAAACAAAACTTAGAATCTATTTTCCTTAAATCTCGACAGATAGAGGTGTTGAGGATTTGTCGAGAAGTTGTCGAGCCTCGGGACTAAAACAGCTTCTTAAAGCTCGATAGACGCATATGTCGAGACTAGGTGTCGAGATTTAGTAACTTGCACTTTCCAGCTTATTTCTTGGACAGACTTGAGGACTTCAACACTTGATCTTGAAAACACAGTTTCTTGAAGCATTAAACACATCCTAAATTTACCTAATTACTAGTAAAGTGCGTTTTGTCAAAGGATAAGCCAGTTACATAAAATAATAACATATGTTCAAAACAAGATGAACCACATATGTCCTAACAAAAACAATCATGATAAGGCATTAGCCTTTCTTCCTTGATCTTCCATCTATTCTGAATTTGAGAAATTATCCAGGTTGAATTACCATATACTTCCAATTCTTTCACTCTAATACCTAAGGCCGCCTGTAACCCTATAGTGCAAGCTTCATACTCAATGACGTTATTAGTGGCAGGAAAGTTGAGCTTACCAGAGAATGGGATGTGTGTCCTTTTTGAAGAGATTATGAGAACTCTAATGCCATTTCCATTTTGATTAATTGCTCCATCAAAATACATCTTCCATGATTCTAGCTCTATCCCCATGATATCCTCATGTGGAAAGTTTCCTTCGATTTCTTTGGCTTCTTTAGGTGAATAGTAGTCCACATCATCAAAATACATCTTCCATGATTCTAGCTCTATATCTCCATCATAGTAGTCCATATCATCATCAAAGTGGTCTTCATAGAGAAGTCCTACATCTTCATCTTCTCTATCACTAGGAGGTTCACCCCAATCATTGCCACTATATTGGCTATCATAGCCTTCACTATTAGTGATATCACTATTACTATTACTGTCATCCTCACTATTTCCATTGTCATTGCTACTGCTATCACTGCTACTATCACTCTTGCTATCGCTACCTTCATCATCATCACTAAAGACTTCTCCCCCTTTCTCATCTTCATCACTTGTTCTTGCTTTATATGGGCTTTTCAATGCATGTTTGTACACACTTGATTTTGCACCCAGGATTTAATCAAGGAAGATGATTGGAATGATCATCCATGTACCCCAAAAATCATGATTGCATTACATGCATCAATTTATTTTTGCATTACATGCATTAATTTGTTCTTGTATTACAAGTATCAATTCATTCATTGCATATCATAAAAATGATCTTGAGGTTCTAACGGTTGGGACAATATGTTTGGTTCCTAAATCGGACTGTGGGATTGAAAGATATCGCATGATCAAGTTTGCATGATCTACATGCATTGTATGAGGGTAAAGCCGATCACGTGTGATTAATTGAAATTGATTTTGATTGGTTAATTATTAAAATTAATTAAATGAATTTATGTGATTGGTGGAATATATTTCTTAAAGTGAGATTTGTTGCTTGGGATTTAAACAAATAAGCTGATAATATTTAAAGATTGTGGATAATTAGGCTTTTGGGATAATTATATTCAAAAGAATTAATTTAAAATTCATAATTATCACTTTGGAATGAGTTTTATCATGAAAATAACTCTGAAATTCGTCCAAATACAGCCTTAGAGTTGGAAAACACTTCAAAAGCATGCTCATCAAGTAGCAGATTTTAGATTCACGTTCTAAGGCACTTTTGGCATCGTAGAACTCAAAATTTGGACTAGGCTATTTCTGAAAAAGTTGTAGAGAATCGAATTTCCCTTCATCTGGAAAAATTGCAGTATAATAAGAATTTTGAGTAAAGAGATATGATCAAAATATGAAACTGGTTCTGATCTGAAAAATCAGCTAACTCTTATCCAAATCTCCATTTTATTATTATTATTTTTTTTCAGATTTTCCCCCATACGTTTTCTGCTGATTTTTTTTAGCATTCCAACCTCTATAAATTAGGGATGCCTCTCAAAATTTAGGGGATTCTTTTTACGCTCAAGGAGGTTCTTGGCACTTTTCACCCTCTAGAGAGAGAAACACTTTTTTACGCTCTGACAGACACACTCTTTTAGACTCTCCAATTGCTCAAATTTGCTGATCCCCTCTTTGAAATTAGGGTTTTTAGGTTTCAAAGATAATTGAATAAATTTCTTTGAACCCTAAAATATTCTCTCAAGAACAAGAAGTGCTCCATGCAAGAAGTTGTTTTCAATCACCCTATTCCTTTTCCTTTTTGTTTTTCTCTGTTATGATAATGCATCTTTTTCTTTATCCATAACATGAATCGTTAATCGTTGTGTTGTTAAAGCATGATCTTGATTTTTCTATATAATTTTTGTGATCTCTTACTTAATTTCAATAATTTAGATATAATTGATCATTTTTCTTAAAATAAAAATAGATTTGCATCTTTCTTAGATGTAGATCTGAATTTTTCCTCAATTAAAAATAGATCTGCATCTTTCTTAGATGTAGATTTGAATTTTTCTTAATTAAAAACAGATCTGCATCTTTCATAGATGTAGATTTGAATTTTTCCTTAATAAAAAACGGATTTGCATCTTTCCTAGATGTAGATCTGAATTTCTTTCAAACAAAAAATGGACCTGTATCTTTCATTAGATGCAAATCTGAATTTTTCTCAAATCAAAAACTGATTTGTACCTTTCTTGGATACAGATCTAATTTTTTTCACATATGTAGATTTTGGAAAAAAGAAAAAGATTATGCATGATTGCGTTTTTGGTTATTTTGTTTTCTTTGGTTCATGTAGCATAAATTTATTTCATGAATGAAATTCTCTTCTTAAAAAATCTTTTTCTTGTCTTTTACACATATAAAAATAGATCTAATTTTTTTTATCCAAAATCATTTTTTTTTATCATCACAAAATAGATTTGATCTTTTACAAACATAAAACCATTTTTTTCTACATGTTAAAATAGATCTGAATTTTTACAAACCAAAATCAAATTTTTTTTTAATCACCAAAATAGATCTGAATTTTTCCCACCAAAAACCATTTTTTTTTTTAGATTCTAAAAAACAGATCTGGCATTTTTAAACAAACCAAAATCTGTTTTTTTTTTTTTTTTGGTTACTAAAACAAATCTGAAATTTTTTAAAACAAAGAAGAGGATTCATTCATAAATAAGTTTGTGTGATTTAGTTTTGTTCATTTATACAATATGTCATTCATAGCATGCATAAAGGTTACATAGGTCACAAGAATCTAAAAGACCAGACTCTATATGGGCGAAATGGGTGCCTAACACCTTCCCATTCCATAAACTAGCCTCCGAATTTAGGTCATTGGATAAGTAGATCTAAGCCTTGGCTTTATTTTTTTTATTTTGGGTAGAATGTAACTTGGACAAAAAGGCATGTAATTATTTGGTAGTTTGTAACTATGACCCAAAGCCATGTAATTTTCCATTTTTTCAATTATGTATTTTATTATTCAATCAATGAGAAGAAAAATTCAGTCATGTATTTTATATTTATTTTTTCTTATTTTTTGGTATAAAAAATAAGTGGCGACTCCACACCACTTACCTAAAAAGAGAGGTGCCCTAAAAAGCACTCTAAAAATCTCTCTTTTTTTAGAGGCACTTTGGCGGTCTCTCACAATGTTGGCAATATTTTTAGTACTCTTTTTCTTCTATATTTGAAATGGCATATCCCAGAAGCGTAGTCATTGCATCAGGGTCCATGTAATCAGCCCAATCAGTTAGGACCTAATTTGTGCCTTCCTTCTTCGGTTCTGGAAGCCTGTTGTGACAATCAAGGAATAGCTCAAACCCAGGCACTATTGTCTTCAACTCAAGATCATACTTCAGTTTAAGGAATCCCCAATAGCGTTGTCTATCTCCAGCTTTGACAAATTTTCTGTTCAAAGTGGGAGTATAGGGCTTTAGGGATTCCAGGGGACGAGGAAGTCCCTTGGCTTTGGCCTTTGCACAAGCCATTCTTCTCACATCCATTTCTAGCAAGTCATCATTAGTAGGCTAATAACCTAGTCCAAAAGGTGGTGCGGCAATGGGAATTATTGGGACTTGAGTTGTTGGCTTCTTCACAGTTTTCCCAAATTTCATCCCTGGAAGGTAATTCATTCTTCTCATCATTGCCACCACATTGTTGTTGTCGCAGGGAGCAAAGTCCATTGGAATCTTCTCTACCACTTCTTTTCTTCTTTCAACACTAGGCTTCTCAATTTCAAAGCCATCCAAGATCAATGGCTCCTTCTCAGAATCAATACCAAAGGGCTTTAGCATGGTCAAAGTATCACCATATATGGTAACTATGGCTTTTTCATGTGGAAACCGAACCTTTTGGTATAGGGATGAAGGTACGGGCTTTTGTATCATGGATCCATGGTCTCCAAGGGAGCATATTGAAGCACAATGCTATGTTTGCGACTTGAAATTATACCTTTTTGATCATTGGCCCTATAGAGAGCTCCAGTGTCACGGTTCCCAAGACCTCCCTTCTACTATTGTCATATGCTCTCACATGCTGACCAGTTAGCACAAAATCCTCGATACTTAAGCCCAAGCGACTTGTAGTCTTTAAAGGATACACATTTAAGGCACTTCCATCATCAATTAGAACCATTGGAATCCTTTTGCCTTTGGCATCTACAATAATGTGCAATAGGTCCTTATTGTGTTTCTCCTTCTTCGTCAAATCTTTGTCAGAGTAGGAAATAGTGAGTTTCCTACTTATAGACCCAATCATGGCATTCAGATCTTAAGGAGTAGTGGTTGTAGGAACTTGAATTTGATTGAGGAGGTCTACTAGACTCTGGTGGTGCTTGTATAAGGCCATGAGTAAACCCCATAAAGTTATATTAGCTTGTGTCTTCTACAGCTGCTTGAGGACCTTATCCTCTTCGATGGGTGTTTGTTGGGTAGATTTGTTCAAGGTTTCTATCAGGTTGTCTATCTCCAAATGTGGGGGTTTGAAGGGTCTCCCCCCTTATGATGTAGGCAAATTTTTATGGGTCATTTAGATCAGTATCTTGGGGTCTGAAGTGTCTCCCCCCATATAGGGATGTTAGGTCATTTAATTAGGGTTAGAAGTGTCTCCCCTCGTATGTGGGTGTTGGGTTATTTGATTGGGGTTCAAAGTGTCTCCCACCATATGCAGGTGTTTGGTAACTTAATTGGGGTTGGAAGTGTCTCCCTCCATTTGTGGAAGTTGGGTAGTTTGATTGGGGTCTATAGTGTCTCCCTTCATATGTGGATGTTAAGTAATTTGGGTTTTCTGTAACATCTTCACTCCATATATCATACCCTATAGTGGATGTCATGCACATCAACTCTTCCCATGTCATCATAAAGCACTCGGGTAAGCCACAGATTAACTCAGATAGGTCCTGTTCTCCTTCCTCTTCAGTCATTAAGCAATTAATCCTTGGTCCTTTGCCAAAATTGTGGTTGGGCAAGACATTATTAGTGATGCCAGGCCTTGTAGGCAGTGCAATCACCTTAGTGTCTATTAAATTTTGAATTGCATGACGAAGGCCAAAACACTTGTCCGTGTCGTGGCCAGGCCTTGATGGTAGGAACACCTCTTTCTCACATCAAATCTTGCAGGTAATGGGTTTGGGATTGGTCTTAGGTCTAACGTTTTTAGCAATCTCTTTGCTTTTAGTTTTCAAATACTTGACTTACGGGCATATATAACTCATGAAATTCTCTCCTAGGCCTTGGAGGTAGCCCTTGTGATATTTACACGGGGGCAATAAGGGAAATAAGTTGGTAAGGATCATTTTTGTATATTAGAAATTTTTGTAGTTTTAGAACTAAATCTTAGATTCTTTTTAAACCTTGGTGGGTCCTTATTTTTTATAGTGCCATTATTTATTGCATCCTCAATTTGGGTTCCAGCAATACTCAAAACTATAAAATTTGGAAAATATTGAGCAAACAAATACTTATGGTATATAGGCAAAAAGTTTTTTACAACCATGGTTAATTGTTTTTCTTCACCTGGCCTATTCATCATCTATGCAATTTTGGACCTCCACTTAGTAATGAAGGTAGAGAAAGACTCTTTCGGCTCCTGCTTAGTGGTCTCAAAATCTCTCCTCGTCACGTCCACCTCTATGTTGTACTTGTATTGATTGTGAAACTCGCGGTAGATGATCTCCCAACTCCTTGCTCTAGCATCATCTAGGTTGAGGAACCACCTAAGAGCGGCTTTAGTCAAGGTATTTTGAAACATTTGAGCAAGTAATTCTTCAATTGCTCCTAGGGGATGCATAACCCTTATGTACATCTTCAAATGTGACTTTGGGCTGCTAGTCCCGTCAAACTTGTCTAAGGTTGGTAGTCCATGGGGTCTTCCATCTTACTGGCTCTTTTGATCACCTCTTCCATCTTACTTATTCTCTCGTTGATCTTCTTCTCACCCTCCATGGTTGGAAGATTATGATCGGTCTTGTTCTCTTATTGGCCACCCTTCAGGTTCTGAAACTTTTGTACATAAGGTTCATGTCTTCCCTCAATTGGATTTCACTAGCCACCATGGTGTTTAATAGCTCTTGAGTGTTTGTGGGTTCTTCAGTGTTTTGATGTTCTCCATTTTCTACCATAGTGATGGAGTCTTCAGACTTCTTGTGGCTTGGGTTTTCTTGTAAGTATAACATGGGATTGTGATGTAGCAACTGTGAAGTGCCTTCTATGCTCATGGGCTTTAGTATCGTGATAGGCTTGGAACTAGGACTACTAGCTTGAATGTTGATCTTGGGTCAAACAAAACTAGGTCCCCATATTAATCAATCAACTAAACAAACACACGCAAAATGCAATGCAATTTTAACATGGACCGGCCTAAAGGTAGCTTCTAAGTCATTACATTGTAGGGTGGATTTGTTGTTTCATTGTTTCCCATAACTAGGATGCACACCTCCTAACTTGTAATGTAATGAACATTACATTGGTCCTAACGGCATGGTCTATCCTTTATAGTCAACAAAAAATGAGCCAGTGACTTTGGGTTATGAGTTGGTGAATTCGCCATTGAATACCCGAATCTAATGAAGACCGGTGATCCATGGTTACTACCACCAAATGCTGAGATGGGTGCATACATATTTGTTATTTTGATGACATACACTATGACAGTTAGGGAAAGATCTTAACAATCAACATGGCAACACAAACAAAAAAACATCATACAAACTTCTCAAGACATAGACAATCAAACAAACAACATCATACAACAGACAAGCATATATAATTGGTCATTTAAAGTCTAACACGAAACTTAGCCCTCGACATTCCTAGTGGAGTCGCCACTGTGAGAGACTAGAAACTTGGGGTGCTTTCAAAAAGAGATTTGGGTGCTTTGGGCACCTCTCTTTTGAGTAGTTGTATGCAGTCTTCATTTATTTTTTTATATAAAAGAATAAGAAAAAAATAAACACAATTGCATGTTCAAAATACATCAAATGTCATTAATTGGTTAAAAAAAAAAGTACAAGTTGGTAGAATAACCTTACAAGGCTTTGGTCCTAAATACAATCTATGCAAAAAATACAAAGCTTTGATCCTAGTTACAATCTACCGAAATTAAAGACAAAACACTAATCTACTAACCAAATGCCTAAGTTCGAGGGCTAGGTTACGGAATGGAAAGGTGTTAGGTATCCATTCTGCCCAGACAGATTCCGATTTTCTAGGCTTTAATGACCATTATATACCCTTTTGTATGATGTTGAATGATATGTTGTAACACACATAACAAACACTTAAGAAAATTAATTTAAACGAATTTGTCTTATGAATACACCCTCTTTTTAAAGAAAATTCAGATCTATTTTGTAAAATTAAAAATGAGATTTGATTTGTAAAAATCAAATTTGTTTTTTGTAAAGGGTAAAAAGAAGGATTTTTTTAAAGAAAAAATCAGATCTGTTTTTTGTAAAGTTAAAAAAAAAAAAAAAAAAAAGGAGAGATTTTTAAAAGAGAATTCATATTCATAATTCAAATCCATTATGCATGCATCATATATTAAAAATAGAACCCTAACCTAACTCTTAATTCCTTCTTTGAAATTTCAAAATCTGCAATTTTATAAAATAAAATAAAAATATTTTCAGAAAAATTTTCAGATCTATATTTGATGAAAATACAGATCTATTTTTTGTATTTGAAAATTTTAGATCTGCATTTAATGAAAATACAGATCAGTTTTATAACCAGAAAAATTCAAATCTATATTTAGTGAAAATACAGATTTGTTTTTATTTTTATTTTTTAAATTTTTTGGTGATTATTAGCAGATTTTGAAATCAAAGAAAAAAAAAATTAAAACATACAATCAACTAAAGAACATATCAAAGAAAATTCCAACTAAGTATATTAGCATGGAAAATATGAATTAAGAACAAGTCATAATAAAATCAAACGTATTAACCAAATTCATGCAATAAACGATCACAACATATTAATTAGTGGAAAAGAAAAATAGACAAAAGAATGAAACTAAGTACCTCTTGCATGAGCGTGCTCTTTAATAGAAGAATATTTTAGAAATCAAAGAAATTTTCACTTCTTCGAGGTCTAAAATACCTTACTTACAAAGAAGTTCCTAAAGCCAAAGCTTCCAAAACGTCTTTAACGTAAGGGGAGCAAAGAAGTCAAAAAAGAAGATCCCTGAATTCTGATCTTTTTCCTCTATTTATAGAGGTTGAGATGCTTAAAAATTAGTTGAATGAGGTCAGATACGAATTGGAACTCATCCTTATCTCTAAAAATCTAAAAAAGATAAGTTTTATCTCAATCAAGAGGTTCCCGGGCCAAGCCACACATTTGGGCCAATCAGCACTTGCCATGTGCTGATCGGAACTCCAAGAGTGCCGATAGGCCCTCTTTGGTGCCAAGACCGCTTTTGAGTTTTGGATCAATTTGGACTCCTTTTTTAAGGATTTTGGAGCCAAAAATTGCACCTAGACACGTGTTTGATTTGTATGCTAAAAATTAATCACTTTTTCTTGATATTCATGTCTTTAAAGTGATAATCTTATAAATTGATATCCTAAAAAGACTTAATTATGCATAATTTCTTTGTTATCTGATTATCCACTTTATTCTCACACAAGTAGGCCTATTTTTTAACCAACAACCAATCACAAAATTATTTTGTTAATTTTAATTGTTTAACTGATCAGAATTAATTTAAATTAATCATGCATTATTGGTTCCAAAAAAAAAAAAAAATGCATGCGGACCGTGAAAACTTGATCATGTGATATCTTTCAATCTAACAGTTCAATTTAGGAATTGAACATACCATCGTGATTGTTAGAATCTCAAGATCATTTTTATGATATGCAATGGATGAATTAATACATGTAATGCAACTCTAAATCTTGGGTTTATGAATCGTCACTTTAGCCATCTTCGAAGAGTAAATTATTGGTGAAAAATTGAGTGTTTACACTTTGGAGGCCAATGGGGGGGCCAGACATGTCTTGCGTATCTGTACTCATCTTTGGACATGCTCAGCAAAGGGACCCTACATCAGCTGGTGGGGCCTTAGAAACTCCTTGAGGTTAGTTCTTTTGTTCCTTCTAGCATCTTACAATGCATATGTTTCCCATTCTTATAGTCATGCTTATTTATATGTCATCTAGGCTTAAAGAAATTTGCTTCGAACTCCTGCCACTTGCATCTACACTTTTACCTTGTAAATTGCCATCTTACAAACTGTAATCATATTTAGATATTGCAAGCCGTACCCATTCTCCTCGCAAACTGTCATATTACAAATTGCTATCTTGCAAACTATTATCTTGCAAAATGTGATCTTGTGGATTGTCATCTTACAAATTGTGTTTTCACTTTTCAGAATTGGGCTGTGAAGTATGGTCCTATTGCTCGTGGAGTGGAGGTGAATCTGAGGAGATTCTCCTCAGTTAAGACTCACTTTGACAAACTTTCTTTTGAGGAGGTAGTTAATCATCCACTACCCTTTGTCACTTTCTCTTGCATGTTTCTAGGACTTTTCTTCTAACCCTATGTGTGGTCACAGGTCATTTGGAGTCCGTGGACGGGTACTCCCACTAGACCCAGATTTAGAGGTTGATGCCATCATCACTTCTAAGATCATCTAGACCTTCAAAGTTGTAGGTCTGAGGGTTATTTACTTAGCAGGGAGGGTATATTGCTATGGAGGGCCGGTATGGAGGGTTAGTGGGTGAGGACGTGCGTGGGTACCACTTGATCCTCCATAGTTCATGTTTGCCCTACTTTCCATGATAGATGCCGAGTACTAGCTATGGAGGGCTGGTTTCCTTTATGCTAAGCATCTCACAGATGACATGGAGTATGACAAGTTTAGTGAGACTCGTCTCATACCCACCCTTATTCAGGAGGTATGCATCTTTTCCTCTCCATTTCCATTCATTCTCCTTTTCCTGTATTTCTGCATATCTTGATATCCAAATATGATGCTTATATCAGACTGACCCTACTACTGCTGGTCCCGTTGGCCCTCCCTATCTACCCCAGTCAGTCTATGCCTATGGTCTTGTGCAGTAGGATGTAACACAAACGTCATGGCATACACTTTTCCTGAGGGTACATGAGCGGTGAGTTCTTTTTTCATTCTTGTCCTTTCTCCTCTTTTCTTGCATCTCCTAACACTTGTCCTAACACTTTCTTCTTTTCAAATTCAGCCCACTAGGAACCTCAAGCTGGAGGTGGTTGAGTATTCCAAGCGAATTTGTGGTCCCGAAGGATTTGCCTACCCCAAAGGTGGTGATAATGATGATGATAATGGTGATGGTGGTGGTGCTAGCGTCTCTGAGACCACTCCTAGCTATTAGCCGAGGAAGAGGCTCCACCTTGCAGCTCAGACACACAGACATAGACACAAACATATTTTCTTTTTCATTTCTTTTTCTTTTTTAGCATGTATTTCTGCCTTTTGGATTTTATTTGAGACATTGGGTTATATTTTAGAACATCATCCGTTATTTTCTGCTTTTAATTGAGGACATGTACTTAATTTAAAAATCATGGGGAAAATTGTATGCAACTTTATTTTCCTTGGTCCTTGATGCTTAAATTTGAGCTTGATTATGCCTTGAGTAGTCCTTTATGTAATGGGAGTCATGAGAGGAGCCCTGATGAAGGAATCACACTCTAAATAGGATAAGGAATTCGGCTCTGCCTTCCTCCATGCGCACAAGTACGCGAGTCTGTGTACATAAGTGTTGATTGTGCATACGCAGCCTTGACCATGCATACGCATGCCACTGGCCAAAAAACCTTAGTCGCCTCTTTTAAGTATAAGATAGCCATTGGGGGCTTCCAAACCCTCACAGAACGTGTTCTAAGCTCAAAAAACACCTCCCAGGTCATCCCAGTGGTAGAATTTACTCCTCTAGCAGTTTTGGCATGGATTAAGAAGCATGGCCCTAGTTTCAAGGATGCTCTAATCCCTCGCAGTCTCTCTTGTATCTTTCCCTACTATCAAATCAAAGTAGATAAACTTCTCCTTCGTGCCGTAGCTGAATTTTGGATCCCAAACTAGAATGTTTTCCAATTCAATGGTTGATGAATTTAGTGCAATCATGGGTTAACCTAATGTTAACTCCCTTATTCTTTCTCCTACTAATGAGGATTTTTCTGTCATAGCCCAGCAACTCTTGGGGATTTCTATTGGCATGGCTCAAAGGTGGTGCATGCTTAACAAGTTGAACATCCACAAGGTTTTTACGTACTTCTCTTAGTAGAATGTTCCTGTGGCTGGGGCGCTACGCTCCCATTATCTCAAAGGATGCTTTCAGTTATCATCAACCTAAAAGAGTTTCCTGTAGGCATGATCTTGGTTGAGACTCTCAACGATTTAGATGTTGTTCATAAAGGGGAAGCAACTTTCTTTGTAAGGAGTCCTCTCATCCTTCAGGTATGATCCCTAACTTCTGCCTAGGTTTTCAACCTAGCAAGATTCCTTTAATTTTTGCATGGATTGCCTTACGGTTTTCAACAAATTGAGGCTTCTTATATCGTTTTTCATTTATTATCTTTGTTTTATCTCTCCTTTTCCCACTCAACACTCATGCTTTTTTTTTTTTCTCTCCTACCTTCTCTTCTTCATTTTAAATATGGCTGTTTGAAGGGCTTCGATTACTTCAACCTCCCTCTGTCTGTCCTAGTTGTTAGGACATATGTAGTTGTTCAAGCTTGTGAACATATGTCGCTATTTTATGTAATTGGCTTATCCTTAGACAAAACGCACTTTACTTGTAATTGGGTAGAACTAGGATGGGTTAAACACTTCAAGAAACAGTGGTTCAAGATTAAGTGTTGAAGCCGTCAAAGTCTGTCCAAGATACAAGCAAGGAAGTGCTGGTTTTTAAATCTCGACACCTACCTCGACAGATACATCTATCGAGATTTAAAGAAGCTGTTTTGCCCGAGCCTCGACAGCTGTCTCGACACCTCTCGACACCTCTATCTGTCGAGATTTAAAGAAAACAGAATTCCAAGTCTGTTTCAAGTCCAATCCGTGTGTGTGTCTTTGGGACTTCTTTTCTCCTAACCCTAGACATATAAAAGGATTATTTTAAGGGCCGTCAAAAAGAGCAACAAGCAGAAATCACAAGACACAAGTTGCTTCTTCTCTATTCATGCAAATTGTGATTTGTGAGACAAAGTTCGTGCCCTAGTTCATCTCTGATGATTTGAAGAACTTTGCAGCCAACATTCTTTCTTCCTCAAGTTGGTGAGTGAGTCACGTACTTGGATTCGTGCAAGAGTAAGCCGCGTACTGGGATCCGCGCATCACATTGGTTAGTCACGTACTGGGAGCCGTACATTGAAAAGGAGAAATTGTCACTACAGAACAAGTCCAATTGGGTATTGGGGTAAGAGTTCAACTGTAGGTTGGTGAGGTACTGGGATTCCTTACTTGTAACTGCTTGTTGTGATAATAGTGGAGTTTCGGGAGTGGTGACCTTAAATCACCCGGTGGGGTTTTTGCCTTAGGGTTTTCCCCATTCGTGAACAAATCACCATGTTATTTATTTTCCGCTGCATAACTTAGTTTCGATGATTTGTTTGTGCTGCCACGTTGTATTGCATGTTAATTTGATTAATTAAAAACTAGGCTAATTAATTAATCTAAATTATCACAAGGGGTCAACGCGTTTGTGGCCTGTCAAGTGGTATCAGAGCAAGCACACTCTGATTAGGGTTTAATCTATTGTGTGTGATCCACTGACCCCTGCTGTCATGGATAGAGGACAATCTCTAATTATACCTCCTTTATTTGATGGCACTAACTATGCATACTGGAAAGTACGCATGAGAGCTTTCTTGCAGTCTTTAGATGAGAAAGTGTGGCAAGCTGTGGAGATAGGCTGGACCAAGCCTACAGAAGCGCCGGCCAATTGGGATGATGCTAAGATCAAGGCGGCAAACTTCAACAGCAGAGCATTGAATGCCTTATTCAGTGCAGTCACCAATGAGGAGTTTAAGAAAATATCCTCAACAGAAACTGCTAAGGAAGCATGGACCATCCTCCAGACAACCTATGAGGGCACTAAGGCTGTCAAAGATTCAAAGCTGCAAAGGCTCACCACACGCTTTGAAGAAATAAAGATGGAGGAGGATGAGTCGTTTGATGAGTTCTATGCCAAGCTCAAGGACATAGTGAACTCAGCCTTCAATCTTGGGGAAACCATCCCAGAACCCAAGATCGTAAGGAAGGTGCTCAGATCGCTGCCAGAAAGATTCCATGCTAAGATCACGGCGATCGAAGAGTCGAAGGATATTGACAGAATTCCTTTGACTGAGCTGGTTGGAAACTTGCAAACATATGAGTTAGGGCTGACCAGATTGGGCAAGTCAACCAAGGGCAAGAGTTTGGCACTAAAGGCCAAAAACAGTGATACGGATGACTTGTCAGATGATGAAGATTCCAAGATGAAATCCTACATCACAAGGCAGTTCAAGAAGTTTATGAAGAATGCCAACGGAAAGGGTTTCAACAAAGACCGTAGACAATCGAGTTCTTCTCAATTCAAGAATCCGGAGAAATTGAAGAAGGATGTCAAGGATGGCGGTCAGTACACTGTTCCCACAGGACCAAAGTGCTTTGGGTGTCAAGGCTTTGGACACATGAAACAAGAGTGTCCTACGTACTTAAAGAGCATAGGGAAAAGCAAGGCACTTGCTGTTACCTTAAGCGACACAGAGCCAGAGGACGATTCCGAAGATGAAGACGACGGAATCTTAAATGCCTTCACTGCCACTGTTAATCCTACTGATGGGGTTACCGAGAAAGCGGATGAAGAAGAAGAGTTGGTGGAATCTAAGTGTGAGATCATGGATGATCAAGATGATATCCACATTGCCTATGAGAAGCTATACAAGCTCTCGGAGAAGCATGAGAAGCTCTATAGGCTGGCCACCAAGAAACTCAGTGATGTGGAACTTGACCGTGAGGAACTGTCCACAAAGGTTGATCAAGCGAATCAAACCATTAGAGCACTGAGGTTCGAGAACAATTTCTTGGCTGAGAGGACCAAGAAGCTTGAAGCAGAGCTGTTTCAAGTCAGAGCACAACTGGAGAGGACGTCAAGCGCCAAACTGGACAAAATACTAGATGCTCAGAGATCTTCTTCGGATCGTACTGGATTGGGGTATGAATTCTCTCTCTCTAATACTCCTACTTCTAGTACTACTGTTTTTGTTCCACCGGCTAATAACATTAGAACTGAGGAAAATAATGTTAAAACTGATTTAGCTAGTGAGAACATAGGCAAGGGCAAATCCATCCTAGGAGCACCCCCTAAAATTGAGAAAAGGGAATCTAGAAACCCTAGGAATAAGAAGGCTAACTCTCAAAAGACCAAACAGAAGAAGCCGCATCTCTGTTATCATTGTGGTCTCGCCGGTCATACTCGACCAAATTGCTACAAGTGGCTCGCCACTCAAAAGAGCAATGGCGAAATAGCATCTGGGAGCCAGAATCAGCTTCAGTCATCTCTCGCTCCTCTTGGAGATATTCTAAAAGCCCTCATGTTCCTTTCGAACTTGAACGGTTCATATTCTTCACCCCCTACACCGGTTCAAGAGTCAACCAAAAGGAAAGGATCTTCCAAGGTGTGGAAGCCAAAGGGTTCCAAGTGATTTTAGTCACTTCTTCTTCTCTCTCTTATTTTGTGTGTTGCATTACTTGTGTGTTTCTTTACTGTTTTGAGTCAGTCTAGTTTTATGCATTGTTTTGCTTTACATGTTTTTGTTTGTGTGTTTTCAGTTTTGTGTTTTATTTTTGCTTCTCTAATAAAAATAAAAAAAAAATTGAAAAATTGAAAAATACAAAAACAGTGTGTGTTTGTGTGCATTAGTTCATGTAAACTTTTGTAATGGCCATTGAAACAGAGTTTTCTAAACTTTGTATCATCTATAGCTTAGATGAGCACTCTTCTGCACAACTAAGCGAGTGAGCTTTGTAGCTCTTTGTTTGTGATGAGTAAGGTTAAGTGATCTCTTCTTCTTAACACTCGTATCACTCTTTTTGACGGGTTGAACTAGAAAATCCTAAGAGAAAGGCATAAATAACCATCTCACCACTGTTACTCGCCAATCATAAAATGACATCTGTATGCTTCGGCATAGCAAAAGTGCAATGTCAAGGACACCTGTATGCTTCGGCATAGCAAAAGTGCAGTGTCAAAAGCTTAACATCATTGGGTATTTCTTTTCTTTCTCTTGTATGCCCATGCATGATATGCTTGTTAAAAAGAAAATATGCAAAGAAATAAAAAGCAAAAAGATTAAAAATGCTTTAAAATATGGTTGCAAGCGTGTTTTCTAGGAGATGTGGGAGTTATAGGATGTACCTCGAAGGTGATAGTCCCCATCAAATAGTTATGATTGTGTGTGAGTTAAAGTGATTTTCTCATATCTCAAATCGTCATAACATTGAGACACATATGCAATCTTGCGATGTTTTCACACACGACACGCAATACTCTTTGCTATTCTTGATACATGTGCAGGTACAATGTGATTTGGCCATCACAAGGATTACATGCGTTAATGTATGTTCACTAAACTGTCTTGACTTGTTTTTGAAAAATAAAATTGGTTAGACTTGTTTAGTGTGTGTGTATGTGTTTTTGAGATATATGAGCATCATATTTCTTGTTGAGAGATATTTTGAGAGCTTAATGTGTTGGTTGTATCTTTGGTTGAGTTGCATGCATGATTGCATTCATGTCTGTGTTTTTCTTCTTTTGAAAAACTGCTTTTAAAGGCATCTCGACACCTTCTCGATACCTCTCGATACATAGCTATCTGTCGAGATCCCCAGACTCTTTCTTATCGCAGTCTCGACAGATACCTCGATAGCAGCTGGATCGATCGAGAAACTTTCTGTTTGCTCGATAGCTCCTCGATAGCTTCTGGATCGATCGAGGTTCCATCTTGCTTGTTTCTTCTACCTCGATAGCTGACCTCGATAGCTGCATCTGTCCACGTGCATTTCTCGATAGCTTTCCTCGACAGCTACCTCGACAGCTCTCGATACCTACAGCTGTCGAGAATTACTGACGCGCTATATATTGGACCTTCGCGATTTTTCTGCTCATTCTCTCGATCTCTCTCGCTCGAAATCTCTCGGATCTCTCTCAAAAACACTTCCCTCTCCCTCCAAACCTCTCTCAAGGCTTTCTCAAGTGGTTCTTCATTTTCTTCATCATTTGGTAAGCCTTTATCCCTCATTTCATGCATTGCATTGCTTTCAAAACCCTAGGTTTGTGTTTTTGAAAAATTTTTGGGAGTTTTCAAAATTGTTGGGTTTTCATGAAATTTTTGGGTTGGTTATTGAGTTTTGATCTTCAAAACCACATGCATTGCATCACATTAGCATTCTAATTGTATTTTCATGCATTTAGATGTGTGCCTACCTATTGTGTGCTGTTAGGTTTGGATTGGGCTGAGCCCATGATGTGTTTATTGTTGCATGTCACATGCTCATGCATTTTCATGTATACGTTCTTTTCATTTCAATATTTCTTTCTGCCAATATTGAATTGTTTGGGACTTTTCTGTTTGTCTCTTCTTTCCCCCTCTTCTATGTTTACATTAGTAGCGTCTATGGCTCCTAAACGTAAGTCCATTCCGTCCCAGAACCCTCTGCGTTCTAAGGGACAGTCTTCTTCTGATTCTACCCCTGTGTCTGTTCGGTTCCGTGATGAGAAAGCCCACAAGGACTTCTCGGAGAACTTTTCTAAACGCGGTGTTCATTCGGAACGCCACGTCGTCCTGGCAGACTTTGCCGACACTGACCTTCCCGATGTCATTCACACTCGGGGTTGGGAGTCACTGTGTGACGTCCCGGTCACATCTCCTCTCGTGTTGATACAGGAGTTTTACTCCAACATCCACGGGATAGATTCTTCAGTACCTTCTTTCTATTCTTGCGTTAGAGGTACGCTTTTGTGTCACCCCAGAGCTTGTCTCTGAGGTTCTCCATGTCCCTAGGGTGGATCATCCCGATTACCCTAGCTGTGAGCGTCTCTGGACTGTGTCCAAAGACGAGATGATCTCGGCGTTCTGTGAACGTCCTACCTCTTGGGGAGATCACATGTACACACCATGTAGACCTTTTGCTAAAGGTCCTAGATTTCTTAACATGGTGATGACCTTTGTTTTGCACCCACTGTCTCACTACAACTCGATCACAGAGCCTCGTGCTCGGTTCTTGTTGTCCCTCCTTGAGGATCTCTCTATAGACTTTCCTTCTCACTTTATCTGTTCCATCATAGATGTCTATAGAGATACGGCCACCCGTGATAAGCTCATTTTCCCTTCCGCTATCACGAGGATTCTGAGTCGTTTTTCCATTCCCTTCCCTTCGTCCGATCATTACCGCGTCATGTCTGCCATAGACGCCGCTACCGTAAAACGTAGCGAGGCACAGTTCCGATCGCGACTGTCCGACGATGCCACTCCTTCCACCCGTCCTACCACCTCCAGATCCGCTCGAGCTTCTACTTCTACTTCTTCGAGAGATGTTAGTTTGGGAGACATCATGGCGCAGCTACAGCGCATGGATGCTCGCCTCGATACACTCTCCACCGAGTTGTATCAGGTGAATGTCCGTGTTGGTCGCATCGCCAGGCGACAGGCGACCATGGGCGGCTTTGCTGCAGAGGCTTCTCCTCCGCCACCTCATGTGTCGACTGAGACCGAGGCCGATGATGATGGCGATGATGATGATGCTTCAAACGATGATGATGATGGAGATGCTAGCTCATCGGATGAGATGTTTACTTGACACTCTACCCTTTGTCACTCGTGACAAAAAGGGGGAGTAGTTTAGTATGAGAGTAGTCATACTTAGGGGGAGTGTTAGCATAGGACATAGGACATTTTTTGTTAGGGGGAGTGTGGATTGAGGGATGTAGTGAGGTGATCTATGTATTTTTTTCTTTTCTTATCTTTTAGAGATACATTGATCATGTACTTACATACATTGTACTTTTTCTCTTTCTCTATATGATGATGTATGTTGTTTCTTTCACCTACCTTTCATGTGTTGTTTCTTTTCTGTCTTTATACACATGTTTCTTTACTTGTATGCAATCTATTATTTCTGTTTCACACAAAGATGCCTTGATGTGTTTTGTTTATAAGTGTTTCAGAAATACAGGTTGTCAAAGTCTTCTTGCCATAAACTCTCTTCTTGCAAAGTTTTTCAAGAGTTTGTGTTAGGATAGATTTTACTGTATGTAACAAGTGAGTATGAGTTGAGTGATTTATGATTTCTCTCATATCTTCATTTGTATGTTGTGGTTTTGTCACGGATTGCCAAAGGGGGAGATTGTTAGGACATATGTAGTTGTTCAAGCTTGTGAACATATGTCGCTATTTTATGTAATTGGCTTATCCTTAGACAAAACGCACTTTACTTGTAATTGGGTAGAACTAGGATGGGTTAAACACTTCAAGAAACAGTGGTTCAAGATTAAGTGTTGAAGCCGTCAAAGTCTGTCCAAGATACAAGCAAGGAAGTGCTGGTTTTTAAATCTCGACACCTACCTCGACAGATACATCTATCGAGATTTAAAGAAGCTGTTTTGCCCGAGCCTCGACAGCTGTCTCGACACCTCTCGACACCTCTATCTGTCGAGATTTAAAGAAAACAGAATTCCAAGTCTGTTTCAAGTCCAATCCGTGTGTGTGTCTTTGGGACTTCTTTTCTCCTAACCCTAGACATATAAAAGGATTATTTTAAGGGCCGTCAAAAAGAGCAACAAGCAGAAATCACAAGACACAAGTTGCTTCTTCTCTATTCATGCAAATTGTGATTTGTGAGACAAAGTTCGTGCCCTAGTTCATCTCTGATGATTTGAAGAACTTTGCAGCCAACATTCTTTCTTCCTCAAGTTGGTGAGTGAGTCACGTACTTGGATTCGTGCAAAAGGAGTAAGTCGCGTACTGGGATCCGCGCATCACATTGGTTAGTCACGTACTGGGAGCCGTGCATTGAAAAGGAGAAATTGTCACTACAGAACAAGTCCAATTGGGTATTGGGGTAAGAGTTCAACTGTAGGTTGGTGAGGTACTGGGATTCCTTACTTGTAACTGCTTGTTGTGATAATAGTGGAGTTTCGGGAGTGGTGACCTTAAATCACCCGGTGGGGTTTTTGCCTTAGGGTTTTCCCCATTCGTGAACAAATCACCGTGTTATTTATTTTCCGCTGCATAACTTAGTTTCGGTGATTTGTTTGTGCTGCCACGTTGTATTGCATGTTAATTTGATTAATTAAAAACTAGGCTAATTAATTAATCTAAATTATCACAAGGGGTCAACGCGTTTGTGGCCTGTCACTAGTCAATATCTACCAAAGTATTATCGTGACCATAAGCTTAAAGACAGGAGATGGATCTTGATTAGTTCACTGAGTTCTTGAGACATCTCTCCCTTTTAAGGATTCAATGGGTGGTGGAATGGTGGCGGAATGGTGGTGTATAACATGCATGGTCAATCATGTCTTCAAAGACAACTACAATCCTTTGATTAGGCTTCACCACTATTCTTATTACTCCCCAGGCCGCATTGCAAGGCAGTTTAGTGACCTTCAAGGAGTTCCTAATGATGATGGCATCTTTCACATCTCAGTCTTCACTAACAAGGTCTTGGGTAGGATCTGTGAGACTTGGTTGAAGAGGATAATGGCTAAGGACATCCATTTTCCTTGGTTTCTTCATCCTACCTCAGGTTACAAGGCTTGGCTGATTGATGACATGAGGTCGGTTCGTATGGAAGAGAAAGATTACTATAAATCCAACAAAAGGAAAAGGATTGACTGACTACCTTGATATGCCCCAAATTTTAATTTTCTGCACTATATGATTCTCATGTCTTTCCTTTTGAATTTAATAAAGGATTGGAATGATCCAAATCCCCTATGGAAACAATTTATCATCCTTTTATTTGAGCAATAAAAGAATCAACCATTTTACTCTCTTTGCTTATTGTCTTTGTTTTCTTTTCCTTTATTCTTTTCTTTTTTCCGTGTCATGTAATTTTTGCCCATTATGTCCTTGTGAGAATTTCTTCATGCCCATGGTCTTTTCCCCTATCTTTTGCCTAGATCGACATTTCGAGTTTTCAACCTAGCAAGGTTTTTTACCTTAACTTTTGCCTAGGCCACCCTTTCAGGTCTTCAAACTATCGGGCTTTTTTCTTCTTCTTCTTTTTTTTCCTTTCAAATGTGATACTTCTGGAGCCTATCCATGTTGATTGGGCCAAGTATCACTTCTCCATCCAAATCTGTGATTCTCGTAGCACCCTTTAATATGACCTTCTTGATAATGAAAGGCCTAGACCATCTTGGTTTCATCTTTCCTCTCAGACAAAAGTCTCATCCCTAAGTACCTTTAGGACTATGTCTCCCTCCTTAATATTACTAGGCTTCACCTTTTTGTTCAATGCTCTAACAATCTTCTTTTGATAACCTTGTGTGTGGTATTGCACTCTTGCTCTTCTCTTATCTATCAAAGCCAACTGTTCATATCTTTCTTTCACCTAATCCTCCTCTTGGACTTTGGTTTCTACAAACACCCTTAAAAATTGTATCTCTACTTCGATGGGAAGCACCCTTCACTTCCATAGACCAAAGAGTAAGGGGTTGCTACAGTCGATGCACATATAGAAATCTGTAATCTCATAAGACAAATGGAAGCTTTTCAGCCAAATCTTTGTATGTCACTACCATCTTGGCTAGTATGTTCTTGATGTTCTTATTGGCTGCTTCTATAACTCTATTAGCCTGTGGTCGATATGGTGAAGACTTGTGATGCTTAATTTTGTACAACTCCATGATGCTCCAACTCTTCCCTCAAAGTGGGAGCCATTATTTGAGATGATTTCTCGTAGTACTCCAAATCGACAAATGATGTTATTCTCTATGAATCGAGACACATGCTTGGCTTTCAACACAGAGTAAGAGGTTCCCTTTACCCACTTAGTAAAATAGTCGATTACCACTAGGATGCACTCATGTCCATTTTAATCCTTAAGGGCTATCCTTCCAATCACATCTACGCCCTAAACCAAGAAAGGCCACGGAGAGGTCATGTTGTATAACTCACTAGGCAGTACATTGTTCAAGGTTGCATGTGTTTGGCAATCGTGGCAACTCTTCACAAAATCCACACAGTCAGTTTCCACCTTATTCCAATAGTACCCCATCTTAGAACCTTCTTTGCCAATATTCTCCCAATCGCGCGAGGACCACAAACTCCTTTATGGACTTCTTCCATAACCTTCTGGGCTTCTTTCTTCTTTAAGTAACGAAGTTGGATACCATCATAGGACCTCCTATAGAGCTGACCTCTATATAGTATGCATTGTATTGTGATTATCCTAATCGCACAATGTTCTTTCTTATTGGCACTATCAGGATATGCCCCTAATTCCAAGAATGTTCTGATGTCTCAATACTAAGGAACTCCTTCCTCTTCTATAGCTATGATTGAAGATTCTATCTTCCTTTTATGTACCAACTTAAAATTTGTTCAATCTCTAAAGGCCATGTCCATACTCCCTCAGGTATCCCAACCATGGAGGCCAAGGTAGCCAAGGTATCTGCAAATTGGTTCTAAGCTCTAAGGATGATAGTGTATTCAATCTTATCAAAGGTTTTGGTTAAATCCTCCAAATAGTGGTGATAAGATTTCAAGTGCTCTTCCTTCACCTTCCATAATTTTTGTGCTTGGGCTATGACAAAAGTCGAATGTTTGATGACTTTTGCCACTTTTACCCCTAATTCTTGAAGAGCTTCCATTCCAGCGTCACAAGCCTCATATTCTGCCATGTTGATGGTTGCCTCGAAATTCAATTTAATCCACTAGGGGTGATCAAAAGTACTCCTATCCCATTCCCATATTAGATCTCGGCTCCATTGAAATACATCTTCCATGCCCCTAGTTCAATAACCAAAATATCCTCATTTAGGAAATCCTCTTTACTATTCTCTCCTTCAATGGGGTTCTTGGCACAAAAATTTGACACTGTGCTTCCTTTGATAGTTTTTCTTGTCATATGTTTCAAATCAAATCTTATCAATAGGATCAACCATCTCGACAACCTTCCACTTAAGGTGGGCTTCTCAAATAGATACTTCACTGGGTCCATTCTAGATATTATCCATACTTGAAAAGGTAGGATGATATGTCTCAACTTCTATATGGCCCATTCGAGAGCAAAGCATGACTTTTCTATGGGTGTATATCTAATCTCATAATCATGGAATCTCTTGCTTAGGTAGTAAAGGGCTCTTTCATTCTTATGACCATCCACTTGTGCAAGCATACTCCAAACCACATCTCTTACGATGGGAAGGTTAAGTAGTAACGACTGTCTATGCTTCGGGGGGATTAGGATAGCCGGATGGAGAATGTATTCTTTCATAAGCTTAAGGCTTTCTGACACTCATCGTTCCATGCACAGGGTTCATTCTTTCTCAAAATTTTGAAAATCAGTTCATAAATGAAGGTGAGCTTGGCAAAAAATCAGCTGATGTATTGTAACTGTCCTAAGAATCCTCTTATGTCCTTCTCACTCTTAGGTGGAGGCATATCCAATACGGCTTTGATCTTTGATGGGTCAACTTCTACTCCTCTATCACTCACCGGAAAGCCTAATAATTTCTTAGTAGTTACCCCAAAGGTACATTTCTGGAAATTCCACATCAATCTATACTCTTTGATCCTCCCAAAGAACTTCCTTAAATTAACTATGCGTCCTTTTCCATCTTTGGACTTTATGATCATGTCATCAACATATACCTCAACCTCATTATGCATCATGCCATGTAACAAAGTTGTAGTCATTCTTTAGTAAGTTACACCATATTCTTGAGCCTAAATGGCATCACAGTTAGCAATCGATTCCCATTTTGTGGTGAAGATAGTCTTTAGTCATGTCCTTAGGAGCCATCTTGATTTGGTTATATGCTAAAAATCCATTCATGAATGACATCAAGGCACTGCCAACGATATTATTCACTAAGATTTCTATATAAGGGAACGTAAAATTGTCCTTGGGGCAAGCCCTGTTTAGGTCTATAAAGTCCACACACATCCCTACTTCCTTCTTAAGTATAGGCACAACATTGGCTATCCAATCGGCTTGGTGCACGAGTTTGATAAATCCTACTTTCATCTATTTTATGACTTCTTTCTTGATCCTAAGGAGTCATTCAGTTCTCATACGTCTTAACTTTTGCTTAACAGGTACTATGTGAACATGAGATCAATGTGGTGTTGGGCTATCTCGGGATCAATACGAAGCATATCTTCAGAAGGCCATGCAAACACTTCTTGGGATTTTGTGAGAAGCTCTTTAAGATATTTTCTTTCTTTTTCATTTAAGGTTGAGCCAATTTTAATTAAGTGTGGATTCTTATCATTGCCCAAATTAAGAGTTTCAAAAGTTGGTTTCATTGGTTCAAATTTCTTTTCCAATTATTTACTAATTTCATTTTCAAATTCATTAAAATCATTTAAGTGCGAAATTTCAATATTATGGGTCACATCAAAATAAGCCAAATAAGAATTCATCTTATTGAAAATGTTGGAAGGTACATCCAAACTTGCATTACAAATTCCTTTCCCATATTCTTAGAAAACCCAACCCAAGTCCAATTATTAAGTTGTCCCACCACAGACACGATGAAGGCAGAAGGATTACTTGTCTCCTCGATGGTGATGTGAGCACACCCCCCTCCTCTTTCAACATGGTCTCCATTGCCTTTGCATCCATATAGTCCATCTAGTCGTCTTCTTCTTGAATTTCCTTGATCACCACAGTAGGTTTCTTCTTGAAAGTGAGCTTCTCATTGAAGAATATTTCCCAACCGGGATTCATTTTTCCATTCTTACCCACCCAAAGCTCGGGGAAGCCACAGAAAGGGAAGTCCCCTTCTTCTTTCACAAAATTCCCATTTAGAGTACCAAAGTTCCCCTTGATTCCATCACAACCTTTAATGAATCCTAAACCTTCCTTAGTCAGTTGAGTCTTGAAGTGTTGGAATACATTCACCCCTCTTCCTTCTTTTCCAAGACCCATTCGAGGCATGTACCCTATGTTTTTCATCTTTGCAATCACCTCATACCTACAATATGGGACCAAATCCGCAGTGCACCTTTCATCCTTCAATCCATAGTCAGCCATATTCACAAACACAAAACTACTCATTTGAAGCTCACTTCCTCCTTCTTCAAGTCCATGAATGGAAGTTAGGATCTCACCATCACCTAGCACCACAACAATTCCTCCTTTCCATAGGATCTTCATTTTTTGGTATAGAGTAGAAGGGTTAGCCCCAATTGGATGAAGCCATGCTCTTTCAAAGAGCAAGTCATAGTTAGGAGTGATGTCCATCACATGGAATTCCACAATTATCTTCAATGGACCAATCTTGCAAGGAGCTTTGAAAGTTCCTATAACCTTCCTTGAAGTATTGTTATATGCCCTAACAATCAAAGGGGAGGGGATAGCCTAATGGTGAGAACAGTCCTAAACAGGCATACGTTCAATGTGGACCCATTATCAATAAGTACCATTGGAACCTTGGCACCCGTGCACTTAATGGTGATTTGTAAAGGCTTAGCGTGGGTGGCTCCTTCGAGAGGGAGTTCTTTATCAAAAATGGTGAGGGAAGGGTGAGATAGAGCCTTAACCGTAATGAAAGCTAGCACTTTTTGTGGAGTAGTTTCGTGGGCACATCCTTTCCATTTAGAGCATCCAAGAAAACACTACAATGTTTGTGAGAAGCCATTAACAAGCCCAATATGGACACAAGAGCTTAAGTTTTCTTTAATTAGGTCAAGATCCAATCCTCTTCCTCTTTCTCTTCTTTCTTCTTGGGTTCCGTGGGCTTGGACCGTTTTCCCAGGTTTTTACCAGGGTGGTCTTTCTCTAAGAACGATGGCTTATAATGCCTCCCACCATTGCTAGTGATATTTGCTACATTGTCTTCTAGGACCCTCTTTTTCCATTTAGTTACTCCTTTGGGGAGTATCCCCCCATTCAACCACCACACTCTTCAACGTCTCATCCTCTTCATCCCATATCCCTTGCACTTCCACTACATTGACCTCCACAATTTCTATCAACTTTGAACAATCCCACTCAATCTCATCTACTTGCACCCAATTCTAATATGGAGGAGGAACTTGGTGATAATTAGGCAAATGGTTCTTCTAATGTTAGGCTTGGTGATGATGTTCAGATTTGGAAAGGTTCCATTGTCCATTAGGTCTTGTATTTCATGCTTGAGGTGAAAACAAATGTCTTTTTTGTGTTCGGATTTTTGCTGGAAGTGGCAATATACATTGAGGTTCCATGTATGAGGCATAAGATTGGGCATGGGTGTAGGGTCTAAGGGTTTTATGAATCCTTTAGAGGTCAAGTTCTTATATGCTTGGGCAAGGGTCATTCCTAGTTCGAACAATTCTTGATAGGCTTTGTTTGTGAAGCTTGGGTAAGCTAAAGTTTATTGAGGTTTAATGACACTTACATTCATGGGGTTAGTAGAAGTGGCCGCTTTTCCTCTATATGTCTTCTTGATTAGAGGCTTGCTCTCACCTTTCTCCAATTACCCATTGTTTATGGCATCTTCAATCCTATTTCACAATCATACAACTCTCCAAAAGAACTAATAGACAATGGCAAGAGCTTACTATTATATGCCGGTAGCAACTTCTTAATGATCATGTTGATTTGGTCTTTCTCATTTGGCCTATTAACCATCCTTGATGCCTTCCCTTTCCACCTTATCATGTATTCAAAAAATGTCTCCTTTACTCCTTGCTTAGTAGTCTCTAAATCTCTTAGAGTTACATCAATCATAGTGTTAAAGATGAATTGATCCATAAATAATTTTACAAGTTCATTCCACACCTTGGCTTTACTTGGGTCCAAGATATAGTACCATCTTAATGCACCTACAATAAGTGAGAGAAGAAATGCATTAAAAGTTTGCTTCTCATCCAACCCCTTCATTTTATCAATGCTTAGATACCTCTTAACGTGTTGCTTTAGGTCTCTAATCCCATCAAACTTTTCCACATCAAAAATCCTGAACTTTGGAGGCAATGCAATGGGAGTCTTAGAGCTTATGCCACCTATATTGTAGAGACAATCATCCATCCCTTGGGCTTTGCGAAAGGCTACTTGCATCTTCTCCATCTTTTCTTTCATAGCCACAGTGATCTTCTCAAATTGCTTTTTCCTTTCATATTTAGCCTTATCCCTTTCATTCCAATCCTCTCCTTCTTCTTCAACATGTATTTGGGTTTTTTGAGTTTGGCCTCTTCTAGCTTGGTGAGGCAACCCCTTATCTTCTAGAGAATGTCGTTTTGCTCCTATATTGTCTTGAATATCTTTTGTGTGGTCTCATCATCTATTGGAGCAGCCATTGCTTCTTAAGATGCTTCTCCTTCAGATGTCTATCCTTAAGATACCTCTTCTTGGCAAGTTTCCTCAATTTTGACCAAACACTTGTCGTTCTTTTCTCGAACCCAAATTGGAGTGAGAACATGCTTTCTTGATCTTGGTGGTGCAATGGTGCCAAAAAAGAAGTCTCATTCTATTAAGTCCATGTCCCAAGTCCTTTGTATTATCTTAGATGTTCTTAGAAAATATTTAAGTCCAATTTAATGAAGGGCCAATTATAAAATCACTCCCTTTCCTCTCATGAACCTTGCCCCTCGTTTCATTGGGCTTTAACTCATTTACAATAAAGATCTCATCTTACTATTGGGTGCTTTTATTAATGTGCTTAGAGATTTTCAACCTTTTGTCTCAAATATGGGCTTACAATGCATTTGTCACCTTTGGACACTTTTACATTCGTTATCATTAAATTTTTTTCTTTTAAAGTAGCTCTTAATGTAAATCAAGGTGATGCAAATCAAGGAGCTGGTCATGCTAATCATACATGTGGAAATGGAGTTGAATTTGCACATGACCCTTTGTCACTTCCTAGTGGCCCAGTTACAAGACTTAGAGCTAAACGTTTCAAGGAAGACTAAATGGGCTAGTCCAAGAGAGTTGGGCTGATTCTGAAAAGACCAAGATGGGCTCAAATAATAATCAAGGCTTAGTCCATGTCATCAAAGTAATACCCAGCATGGTATGACCATTAAAGGGTGTTAAAGTACATTAAATCTAGTCATTTAGCTATGTTTGACTACCTTATAAGTCCAAGAATCCAAAAAAATATGGGAACTTGTTTAGGTTAATTTTTGTGCTGTTTTTAAAGCTGTAATTATGACTTTGCCTATTCTTGGAGGGTTGTTCCATGTATATAGATGGGTAGTATGAATTTGAGAACAAGAGAGTGTACCTTGGAGCGGTAAATTTCAAAACTGAATTTCAAAAGCACTTGGGAATACTTTCAGTCTTCACTCCAATTCCACTAATGCCCAAGATGTGTGGTCTCTCAATCAGTTCCAAAGGTAGAATGTCAAAAAGTGTTAACATTTCCTATACTACTTCACAAGCATGTTCTTAAAAATTCTCTACAGAAAATTCTGTATGTTTCTCCCTCTATATCTAACTGATTATCTAATTGGGCTGGCCTTTTCGGCCTTTCCAATTGGGCTTAAGTGTGTGGCTTGGAGTGGGACCAAAATGGACCAATAAGACACTAGCTCCAATGGGCCTTGGGCTTTTCTGTCAACTTTTAACAAGTCCAAAGTTACCATTAACTATATTTAATACCACTATATAAATATAATTGCACTCTAGGCCTTATATATTAATTATATCCCAAGACTTTATTATACATGCAACCTCTTCATAAAATATTCATAGTAATACAAAGTCATGAAAGTAGATTGCTACTTTGTATATTACTACATATTTATTCCTTGAGTACCCGGTTTAATTCTTTAAGTTATTCATCATATATTTATGAAATCCAATTCCATAAATATATACTTTAGTAACTCCTTACTAAAGTGGTTATGCCCAACTCTCTAAATAACAAACCCATTAAACTTATCTCAAGGGAATATTTTGTATCTCCGTTAAGAGACTATAAATTCCATCTTGAGAATATATGTTCCATCAACACTAAATGTGGCTACTCAACATACTAAGATGTTGACCGTAACTATAGGTCTCACTCCTGATATATCAAAGCAACCTACACTTCATGATCAAGTTCATTATCCTCTCAGGATTAAGAGTTCATGCAAATATAAGTCGTGAGTCTATTATTCAATTGACAGTCGTTATTAGGAGAATAATAAATCTCACACGGTCCTGTTCATTATGTTTTAACTCTTAAAACATATCAACATATCAACTAGAAATCTCCATTTCCATGATCAAGATAAATCATCTTAGTTGATATGTTATAGTCTTCGCAGATGAAATACCCAATTTCATCACTGACTACGAGCTATAATTCTGAGTTTACAAAGAACTTATTATTTATATCTTCTGTGACTAAATCACAAAAATCACATACTATGCATCTTATGGACTATGTGATAATGTCACAATATTTATGTTACCATTATTTTCAAATAATAATAAAACAACTTTATTAATCACAACATTAAGTCATATATAATAAAATATATAGCATCATACAATAGAATTTAAGGACATACATCCTAACAAACTCCCCCTTAGCCTAAAGACTATTGTACACTAATCTAACTCCCATTTCCTCCAAATGTGACTCGAAAGTCCTTTGAGGCAAGACTTTGGTGAAGGGATCCGCTAGATTCTTTGCACCATCAATCTTTGTTACAATCACATCTCCACGAGCAACAATGTCTCAAATGATGTGGTACTTTCTTTCTATGTGTTTTCCTTTCTTATGATTCCTTGGATCTTTGGATTGTGCAACTATTCCACTATTTTCACAGAACAATGTAATTGGAACTTGCTCAATTCTTACAACACCAAGATCAGAAAGGAATTTCTTGAGCTAAACAACCTCATTTGCTGCCTCACAAGCAGCAACATATTCAGCTTCCATGGTGGAGTCAGCAATACAAGTTTGCTTAACACTCCTCCAACTTATGTCTCCACCTCCCAAGGTGAAATCATAACCCGATGTGGATTTTCTGAAATCTAGATCCAACTGAAAATCTGAATCTGTATAGCCAATGGGAATCAAATCTCACAACGGTAAACAAACATATAATTTCTCGTTCTCCGTAGATACTTAAGAATATGCTTTACAGCTTGCCAATGTTTAGGTCTTGGATTTGATTGATATCGGCTGACCATGCCAACTGAATAACAAATATCTAGTCTAGCACAAAGCATGGCATACATGAGACTTCCTACACTAGAAGCATAAGGAACTTGTCTCATCATATTTTCTTCCTCTTAAGTCTTAGGCCTTTGGTCATCAGACAGAGGAACTCCATGTCTAAAAGAAAGTAATCATTTCTTGGAGTTTTGCATGCTAAACCGTTCTAGAACCTTATCTATATATCTAGCTTGTGACAAACCTAACATCCTATTCTTTTGATCTCACCAAAGCTTGATCCCTAAAATATAGTTAGCTTCGCCCAAGTCCTTAATATCAAATTGGCTTGACAACCAAACTTTAACCGATGACATTACTCCTACATCATTTAAAAATGAGTAGAATGTCATCAACATAAAGCACTAGGAACACTACTACTTTGTCTTGATGTCTCTTGTACACACATGGTTCATCAAGATTTTGCTCAAAACCAAATGATTTGATTGCCTGATCAAATTTGATGTTCCATGACCTAGATGCTTGCTTACGTCCATAAATGGACATTTTTAATTTGCATACCATATGCTCTTGGTTCTTTGCAATGAAACCTTCTAGTTGCACCATGTAGATTTCTTCTTCAAGATTGCCATTAAGAAATGCAGTCTTCACATCCATTTGCCAAATCTCATAATCCTAATGAGCAGCAATGGATAAGAGAATTCTGATAGATTTAAGCATGGCTACTGGCAAAAAAGTTTCATCATAGTCAATGCCTTCTTTTTGTGTATACCCTTTTGCCACTAGCCTTGCTTTAAAAGTTTCAACCTTTCCATCTATCCCTCTCTTCCTCTTGTAAACCCATTTGCAACCAATAGGTTTAATACCGTTAGACGCCTCTACAAGACTCCAAACTTGATTGAAATGCATGGAATCTAATTCAGATTTCATAGCTTGTACCCAATGATGTGCATCTATATCATTTATTACCTCCTCATAAGTGTAGGGATCCGATTCAGCCTCTTCTGAGATAGCCTCATAAGTTTCTCCTAAACCTATAAATCTCACAGGAGGCCGAACAATTCACCCACTACGACGAGGCACTTGTGTACTAGACATTTCATGAGTAATATCTTGTGGTGTATCTAATACAACCACTTCTTCCTTAGCTTTATCCAATGGTTGTTGATTTACAGATTCATTCATTTCAACCAATACAACTCTACTTCTAGGAGTAAAATTATTCATATATTCATTTTCCAAAAATTTAGCATTTGTACTAACAAAAACTTTGTTACCATTTCGACTATAGAATAAATAACCCCTAATTTCTTTTGGATAACCCACTAGCAAACACACTTCTGATTTTGGTTCCAACTTATCAGGCTTCCCCTATAACACATGTGCTGGACAACCCCAAATATGGAGATACCTCATACTAGGCTTACGCCCACTCCACAATTCCATGGGTGTTTTGGGGACAGATTTTGATGGAACTAAATTCAAAATATGTATTGTTGTATCTAAGACATATCCCCAAAAAGAAATTGGTAAAGTTGAATAACTCATCATGGACCTAACCATTTCCAAAAGAGTCCTATTCCTTCTCTCCACTACACCATTTTGTTGAGGAGTTCCAGGTGTAGCCAATTGGGATATAATCCCATTTTGAATTAGGTAATCCTTGAAAATCCCAAGAAGGTATTCGCCACATCGATCAAATCGAATGGCCTTTAAGCGTTTGCCTAATTGATTCTCAACTTCAGCCCTAAACTCTTTGAACTTTTCAAAGGCTTCGGACTTCCGTCTCATTAGGTACACATAACCATATCTTGAGTAATCATCTGTGAAAGTGATAAAATACTCATAACCTCCTTTTTCTTGGGTTAACATAGGACCATATACATCTGTTTGAACTAATTCCAGCAACTCTTGGGCTCTTCTACCTTTTGCATTAAAAGGTCGCTTGGTCATTTTACCTTCCAAACGAGATTCACAAACTAGAAATTCATCAAAGTCCATGGGCTCCAAGAGTCCATCTTTGATTAGTCTTTGAATTTTGTTTGAATTAATATGACCTAAACACAAGTGCCAAAGATATGCATAATTAGAAGGACACTTTCTCTTTAATGATTTTACATGAGAGTTACTATCTAATTCAAAATTATGTAATTCATGCTTAACAGGAGTTAAAATATATAGACCATCCACAATATTGCTAAGACAGATAAACATTTTATCCTTCTTTATTACAACATTGTCTTTCAGGATAATACAATATCCATGTTTACCCAAATAAGTTGCAGAAATTAAATTCCTACGCACATTAGGTACAAACAGACAATCTTGCAATATTAAAACCCTAGACTTAAAGCACAAATTAACAACACCAACAGCTACAACTGGAATTCTGCTCCCATCAACCAAAGTAAGAAACAATTCCCCTTTACTCAACTTTCTGGTCTCCTGAAACCCCTGGAAAGAATTGCAGATATGACTAGTACAACCTGAATCCACACGCCAGGAATCCGTGGGATTCTGTACCAAACATATTTCAAGAAGAAAGGAAGTTTTATTACCCTTGTTCTTGGCAGCTTTAAACTTTGGACAATTCCTCTTCCAATGTCCTTTTTAACCACAATGGAAACACTTTCCTTTGAGCTTCTTTCCTTTGTCAGCAACCCCTAAGGCAATTTGTTTACCCTCTTGCTTAGTGAAGTCCTTCTTCTTCTTTTTCTTACCCTTGCCTTTCGACTTAGGTTGAGAAGTAGAAGCTTCACCCATATTGACTTCAACACTAGAAGTACCAAGGATGCCTTCCGCCGCCACTAACTCATTCATTAATTCAGACAAAGAATAAACCTTTTTGTTCATATTATAATTCAGTCTGAATTCCTTGAATGATTCTGGTAGTGACTGGAGAATCATATCCACTTGGGATTCTCCATCAATGTCGGCACCTAAAACCTCTAATGTATTCAGATTAGAGATCATTGTAAAGCAATGCTCTCTTACTGAACTACCTTCAGCCATTTTGGTATTATAAATTTGCCTCATGGTTTCTTACCTTGCAGAACTGCCTTGCTCACCAAACATCTCCTTCAGACTTAGCATAACGTCTGAAGCTAGTTCTACATCCTGCATTTGATGCTGTAGAACATTTGAGATGGACGCTAGGATATAGCGCTTGGCCATTTTATTAGATTTCTGCCAATGATCATATCGTTGTTTTTCCTCAAGAGGAGCATCTAATGAAAGAAAGCTAGGACATGGTTAAGTAAGCACATATTTGTGCTCTTCAGCAGTTAAAACAATGTCCAAGTTTCTTTTCCAGTCAACATAGTTGGATCTATTTAGTTTGTTTTGATTAAGAATAGAAACAAGTGGGCTAAATGATGCCATGTTCAAATCTGAAAATAATAAACAAGAATATAATAAGTAAACTGGACATTATCAATTTAGCATCTAAGCATATAATATGGAACCTTAATAAAATCATAAAATAATATATGCAACGACAATCCAATCCCATGTTTAAAATTCCTTGAAAGCAAGTAAATTACAAACACTATGATTGATTGAGAACTATTCTCATTATTAGTGTTATCATGATAACTCTTATCAAACACTAATAACATGCCGTTTTTACTTTAGCCTCTAAGTAATAATGGCATGGCTCCGAAGGGAGATTAACATTAAACTTAGTCTAGTGTACACCATTGACTGAATTCTATGTGAGTCATTAAGTAACTCCACGGAAGCGTGGTCGTTCTTAATGTAAAAACACATATTCTTCATCATTAAGAAGTTTAACCTGTAGTACCATGAATTGAACACCCTCCGAAGGAGCAAGGCATATACACCAAGGCGAGGTGCTTAATCACACTACAATAAACCGACAATGGAGGTCGTGAGATCCAACCCTTGTACCTCTCTCCCACTAGATGTTTTAAAACAAAGGTTTTTAAATATAAAACATGCATAATATAATTACACATAGCCTTGCTCTTTTATATATGGAAAAACACTTAGAAAATATTCTGGATCAACAGTTCTCGATCGATCCTCGACAGATTCTCGATCGATCGAGAAAAGTTCTGTGAAGCTCGACAGATCCTCGATAGATCCTTGATCGATCGAGAAACTTTCTGCCAGCTCAATTGATTCTCGACAGATTCTCGATCGATCGAGCTTCACGAATTTTGAATTTTCCATAATTTTTCAAAAACAGTTTTTCAACATTTTCGTGTACAAAACAACCATCATACGATCAATATGAACATAAATTGATATCAAAATTAAATTTCATTGATGTTATAGCTTTAAAGTTCAGTTTAACATACTTAAACTAAAATTTAAACAACATCATAACATCAAAATCAGTTTTTATCAAGAGCAATAATTTCAACAACCATGCAGAAAAACTAATTTCTAACAATATGAAACTATTATCATAAATTCCAAAACTTAAAACATGTTAAACAGATATGTTAATGAAGACCACTCTGATACCATTTGATGGATAAATAACATGCTTGTATCGCATAGAAAACATACGCAGGGGAAAATATAACGGATCTACTTCATTCATAAAAGTTAACATGTACTATATAAGTTTCAAAATTTGAGAACAAGAAAGCATACCTTGGAGCGGTGAATTTCAAAACTGAATTTTAGAAGCACTTGGAAATACTTTCAATCTTCACTCCAATCCACTAACGCCCAAGATGTGTGGTCTCTCAATCAGTTCCAAAGATAGAATGTCAAAAAATGTCTAACACTTCCTACACCACTTCATAAGAGTGTTCTTAAAAATTCTCTACAGAAAATTCTGTATGTTTCTCCCTTTGTATCTAACTGATTATCTAATTGGGCTGGCCTTTTCGGCATTTCCAATTGGGCTTAAGTGTGTGGCTTGGAGTGGGACCAAAAGGGACTAATAAGACACTAGCTCCAATGGGCCTTGGGCTTTACTGTCAACTCTTAACAAGTCCAAAGTTATCATTAAATATATTTAATACCACTATATAAATATAGTTGCACTTTAGGCCTTATTTATAAATTATATCCCAAGACTTTATTATACATGCAACTCCTTCATAAAATATTCATAGTAATACAAAGTCATGAAAGTAGACTGCCACTCTGTATATTACTACATCTTAATTCCTTGAGTACCCGGTTTAATTCTTTAAGTTATTCATCATATATTTATGAAATCCAATTTCATAAATATATACTTTAGTAACTCCTTACTAAAGTGGTTAGGCCCAACTCTCTGAATAACAAACCCATTAAACTTATCTCAAGGGAATATTTTGTATCTCCGTTAAGAGACTATGAATTCCATCTTGAGAATATATGTTCTATCAATACTAAATATGGCTACTCAACATACTGAGATTTTGACCGTAACTATAAATCTCACTCCTGATATATCAAAGCAACCTACACTTCATGATCAGGTCCATTATCCTCTCAGGATTAAGAGTTCATGCAAATATAAGTCGTGAGTCTATTATTCAATTGACAATCGTTAGGAGAATAATAAATCTCACACGGTCCTGTTCAATATGTTTTAACTCTTAAAGCATATCAACTAGAAATCTCTATTTTCATGATCAAGAAAAATCATCTTAGTTGATATGTTATAGTCTTCGTAGATGAAATGCCCAATTTCATCACCGACTATGAACTATAATTCTGAGTTTACAAGGAACTTGTGATTTATATCTTCGGTGATTAAATCACATAAATCACATACTATGCATCTCATGGACTATGTGATAATGTCCTAATATTCATGTTACCATTATTTTCAAATAATAATAAAACAACTTTATTAATCACAACATTAAGTCATACATAATGTCATACATAATAAAATATATAGCATCATACAATAGAATTTAAAGACACACATCCTAACACCTCTTGATTCTTAAAAAAACTCTTGAACTTATCAAGTTAATCTTGTGGCATTCAAACAACCAAACTTATCCCCTTAATTCTTGAGAGTTTCTTAGGAATTATTGGTGTGGCGTTTCAATCCATCGTAGTCTTGGTTTTTCATCTAGTTAGGTGAAGGATCAAGGCTCAACAAATCTTGTCTACACAATCTTGGGGTTCCAAACCATCATTTTTATCGAGTTTCATCACAATTGTTGGTGGAGTTCCTATCATTTTGGTATCAGAGCTTTGGTTGTAAGATAAGTTTGACTATCTTTTATTTTCATTCTATTTCTTGTTCCTTGCTTAAAAACAAAAAAAACAAAAAAAAAAAAAAAATAAAAAAAAAACAAAAAAAAACAAAAAAAAAAGAAAAGAAAAGAAAATTTCTTAATCTTGTTCCTCACCTTATTCAAGTTCTTGACCTTTTTGATGAGTTTTGGTTGTTTCTCATTTTGAATTACTGCTGGATTATTTTGAATTAGTTTCTTGAAGTTCGATTAAGAGCTAAAGAAGACATAAAAGAGTGGAAAAAGGCAAGAGTGTGTGAGACCATTAGAGGGTAAAAGCCATTTAGAGTGAAAACACGAGTTCGAGTGTATCAATTCTTGAGTGAAAGACGTGAGGGAGGGCCTGTGAGGATTCTAACTTTGTTTTGTAGATTTTAAACATGGCCAGTAATCAAGAAGAAGACACAACCAAAGAACTTCAACAACCAATAGATCAGAACCTCCAAGTGCAAGCACTGCTAGGGGATATGAGGTGCATGTTAAAGGGTGAAATTGAACCTATTCATGAGAGATTGGATAGGGTAGAAGCGGGAACTCCTAGAGGCCAGCAACATGACATCCATAACAGGCAGTAAGGTGGGCGAGTTCCATGGTGGAATGTTAAGGAAGAGGCAGAGTCGGCAGAGGTTAATGAGCCATGTGTGAACCAAGGCAGGTTTGAGCGTGGGTATGGGAATAGAGAAGCTAGGATGGGTAGGCCTAGGAGGGATAATGATTTAGGAAACATAAAGATTAAAATCTCATATTTTCAACGCAAAAATGATCTTGAAGTTTATTTGGAGTGGGAAACTAAAATGGAGATGGTGTTTGATTGTCACAACTATTCGGAGATAAAGAAGGTTAAGTTGGTTGCAATTAAATTTACGGATTATGCCATTGTGTGGTGGGATCAATTATTGATTAATAGGAGGAGGAATAGAGAGCCACCCGTGGACACTTGGGAGGAGATGAAAATGCTTATGAGGAAGCGTTTTGTACCTAATCACTATTATAGGGGATTGTATCAAAAGTTGCAGAGGTTAACTCAAGGTTCCAAGAGTGTGGATGAGTATTACAAGGAGATGGAGGTAGCTATGATTCGGGCTAATGTAGAAGAGGACCAGGAAGCCACCATTGCTAGGTTCTTGAACGGTTTAAATCGTGAGATTGTGGATATTGTTGAGATGTAGCACTATGTTGAATTGACGGATATGGTGCATTAAGCCATAAAGGTGGAGGAGCAATTCAAACGAAAGGGATTGGCTAGGAGGGGACAACCTATGGCTACCACCAGTTAGTGGAAGACAACTCCAAAAAGGGACGAGCAGCTACAAAATAAGCCAAAATTTGAACCATCTACGAATGCCAACTCAAAGACTGCCACTACTTTAGGTAACACCGAGGCTTCGAGTTCTAAAACCCGTGATATAAAGTGTTTTAAATGTCAGGGGCGGGACATATAACCAGCCAGTGTGTAAACAAAAGGGTGATGGTAATAAATGCTCAAGGCGAGCTTGAGTCGGAGAATGAGGAAGAAGTAGATAATGTTGACATGCCATCTTTGGAGGATGCTGATGATGAGCAAAATGCTGTGGTTGGAGATTTATTAGTAGCAAGGCAAGTTCTCAATGTGCAGGTTAAGGAGGAAGAAAGTAATCAAAGGGAGAACTTGTTTCATACTCGGTGCTTTGTAAATAACAAAGTTTGCAGTGTCATTATCGATGGAGGGAGTTGCACAAACGTAGCCAGCACTTATTTGGTGGAAAAATTGGCCTTAACTACCTTGAAACAACCTTAACCTTATTGGCTTCAATGGCTGAATGAATGTGGCGAAATCAAGGTGACAAGACAGGTGTTGGTGGCATTATCCATTGGCAAATATGAGGATGAGGTGCTATGTGATGCAGTTCCCATGCATGCATGTCATTTATTGTTGGGAAGACCATGGCAATATGATCGGAGGGTTATGCATGATGGATTCACAAATAAGTATTCTTTCACTCTTAAAAGGAAACCTATTACTCTTGTGCCATTAACTCCAAAACAGGCCAGGGAGGACCAATTAAAGTTACAAAGATCAAATGAAAAAAAAAAAAAAAAAAGGAAAAAGAAAGGAAGGTTGAAATTGAAAAAAAAAAGTTTAAAAAAAAAAGAAGGAGAGAAAAACATTGATCAGAGTGAAAAAGAAAAAGAGAGGATTTCGGCCATAATGAGAGCAAGAGAGGAAAAATTCAATTACATTGCAAAAAAAAGTGAGATCAAGAGGGCATTATTTTCACACTAACCCCTCATTGTACCCATGTACAAGGAGGCTCTTTTATGTACTAATGATCTCATCGGTACTTTGCCGAGCGATATTGTTTCTCTTTTGCAGGAGTTTGAAGATGTCCTTCCCGAAGAGGTACCTTATGGTTTACCTCCAATTTGAGGGATTGAACATCAAATTGATTTCATACCTGGTGCAGCAATTCCTAACTGACCTGCTTATAGGAGTAATCCCGAGGAGACCAAGGAACTTCAGGGGCAAGTAGGTGAATTATTGGAGAAGGGATATGTGCATTAAAGCATAAGTCCTTGTGCGATCGCGGTGTTATTAATTCCTAAGAAGGATGGAACATGGAGGATGTGTGTTGACTACCGAGCCATCAACAACATAACGGTAAAATATCGTCATCCCATTCCTAGATTAGATGATATGTTGAATGAATTACATGGTTCTTGTGTCTTTGCAAAAATTGATCTTAAGAGTGGTTATCATCAGATTAGGATGCCTTTCGGCTTGATTAATGGAAAACTGTTTTTAAGACTAAATATGGTTTGTATGAGTGGTTAGTGATGCCTTTCGGCTTAATTAATGCTCCAAGCACTTTTATGCGTTTAATGAACCATGTTTTGCGTGCATTTATTGGTAGATTTGTAGTTGTATATTTTGATGATATCCTAATTTATAGCAACAATTTGGAAGAACATGTAATGCATTTGAAATCTGTTTTGGAAATTCTAAGGAAAGAAAGATTGTTTGCTAACCTTAAAAAGTGCACCTTTTGTACAGATAAGCTTGCGTTTCTTGGTTTTGTTGTTAGTAAAAGAGGAATTGAGGTGGATGAGGAAAAGGTGAAGGCAATCCAACAGTGGCCAATGCCTACAACAATCAATCAAGTGAGGAGTTTCCACGGCTTAGCTAGTTTCTATAGACGGTTTGTGCGTGATTTTAGCAGTTTAGCCGCCCCTTTTACTGAAATCATCAAGAAAAATGTGCCGTTTAAGTGGGGGAAAGAACAAGAAAAGGCATTTAATCAGATCAAAGAAAAGTTAACTAATGCACCTTTGCTTGTTTTACCTAACTTTGCTAAAACTTTTGAAATTGAGTGTGATGCTTCAGGAATAGGTATTAGAGCTGTTTTGATGCAAGAAGGTCATCCAGTTGCTTATTTCAATGAAAAGTTAAGTGGGGCGGCCCTAAATTACCCCACTTATGATAAGGAGATGTCTGCCTTGGTAAGGGCTTTAGAAAATTGGCAACACTACCTATGGCTAAAGGAATTTGTGATTCACACAAATCATGAATCTTTGAAGCATTTGAAAGGACAGCAAAGGTTGAACAAACGCCATGCCAAGTGGGTGGAACTCATTGAAACATTTCCTTATGTGATCAGATTCAAGCAAGGTAAGGAAAATGTGGTGGATGATGCATTGTCCCGAAGGTATGCTTTACTTTCCATTTTAGATACAAAAATTCTTGGCTTTGAATACATTAAGGATTTGTATGCACAAGATTATGATTTTGGAGATGTGTTCAATGCATGTGAAAAGGGGCATTTGGTAAGTTTTATAGGCATGATAGATTTTTGTTTCGAGAGAATAAACTGTGTGTGCCTAGGTGTTCTTTGCATGAATTGCTTGTGAGAGAAGCTCATGGTGGTGGTTTGATGGGTCATTTTGGTGTAGCTAAGACTTTGGGAATTTTGCATGATCATTTTTTTTAGCCTCATATGAAACGTGTTGTGGAAAAATCTGTGAGAAGTGTATCACGTGTAAACAGGCTAAGTCTAAGTTGAAACCCCATGGTTTGTACACCCCTTTGCCAATACCTAGTGAACCTTGGACTAATATTTCTATGGATTTTGTTTTAGGTTTACCTAGGACTAAGAAGGGGAGAGATTCAGTTTTTGTGGTGGTAGATAGATTTTCCAAGATGGCACACTTCATTGCATGTCACAAAACTGATGATGCATCACATATAGCTGATTTATTCTTCAAAGAAATTGTTAGGTCACATGGTATGACTAGGACCATCGTTTCTGATAGGGATGCAAAGTTTTTGAGTTACTTTTGGAAGACTTTGTGGGGAAAGTTGGGAACCAAGTTGTTGTTTTCTATTACTTGTCATCCACAAACGAATGGTCAAACTAAAGTAGTAAATAGAACTTCGTCTTCTTTGTTGCCTGCTATCATTAAAAAGAACTTGAAAACATGGGAAGATTGTTTGCCACATGTTGAATTTGCTTACAATAGAAGTATACATTCTGCATCTAAGTTTTCACCATTTGTATTACTACGAATATTTTATGAAGGGGTTGCGTGTATAATAAAGTCTTGGGATATAATTTATTAATAAGGCCTAGTGTGCAATTATATTTATAGAGTGGTATTAAATATAATTAATGGTAACTTTGGACTTATCAAGAGTTGACGGAAAAGCCCAAGGCCCATTGGAGCTAGTGTCTTATTGGTCCCTTTTGGTCCCACTCCAAGCCACACACTAAAGTCCAATTGGAAAGGCCCAATAGGCCGGCCCAATTAGATAATCAATTAGTTATAAAGGGAGAAACATACAGAATTTTTTATAAAAAAAAAAAAAAAGAATCGTAGAGAAAAAGAAAAAGAGAGAGCGTGAGACACACTTTCATTCTCCCTTTAGAAACTGACTGAGAGACCACACATCTTGGGCGTAAAATGGAATTTGAGTGAAGATTAAAAGTGTTCCCAAGTGTTCTCAAGTGCTTCTAATCATTGTTTTGAATTTCTCCACACCAAGGTACACTATCTTGTTCTTAAATTCTGTAATTTACATAGTGCATGTTGTCAATCATGAATGAAATAGATCCTCGTTTGTTGTTTCTGCTGTGTGTTTTGTATGAGATACAAAACCAAATTTTTTCCAACAAATATATATATATATATATATATATTCATACCAATATTCAAGTCAATCAATTGTTATTTACCATTCAATTCATAAACTCCTCTTTTATGTATTATTTTAAATTACAAAGACTTAAATTTAAATAGTTGATTAATGACATGACTATTGATATTTAATCATCTTGAAATTGTGAAAGTATGGAGAATGCACGAAGATAATCTTACACCATCCAATAATTTGTCATTGAACTCATATTTTAAATATTCTACAGTTGGATTACATGTTCTATATGTTCTTAACATGCATACCAATATTCATGTCAATCAGTTGTTATTTAACATTCAATTTATAAACTCATCTTTCATGCATTATTTTAAATTACAAGAACCTAAATTTAAACAGTTGATTGATGACATGACTATTAATATGTAATCATCTTGAAATTTTGTAAGCATGGAGAATGCACGAAGATAATATAATCTAATATTTGATTTGTTAAAATTCACATTTAATTAAAAAATATATATACTAGTTGGAAACCCGTGCAACGCACAGAAACCTACCTATTTATAATAGACTAAAATAATTTTATAAAATCTTAAATTGATTATGAAACTATGCTATTGCATGAATTGCTTCTATCTTTTTAAGTTACAATCTGATAAATAAACCATTGCTTGAATACGCAACGGGTTGCAAAAAATCTAGCTAGCTAGCAGATTTAGATATTGCAAAAAAATAACTAAAAAATTCTGATGCTAAAACTTCTGATTGAAAAAAAAAATTAGAAAATTCACTGGCTCTGCCTAGAAATTATTGAAACAAAATAAAATATATGACTACCAGATAGAGATAATATAAGAGAAAGATAGGTTACCTTTAAGAGAATAATCCATAGTTATAACTGTTGAAATTTGCCAAACAGTTTCAGATATTGCAAAAAATTGAACCCAAAATTTAGAAGGTCAAACTTCCAAACGACAATAAAATTAAAAATCAAAAGATTCAGGACCTACAAATTATAAAAACAAAACAAAAAAATATAGTCATTATTGCGAGACAATTTCAGTAAGGATGGAAAGCTTTTCTACGTTTCTTTTATCCAATTCTTCCTAATTGATGAAAAATTTGGTTCAAACATTTTCAAACACTTTGAAGGTGCAAATAATATAGGCCTCCAACATAATCTTTAATTAATAAACAAAGAAGCATGACACCAAAAGAGAAAACATAAGATAACATATAATGCATAGACCTTACTCCACAGCTGTGAAAAAATATCCACACAAAAGGAATTGGAAACTTGTACAACAAATACAATAAGCTACTTTTGATGTGAGACAACCTAACATACGTCTCCGTAATGTAAAGCTTAAGGTTATATAATCTAAAACAACATAGAATATAGCATCTTTGAACCACACAAAAAGTTAGCAAACTTACGGCAATACTTGTAGTTATACTATATAATGTAAAGTACTGCTCCATCGCCAATGAAAGTCATGTAAAATCTCTTGGGGCCTGGAAGAACAGATAGTCACAAAATCACCACCACCAAACTCAACTGAGAACGGTTAAAGGATAAACAAAAGCGAAAAAAACTTATTCACAAAAAAGAGAAAAAGCAAGAGCAAGCATACCAAATAAATTGAAGCTTAGGGTTTTCTCTCTTAGTGGAGATGGATAGAGGAGGCTGCTTTTGGGTTTTCAAAGATTTTGGCACACCAAGAAGGAAAATCAAAGGGAATTCCTGTTAGGACTCTTGTTATTACTTATATATATATAAGAGAGAGAGAGAGAGAGAGAGAGAGAGAGAGACTTTTGTTAGGATTCCCTCACTATTTTGTTTAAAATATTAAACTAGTATTATGTCTATGCGATGTATCGCTTAATAAAAGATTATATATAAATTTAAAAAAAAAATATTTTTTGATAATATAATTAAATTCAATAACAAATAAAATATTAGAAATATTTCAAAGATTATGGCAACTTTTTGTAGAAGCTTTTAGTAGTAAACAGGCCAGGCTTTGCACGATTTTGTTCATAAACTTATAACATGAATCATTTTATTGAGAAACACTAATTAATGATTGAAGAGAAATGTTATACCTAGTCGGACTAAGACATAACTTTTACTTATGCAAATAACAATTAAGGTGAAGTAGAGTGAGGAACAATAAATAATAATTATAACATACTAGCCTAATAACATTTATATTTAATTATAATGAAACGATTGCATATCAAAGTGTCATATTCATATAAAAACTAAACATGCTAAGATGTTTATGTTAATTAATGTAAATAAGCATAAAATTAATATCAACATCTAATACCCTACTATTGCATGAATTATGATTAAAATTTGACCTAATTGTTTTACTTTAACCCCAAGCAACCATCCCAAATTTACAAATTAAAACTACTCAAATTTATAAAATTAAAAAAATATATATATATATTTGAAAGCAAAATTCACAATAACACACACATAAATATATAGACACAAAGAACTCTAAATTCAATAATTACAAACAATATTAATGTCTAAACATTAAAAAAAATCTAGAATTAGAGTTAAAGTAAAGATACTCACATAAAAATTGAATTAACTTTGACAGCAAGGGGGAGGCAGCGAAGTCATGGAGATTGCACATCACCATAAATATCCATTGTCTTTACATCACCCTTTTTATATTTAATCAATTATCTATCTCCATTCTTTGTGGAGTGATCTTCATTATCATGGTTTTGGATGCTCAAATCTTGGCCTCATGGCTACCTGTGGGATCTACACATATTGGAAAACAGATCTTTCAAAAAGTGAATAAGATTTTTGTTAAAATTAATCGGTTAGTTTTCATGGAAGATATACATTTGATTTTGAAGACCATAATAAGTATATAAATTAGATCAAAGTTAATACATATTAGCTTTTTTTTTTTTTTTTTATTCCAAAAGAAAAAAATTTTGAGAAGAAAATTGATTTTGAAGACCATAATAAGCATATAAATTAGATCAAAGTTAACAAAAATAACTTAAACAAAAGGCAACCCGCACACAAAACATATTCAATTTGATGAAAAAAAAATAAAGATAGGAATTTTAAGAAAAAAACAAAACGAAGGCAAATACATACATGCAAGTTTCATGGGTAAGGTAAGTATGAGAAGGAAATTATATATTGTATCTCATACAAAACACACAGTGGAAGCAACAAACACGGATCTACTTCATTCATGAGAGATAACATGTAACCTTGAATTCTAGAACAAAGAATAGAAAGCGTACCTTGATGTAGTGAAATTTCAAAACCAAGACTTGAGAATACCTCTAATCTTCATCTCAATTCCACATAGTGCCCAAGAAGTGTGGTCTCTCAATCAGTCTTTATGTACGTTGATTCTTAAAGAAAAATCCTTCTTCTTCTTCTTGTAGAGAAAAAATGTTGTCTTTTCTTTTCTTCATATGTACATTCTAACTACCTTGGTAGTTACTTTATTTAATAAATCTTATTAAATAAAAAACTGATTATCGAATTAGGTTAGCTTTTTAGGCCTACCCAATTGGGCTTTAGTTTGTGGCTTAAGATGGGACCAAAGGGAACAAATAAGACTCGAGCTCCAATGGGCCTTGGACTTTTCTGTCAACTCTTGACAAGTCCAAAGTTACCATTAATTATATTTAATATCACTATATAAATATAATTGCACTCTAGGCCTTATTAATAAAGTATATCCCAAGACTCTAATGATATCATTTGATCCCTACATGAAATATCCATTGTGAATAAAGTCGTAATAAATTGTCACTTTTGTAACTCCTTACTAAAGTGGACGCCCTGAATAACCAGTTCTCATTAAACTTATCTCAAGAGGATATTTCGTGTCTCTACAAATCAAAATAATGGATTCCATCTTGAGAATGTGTGTTCACTCAACATTACGTGTGGTTAACCAACATACAGAGGTTTTGACCGTAAACATTAGATCTTACTCCTGACATATCAAAGTAACCTACATTTTAGGATTAGGTCCACTACCCTCTTAGAATTGAGAGTTTATGAAATTAGAAGTCGTGAGATTAATTATTCAAGTGATAGTTGTTGATTGAATAATTAATCTCACAACGATTCAGTTCAATATGTCTTAACTCTTAGGACACATCAACACATCAACTAGAAGTCTCCACTTCCATGATCAAGATAAATCATCTTAGTTGATGTGTTGTAGTCTTCATAGATGAAACTCCCAATTTCATCACCGACTACGAATTACATTTCGAGTTTACAAGGAACTTGTGACTTACATCTTCTGTGACTAAATCACATAAATCTCATATAATGCATCTCATGGACAATGATAATGTCCTATTAGTTCATTTATAAATAGTCTCCTATAATTAAACAATTTAATTATTTATGAAATGCCAATGAATTGGATTTAAGGGCACAAACCCTAACAATCTCCCACTTGCCCACAAAGACAATGTATCATACATCCGACATTTATTTTGCTTTTAAAATAATTTGTAATCACGCTAAGGCATGGTTTGGAAACAAGTTTCAGCCAGATTTATTGCGTAACTTATCTTTTCTACTACTACAAATTACGTATTCATATCTCTCTAATGAAACAATACTTATGCTTAATGTGTATCTTCACCACCTAGGATGAACACATATCTTGAAGTCCAACTTCATGAATCACAATTAAACTACAAAAGTTAGTACTTATACAACTTGTAACCATCTAATCCTCACTTTGGTGGACAAGCATATAATCTCTCATTCTCCTAAGATATTTAAGTATATGCTTTACTCCCACTAAATTAAGTGATCTTAGATTCAATTGATATTTGCTTACCATGCCCACCGTAAAATAGATATTTAGCCTAGTATATAGCATAGCAAAAAGATTTCCTATTGATATGGTATAAGGAACCGTCTTAATATGCTTTTCTTTTTATATGTCTTAAGACTATAGTCTTATATAGAGGAACCACAAACTTATAAGGAAAGAATCATTTCTTGAAGTATTACATGCTATACTTGGCTAGAATCTATTCTATTTAAGCAGTTTGAGATAGACCCAACATCCTAATTTCTGAATTTTTACAAAGTTTAATTCTTAGGATGTGACCAACTTTCCCAAGTACTTTATATCAAACTGGACTAAATAACAAAAAACTCTATTGATGACAATAACTCTACATCATTCTAAATGATTAGAATGTCATCAATATACATTATGAAATTTATTATTCTATATAGCTTTTACACACGTAAGGCCTTTTAATACTTTATCAAAATCAAACAATTTGATTACTTAATCAAAGATGATATTTTATGATTTAGATGCTTGCTTTAGTCCATAAATGAACTTTAAGCAACTTGCATACTAAACACTAGTAGTTCTTTGCTATGAACAGGTCTATTTACATCATATAGATGTCTTCCTCAAGATTGCCACTACAAGAAGCTTTCTTGATATCCATTGCCATATTTCATCCAAATGAAATATAATGAATAAGAGAATCTTGATAGAGTCAAACTTGACTATTGGTGAAAATATCCTTTCATAGTTGAACCACTTCTTTCTGAATAAATCTTTTCATCACTAGCCTTGACTTTGAAGGTTTGCACCTTCAAATTTATCAATCGCATTTTCTTTTAGACCTATTTGAAAACAATAGGCTTAATGCCACTAGGCACCTCTGCAAGTTCTAGTTCTATTCACAAAACCTTGATCCAGTAATCCATATTCATATCATCTATTGCCTTTACGTAGGACCGAGGAAAAAATTCATATCCTTATGGAATGACTTCAAAAGTTTATTCCAAAAGTATGAATCTATTTGATAATCCTCCCACTACAATATTGTACCGGTGTAATAGTTATCTACAGAATAATGTCTTGAGGTGTATCTAATTCAACCATCTCATTTCTAAATGTATTTTATAGTTGTCTTACAACAAATTCTAACATTTTTCTTCTAGAACATTTTACCTTTAAAAGAGCCCTATTCCTCCTTTATGTATGCACTGACTTCAAGAAGTCATTGGAATTTTATTCCTTTACAAAAAGGAACCCTAGATAGACTGAGAATAGAATTCATAAAATGAGAATATAACAAAATAATGGTTCTAAAAGCCCATCTTTCACCAATCTTCAATATCATTTATATTAATAAGATCTAGATTTAAGTGCCAAAACATACAATACCAAAAGATGAAACTTTCTCTTTAAAAAATAAAACATTTAAATTTCCATCTAGAAAACAATCATGGACAATGCTTAGCTTTACCAAAACATAAACATTTTCCTTTTCGGTCATACTTTTGAGTCTAATTTCCTTTTTGGCAACTACTAGGGCATCTAGCCTATCTAGCTGTTTGATATTATAATTTCTCTTCTTATCACACTTACCTTTCAGTTTAGGCTAAGAGTGTAAATTAAATCATATTGATCCAAGCCTTAGCTTTTAGGATGTCTTCCGTTGCGTAGAACTCACTCATCAATTTAGATAATATAAAAAAAATTATTTTCAAAACAATCTGAATTGATCAAATGATTCTAACAAGGACTTGTGGATCATATCCAAATGAGATTGACATTTAATCTCTACATCAAAGAATTCCAACTTATTTTAAAAATAAAATATTTTTATAAAATGATATAGAATTGGAACTCCTTAAGCCTTTCTTAGCACTCTATATGATTCATACCAAAAATCTCATTTAGACATAATATAAAGTCTAAGTCTAGTACTAACTCTTGCATCTCATGCTATAGCACAATTGAGGTAGAAGCCAATGTAACATTTTAGCATTTCAATGTAAACTATGATCACATCATAAGCTATCTTCCATAAATGCATCATGTATAGGAAATTTTGACAATGCTGGATCGAAACATATTTATCTACTTCAACTCCTTCGAGCACCATATCAAAATTATTTCTTAGGTAATGAGATTCAATTAAATAGTAGTTAAAGAACAAAAATTTATGGCAACTTCAATTTGAGACTATAAACTTAATTACGAGGACATTATATTTTGCAACCATAACCATATAATATGGAACACAAAAACCATACTATACTAGGTGCAATGACAACTTAATCCCGTAAATATATTCCTCAGCATAGAGTGAATACCAACCACTATGATCAGACAAGAATTATTCTCATTATCAATGCTATCATGGTAATGTTGGGATATTTGTCCTTAAATCCTATTGTATGATGCTATGTATTTTATTATGTAAGACATTATGTATAACTTAATGTTTTGGTTAATAAAGTTGTATTATTATTTGAAAATAATGGTAACATGAATATTAGGACATTATCATATAGTCCATGAGATGCAATAGTATGTGATTTATGTGATTTAGTCACAGAAGATATAAATCACAAGTTCTTTGTAAACTCAGAATTATAGTTCGTAGTCGGTGATGAAATTGGGCATTTCATCTGCGAAGGCTATAACATATCAACTAAGATGATTTGTCTTGATCATGGAAATGGAGATTTCTAGTTGATATGTTGATATGTTTTAAGAGTTAAGACATATTGAACTGGACCGGCGTGAGATTTATTATTCTCCTAAAGACTGTCAATTGAATAATAAACTCACGACCTATATTTGCATGAACTCTTAATCCTGAGAGGATAATGGACCTGATCATGAAGTGTAGGTTGCTTTGATATATCAGGAGTGAGATCTATGGTTAAGGTCAAAATCTCAGTATGTTGGGCAGCCACATTTAGTGTTGATGGAACATATATTCTCAAGATGGAATTCATAGTCTCTTAACGGAGATATAAAATATTCCCTTGAGATAAGTTTAATGTGTTTGTTATTCAGAGAGTTGGGCCTGACCACTTTAGTAAGGAGTTACTAAAGTATATATTTATGGAATTGGATTTCATAAATATATGATGAATAACTTAAAGAATTAAACCGGGTACTCAAGGAATTAAGATGCAGTAATAAACAAAGTGGCAGTCTCCTTTCATGACTTTGTGTTACTATGAATATTTTATGAAGGGGTTGCATGCATAATAGAGTCTTGGGATATAATTTATTAATAAGGCCTAGAGTGCAACTATATTTATATAGTGGTATTAAATATAGTTAATGGTAACTTTGGACTCGTCAAGAGTTGACAGAAAAGCCCAAGGCCCATTGGAGCTAGTGTCTTATTGGTCCCTTTTGGTCCCACTCCAAGCCACACACTTAAGCCCAATTGGAAAGGCCCAAAAAGGCCGGCCCAATTAGATAATCAGTTAGATACAAAGGGAGAAACACACAGAATTTTTTCGGTGAATGTGTAGAGAATTTTGTAGAGATTTTTCATAGAGAAAAAGAGAGAGTGTGAGACACACTTTCATATTCTCCCTTTGGAACTGATTGAGAGACCACACATCTTGGGCGTTAGTGGAATTGGAGTGAAGATTGAAAGTATTCCCAAGTGCCTTTCATCTTCAAGTTTTGAAATTCACCGCTGCAAGGTACACTCTCTTGTTCTCTAATTCTGAAACTTAAATAGTCCATGTTAACTTGTATGTATGAAGTAGATCCGTTTACATCATTACATTTATTTTCTTCCGCTGCGCATGTATGATTCCAACAGGTAACTCTTACCAAACAAAAATAATTTGCCGCTTTTCTTTCAGCCTCTAAGTAATAATAGCAAGAACTCAGCATAAAGGATACTATCAAACTTAGTCTAGTATACACCATTGCCTAGACCAATGTGTAGCCATATAACTCTACCCTTGTAAGGTTTAATCTTGTAACACCATGATGCAAAACACCTTCCGCATGAAACGCAAGGCTCGAGGCCAAGACGAGGTGCTTTCTCCACACCCCTATAAACCGAGAAGTTCAATCTTGTAATACCATGAAATAAACACCCTCCGCATGGAATGCAAGGCTCGAGGCCAAGACAAGATGTTTACACCTCACCACTATGAACCGACAAGAGAGGCCGTGAGATCCAACCCTTTATCTCTCTCCCACTAGAAATTTTTAAAAAAGTGGATTGTTTTGAAATCATTGTGATCTTATCACAATTATAACCCTACACATCAAATGTGTTTAATTGTTTAAATTCTGTGATCTGACTAAGTCACGTCACAATGGCATAACAAATATTTGCATAATCACAAAGAAGTTTAACCTTGTAATCTGTGAAGTAAATACCCTCCACTTGGAATGCAAGACTCAAAGTCAAGACAAGGTACCTACTCACATTACAATAAACTTAACAAAAGGGTGATTTCAGCACTCCCACTCATTATTTGGGTTTTTCTTTAAATAATTGTGATCCCATCACAACTAATAACCTTGCACTTGTTGAAGACTCTAATCCCATTAGAATCACTAACTAAAATGGAAGTCCTAAACTATGTAAGATTCCTTAAACACTAACAATTCAAAAATTAGTTATATAGAACTCTATCCTTAATTTACTAGATAAAGTATTCTAATCTCATTAGAAACTATATAACTTCAATTAGAATTTTAATCTCATTAAAAGCCTCTAATTAAAATAAATTAAGGACTTTTAATCACAAAACAATTTAGGACTAAGAGTTCTATTTAACTAACATCTTTGATCTCACTAGGTCTTTTAGTTAGATAACGACTAATAAATGTCATTAACTTTTAAAGACTATAAAATTAATCACATAGCCTTGTTTTTTATAAAAAAATTTAACACTTTAGTCCAAAACAAGTGAAAATTCAAAATGCAGTGCCTTCGATTGGTCGAACCTATTACTCGATTGATTGAAAAATGAAGAAATTCATCACAATGCTTCTGCCTTGTTCGATTGTTTCTCGATTCCTATTCGATCGATAGAAATTAACATTCGATCTATCGAAAGGAATTCTCGATTGATTGAGACAATGAAGAATTTCATCATAGAGTTTCTGCTTGACTCGATCAGTTCTCGATTCCTTTTCAATCAATCGAAAAATACATTCGATTGATCGAAACTCACAAAACTAAATTTTTTCAAAATTTTCAGGTAACCGTTTTTGACATCTTCATTGTTCTCACACTTTTGATTTTATAAAAGAAGATTTATAGTTCAAACATTAAGATTTTCAAGATCAAGATGAAGAACCCAAATACATTAAGAACACTATAAATCATAAAAACTTAATCTCAAATATAATATCACGTATATTAATATATGTACTCATGAATGGATATCACAACACCAATGGTTTATATATCCGGACATGAATCTGTTGGGTAAAATCTAGTTTTGTATCTCATACAAAACACACAGCGGAAGCAACAAACAAGGATCTATTTCATTCATGATTGACAACATGCACTCTATGAATTTCAGAATTTAAGAACAAGATAGCGTACCTTGGTATGGAGAATTTCAAAACAAAGATTAGAAGCACTTGGGAAAACTTTTAATCTTCACTCCAATTCCACTTTACGCCCAAGATGTGTGGTCTCTCAATCAGTTTCCAAAGGGAGAATGAAAGTGTGTCTCACACTCTTTATTTTTCTTTTCGAAAAATCACGTTAAAAAATTCTGTATGTTTCTCCCTTTATAATTAACTGATTATCTAATTGGGCCGGCCTATTGGGCCTTTCCAATTGGGCTTTAATGTGTGGCTTGGAATGGGACCAAAAGGGACCAATAAGACACTAGCTCCAATGGGCCTTGGGCTTTTCCGTCAACTCTTGACAAGTCCAAAGTTACCATTAATTATATTTAATACCACTATATAAATATAATTGCACTCTAGGCCTTATTAATAAATTATATCCCAAGACTTTATTTTACACGCAACCCCTTCATAAAATATTCGTAGTAATACAAAGTCATAAATATAGACTGCCACTTTGTAAATTACTACATCTTATCCTTGAGTACCCGGTTTAATCCTTTAAAGTTATTCATCATATATTTATGAAATCCAATTTCATAAATATATACTTTAGTAATTTCTTACCAAAGTGGTTAGGCCTAACTCTCTGAATAACCAAACCCATTAAACTTATCTCAAGGGAATATTTTGTATCTCCATTAAGAGATTATGAATTCCATCTTGAGAATATATGTTCCATCAACACTAAATGTGGTTGCCCAACATACTGAGGTTTTGACCGTTACTTTAGATCTCACTCCTGATATATCAAAGCAACCTACACCTCATGATCAGGTCCATTATTCTCTCAGGATTAAGAGTTCATGCAAATAGAAGTCGTGAGATTTATTATTCAATTGACAGTCGTTAGGAGAATAATAAATCTCACAGCGGTCCAGTTCAATATATTTTAACTCTTAAAACATATCAACATATCAACTAGAAGTCACCACTTCCATGATCAAGACAAATCATCTTAGTTGATACGTTATAGTCTTCGCAGATGAAATGCCCAATTTCATCACCGACTACGAACTATAAATTTTGAGTTTACAAAGAACTTGTGATTTATATCTTCTGTGACTAAATCACATAAATCACATACTATGCATCTCATGGACTATATGATAATGTCCAAATATCCATGTTACCATTATTTTAGATAAAAATAAACAACTTTATTAAACACAACATTAAGTCATACATAATGTCATACATAGCATCATACAATAGGATTTAAGGGCATATATCCTAACAATCTCCCACTTGCCCTAAAGACTATTGTGCACTAATCTAACTCCCATTCCCTCCAAATGTGACTCGAAAATCCTTTGAGGCAAGGTTTTGGTAAAAGGATCTGCTAGATTATTTGCACTTTCAATCTTTGCCACCACAACATCTCCACGAGCAACAATGTCTCGAATGATATGGTACTTCCTCTCAATGTGCTTTCCTTTCTTGTGATTTCTTGGATCTTTGGATTGTGCAACCGCTCCACTATTATCACAAAACAATGTGATGGGAACTTGCTCCATTCTTATAACACCAAGATCAGAAAGGAATTTCTTGAGCCAAACAGCCTCCTTTGCTGCTTCACAAGCAGCAACGTACTCGGCTTCCATGGTGGAGTCCGCAATGCAAGATTGCTTAACACTCCTCCAACTTATGGCTCCACCTCCCAAGGTGAAAACACATCCTGAAGTGGATTTTCTGAAATCTAGATCTGATTGAAAATCTGAATCTGTATAGCCAATGGGAATCAAATCCTCACAATGGTAAACAAGCATATAATTTCTCGTTCTCCTAAGATACTTGAGAATATGCTTTACAGCTTGCCAATGTTTTGGTCCTGGATTTGATTGATATCGGCTGACCATGCCAACTGAATAACAAATGTCTGGTCTAGTACAAAGCATGGCATACATGAGACTTCCCACTGCAGAAGCATAAGGAACTTGTCTCATCATATTTTCTTCCTCTTGAGTCTTAGGCCGTTGGTCATCAGACAGAGGAACTCCATGTCTAAAAGGAAGCAATCCTTTCTTGGAGTTTTGCATGCTAAACCGTTCTAGAACCTTATCTATATATCCAGCTTGTGATAAGCCTACCATCTTATTCTTGCGATCTCGCCAAAGCTTAATCCCTAGAATAAAGTTAGCCTCACCCAAGTCCTTCATATCAAATTGGCTAGACAACCAAACTTTAACCGATGACATTACCCCTACATCATTCCCAATGAGTAGAATATCATCAACATAAAGCACTAGGAACATTACTACTTTGTTTCGATGTCTTTTGTACACACATGGTTCATCAAGATTTTGTTCAAAACCAAATGACTTGATTGCTTGATCAAATCTGATGTTCCATAACCTAGATGCTTGTTTAAGTCCATAAATGGACCTATTCAACTTGCATACCATATGCTCTTGGTTCTTTGCTATGAATCCTTGTGGTTGCATCATGTATATTTCTTCTTCAAGATTGCCATTAAGAAATGCAGTCTTGACATCCATTTGCCAAATCTCATAATCATAATGAGCAGCAATGGATAAGAGAATTCTGATAGACTTAAGCATGGCAACTGGCGAAAAAGTTTCATCATAATCAATGCCTTCTTTTTGTGTGTACCCTTTCGCCACTAGTCTTGCTTTAAAGGTTTCAACCTTTCCATCTATCCCTCTCTTCCTCTTGTAAACCCATTTGCAACCAACAGGTTTAATGCCGTTAGGCGCCTTTACAAGATCCCATACATGATTTGAATACATAGAATTCAATTCAGATTTCATAGCTAAGACCCAATGATATGCATCTATATCATTAATTGCCTCCTCATAAGTGTAGGGATCCGATTCTGCCTCTTCTGAGATAACTTCATAGGTTTCTGCTAAACCTATAAATCTTATAGGAGGCCGAACAATTCTCCCACTACGACGAGGCATCTGTGTACTAGGCATCTCATGAGTAATATCTTGTGGTGTATCCAATACAACCACATCATCCCTAGTTTCATCCATTGGTTGTTCAACTACAGGTTCATCTATTTCAGCCAAGACAACTCTACTTCTAGGATTAAAATTATTCACATAATCATCTTCCAAAAATTTGGCATGGGTGCTAACAAACACTTTGTTATCCTTATGATTATAGAATAAATAACCCTTAGTTTCTTTTGAATACCCTAAAAACATGCATACTTCAGTTTTAGTTTCCAACTTATCAGACTTCCCTTTCAACACATGTGCTGGACATCCCCAAATGTGGAGATATTTCATACTAGGCTTGCGCCCACTCCACAATTCCTTAGGTGTGTTGGGAACAGATTTTGATGGAACTAAATTCAAAACATGCATAGCAGTTTTTAGTGCATATCCCCAAAAAGAAACTGGTAAAGTTGAGTAACTCATCATGGACCTAACCATTTCCAAAAGAGTCCTATTCCTTCTTTCCGCTACACCATTTTGTTGGGGAGTTCCTGGTGCAGTCAATTGGGATACAATCCCATTTTGAATTAGGTAATCCTTGAAATCCCTAAGAAGGTATTCGCCACCTCGATCAGATCGAATGGCCTTTATGCGTTTACCCAATTGATTTTCAACTTCAGCCCTAAACTCTTTGAACTTGTCAAAGGCTTCGGACTTCCGTCTCATTAGGTACACATAACCATATCTTGAGTAATCATCCGTGAACGTGATGAAGTACTCATAACCTCCTTTTGCTTGGGTTGACATAAGACCACATACATCTGTATGAACTAATTCAAGCAATTCTTGGGCTCTTCTACCTTTTGCATTAAAAGGTCGTTTGGTCATCTTACCTTCCAAACAAGATTCACAAACTGGAAAGCTATCAAAGTCCATGGGCTGTAAAAGTCCATCTTTGATTAGTCTTTGAATCCTATTTGAATTAATATGACCCAAACGCAAGTGCCATAGATATGCATCACTAGTAGAAGGAAACTTTCTCTTTAATGATTTTACATGAGAGCTACTATCTTTTTCAGAATTATATAATTCATGCATGTCAGGAGTTAAAATATAAAGACCATCCACAATATTGCCAGAACAGATAAACATTTTATCCTTCTTTATTACAACATTGTCTTTCAGGATAACACAATATCCATGTTTACCTAAATAAGTTGCAGAAATTAAATTCCTACGAACATTAGGTACATACAAACAGTCTTCCAATATTAAAACTCTAGACTTAAAACACAAATTATACACTCCAACAGCTACAACCGGAATCTTGCTCCCATCAGCCAAAGTAAGAAATAGTTCTCCCTCATTCAACTTTCTGGTCTCTTGGAACCCCTGCAAAGAATTGCAGATATGATTAGTACAACCTGAATCCAAACACCAGGAATCTGTTGGATTCTGTACCAAACATATTTCAAGAAGAAAGGAACTTTTCATACTCTTATTCTTGGCAGCCTTGAATATTGGACAATTCCTCTTCCAATGTCCCTTTTCACCACAATGGAAACACTTTCCTTTGCTTTTCTTTCCTTTATCAGCAACCCTTAAAGCAATTTGTTTACCAATTTTCTTAGTGAAGTCCTTCTTCTTCTTCTTCTTACCCTTGCCTTTCGACTTAGGTTGAGAAGTAGAACCTTCACCCATATTGGCTTCAACACTAGAAGTACCAAGGATGCCTTCCGCCGCCACTAACTCATTCATTAATTCAGACAAAGAGTAAATCTTTTTGTTCATATTATAATTGAGTCTGAATTCTTTGAATGATTCTGGTAGTGACTGGAGTATCATATCCACTTGGGATTCTCCATCAATGTCGGCACCTAAAACTTCTAATGTGTTCAGATTAGCAATCATCCTAAGACAATGCTCCCTTACTGAACTTCCTGCAGCCATTTTGGTATTATAAATTTGCCTTATGGTTTCTTGCCTTGCAGACCGGCCTTGCTCACCAAACATCTCCTTCAGACTTAGCATGATGTCCGAAGCATGTTCTACATCCTGCATTTGATGCTGTAGAACATTTGAAATAGATGCTAGGATATAGCACTTGGCCATCTCATTAGATTTCTGCCAACGATCATATCGCTGTTTTTCCTCAATAGGAGCATCTAATGAAGGAAAACTAGGACATGGTTGAGTAAGCACATATTTGTGCTCTTCAACAGTGAGAACAATGTCCAAATTCCTTTTCCAGTCAACATAGTTGGATCCAGTCAGTTTGTTTTGGTTAAGAATAGCAACAAGTGGGCTAAATGATGCCATGATTTAAATCTGAAAATAATAAACATGAATATAATAAGTAAACTGGACATTATCAATTTAGCATATAAGCATACAATATGGAACCTTAATAAAACCATAAAATAATATATGCAACGACAACCCAATCCATGTCTATAATTCCTTGGTAGCAAGTTTATTATAAACACATTAATTGGTTGAGAACTATTCTCATTATTAGTGCTATCATGATAACTCTTATCAAACACTAATAATATGCCGTATTACCTTCAGCCTCTAAGTAATAATGACATAGCTCCTTTGGGAGGTTAACATTACACTTAGTCTAGTGTACACCATTATCTAGAATCATGTGTAGCCACATTTCATTCTCCCTTTTATAGTGTTTAAACTTGTAGTACCATGAAACAAAACACCCTCCTTTGGGATCGCGAGACATATACGCCAAGACGAGGTGTTTGTCCACACTACTTTAAATGGGTAAGTTCAAACTTGTAGTACTATGAAGTAAACACCCTCCTTTGGGATCGCGAGGCATATACGCCAAGACGAGGTGTTTACCCACACTACTTTGAACTGATAATGGAGGCTGTGAGATCCAACCCTTGTATCTCTCTCCCACTAGATATTTTAAAAAATAAGGTTTTTAATGTCAATGATCATAAAAATACTAGACACGTGAAATACACAATCCTAATCTCATTAGGAATAAATTTCACTAAACTAGCATTAATATATATATATATATATATATAAAACGTAATACAAACCTATATTATATTATATATATAATATAATATATATATTACGTTAAAATATTATATTATATATATTACAATATATATATATATAATAATACATATATTACTTTTACACAGTTGAAATCCTATACGGATTCAACTATGTGTCAAGACAAAAATCAATTGTCTTAATATATGTACATGACGGTTGGCCATAAAAATTCAGCCTTGCAAATCCGTACTCCAAAGCATGTAATACAAAAGGAATCTTTGACAAGTCAAAACATGCAAGCCATGCATTCAAGATTTTCAATCCGTGAAGTTGCATTCAAAACATGCACTTAAATTCACCAAAAAGTAAATTCTTGCTTTAATTCATGCAAGATGCCTAATGCGTGAAGTACGTTCAAGCCATGCAAATTATGCATGAACAGAGGGCTAAACGGTGCATTCGGGATAGCAGTTTCTTCAATAGTGAATAACCGTATCCTTGCAACGACAGAAAAACATGGCACCATGAACAAGATTTGACACTATTCAATCCCACTGCATTAAGTTATATATAATATGCGGGTTCCATGAAAAATAAAAATATGGCACAATACCATAACTTGATGCAGAAAATTGTAACACAAAGATAACGGTTTTTCTTAATTTCTAAAATTCAATCACACATTATACAATCATGATATGAAAACCTGGCTCTGATACCAATTGTTGGGTAAAATCTGGTTTTGTATCTCATACAAAACACACAGCGGAAGCAACAAACAAGGATCTATTTCATTCATGATTGACAACATGCACTCTATGAATTTCAGAATTTAAGAACAAGATAGCGTACCTTGGTATGGAGAATTTCAAAACAAAGATTAGAAGCACTTGGGAAAACTTTTAATCTTCACTCCAATTCCACTTTACGCCCAAGATGTGTGGTCTCTCAATCAGTTTCCAAAGGGAGAATGAAAGTGTGTCTCACACTCTTTATTTTTCTTTTCGAAAAATCACGTTAAAAAATTCTGTATGTTTCTCCCTTTATAATTAACTGATTATCTAATTGGGCCGGCCTATTGGGCCTTTCCAATTGGGCTTTAATGTGTGGCTTGGAATGGGACCAAAAGGGACCAATAAGACACTAGCTCCAATGGGCCTTGGGCTTTTCCGTCAACTCTTGACAAGTCCAAAGTTACCATTAATTATATTTAATACCACTATATAAATATAATTGCACTCTAGGCCTTATTAATAAATTATATCCCAAGACTTTATTTTACACGCAACCCCTTCATAAAATATTCGTAGTAATACAAAGTCATAAATATAGACTGCCACTTTGTAAATTACTACATCTTATCCTTGAGTACCCGGTTTAATCCTTTAAAGTTATTCATCATATATTTATGAAATCCAATTTCATAAATATATACTTTAGTAATTTCTTACCAAAGTGGTTAGGCCTAACTCTCTGAATAACCAAACCTATTAAACTTATCTCAAGGGAATATTTTGTATCTCCATTAAGAGATTATGAATTCCATCTTGAGAATATATGTTCCATCAACACTAAATGTGGTTGCCCAACATACTGAGGTTTTGACCGTTACTTTAGATCTCACTCCTGATATATCAAAGTAACCTACACCTCATGATCAGGTCCATTATTCTCTCAGGATTAAGAGTTCATGCAAATAGAAGTTGTGAGATTTATTATTCAATTGACAGTCGTTAGGAGAATAATAAATCTCACAGCGGTCCAGTTCAATATGTTTTAACTCTTAAAACATATCAACATATCAACTAGAAGTCACCACTTCCATGATCAAGACAAATCATCTTAGTTGATACGTTATAGTCTTCGCAGATGAAATGCCCAATTTCATCACCGACTACGAACTATAAATTTTGAGTTTACAAAGAACTTGTGATTTATATCTTCTGTGACTAAATCACATAAATCACATACTATGCATCTCATGGACTATATGATAATGTCCAAATATTCATGTTACCATTATTTTAGATAAAAATAAACAACTTTATTAAACACAACATTAAGTCATACATAATGTCATACATAGCATCATACAATAGGATTTAAGGGCATATATCCTAACAGAATCTATACATATATTCATTTAATCCAATGATGTCAAGCACACAATTCCATAAGAAAGGTTCTAGTGCTTCAAATTTTATATGAGTAAGCATAACAGTTATATTATATTTCAATAAACCTAGAAAACTCATTGGCGGTGTGCATCTCGAACCATGGCTTTTACGATACTAGTATGCGCCAATCCACAGTATCAAAAACTTCAATCTATATATCACATATATCAATCTCAGCACAGGTTTATTGAACAATAATTCTAAAACAAAATTATGCAGAAAAATTACTGCAGAATTATGAAACACCAAGAAAATAGTTTTTCTTTAATTCTAAAACTTATTCACATGTTATACAAGCATGATATTGAAGACCACTCTGATACCAATTGTTGAAAAAACTATTTTTGTATCTCATACAAAATACACAGCGGAAGCAACAAACACGAATTTACTTCATTCATGAGAGATAGCATGTAACCTTAAATTCTAGAACAAAAAAAAGAAAGAACACCTTGATGCAATGAAATTCAAAACCAAGACTTGAGAATACCTCTAATCTTTATCTCAATTCCACATAGTGCCAAAGACATGTGCTCTCTTAATCAGTCTTTATGTACGTTGATTCTCAAAGAAAAATCCTTCTTCTTCTCCTTGTAGAGAAAAGCTGTTTTCTTTTCCTTTTATCATACATACATTCTAACCAATTTGGTAGTTACTTTATTTAATAAATCTTATTAAATAAAAAACTGATTACATAATTGGGTTAGCTTTTTGGGCCTACCCAATTGGGCTTTAGTTTGTGGCTTGAGATGGGACCAAAGGGAACAAATAAGACTCTAGCTCCAATGGGTCTTGGGCTTTTCTGTCAACTCTTGACAAGTTCAAAGTTACCATTAATTATTTTAAATACAACTATATAAATATAATTGCACTTTAGGCCTTATTAATAAATTATATCCTAAAACTCTAATGATATCATTTGACCCCTCCATGAAATATCCATAGTGAACAAAGTCATAATAAACTATTACTTTGTAAACAACTATTTTATGCTTAAGTACCCAGTTTAATCTTTTAGTTATTCACATTTATTGAAATCCAATTTCAATAAACATAAGCTTTAGTAACTCCTTACTCAAGTGGGAGACCTGAATAACTAGTTCCTATTAAACTTATCTAAAGGGGATATTTCATGTCTCTACAAAAAGAGATTACGGATTCCATCTTGAGAATATGTGTTCCCTCAACATTACATATGGTTACCCAACATATAGAGGTTTTGACCGTGAATATTAGATCTCACTCCTGATATATCAAAGTAACCTATATTTCATGATCAGGTCCACTACTCTCTTAGGATTAAAAGTCTATGAAATTAGAAGTTGTGAGATTAATTAATCAAGTGACAGTTGTTGATTGAATAATTAATCTCACAGCGATCCAGTTCTATATGTCTTAACTCTTAAGACACATCAATACATCAAGTAGAAGTCCCCACATCCATGATCAAGACAAATCATCTTAATTGATGTGTTATAGTGATAGGCCAAAAACGTATTGACCCCTTGTGATGTATTTATTGATTAATTAGTCAAGTTCAATTAATTAACCAAATTTATATGCAAATGCGTGGTAGCAAAAACAAATCACCAATAAACTAAAGTGCAGCGGAAAATAAATTTGACACAGTGATTTGTTTACGAATGGGAAAAACCTCTAAGGCAAAAATTCCACCGGATAATTTTAAGGTCACCACTTCCGTGAATCCACTATTATCAAAACAAGCGGTTACAAGTAAAAGAATCCCAATACTTTATACCAACCTACAGTTGAACCTTTACCCCAATACCCAATTGGACTTGTTCAGTAGTGACAATCTCTCCTTTTGATGCACGGCTCCCAGTATATGACTAACTAATTGCGCGAATCCCAGTACGTGACTTCAATCACCAATTTGAGAAAGATATTGGCTATAAAGTTTTTCAGTTCATCCTCACAATGAAGAACAAGAAGATGCTTGGTTACAAAACCCTACGGTGCACAAACATTGCAACTTCTTCACAAAGAGATGAACTAGGGCAAACTTTGTCTCCAGTCACAAATTGCTTGCCCTTAAAATAATCCTTTTCTATTACTAGGATTATGAGAAAAGAAGGCCTAAAGACATATCCATAGATTGGACTCAAAACAGATCTGAAAGTCTGTTTTTCTTAAACCTCGATAGCTAGATGTGTTGAGATGCTGTCGAGCAGCTGTCGAGCCTTGGGCCTGGAACAGCTTCTTAAACTTAATAGATGCTAGCTGTTAAGCCAGCTATTGAGCTTTAATGATAGGCACTTCTTCAACTTGTTGCTCGGACAAACTTGCATGGCGCATTAAACACATCCTAGACCTACCCAAATACAAGTGTATATTCTCAAAGAATTAGCCAATTACATAAAAGAACGACATATGTTCTGAACAAGTGAACCACATATGTCCTAACATATAGTATTCGCAGATGAAACGCCCAATTTCATCATCGACTACGAACTATATTTTAAGTTTACAAGGAACTTGTGACTTACATCTTCGTCACTAAATCACATAAATCACATACAATGCATCTCGTGCACTATGATAATATCCTATTAGTTCATTTTTAAATAGTCTCATATAATTAAACAATTTAATTATTTATGACATGCCAATAAATTGGATTTTAAGGCACAAACCCTAACAATCTCCCACTTGCTCTCAAAGACAATTTATCATATATCTGACACTTATTAGCTTTTAGAGTAATTTTCTATCACTCTAAGCCTAGGTTTGGAAACAAGTTTCAGCCAGATGTATTGCATAAATTATCTTTTCTACTACTACAAATCACGTACTTATATGTCTCTAATGGGACAATACTTACTCTTAATGTGTATTCTCACCACCTAGGACAAACACATATCTCGAAGTCGAACTTCATGAATCACAATCAAACTACAAGTCAGTACTTGTATAACCATTAACCATCTAATCCTCACTTTGGTGGACAAGCATATAATCCCTCATTCTCGTAAGATATTTAAGTATATAATTTACTCTCACTAAATTAAGTGATCTTAGATTCAATTGATATTTGCTTACCATGCCCACCGCAAAATAGATATTTAGCCTAGTATATAGCATAGCATAATGACTTCGTATTGATATGGTATAAGGAACCGTCTTAATATGCTTTTCCTTTTATATGTCTCAGGACTATAGTCCTATATAAAGGAACTTCAAACTTAAAAGGAAAGAATCCTTTCTTGAAGTATTACATGCTATACTTGGATAGAATCTAATCTATTTAAGCAGTTTGAGATACACCCAACATCCTAATTTTTGAATTTTTTCAATAATTCTTAGGATGTGACCAATCTCTCCCAAGAACTTTATATCAAACTAAACTAGACAACAAAAAACTCTATTGATGACAATAACTCTATATCATTCTAAATGATTAGAAGTCATCAATATACATTACGAAATTTATTATTCTATATAGCTTTTACACACATATGGCCTTTTAATACTTGATCAAAATCAAAAAATTTGATTACTTGATCAAATATGATATTTTATGATTTAGATGCTTGCTTTAGTCCATAAATGAACTTTAAGCAACTTGCATACTAAACACTACTGGTTCTTTACTATGAACAAGTCTAACTACATCATATAGATGTCTTCCCCAAGATTGCCACTAAAAGAAGCTTTCTTGAAATCCATTGTCATATTTCATCCAAACGAAGTATAATGAATAAGAGAATCTTGATAGAGTCAAACTTGACTATTGGCGAAAAATTCTTTTCATAGTCAAACCACTTCTTTCTAATTAAATCTTTTCCCCACTAGCCTTGAATTTGAAGGTTTGCACCTTCAAATCTATCAATTGCATTTTCTTGTAGACCTATTTGAAAACAATAGGCTTAATGCCACTAGGCGCCTCTACAAGTTCTAGACTTTAATAGAATCTAGTTATATTCACATAACCTTGATCTAGTAATCTATATTCATATCATCTATTGCCTTTATGTAGGACCAAGGAAATTCATATCCTTGTGGAATGACTTCAAAAGTTTATTCCAAAAGTATGAATCTATTTGATAATCCTCCCACTACGATATTGTATCGGTGTAATAGTTATCGACAGAATAATGTCTTGTGGTATATCTAATACAACCATCTCATTTCTAAATGAATTTTATAGTTGTCTTACAACAAATTCTAACATTTTTCTTCTAGAACATTTTACCTTTAAAAGAGCCCTATTCCTCCTCTATGTATGCACTGACTTAAAGAAGTCATTGGAACTTTATTCCTTTACAAAAAGGATCCCTAGACAGACTGGGAATAGAATTCATAAACTGGCAATATAACAAAATAATGGTTCTAAAAGCTCATCTTTCACCAATTTGAATATCATTTTGATTAACAAGATCTAGACTTAAGTGCCAAAACATACAATACCAAAAGATGAAACTTTCTCTTTAAAAAGTAAAACATGTAAATTTCCATCTAGAAAACGCTTTCCTTTTTGGTCATACTTTTGAGTCTAATTTCCTTTTTGGCAACTAGTAGGGCATCTAGCCCGTCCAAGTGTTTGATATTATAATTCCTCTTCTTATCACCCTTACCTTTCAGTTCAGGATTAGAATGTGAATTAATCATATTGATCCTAGCCTTAGCTTTTGGGATGTCTTCCGTTGCGTAGAACCCACTCATCTATTCAAATAATATAAAAAGAATTTATTTTCAAAACAATCTGAATTGATCAAATGATTCTAACAAGGACTTGTGGATCATATCCAATTGAGATTAACATTTAATCTCTGCAAGAATTCCAACTCATTTTAAAAATAAAATATTTTCATAAAATGATATAGAATTAGAACTCCTTAAGCCTTTCTTAGCACTCAATATGATTCATACCAAACATCTCATTAAGACTTAATATAAAGTCTAAGTCTAGTACTAACTCTTGCATCTCATACTGTAGCACAATTGACATAGAAGCCAATGTAACATTTTAGCATTTCAATGTTAATTATGATCACATCATAAGCTATCTTCCATAAATGCATAATGTATAGGAAATTTTGACAATGCTAAATCGAAACATATTTATCTACTTCAGCTCCTTTAAGCACCATATCCAAAATTATTTCTTAGTAGATGTGATTCAATTAAATAGCAGTTAAAGAACAAAAATTTATGGCAACTTCAATTTGAGACTATAAACTTAATTACGAGGATATTATATTTTGCAACCATAGCCATATAATTTTTAGGATGTATACCCTAAAATCCTATTGTATGATGCTATGTATGACACTATGTATGACATTATGTTGTGATTAATAAAGTTGTTTTATTATTATCTAAAAATAATGGTAACATGAATATTTGGACATTATTATATAGTCTATGAGATGCATAGTATGTGATATATGTGAAAAGTCACAGAAGATATAAATCACAGGTTCTTTATAAACTTAGAATTATAGTTCGTAGTCGGTGATGAAATTGGACATTTCATCTGCAAAAACTATAACATATCAACTAAGATGATTTGTTTTGATCATGGAAATGGAGATTTCTATTTGGTATGTTGATATGTTTTAATAGTTAAGATCTATTGAACTAGACTGTTATGAGATTTATTATTCTGCTAACGACTGTCAAATGAATAATAAACTCACGACTTATATTTACATGAACTCTTAATCCTAAGAGAATAATGGACTTGATTATGAAATGTAGGTTGCTTTGATATATTAGGAGTAAGGTCTAAAGTCGCGATCAAAATCTCAATATGTTGGGCAACCACATTTGGTGTTGATGGAATATAATTTCTCAAGATGGAATTCATGGTCTCTAAACGGAGCTACAAAATATTCCCTAAAGATAAATTTAATGGGTTTAGTTATTCAGAGTGTTAGGCCTAACCACTTTAATAAGGAGTTACTAAAGTATATATTTATGAAATTGGATTTCATAAATATATGATGAATAATTTAAAGGATTAAATCGAGTATTCAAGGAATTAGGATGTAGTAATTTACCTAGTGACAATCTATATGCATGACTTTGTATTACTACGAATATTTTATGAAGGGGTTGCAGGTGCAATAAAGTCTTAGGATATAATTTATAAATAAGGCCTAGAGTGCAATTATATTTATATAGTGGTAATAAATAAAGTTAATGGTAATTTTGGACTTGTCAAGAGTTGACAGAAAAGTCCAAGACCCATTGGAGCTAGTATCTTATTGGTCATTTTTGGTCCAACTCCAAGCCACACACCAAAGCCCAATTGGAAAGGCCCTAAAGGCAGCCCAATTAAATAATCAGTTAGATACAAAAGGAGAAACATACAAGATTTTATGTGTGACACTATTGTGAAATGGTGTGTATGTGTGAGTGTAAGCCACTCTCTCTTATTCTCCCTTGAACTGATTGAGAGACCACACTTCTTGGGCATTAGTGGAATTAGAGTGAAGATTAAAAGTATTTCCAAGTGCTTCTAATCTTTTTTTTGGAATTCACCACACCAACGTATTCTCTCTTGCTCTTACATTCTAAAATTTACATAGTGCATATTATCAATTGTGAATGAAGTAGATCCATTAATTTTCCACTGCGTTTTCTTTGCATGAGATACAAACATGTATTTTTACAACAATTGGTATCAGGGCGGTCTTCAATTTCGAATTATATAACATGTTTTGTGAGTTTTGGAATCAAGATGATAGTTTCATGATGTTAGAAATTTATGCAATTAATTTTCTACATGGTCAATTGAAATTATGTTTCAATAAAAACTGATATTGATGTTATAATGTTTTTTAAGTTTCATTTAAGTATATTAAATTGAACTTTAAGGCTATGGCATTAATGGAATTTAGTTTTGATATCAAATTCTGTCTATTGTGTTCACATGATAGTTGTTTGTTATTGAAAAAACCGTTGAAAACCGCCTTAGAAATATTCTGGAAATTTCGAGTTTCACGTGTTTCGATCAGTCGAAAATTGCTTTCGATCAATCGAGTGAAATAGGGACTAATCTGCTTGATTCAATTGATATTTGATTGCTAGTCGATCGTTCGAATTTTATTTATTCGATCGATCGAGCAGGGATTGAGTACCGATCGAGCCAGGTAGATGCTTAAGTTCAAATTTTTTTACTTTTTTCTACCAATCAAGGGGCACATTCGATCGATCGAAAGAATTAAAATTTTGAATTTTTCTAAGTGTTTTCAAATGGATTAAGTGCAAGGCTGTGTGTGATTAGATTACACATGTTTTCTAAATAAAAACCTTTATTTTAAAACATCTAGTGAGAGAGAGATACAAGCGTTGGATCTCACGGCCTCCATTGTCGGTTTATAGTAGTGTGATCAAGAACCTCGCATTGGTGTATATTCCTTGCTCCCATCGGAGGGTATTTAAATCATGGGACTACAGATTAAACTTCTTAATGATGGATGATATGTGCTTTGCATTAAAAATGACCACATTACCGTGGAGTTACTTAATGACTCACATAGATTTCAAGCAATGGTGTACACTAAACTAAGTTTAATGTTAACCTTCCTACGGAGCTATGTCATTATTACTTAGAGGCTAAAGTAAATATTACATATTATTAGTATTTGATAAGAGTTATCATGATAGAACCAATAATGAGAATAGTTCTCAGTTAATCATAATGTTTATAATTTACTTGCTACCAAGGAATTTTAAACATGGGATTGGGTTGTCGTTGCATATTTTATATTATGGTTTTATTAAGTTTCCATACTATATGTTTGTATGCTAAATTGATAATGTCTAGCTTACTTATTATATTCATGTTTGTTACTTTCAAATTTAAATCACGGCATCTTTTAGCCCACATGTTGCTATTCTTAATCAAAACAAACTAACTGGATCCAACTATGTTGATTAGAAAAGAAATTTGGACATTGTTCTTACTGCTAAAGAACACAAATATGTGCTTTTTCAACCGTGCCCTAGCTTTCCTTCATTAAATGCTCCTCTTGAGGGAAAACAGCGATATGAACGTTGGCAGAAATCTAATGAGATGGTCAAATGTTATATCCTAGCATCTATCTTAAATGTTCTACAATATCAAATGCAGGATGTAGAACTAGCTTCGGACATAATGCTAAGTTTGAAGGAGATATTTTATGAGCAAGGCCGTTATGCAAGGCAAGAAACTATGAGGCAAATTTACAATACCAAAATGGCTAAGGGCACTTTAGTGAGGGAGCATTGTCTTAAGATGATCTCCAATTTGAATACATTGGAAGTTTTAGGTGCCGATATTGATGGAAAATCCCAAGTGGATATAATACTCTAGTCACTACCAGAATCATTCAAGGAATTCAGACTTAATTATAAAATGAAAAAAAAAAAGGTTTATTCATTGTTTGAATTGATGAATGAGTTGATAGCGGCGGAAGGCATCCTTGGTACTTCTAGTGTTAATGCCAACATGGCTGAAGCTTCTACTTCTCAACCTAAATCGAAAGGTAAGGGTAAAAAGAAGAAGAAGAAGGACTTCACCAACTAAGATGGTAAAAAAATTGCCTTAGGAGTTGCCAATTAAGGAAAGAAAAATAAAGGAAAGTATTTCCATTGTGGTGAGAAAGGGCATTGGAAGAGGAATTGTCCAATAGTTAGAGCTGCCAAGAAGAAAGGTATGAAAAGTTCATTCCTTATTCAAATATTTTTGGTACAAAATCCCACGGATTCCTGGTGTGTGGATTCAAGTTGTACTAATCATATCTATAATTCTTTGCAGGGTTTTAAGGAGACTAAAAAGTTGAATAAAGGAGAACTATTTCTTATTTTGGCTAATGGGGGCAGAATTCCAGTTGTAGCTATTGGAGTGTTTAATTTATGTTTTGAATCTAGAGTTTTAATATTGGAAGACTATCTGTATGTACCTAATGTTCATAGAAATTTAATTTTTGCAACTTATTTAGGTAAACATGGATATTTTGTTATCTTGAAAGACAATGTTGTAATAAAGAAGGGTAAAGTGTTTATCTGTTTTGGAAATATTGTCGATGGTCTTTATATTTTAACTCCTAAAAAGCATGAATTATAAAATTCTAAATTAAATAATAATTCTCATGTGAAATCATTAAAGAGAAAATTTCCTTATACTGGTGATGCATATCTTTGGCACTTGCGTTCAAGTTATATTAATTCAAACAAAATTCAAAGACTTATCAAAGATGGACTCTTAGGGCTCATGGACTTTTATGGTTTTCCAGTTTGTGAATCTTTTTTGGAGGGTAAAATGTCCAAATGAACTTTTAATGCAAAAGGAATGAAGAGCCCAAGAATTGCTAAAACTAGTACATTCAAATGTATGAGGTCCTATGTCCATCCAAGCAAGAGGTGGCTATAAGTATTTCATTACTTTCATTGATGATTACTCAGGATTCGGTTATGTGTACCTAATGAGATGGAAGTCCGAAGCCTTTGACAAGTTCAAAGACTTTAGGGCTGAAGTTAAGAATCAATCAGGTAAACCCATAAAGGTCATTCGATCTGATTGAGGTGGCGAATACCTTCTTGGGGATTTTAAGGATTACCTAATTCAAAATGGGATTGTATCCCAATTGACTGCACCTAGAACTCCTTAAAAAAATGGTGTAGCGGAGAGAAGCAATAGGACTCTTCTGGAAATGGTTAGGTCCATGATGAGTTACTCAACTTTACCAATTTCTTTATGAGGGTATGCCTTAAATACATCAATACATCTTTTAAATTTAGTTCCATCAAAATTTGTTCCCAAAATACCCATGGAATTGTGGAGTGGGCATAAACTAAATGCGAATCTCAATCGACACGCTTCGAGATTGTACATTTTTAGACCCCTTAAAACAACCAGTTTAACCTAGTTATTTTGCCAAGTTATTAACTTCGGTAAATTATGCAGATCTAGGTTAACACAAAACAATCATATCATGCAAAGTAGCAGAAATATAAAGAACACAATGATATAATGACCCAAGAAAACCAAACCGGTAAAAAACTTGGGGAGAATTTAACCTAGCTATCCTCAAGGTAAAACTAAATCCACTAAGAAAGAATTGAAGTTTATACAATAGCGACTTAGACCACTAACATCCTATTGCTACCTCAAGTAGAAAACTTACTATCACGGCCACGCAACAGCTCCGAGTCCATGGACTACTTCTTTCTTAGATTCTCAGCAAGCACAAGCACTCCCGCTTATATATCTTTAAGCTCTTAATGCAGCAACTGAATCGATCATCAAGTTCTTGACATAGTCTTGATCCTTGATAACCCTAAGTATGTATGAAGGCAAACACCTCTAGATCTCACAAAAGATTCACACACACAACATCAACAACCTCTAAAAAATGTGGTTAAGGTTTTCCCTTTTATACCTAGGGCAAAACATAAAACCCTAAACATAAAACGGGCTTGGGCTGAGTTGGAAAATTCTGCAAAAAAACAATCTACACGATTTTCGATCGGTCGAGTCTAATTCTCAATCGATCGAGCCAGGCAGAATTGTAGAGTAAATTTTGCAGCAACTTGATTCCAACTTTACATAAAAGACACATACTTTAAGCAATCTTAACAAGACTAAAATATTTTGATCATGGTTTGCCAACATTAAAAATTAGTGTTCTAATACATTTAAACCTAAAGGTCTTAGAACCTAACAAACTCCCCCTTTGGCAATCTGTGACAAAATACAAATACAACAAAATGCTCAAAGTTTACATATAAACAGCCCATTACAAATACAAAGCCCAACATAACAAATTCAACCTAACTACTATCTATTTGTTGCAAGTGTAGACAGCAGCATGACTAAATCAACCTGTATATTGCTGTAACACTTAACAAACACATAAACGCATGTGTCGAAAATACAAGTAAAACAATATAACTTCTTTATTTCACAAAAACATAAACTACAAGACATATATCATGAATAACCTCATGTATAAAGATCAATAAACAATGTAGCACAATGTGAAACAAGAAACAGATAAATAAAACAAAATATCTCCCCCTATCATGGATAACCCAAACACAACATCATGAGCCAAAAAAATGCATACAGAGTGAAGCACCTAGATATAATCTAAAAATTCCATAGCTCCCAAAAAAAAAAAAAAAATCTCCCTTTAACAACAAAAAACTCCTCTCTCTCTCTCTCTATATATATATATATATATATATATATATATATATATGCACTCCCCATTTTTGTGATGAATTGCCAAAGGGCACTCACTTTTCATCAAAAGGAGGTGGCGGTCGAATACTCTCCAAATCTGCTTGCAAAGCACGAATCTCATCAAACATGCCCACCAAAAGCTGACCATGAGCTGCCTGAATGGTTATGACAATCTCCAACATACGTCGAATGTCTGAATCATCCGAAGTAGAAGGCAGAGGAACATCAGCAACAGCAGCAGCAGCAGCAAGATCGACATACACCTTAACTGAAGTATCACCTGTAGAAGAAGGAGGAGGAGGAGGAGATATGACACCCGAAGACTCAACCCTAGGACGTTTAGAGCTCACTCTTAACTGAGTAGCTCTCTGCCTAAAAAATGTGGCACCTATAGGAGCGATAACATGAACAGGCTCAGACGTGGGAAACCCCTCTAATCCAAGATGTAAGAGAATCCGATGACTAAAGATAGGGAAGAAAAAAGCGTGAGCTATAGAACTACTCCGATGAAACTCGTTCAAAGAATGAATGAACAGATGAGGAAAACTGATAGGAGCATCAGTAACGAGGGCATACAGAAACACACATCTCTTAATAGGAATGGCGTTTAGATAAGAGATAGGCCACAAGAAATGACAAGCAATCTGAAAGAAAAGATAGTAAACCATAATGAGCTCAGCAGTAGTGATCTGAAGATCAAAACCCCTCTGGATAGAAGACCTAGTGATGTAAGATATGATGTTGTCTAGGGGAGGAGACTCATCATAAGCATAGACAGGATGCTGAAAAAAAGGCACCCCAAGAGTAGCAGCCACTACCGAAGGGGTAATGGTGTACTCATCACCACGAATCCAACTCCTCACAAGAGTCCCAAAATCATAAGAGTGGACAGAGAGGTTCGAGTAGAACTCTCTAATCAAGGTAGCCGGAGGGCGGTGAGAAATATCTAACAAAGGTAACCAACCCTGACACTCAAAGCTTCTCCTAATCCCAGGATCTAACTCATCTAAAAGAACCTTTCTCTCAGCCCAAATATTCCTCTTAAGGTTAAGTGTCACATAGGTCGCTTGGTGTTTCAAACTCGAGAATCTCTCACTCTCAAAGGATGGAATAGAAGAAGAAGAGGATGTCTTGTTGGCTCTAGTTTTCCTAGGCATGATGCCAAGGAAAGAACAGACACATAGAAAAGAACCAAAAAAGAAAACAAGAGAAAACCAATGGCAGACTGAAAGTTAGCACAAATATAGAAATAACAATTCTATATGATGCATGAACATAATTAACACATGATGCATGCTCTAATGTAGTGAGAATAAGTTCAATTTAACTGTAAAATCACAAAATTGGCTTGAGTATAGAGTTTATATTAAAAACCCCAAAATTATGAAAAACCCCTTGTACAATTTTCAAGAAATTTACCAATTGATCATTACACAAGATAGTTAACACATTAAAATGACCAAATTAATCAATCCAACAAGCCAATTTCATCAAATTAAACTTAATTGAACAAAATCCCCAATTTGGAAAATTTCAAGACCTATAATTTCCAATTTTTCACAAATCATCAAATTGATCAAATTAATTCACAAGAATCATGTCTATATTTCCCACAATAAAAACCCATTGATCAATTTCTCAAAAAAAAGCTTGGATCAACACAAAACCCAAAAAATCTTAGGTTCGAAATACCCCTCTAAACACATGATTTAATGCATGAAAAATGAAAATAAATGAAAAAGGAAGGGTAGAATGGTCTTACCGGCCTTAGAGGACAAAATCCTTGCAAAAGAATTAGAGGAAAATGACAAAATCTTGAGTGGAAGCTTGGACAGATCGGATAGAGAGAGAGAAAGAGTTTGAAAAAGTTTGAAAAGTGCAAGAACACGTGAAAAACTCATGATTTTAAAAACTCTCCATATGATTTTCGATCGATCGATCGAAAATGCCTTTGATTGATCCAGAACCAATCAAGCATCGATCGAAACAGACAGGGGTTGACCAAAATTTTAATCGCAATTTTGATCAGTCGAGAAACAACTTCGATCGATCGAAATTCTGGAAAAAACAAGATTTTTAAAAAACCAAGCATTTTTATGCAAAAACTCCTCAAAATCCATCACATACAAAATCCATCACATACATTTAAAAGCACAATTTGCCTCATAATGTACACACCAATTTTATTTGATCAGAAACTTATTAAGAATTAGTCGAGATAATGTACACACTAATTTTAATTGATTGAAATTATTATAATCCAATAATGTACACACCAATTTTAGCATTTGAACTGAGGCTACACTTTATATTCTTTTTGTGCACGTGCTACACTTTCTCAAGCACAAAATCTTACGATATGCATTAAGGTGTTCATGATTGGCTAGTAAACAGTGGTGAGATGGTTATTTATGCCTTTCTCATGAAGATCAAGTCCGAAAATCAAAGGCATGTGACTTCAAGATCAAGATAAAGTGATCAAAAACTATAAACATCTTTCCACACAACATGCACTACAAAGCTCAAACTAGTAAAGTGCAATAAAATAAGCTCATCCAAGCTAAACAAAGTACATAAACATGTTATGTAAATATAATATGGCCAACCTTGACATCAAATCCAAGAAAACAATGCAAAACACATTTTTCTTCCTTTTTTTTTTTTTTTGGATGAAAATAACAAAAACAACCTAGAATGAAATGCATGAATGTTATCCAATGCAAATCCTAGAAAACAAAGACAAAAAAAACAACAAAGCAAAATGGTCAGAAAGAGATGAGCAATGAAGCACAAGGACCATATAACCAAGATAGACTAAGGACACAGAATCACACCAATTACTTGACGAAGTGTCTCAAACTTACTTCTATCAAGAGGTTTGGTGAAAATATCAGCATTCTGATATTCAGTAGGGATATATGCAACACTAATAATCTTTCTTTCAACCAGATCCCTAATAAAGTGGTATCTAATCTCTATGTGCTTAGTCTTAGAGTGTTGAACAGGATTCTTGGAGATATCGATAGCACTAGAATTATCACAATAAACTACCATGATATCTTATGATATCCCATAGTCACTTAAAAGCTTTTTCATCCAAAAAAGTTGTGAACAACAACTTCCAACAGCTTCCAACAGCAATATATTCTGCCTCTGCAATAGACAAAGAGACAGAATTTTGCTTCTTACTCATCCAAGTAACAAGATTGGCTCCTACATAAAAACACCCACCAGTGGTGCTCTTTCTATCATCGGCATTGCCAACCCAATCAGAATCAGAGAATCCAGCAAGAGAAAGATTTGACTCTTTACTATAAAACAATCCATAATCACAAGTTCCACCAACATATTTGATGATTCTTTTAACAACATTCAAATGTGAAACTTTAGGATTAGATTAAAATCTAGAACGGATACCAACACTAAAAGAAATATCAGGCCGACTAGTAGTTAAAAACAAAAGACACTCAATCATGCTTCTATATAATGAAACATCAAGAGACTCACTTGATGGATCATTTGTTAATTTTGCATTTACAGCCATAGGTGTTCTAGCATGTGCAGCCTTGTCAAGTCCAAATCTCTTAACTAGATTTCTTAAGTATTTTCCTTGGTTAATGTAAATTCTAGATTTTGTTTGCTTCACCTGCAATCCCAAGAAATAAGTTAGTTCACCAACCATACTCATTTTAAACATTGACTTCATTTCATCTGCAAAATATTGAGCAAGAGAATCATTAATAGCACCAAAAACAATATCATCAACATAAATTTGAGCTACAACAAAGTAATCCTTATCCTTTCGTATGAAGAGATTAGACTCTGCAAAACCTCTTTTGAAACCATGCTCAATGAGATATGTAGTTAACCTATCGTACCAAGCCCTTGGAGCTTGTTTCAAACTATAGAGGGCTCTCTTCAACTTGTACACATCATTCGGTTTGTGAGGATCAACAAAACCCTTTGGTTGTTCAACATAAACCTCTTCTTGCAACATGCCATTCAAGAAAGCACTCTTAACATCCATTTGATACAACTTGAAATTTAAATGACTTGCTATGGCCAAAAGTATCCTAATGGATTCCAATCTAGCTACTGGTTCAAAGGTCTCATCAAAATCAATCCCTTTCACTTGTGTGTGCCCTTGAGCAACAAGCCTTGATTTATTTATGATAACAGTTCCATGTTCATCAGACTTGTTCTTAAATATCCATTTAGTTCCACTCACATTGACTCCCTTTGGTCTAGGAACTAACTCCCCCACATCATTCCGAACAAATTGATGAAGTTCTTCATGCATAGAGTTCACCCAATTAGCATCTTGAAGAGTTTCATCCACCCTTTTTGGTTCAAATTGGGATAGATAGCTTGAATGAGTGATTACATTCAAAGCTTTGGATCTCAATCTCATGTTATCATTCAGACTACCCAATATGTTAGTGACAGGATGATTTAACTTTACTCTTGAAGAGGGACCTTTGATCAACTAGGCTCTATTTGTCTTAATTGAGTTTCATGAACCGGTGTAGATGGTTCTGAACTTGATGGTACTGAAACAGCATCATTCAACACTAACAACTCTTCATTACTATGCTTCCCAATATAATCAGCAGGAATAGGCTCATCAACTTCCATGGTATTTTCTTGAATAGTAGACATGCTTTCTGATTGAGTTTCAGAAATCAATTCATCATTGATCACCATATTTGAAGATTCCACGACTGTTTTTAGTTCTTATGTTGTAAACTCTATAAGCTCTACTGGTAGAAGAGTATGCCAAAAAATATCCCTTGTCACTTTTTGCATCAAACTTTTCTAGGTTCTCTCTATTACGTAGAATGTAACAGTCACTGCCAAATATCCTGAAATATTTGACAACAGGCTTCTTTCCTCTCCAGAGTTCATAGGGAGTTTTCTTGGAATCAGGTCTAAAATACACCCAGTTGAGTGTATGACAAGCAGTGTTAACCGATTCTCCCTAGAAAGACTTTGGCAACTTCTTATTGTGTAGCATGACACATGCCATATTTTGTATAAAAAGCACTCTTGACATCACTTGCCTTAGCATAAAAACTCCTCTGTTTTTTTATTTTTCTCTCATTTTTTTCACCCTCAATTGTCTTTTAACTTTCTTTTTTCTGTTCACTCTCTTTTTTTCCTTCACTCTCTTTCTCATCATCATTTTTTTTAACTCTCAGTCTCACAATTTTTATTCAAGTCATTCTGTCTTTTCAATTTCATTTGATTTTCATACACTTGTCTTGTAGTCAACGATACAAGAGTAATGGTTTTATTATCTTTTACAAAAGAATACCTCTTCGTGAACCTAGAATGATTGACCTTCCTATCAAACTGTCATGGCCTACCTAACAAAATGTGACCATGCATTGGAATAACACCACAAAGTATTTCATCCTTGTACCTCCCAATTGAAAAAGAAACTTGTACTTGCTTATTTACCTTAACCTCTCTACAATCATTCAACTACTGCAACTTATATGGTCTAGGGTGTTTCAAGGTAGGTAAATTCAATTTTTCAACTAAAGTAGTGCTAGCCACATTAGTACAGCTTCTCCATCTATAATCATACTACATACCTTATTGTTGGTGTGACATCTAGTATGAAAAATATTCTCCCTTTGTTCACCATGTCATCCTTTTTGACTTGGGCACTTAAAGCACACCTAGCCACAATTGACTCACCCCCCACTGGATACTTCACATCCTCATCACCAACATCCTCAAGTGATGGAATCTGGTCATCATCTCCCTCACTTTCAATTTCCACCCCCCCCCCATCAATATGTGCGATCAAGGTCATCTTATTTGGGCATTGTGAAGCTATATGACATACTCCTTAACATAAAAAACACTTAATATCACGATTACAAGTTTGGGATTCATTTTTACCTTTGTTGACACTGGGTGCCTTATCTTTCCTTTTTGGTGGTTTGGTTTTGGACTTCAACACAGCCCATTCATCTTTCCTCCCATTTGACCTCCATGAAGCAAAGGAGCCCGAATTTTGAAATGATCGAGTTCCTTTCCTTTTAAGCTATCGTTCCACCTTTATTTCCATGTGCACCATGTCCTCCAACTCCACATAGTGTTGCAACTCCACCACGTTGGCAATGTCCTGATTCAACCCATTCAGAAACCTTGCCATGGAAGTTTCTCTATCCTCCTCTACATTTGCCCAAATCATGGCAATCTCCATCTCCTTGTGGTAGTCATCCACGCTTTTATAGCCTTGAGTAAGACTCTGTAATTTCTGATACAAGTCCCGATAGTAGTGACTAGGAATAAACTGTCTCCTTATGATGGCCTTCATTCCTCCCAAGTCTCAATAGGTCTCTCATGATTTCTCTTCTGTTAATCACAAGTTGATCCCACATATAATACCATAGTTAGTAAACTCAATGACAATGAGTTTTACCTTTTTCTCCTCGGAGTAGTTGTGGCACTCAAAAATTAACTCCACCTTCTTCTCCCACTCCAAGTATGCTCCTAGATCAATTTTCCCTTAGAACGCTGGTGTTTTCATTTTTATGTTTCCTAGGTTTCTGTTAGTCCCAACTTGCCATCTTGGATCTCTTTGGAAACCTTTACCACGCCTTTCTCTCCTTGGAACAAACCTACCCTTATTGTTCAATGAAACTTGATCTTCTTCATCTTCAAACTCATCCTCATGGCAGTCATCAGAATCATCCATGCGTGCACACCTTTCTTGTCTTTTAGCATTAGGGCCTCTTTGAGGACGCTCCTCACACAAAGCAGAAATAACAGTGTCTTGCCTATCCATCCGATCCCGAATCTCATTAAACACCACATTCATGTGTTCAAATTGTTGTTGCATAGCCTGTAATAAGATGGACGACTCCTCCCCTCCTTCCCTATTTGATGTTTCGCCCCTAGAAGACATACTTTTGAAACTACAGAGAAATGTTAGAAATAATTCCTCACAACACTCCCTCATGTGTTTCACTTTCAAATTGCCTATCCACTCGTGTTTCACTTTGAAATTGGCTTTTTCCCAATATTAATCTCACACTCTCTTGTCTTTTTCCACTCGTAGCAACCCCTTTTTATTTCTACACTAAACTAATAAACTTGATCAAGAAATTCAACTTGTAGTATTTAAACAAATACCAAAGGCAAGAAAATATGACAGAAACACTAAATCAAAGGAAGAGGACAAAAGAAAACAAAATTTTTGTCTGAGAGAACTGAAACTACAGCAATATATATTTTTTCTTTTTTATTTATTTATTTTCTGAAGTATCTTCTTCTTCTTTTTTCACTTTTTTTTTTTTTTTTTTCCCGAAGCTGGGTCCATGATTTTAACCTAGTGCACATCAAAAAATATGAACGATGAATAAAGAACATAAAAGGAACAAGATAGGATGATAACAGGAAACAAAAGATAAAGGGATAGAAAACTGACTTTTTAGAACCTGTGCACTGATACCAAATGATGCAAATCTCAATCGACGAGCTTTAAGACCCAACAAATAATATTGGAATATTTTCCTAAGAAAGCTAAAATTTAGATTTTTGATAGAACCCTGACCCAACGTTTATAAGTGAAACACGAACCAAAAGTATAAGTAACAGACCTCAACCCCATGATTATAATTGAATCATGAACCGAAGGTATAAAGTTTGAACTCCATAAGGAAGAATCTCTGATAAGTTCATAATTCCTGAAGAACAAAAAAAAAAAGATCAAAGCCTCACCTTTTCTGATTTTTATTCAATAATCCTCTTTTACAATGCATGCATGCTATTTATAAGACATGACTGAAAAATAGAAAAAAAAAATGTACTCAATAATAAAACCCTAAATAAAAGTTAAATTTGGTCTAAAATTAGCAGATCCAAAATAGGAAAATAGCTAAAAAAAATGTTCTAAATAATAAAAACCCTAAATTCCAGTAGATTTGGTCTAAAATAGCAGCACCCAAATGGGAAAAAATCTCTATTAACTAATATGGAGCTAGAAAGTCAATCAGTCATTAATCCACACCATAAATCATGCCCAATTAAGCCAGATCAGCCCTCAATAGCTGGGATTAAATTTATTACGCCTTCATCTTCCTTTGGGCCAACCTTGGAATGTCCTGCGTTAGAATCAACCCAAATTTCTTGAATCGGTCCATTAAGTGCTTCTTTGATCTTCTTGGATCTTGCTCTCGTAATAGGCCTAACTAGAACATGCAATGGATCCTTGAATGCTTGTTGATTCTCATCATAAACCTAGTATGAGATATCTCCACATTTGGAGTTGTCCAGTACATGTGCTAAAAGGGAAGCTTGATAAGTTGGAACCAAAATCAGAAGTATGTGTGCTTGTGGGTTAGCCAAAAGAAACTAAGGGTTATTTATTCTATAGTCATAATGATAACAAAGTTTTTGTTAGTACAAATGCAAAAATTTTAGAAAATGACTATATGAATAATTTTACTCCTAGGAGTAGAGTTGTTTTGGTTGAAATGAATGAACCTATAGTTGAACAACCAATGGATGAAACTAGGGATGATGTGGTTGTATTAGATACACCACAAGATACTACTAATGAGATGTATAGTACACAGGTGCCTCGCTGTAGTGGGAGAATTGTTCGTCCTCCTATAAGATTTAAAAGTTTGGGAGAAACTTATGAAGCAATCTCAAAGAGGCTGAATCGGATCCCTACACTTATGAGAAGCCAATGAATGATATAAATGCACATCATTGGGTCAATGCTATGAAATCTGAATTAGATTCTATGTATTCCAATCAAGTTTGGGATCTTGTAAAGGTGCCTAATTACATTAAACTTGTCAGTTGCAAATGGGTTTACAAGAGAAAGAGAGGGATAGATGGAAATGCTGAAACCTTTAAAGTAAGACTAGTAGCGAAAGGGTATACACAAAAAGAAGGTATTATCTATGATGAAACTTTTTCGCCAATAGCCATGCTTAAGTCTATAAGAATTCTCTTATCCATTGCTACTCATTATGATTATGAGATTTGGCAAATGGATGTCAAGACTGCATTTCTTAATGGCAATCTTGAAAAAAAATCTATATGATGCAACCGAAAGGTTTCATAGCAAAGAACCAAGAGCATATGGTATGCAAGTTGAAAATGTCCATTTATGGACTTAAGGAAGCATCTAGGTCATGGAACATCAGATTTGATCAAGCAATTAAGTCATTTGGTTTTAAAAAAATCTTGATGAATCATGTGTGTACAAAAGACATTGAGATAAAATAGTAATGTTCCTAGTGCTTTATGTTGATGATATTCTACTCATTGGGAATGATGTAGGGGTAATATCATCGGTAAAGGTTTGGTTGTCAAGCCAATTTGATACGAAGGACTTGGGAGAAGCTAACTTTATTCTAGGGATCAAGATTTGGCGAGATCGTAAGAATAAGATGTTAGGCTTATCACAAGCTGAACATATAGATAAGGTTCTAGAACGGTTTAACATGCAAAACTCCAAGAAATGATTACATCCTTTTAGACATAGAGTTCCTCTGTCTAATGACCAAAGGCCTAAGACTCTTGAGGAAGAAAATATGATGAGACAAGTTCCTTATGCTTTTACAATGGGAAGTCTCATGTATGCCATGCTACGTACTAGGCCAGATATCTATTATTCAGTTGGCATGGTCAGCAGATATTAATCAAATCCAAGACTTAAACATTGGCAAGCTGTAATGCATATTCTTAAGTATCTAAGGAGAACGAGAAATTATATGCTTGTTTACCGTTGTGAGGATTTGATTCCCATTGGCTATACAGATTCAAAGTTTCAATTAGATCTTGATTTCAGAAAGTCCACTTGAAGTTGTGTGTTCACTTTGGGAGGTGGAGCCATAAGTTGGAGAAGAGTTAAGCAATCTTGTATTGCCGACTCCACCATGGAAGCTGAATATGTTGTTGCTTGTGAAGCGGCAAAGGAACCTATTTGGTTCAAGAAATTCCTTTCTGATCTTGGTGTTGTGAGAATTGAGCAAGTTCCTATTACATTGTTCTACGACAATAGTGGAAGAGTTGCACAATCCAAAGATCCAAGGAACCACAAGAAAAGAAAGCACGTAGAAAGAAAGTACCACATCATTCGAGACATTGTTGCTCATCGAGATGTAGTAGTAGCAAAGATTCATAGTGTAAAGAATCTAGTGGATCCCTTTACCAAAGCCTTGCCCCAGAGGACTTTTGAGTCACATTTGGAAGAAATGGGAGTTAGATTAGTGCACAATAGTCTTTAGGGCAAGTGGGAGATTGTTAGGATGTATGGCCTTAAATGCTATTGTATGATGCTATGTATGACACTATGTATAACATTATGTTATGATTAACAAAGTTGTTTTATTATTATCTAAAAATAATGGTAACATGAATATTTGGACATTATCATATAGTACATAGGATACATAGTATGTGATTTATGTGAAAAGTCACAGAAGATATAAATCACAAGTTCTTTGTAAACTCAGAATCATAGTTCAAAGACGATGATGAAATTGGGCATTTCATCTGCGAAGACTACAACATATCAACTAAGATAATTTTTCTTGATCATGGAAATAGAGATTTCTAGTTGGTATGTTGATATGTTTTAAGAGTTAAGACATATTGAACTAGACCGTTGTGAGATTTATTATTCTCCTAACGACTGTCAAATGAATAATAAACTCACAACTTATATTTACATGAACTTTCAATCCTAAGAGAATAATGGACTTGATCATGAAGTATAGGTTGCTTTGATATATCAGGAGTGAAGTCTAAAGTCACAATCAAAACCTTAGTATATTAGGCAGCCACATTTTGTGTTGATAAAACATATATTCTCAATATGAAATTCATAGTCTCTAAACGGAGATACAAAATATTCCCCTGAGATAAGTTTAATGAGTTTGGTTATTCAGAGTGTTAGGCCTAACCACTTTAGTAAGGAGTTATAAAATTAGATTTCATAAATATATAATGAATAACTTAAAAGATTAAACTATGTACTCAAGGAATTAAAATGTAATAATTTACCAAGTGGCAGTCTACATTCATGACTTTGTATTACTAAAGAATTGCATGTGCAATAAAGTCTTGGGATATAATTTATAAATAAGGCTTAGAGTGCAGCTATATTTATATAGTGGTATTAAATATAGTTAATGATATCTTTGGACTTGTCAAGAGTTGATAGAAAAGCCCAAGGTGTTAGGATGTGTGCCCTTAAATCCTATTGTATGATACTATGTATGACTTAATGTTGTGTTTAATAAAGTTGTTTTATTATTATCTAAAATAATGGTAAAATGAATATGAGACATTATCATATAGTCCATGAGATGCATAGTATGTGATTTATGTGATTTAGTCACAGAAGATATAAATCACAAGTACTTTGTAAACTCAGAATTTATAGTTCATAGTCGGTGATGAAATTGGAAATTTCATCTGCGAAGACTATAACGTATCAACTAAGATGATTTGTCTTGATCATGGAAGTGGAGACTTCTAGTTGATATGTTGATATGTTGATATGTTTTAAGAGTTAAGACATATTGAACTAGATCGCTGTGAGATTTATTGTTCTCTTAACGACTGTCAAATGAATAATAAATCTCACGACTTCTATTTGCATAAACTTTTAATCCTGAGAGAATAATGGACCTCATCATGACATGTAGGTTCCTTTGATATATCAAGAGTGAGATCTAAAGTAACGGTCAAAACCTCAGTATGTTGGGTAGCCACATTTAGTGTTGATGGAACATATATTCTCAAGATGAAATTCATAATCTTTTAACGAAGATATAAAATATTCCCTTGAGATAAGTTTAATGAGTTTGGTTATTCAGAGAGTTAGGTCTAACCACTTTGGTAAGAAATTACTAAAGTATATATTTATGAAATTGGATTTCATAAATATATAATGAATAACTTTAAAGGATTAAACCAGGTACTCAAGGATAAGATGTAGTAATTTTCAAAGTGGCAATCTATATTCATGACTTTGTATTACTACGAATATTTTATGAAGGGGTTGCGTGTATAATAAAGTCTTGGGATATAATTTATTAATAAGGCCTAGAATGCCATTATTTTATATAGTGGTATTAAATATAATTAATGGCAACTTTGGCATGTAAAGAGTTGACGGGAAAGCCCAAGGCCTATTAGAGCTAGTGTCTTATTGGTCCCTTTTGGTCCCACTCCAAGCCACACACTAAAGCCCAATTGGAAAGGCCCAATAGGCTAGCCTAATTAGATAATCAGTTAGTTATAAAGAGAGAAACATACAAAAAAAATTTATAAGCGTAGAGAAAAAGAAAAAGAGAGAGAGAGTGAGGCACACTTTCATTCTCCCTTTGGAAACTGATTGAGAGACCACACATCTTGGGCGTAAACTGGAATTAGAGTAAAGATTAAAAGTGTTCCCAAGTGCTTCTAATCTTAGTTTTAAATTTCTCCAAACCAAGGTACGCTATCTTATTCTTAAATTCTGAAATTTACATAGTGCATGTTGTCAATCATGAATGAAACAGATCCTTATTTATTACTACTCCTGTGTGTTTTGTATGAGATACAAAACCAAATTTTTCCAACACAAGGCCCATTGGAGCTAAGGTCTTATTGGTCCCTTTTGGTCCCACTCCAAACCACACACCAAAGCTTGATTGGAAAGGCCCAAAAGGCCAGCCCAATTAGATAATAAGTTAGATACAAAGGGAGAAACATACAGAATTTTGTGTGTGTGACACTATTGTGAAATGGTGTGTATGTGTGAGTGTAAGCCACTTTCTCTTATTCTCCCTTGAACTAATTGAGAGACTGCACTTCTTGGGCGTTAGTGGAATTGGAGTGAAGATTAAAAGTGTTCCCAAGTTCTTCTTATCTTTGTTTTGAAATTCACCACTCCAAGGTATGCTCTCTTGTTCTTAAACTCTAAAATTTACATTGTGTATGTTATCAATTGCGAATGAAGTAGATCTGTTAATTTTCCGCTGCGTATGCTTTGTATGAGATACAAACATGTATTTTTCCAACAATAATATGGAATCCAAAAACCATACTATACTAGGTGCAACGACAACCTAGTCCCGCAATTAATATTTCTCAGCATAGAGTGAATACCAACCACTATGATCAGGCGAGAATTATTCTCATTATTAATGCTATCATGGTAATTCTTACCAAACAAAAATAATTTGTTGCTTTTCTTTCAGCCCCTAAATAATAATAGCAAGAACTTTGCATAGAGGATATTATCAAACTTAGTCTAGTGTACACCATTACCTAGACCTATATGTAACCATATAACTCTACCCTTGTAAGTTTTAATCTTGTAATACCATGATGCAAAACACCCTCCGCATGGAACACAAGGCTGAAGGCCAAGACGAGGTGCTCACCCCACACCACTATAAACGAGAAGTTCAATCTTGTAGTACCATGAAATAAACACCCTTTGCATGGAACGCAAGGTTCGAGGCCAAGAAGAGATGTTTACCCCACACCACTTTGAACCAACAATGGAGGCCAGGAGTGTTGGAAAATTTAGTTTTGCATCTCATACAAAACACACAGCAGAAGCAACAAACATGGATCTATTTTATTCATGATTGATAACATGCATTATGTAAATTTTAGAATTTAAGAATAAGATAGCGTACCTTGGTGTGGTGAAATTCAAAACAAAATATTAGAAGTACTTGGGAATACTTTTAATCTTCACCCCAATTCCACTTTACAACCAAGAAGTGCGGTCTCTCAATCAGTTTTCAAGGGAGAATAATCAAGTGGCCTCACTCACACATACACACCATTTCACAATGATGTCTCTCTTTTTCTCTAATAAAAAATTATGTATATTTTTCCCTTTATAACTAACTGATTATCTAATTGGGCTGGCCTATTGGGCCTTTCCAATTAGGCTTTAGTGTGTAGGTTGGAATGGGACCAAAAGGGACCTATAAGACACTAGCTCCAACGGGTCTTGGGCTTTTCTGTAAACTCTTGACAAGTTCAAAGTTTCCATTAATTATATTTAATACCACTTTATAAATATAATTGCATTCTATGACTTGTTAATAAATTATATCCTAAGACTCTAATGATATCATTTGATCCCTCCATGAAATATCCATAGTGAACAAAGTCAAAATAAACTATCACTTTTTCAACAACTAATTTATCCTTGAGTACCCCTTTTAATATTTTAGCTATTCACATTTATTGAAATCCAATTTCAATAAATATAAGCTTTAGTAACTCCTTACTAAAGTGGCATCCTGAATAATTAGTTCCCATTAAACTTATCTCAAAGGGATATTTCGTGTCTCTACAAAAAGAGATAATGGATTCCATCTTGAGAATATGTGTTCCCTCAACACTACGTGTGGTTACCCACATATTGAGATTTTGACCGTGAATATTAGATCTCACTCCTGATATATCAAAGTACCAACATTTCAAGATTGGGTTCACTACCCTCTCAGAATTGAAAGTCTATCAAAATTAGAAGTCGTGAGATTAATTATTCAGGTGATAGTTGTTAATTGAATAATTAATCTCATAGTGGTCCAATTTGATATTTCTTAACTCTTAAGACATATCAACACATCAACTAGAAGTCTTCACTTCCATGATCAAGACAAATCATCTTAGTTGATGTGTTATAGTCTTCACAGATGAAATGCCCAATTTCATCACCGATTACGAATTACATTTTGAGTTTACAAGGAACTTGTAATTTACATCTTCTGCGACTAAATCAGATAAATGACATATAATGTATCTCATGGACTATGATAATGTCCCATTAGTTCATTTATAAATAGTCTCATATAATTAAACAATTTAATTATTTATGACATGCCAATAAATTGAATTTTAGGGCATATACCCCAACAGTGAGATCCAACCCTTGTATCTCTCTCCCACTAGAAATTTTAAAACAAGTGGATTGTATTGAAATCATTGTGATCTTATCACAATTTTAACCCTACACATCAATTGTGTTTAGTTGTTTAAATTCAATGTGATCTAACTAAGTCAAGTCACAATGGCATAACAAACATTCGCGTAATCACAAAGAAGTTTAACTTTGTAATCTGTGAAGTAAATACCCTCCACTTGGAATGCAAGACTCAAAGTCAAGACAAAGTACCTACTCACATTACAATAAACTTAATAAAAGGGTGATTTTAGTACTCCTACTCGTTATTTGGGTTTTTCTTTAAATAATTGTGATCCCATCACAACAATTTAGGATTCCTTAAACACTAATGAATCAAAAATTAGTTATATAAAACTCTATCCTTAATTTACAAGATAGAGTATTCTAATCTCATTAGAAACTATATAACTTCAATTAGAATTTTAATCTCATTAAAAACCTTTGATTAAAATAAATTAAGGACTTTTAATCATAAAATAATTTAGTACTAAGAGTACTATTTAACTAACATCTTTGATCTCATTAGGTCTTTTAGTTAGATAACGACTAATAAATGTCCTTAACTTTTAAAAACTATAAAGTTAATCACATAGCCTTGCTTTTTATCGAACTTTTAACAGTTAGTCAAAAACAAGTGAAAATTCAAAATTCAGTGCCTTCAATCGGACGAACCTATTACTCGATTGATTGAAAAATGAAGAAATTCATCACAAACCTTTTGCCTTGTTCGATTGATTCTCGATTCTAATTCGATCGATCGAAATTGACATTTGATCGGTCGAAAGGAATTCTCGATCGATAGAGACAATGAAGAATTTCATCATAGAGTTTCTGCCTGACTTGATTGGTTCTCAATTCCTCTTCGATCAATCAAAAAATACATTCAATCGATCGAAAGGAATTCTTGATCAATCGAAACTCGCAAAACTAAATTTTTTCAGAATTTTCAGGTAACTGTTTTTTACATCTTCATTGTTCTCCCATAAAAAACACTTTTGATTTTATAAAAGAAGATTTGCAGTTCAAACATTAAGGTTTACAAGATCAAGATGAAGAACCCTAATACATTAAGAACACTATAAATCATAAAAACTTAATCTCAAAAATAACATCACACCTATATTAATATATGTAATCATGAACTGATATCACAACACCAATGGTTTATAACTTGGACATGAATCTATACATATATTCATTTAATCCAATGATGTCAAGCACACAATTCCATAAGAAATGTTCTAGTGCTTCAAGTTTTATATGATTAAGCATAATAGTTATATTATGTTTCAATAAACCTAGAAAACTCATGGGCGGTGTGCATCTCGAACCATGGCTTTTACGAAACTAGTTCGTACCCATATATATATGCGCCAAGCCACAGTATCAGAAACTTCAATCTATATATCGCGTATATCAATCTCAGCACAAGTTTATTGAACAATAATTCTAAAACAAAATTATGCAGGAAAATTACTGTAGAATTTTGAAACACCAAGAAAAAAGTTTTTCTGTAATTCTAAAACTCAATCACATGTTATAGAAGCATGATATTGAAGACCACTATGATACCAATTTTTTGAAAAAATAGTTTTGCATCTCATACAAAACACAACGGAAGCAATAAACACGGATCTACTTCATTCATGAGAGATAACATGTAATCTTAAATTCTAGAACAAAGAATAGAAAGCGTACCTTGATGCAGTGAAATTGAAAACCAAGACTTGGGAATACCTCTAATCTTCATCTCAATTCCACATAGTGCCAAAGAAATGTAGTCTCTCAATCAGTCTCTATCTACGTTGATTCTCAAAGAAAAATCATTCTTCTTCTCCTTGTAGAAAAAAACAGTTTTCTTTCCTTTTCATCATACGTACAGTTTTCTTTTCTTTTCTTTAGTTTGTGGCCTGAGATGGGACCAAAGGGAACAAATAAGACTCTAGCTCCAATGGGCCTTGGGCTTTTCTGTCAACTCCTGACAAGTCCAAAGTTACCATTAATTATATTTAATACAACTATATAAATATAATTGCATTCTAGGCCTTATGAATAAATTATATCCCAAGACTTTGTATTACTAAAAATATTTTATGAAGGGGTTACATATACAATAAAGTCTTAGGATATAATTTATAAATAAGGCCTAGAATACAATTATATTTATATAGTGGTATTAAATATAATTAATGGTAATTTTGGACTTATCAAGAGTTGACAGAAAAGCTCAAAACCCATTAGAGCTAGTGTCTTATTGGTCACACTCTAAGCCACACTCTTAAGCCTAATTGGAAAGGCCCAAAAATCTAGCCCAATTAGATAATCAGTTAGATACAAAGGGAGAAACATACAGAATTTTTCATGAGTGAACAATAATAACACTATTATAAAAAGGTGTGTATGTGAATGTTAGACACTTTGACATTTTCCTTTTGGAAACTGATTGAGAGACCACACATCTTGGGCGTTAGTGGAATTGGAGTGAAGATTGAAAGTGTTCCCAAGTGCTTCTGATCATCGGTTTTGAAATTCACTGCTCCAAGGTACACTCTCTTGTTCTTATATTCTGAAACTTATATAATGCATGTTAACATTTATGAATGAAGTAAATTCGTTGTTTTTCTGCTGCGTATGTTTTGTATGAAATACAAACACGTATTTTTTCATCAAAAATATTGTAATCCCAAATTAAATTGGTGCAAATCATTAACATTTACCCAAAAAAATAGAAGAGTCTCTGAGCACGTGAGTGAGTGCATGCTTAGAGGCTAGTATTTCTTTAACAAAATATCACAACACCAAATATTACAAATAACTAAACATGAATTTATGAAATTAGTCAAAATTAATGCTACTAAAACTATCTAGTAGCCAACCACTTTATTTGAAAACTCCTATGGGTGATCATAATGAGAGGAAAACACAAATTCTACAAATTCAATGGAAAAATACTATGTGAAACAAAAAGAGCCTCTATAAATTCTTACATGTGTACAATAAGGTTTTTTTTTTTTTTTTATTGGGTTTAGTGTCATAATTTTTCATTCATCCCAATTTGAGGTTTACGCATTTGTCCAATAATATTGTGCATTGCGAACTATTGATACAACCATGAGTGTCATGAAGATAGCTCCAAAATATGCACACAAAATTTGTTAATTGATAAATTTTTGAAACATTAATATAATTAGCATTAGAATATGTAGAACATAAGTCAAATTGAATGGTTCTACATTGTGGGTGTGCTCAATGTTTTATTTTTATTGGGTAAAATTTCTAGTTACTTGTTTTTAGTCACATTTGCAACTTATGTATTTTTCAATGTCATGACCATAATAAGGATCTCATAAAGTAAACAATGTTTGGATAATAAAAATGTATTATAAAAATTTCATCCATAACCCATATATATGATAGTGCATGGACAAAGAAGATTATGATTCAATATCTTTTATTAGGCCTTCTAATTGTTTTACAACAACATTTCCAATTGTTTTTTTGTTAATTATTATTTTATTTTTTGCTAATAAATGTTGTAAGGTTATATTTAGTGAATAAATAAGAAAAGAGGAAAATTATGTTATGAGAGATTCTCTTGAAACTTCTCTCCTATAATAAGTGTGAGTTTCCTATATTGTCCTTACATATCTCCCACAAATCCACCTAATTTTTTTTTTTCCTTTTGTAGTCATTTTGTTTGGAATTAAAAAAAAAAAAAAAATCTTCATAAAATTTATTTGTTACTAAAATTTTGATCTACCTTATATTTTTCTTTCTCACGATCTCCCTATTAAAATGTTTGGATAATCAAATTTAATGGTTACTAAAATATACTCAGAATTATCTATATCACTCCTAGCTAACTTGCACTATCAAATGAAAAAAAAAATATATATATAAAATAATATAATATAAAATATTTAAAATCAAGAAGCCAATGCAACATGAAATGTAAATGAAATGATTTCAAAAAAAATTTGTGCCCTCTACTAAGTCCACAATCAAAAGGTAGAATTTCAATTAGACCAATAAATATTAAAAAAAAAAAAGTCAGTTACTTACAATACATAATATTTACTTGAAAATAAAAATACATCTCTCTTAGATCCAAAGCAAGGGCAGCCAATTGTTCTCCCATCTTGCTAATATCCTTATGTTCTTTGCACATGTACATAACATTTGCAAGAAAATGGTAAGACCAATGGGCTCCACACAAAGCACAAAGTGGCGTTATAGAGTACAGGCCAAAGATGCAAATGTTCAATCCAAAATATAAACCAAATAAATTGTGCAAGCAAAGGAATAATTGAGTGGCACAACCATCGATTAAGTTCCATTGATTTTCTTACAAAATAAAAGAATTAATGGGATTTTGAGGAGTTATCTTTGATAAGTCATTGTTGGAGTATGAGGAATGCTCTGCATATTGGGTTCCACAATTTGCTAACAGCATCACACATGGTCTTGCTTGGCTTGCAATCGAGATTAAATCCATTTAAATTTTTGTTAAAAAAAATTCTGAAAATAAATTTATTACAAATAATTAAAAAAGTAAGCCTACTCACCTTAGATTCTGATGAGTCAAAAAATAACTAGAATTTTCATTCTCCATAATGACGACCCAAGCAAGCGTTACACATTTATTGCTTGCACCAATGATAAAGAGTAACGGATGGAGCAACGATAATAAGTGATAATAAGTGAGTTATGCACATCAGAGCACCTGTTGGTAACACAGTAGCCATTGAAAATAAATACAGAGATTTGTTGACCATTAAGGCAAGGAATAGCTATATAAGATAGAAGTGACAGAATCCAAAGGTAAAAAAAAAAAAAAAAAAAAAAAAAAAAAAAAAAAAAAAAAAAAAAATCACCTAAAAGCTACTCCCAAGTCAATTTCTCTCTCCAAAAAGCATTTCCTTTTCTAACTTAATCATTGGAGTGTTTTTGGGAAACACCACACCAATGTATTCCATCCCGTTTCAATCTTATTGCAGGTTTCACATCAAAAACATAATTAACCTAACTTCGTTCATCAATAGAGACAAAGAACTCAGCTGCTGAGGAGTTGAATCGCCAGAATGAAGAATGAAGAACTGTGGAGAGCTACCGAATCCCAGAATAGGTAACAACAATGGACTACCAAGAACCAAAATGAAGAAGAACAACCTCGAAGAATTGAAGGAAACGACGTGTACATAGCACCACTAAGGCATGGGAGAATGCATATGTGGTTGGATCTGGACCTTACATGTGGAATTAATATGCTCAAAAATGGGTCTGTCCCACCAGGAACCTTTCCTCTCTGGTCAAGAACCACATAAAACCTACAATGAGACAGTTTATTTTATGCAGTCTTTCCTTTCTCTATTCCCCTCAATGGGTCGATCACTCTCAAATCTCTTTAACAAACCTATGGAAATACGGTGTGATAAAAATGAATATGAAATATAAGCTAGCGCAAGACCGCCATTTATGCTAAAAGTGTGACAATAAATATAAGATCTACCAAGAAGCTATGTTCAATCATACATCCAAAGCCTACCAAGAGGCGATATCAAGAATCAAACATGTAAGGCCTACCAAGAGGCAATGTTTAATCATACATCAGAAGCCTACCAAGAGGCGATATCAAGAATCGTACATGTAAGACCTACCGAGAGGAAATGTTCAATCATACATATAAAGCCTACCAAAATGTGATATCAAAAATATACATATAGGGCCTATCAAGAGGCAATGTCCATACACACATACATCTAGGCCCACTATGGGGCAATATAATACAAACATGACCAGGCCTACTAGGGGCAATACAATATACATACATATCTAGCCCGCCAAGGGGAAATGTCTACAAAGTACAAGAAAATTAAACATGCCCGTGCAGGGGCTACATCATGAAACAAACATGGCTAAACCTATGGAAAGTCATAACCTCTGACAGTATCACTAGCGATCATCATCACCTGCAGAAGGATCTGTGGAAGGACCGGCTTGATCCGCTGAAGAGCCTAGGACACATACCGGAGCCTGAAATGGTGCCTAACCTGGTACAGGGCCTTAAGCTCAAGTTTTAAACAGAAAGAACCCACAACTATTAGTCAGTCTTGGAGGAACAAGCATACACTCTGGCTCATATCATTGAATAAGGGGATCCTTGCCTATAATATAAGGTGCAGAAGGAACTAGCATCCTATGCACACTCAACTCACCCATTAGAATGCCAATATATCCATGGAGCATACCAATCTCGTTAATGAGCTGGCTCTTCTCTCTCTCTCTCTCTCTCTCTCTCTCTCTCTCTCTCTCTCTCTCTCTCTCTCTCTTTGTGGCAATGGCACGAGCATCTTTCTCTCTCTTTGTCAATGCTCTCTCTCCCAAGCTAGCAACCAAGCAATCTCCTCCCGAACATGTCCCTCTCTAGCACCCTTAAGATTTATCACCCTGGCCTATAATGTATCCACAAGTAATCTCAAATGGGCCTCCGAAGCTCATCGGGAGCGCCCTATGCCTTTTACCACCCTGCCATCACTCACAGGGTAATCATTAATGATAGGTCTGGCCAAGGATTGTAGGAACCAAGTGACATAATCAGTATTCGTCGTGCAAAGACCTTGAATGAACCAATCTCATAATCCAAGTCATCCAAGGTAAACTTGCTACTAGACAGCTCAAGAGGTGAGTCCCTAGGCACCCTAAATATTGGCATGACTTGATGAAAGGTCCTCTCAGACAAGAAGAACTCCTAGCTTGATAAAGGTAAAAACCAACGTCACGCGTGCCACTAAGCCATAGAAAGGGTGACCTTAGGCCTCGCCAACAGTGGCCCATCATAGGGGTTGTTGTGTATCTCGCCCCAAGCAACATAATCCAGTGTAGCACTAATGGTGACTAGCTATACCAAAACAACTTTGGTGATCATACAAAGAGACCAAGTGTATGCCTTGGGATATATCATCATGGACAGGTTAGCATACTATGGACGTAGGGCCAGGATATACTCATATGCCCACCATGTCAAAATTTGCCAACAGCCCTTGAGGCTCTTGAAGCCCTATTATGAAGCTTGCCTCAAGAAAATGATGAAGAATCCATAGGAGATAGAGCCCCAATCATAGGTCCCTATATCTGACACCACTCTCATGGCTAACAGCAACTAACAGGTTAGCACCGATCAGTTGTTACAAAATAGGCACCTACTGATGAAGTAAAAGAAGAATCGGCAAAGATCAATGTCAGTTGGCTCATCCATCCAAGATCAATGTAAAAGGGCAGGGAATGCTCAGAAGCTCGCAAGCTACTTTAAAGTCCACGAATGCAGTTGGGACCAGATATTCGTTGAATCTAAAGCTTAGAATGGTTATCTAGTCAAGGGGAAAGACTACATACTCCCCACAACTCAAGTGAAAGGAGCTTATCTTGGAATGAATATCCAAGATTGACAAGTGGAAGAGCAAAGGGAACATACCTAACCCTTCTAAGCCTGATTAGAAGGATGCTTCTTTAGACCATGCTAAATATGAGTGTCCTTGGTGCTATTATCTACTTCTCCAATATAGGCCTCTACCCTAGCCTGACGAGGCATAAATTGTGGCCTACGACTACTGTACCTCCGAGTGCCTAGACCCGGCCTAGCCACTACATCAGCCTTAAATTGGCATACACATCAAACATGATCTCATTAGCTAGCTCTGTGTCCCCTATGCCCCCTCTCTCCTTGCTTCGAGTATATTATGAAGAACCGCCAACATAACTAGTGTGAGATTGAGACAAAGCACTAGTTGTCTCCATAAAATGACGACTCCTAATACAGTTTACAATTGGCACAACACCAGTGGGTGCATTGTCAATGCTCCCCATGAACAAAATGACTCTAAAGTATTTGAGGGCTTGATCGCTAGCAGAAATGGTTTCATCATCATTGCTGGATGAATCCCCTTAGGATGAGCCATAAGTGGGGGCCTTCCCCTGGTCTCTACTACATCTCAGCCGCCTAGACATGATCCGCAAAACAACGGTAAATGCAAGAAATAATCAAGTATGTATGCCTAACCCTACTTCCTAACACATGTCATGCAGGTTCATGCCAAGAACTCACATCTCCAAGACTGGCAAAGCATCTCAAGAACCCTAATTCGAGGCTAACTAGTGACAATGTCCATGTGTCTCACCAAGAACCCTAATTTTAGTTGTAAGCTTTTCTTTTTCATTTCTTTACCTTTTCTTGCTTTAATCTTTCTATTTTCATTTCTCTATTGTTTCTTTATATGATAACATGTTTGTTTAGCTTAGGTTTTCTTTGCTTTATGATTTTGTGCATATTAGGTTGCTAGACTTAAGTTCTACTCTGTTTTCTCCGTTTCTGTGTTTCTAGGTTAAGGTTTAGGGTGTGTCTACGTATGCATGCTTGCATGTGTACTAAGACTTGAAGTATGCATATGCATACAACTATCCTACATACGCAGGCCTATGTATGTGTATGTGCATGTACACTCGTGCCCAGAAACCCAAATCTAAGTTTTCTACTTCTGTTTCTTTGTTTCTCTTACATTATATGCCTCTGTTTTGTTCGTTTTTCCGCATTTTTAAGTCTTTATTCCTCTCTTTAAATACTTGTTTGTTTTAACATGCTAAATTAGGGTTTCTTTCTTTTTCTTAATACCATGAACATACATATAACATGATCATGCATTAATGCCATGGGTGCTAAGATGCCGTAAGGTGAGCAAGGTAAGTCATGCAGATGCATTTGTTTGATATAAGAGCTTTATATTCCTTTGATGAACATGTATGTGCAAGTCTATATGCCATGCTTTAAATGACGATATGATTTGTTTGATGCTTACTTTTCTACCTTGATTTGATATATACATGCTTCTGCCTTGGATATAATGGATGATATGCATGATAGATGTATACTAGGTTTTGTAATGGGTGATAAGCATGATAAGAGTATGGTTAGGGTTTTGGGATGAAATGTCATGTTGTATGCTTAGATGTATGCTAGTGTGTGTGTGTGTGTGTGTGTGTGTGTTAGGATGTAATGTTGAATGTTCCTTTAATAGGGTTAAGACGTAAGACACTAGATAAGCAATGATGGCCGAATCGCACTCTTTTGGGCTTTGGCCCAACGCGCTTCGAGTGACGATAAGGCATATCTTTTTCAACTTCTTCGCAGAAGGGTGCATCTCGATTTGCATTCTACCCATCATTGCTTATTTTTTAACCACTCCATCCTCTATAAATAGAGGAGGGATCTCAAAATTTAGCACACTCTTTGACACATTTTTTCTAGGGAGAAAGACACATTTTTACAATCTCAAATTACTCATATTTCTGACCCCCCCCCCTTTCTGGTATTCTCTCTCTTAAAGGTAGGGTTTTTAGCTTTCAAAGATAATTGCATAAGTTTCTTTGAGCCCTAAAATATCCACTCAAGAAAAAGAGTGCTCCATGCAAGAGGTTGTTTCTAATTACCTTTTTCTTTTGTTGTGATGATGCATGTTTGTATATTTCTTTCAATTGAATTGTTTCAAACATCCATAACATGAATTGTCAATTTATATTATTAAAGCATGTTCTTGTTTTTCTTTTCTTTTTTTATTGTTGTGATCTCTTTCTTAGTTTCAAAAATCTGCATGTTATGAATTCTGAAAGCTCGAATTTGTGTTAAAAACACAAGAGCTCTTCAAACCCCAAATTAGAAGATTACGGCTTGGTTGATTTACTCAAACCACAAACTAAGTTTGGAATAGAGTAAATGCAAGAAAACAAACAATAAAACTACTCTAAGCCATATTCATCATATAATAGTAGTAAAATGAAAGCTAAAAGAGTAGGGAAGAGAGATGCAAAAACAAGATAACATGCCGATGTGTTTTGGAAGAGAAAACCGAAGAACTCGGCGAAAAACCTCTCCGCCGCCCTCCAAGCGGTAAATGGATCCACTAGAAAATAAGTTGGGATACACAAATAGAAAAAGACCCTCCAAGCCTAATCTACCCAATGCACCTAAGCCCTCCATGCTCTTACTCCAATAAGGCTTCTCGGAACTGTGTCTTGTCTAGCTTTTTGGATCCCATAATACGCTCGATTGCATTCACCAAAGCTTGGTTTCTTCCCATGCTTCCAAGCAGCACCAAAACCTCACTTGACACTCAGATTGGGTGTGGTAAGTTTTTGGGCTATCCACCTATCAAGGATATAGATATGGAGAGGTAGGATTATGAGGAAAACCACAAAGGATTATGTAGATGATTGTGGGTATAACAATCTCTAACTCTCAAGTATGTATGCCAAGGTTTTCTCTCTAAAAAGCGCTTCTTACAATATGTGGGTAATGTGGGTATATATAGTGTGGGTAAAGATATGGAAGAGCAGATAAGCCAAAATATCAAAACAAAATGTTTCGTGAGTATTTCATGGGAATGCCTTACCCGTGAATTACTCACGAAAACCAGCTGTCACCAATTATCATAACTCTTCACATTCCAGTTATGTGCTCTACACATGGCTCACTTCGTGGGAAGTCTACTCGCGAAATACCCATAAAAGCCACTCTTTCTTCAATACAAGCTTGAGTCTTCACACTCTCTCTCACACACAACCCATACAATGAAATCCTACATACAATACAGGGTAAACATGATTGAATAAAATTACAATCAAATTTGACACGGAATTAAAGCCAACATAAATTGGTTGTAAATAACAACTTTACAATCTCCTCCTTTGGCTATTCTATGACAAAACCCCTAAAACAGACTCTAAACTTAAACATGAGTTTGGGAATAGTGGTAAAACTCACTCACACCTAATCTAGAAGCTGTGAAGCACTTGCAAGTATACACTTGTATCCTGAAACACTCGCACACAAACAAAACTTTCATTAAGCTTATGACAAGTTGAATACAAGGTACGTATAAGAACAAGTAAAATGCGATCAAGGTAATAAACAAGATATAAACTATGAAGCATAACTTGATCATACATGAACAGTCATTAAAGAATGACTAAAATGAACATTTAACTAGTAAATGATCATTTGAACACGCAATGCAATTAAGAGCATTGCAAAAATCAATTGCGTTAAGGATACAAGATCCAACAAGGGCATAAATGTGTAATACTAAAGATAATGTATGCACTAATCTAAAAGTACTTTAAAAAAGATACAAAGCAAGGATACATATAACAAAGTACTAAATATAAAATGAAGTTTTAAACTAAAGGACTTTAAAGCTTTAAAAGAAAGCAATGTAAATATAAACATAGAAAAAAAAATATCAAATGTAGGCTTTTCTTGCACTTTTAATCTTTGATCTCCAATGCTCCCCCTTCAATCTAGCTCTTTCTCCCCCTATAATTACACTCCCCTTATCATGAACCATCTCCCCCTTTTTGTCATGGAATAGCTAGTCTTTATCTTCCTCTAGTTTTCGTTGAATTTGGTCCAATTGAGTTTGGAGAGACGTGAACTTCATGTCAAAACGGGTGTGTTAGGAGTGCATGATAGATGTAAGTCTGGATAGCTTAGAGCTGATGTTTTGGATGGATGAGACAATGTTCTCTAACTTCTCATCATAAGAGTGAGAACTAGAGCTTGAACTACCATGAGAAGCATGACTCTCTTGCTTGGCTCCCTTTCGAGTGTGACTGATGCTAACATTGAGAGTGTGGATGTTAATTGGACTTGGCTGTGGGTACGAGTACTCATCTTCCAATGGAAGAACGCCTTTGAGCTTCAAAATTTTTAAGAAAATGCACGAAAAGGGAAGATAGTCCCTTAAGGCAGGTCTCTCAGTGGTTGCTCAAGATGTGGAAGATATGAGAGCAAATATCGATCTCTTCATCATTGATCAAGTCATGAAGGAATAAAGCCCCACCAAGATTCATGTACCTGATTCTTGAGAAAGGATAAAGGTTGTGGAACATGATCATTGTGAGTAGCCTCAGTTCGGGAGATAGGGATGCAACACTTACTATTTTCCCATTGGAAGAGAATTCCAAGTGTTCTCCTAGGGTTTCCCGAAGTAAATCCTGCTTCAGGTCCAAGTCATCATACACCAGTGGCTTTAGAAACATAAGCCGGTTAATGCTCAAAATGTTGGCAAGATAGAAGGGTGTCACTGTTATGTTCTTTCCTCTAACCCAACATTTCAATTCATCTCCCTCGGAAATGGCATTTGCATAGAATTCCTTCACCATTTTCTTGTACAGTTCATCAAAGCTTGATAGAAGAAAATTCCAATCCTTGGAGGCAAACCATTTTGGAATGTTTGTCTCAAGGAGAGATGCTTGCTCAACCACCCTTTCAACCAACAAAGGGGCATCTTTGAAATAGCTTTCGTAGGCTTGAAATGCAACATATGATCTGAACTTGTCAACATCATAAAACCCCTGTCGATGATCGAGTCTTCTTTGACTTTGGACTAAAGTTATCAAGATCAATCACCGGTTCTTTCCCTTTGCTACTACCCCCTTTCACAGCTGATTTCTTAAAAGGAGACATTTGCAAAAATAGTCACAAAACAAAGAAACAAGTGCAAAAACACAAAACAAGAACACAAACTTGATTAGTACCAAGTTAGTCCATAAAACAAACTACAAAGTCCTAAATAGAACTTAAACAAGGCCACAAGATCATGTTTTGTGTGCTAAACATGAAATAGCAATTATCTAGCATGAGTGATATGCAAAACATGGCAAGTGAACAAGTGTGTGCATCAAGTGTGCATGTGATGTGCATATGTGATGCATGATCAAGGCATGACAAAACATAGTTGGGTCAAAGTGTGTAAAACACACAACCAATGATCAAAATATTATAAACATGTATAATCATGGTAATCCCCAAAGTTTGATACTCATCAGAGTCCAAAACAACACCAAAATGTCATTAGAACATTTTATCAAACACTTGGTATCCACCAACACAACTAACATGTAAGCAATGCATGAACATGTGTAAATCTTGCCTAAATACATGTTAAAAAGCCACAAGGGGCCAACACAAACACAAACAAAGCAAATGGGATAGAGCCCAATCAAGAAATTGAAAAAAAATTCACAAGCAAGAAGTTTCCCAGTCCTTTTTCAAAAATTACCCAACTCATGCAAAACTTATAATCTAAGGCATAATCTTAAGAAATAGAGAGAAAATATTGAAAAAACATACCTTAGAGATGATTTTAAGAAGATTGCACTTGAGTTTTTGAAAGAAAACAGGTTTAGGGTTGAGAGAGGCACGAGGGAGGCAAAAGGCTTATGTTTGAAAAACTGTCATTATCAACCCTTAAAAACTGAAAACATGCATTTTTTGCAGGATAGCTTCTCATGAAGTTACTCACGAAAAATGCCACTGAAGCACACAACTTTGCGTGGGTAAAATTTACTATCGAAACAATCACGAGACAGTCGCAAAAGTTTTTGTCTGAATTTCTTGTGTTTTCATTTTTTTCCTTTCTCATTTTCTCTAGAAGAGCTTACTCACGAGCTTCTCACGAAAATGCCTCTGAAGGAGTTTTTTTATGGAAACATGAAAAAATGCAATATGAACAAAAACTCAAAACACGAAAGCATAAAAACACTTACAAAAACATATAAAACACTCAAAAATCTTTTTGGTTTTGATCAATAAGCAATTGAGTATACACATCACATTTGAACATGAACAATCACACAAATAAAATAAGCATTCATCGAACAATAGATTTGTGTGTTGTGTGTGTGTGTGTCAAATGTAAATAGTCCTTAGTCTAGAGTGAAGCTTCAATAATCAATTCAATCAAGTCATACATAACTAGTACAAAGTCCAGTAGTCTATCTCAATTATAGAAATGAACATATATGACCTCCCACAAGGTAATGATTACAAATCTTTGAAGCTTCTCTTTTTAGCTTCTATCACTTTATAACTTTTGATTATTCATGGACAATATATCTCATTTTGAGATCGATGCCTGAAATTTTTGAAATTTCAATTTTAATCGTAAACCTTTGGCTTTTTAAGACACCATACATTTCAACACAAGTCGCTTTCCCTTTTTCCTAGTCAAATACTAATATGTGCGACGGTATTTGTAGCTCGTTATCTCTTTTCGAGATTTGACATTTGATGAGCTATAGAGCAAAAACATAAAAATGTGGGAAGATATAATTGCACAAGTCTATGCATGTATCAAAATCATCAAGACTATTGACTAATCATCCACGACGAGCTTGAAGATCGATTTACAACAATAACACATAGATTTCAAGATTTTTCCCATAAAGATAGATGTGCATACAGAATAACCTATGCTAATAAATGCACTGTGCCATTAGTACAAAGGTACTAGGCCAAACTCACAAGTGATAAACAAAACACCAGTGATCAAACTTTTTGGAGATTTTTCAATTTCCATGGGTTTTTAAAATTTTCAGCACACTCAAAAACAGAACATGTAAAGTAAGATCAACAAAAACAACAAGTACAAAACTAAAACTTGCAAAAGAAACATGCTATAAACCGAAAGCAATGACACAAGAAGAATGTATATATCATGATGCATGAACCTATGACCCCAAGAACATTGGAAGTATTAATGCATGGGCATAGGAAGTGATCATGCATAAGTACCCTTATTCACCCACACTTTACGAGTGTTTTGGGTGAGATCCTTAGATGAGGGGGGGTACGACCAACATAACTTTCAAACCTTGGGGTGAAGCTAGCAAGGCATAATGAGAGGTTCTTCAAAATTTTCATAACGTCTCCAATGAGTTGTCCCTCACTTTCTCCTTTAGCTTATGCTCCTTTTGGTATTCTTCTTGAATTGTCTTGGTCACGCATAGAATCAGCCTTCTTGAGTGCATAAAGCTTGAAACAATTTGGCCTTGTGTACCCTTGCACATCACAATGATGACACACATGCTTCACTTGAGGTCCCCTTTGATTTTGGGGTAATGACTTTCCTTTATCATTTGGTTTTGCACCAATGGTACTCTTTTCAATAGCAGGGGTCTCAATCTCAGGCTTCACCTCTTTGAATTTCTCAACATTTTTGGCTGATATGAACTTCAATTCCTTTTTGGGTTTGCTGCTAGAGCTTTCTTCACCGGTATAGCCCAAACCAGTCTCATCATGTGAAGATTTTTATGAGGACAACACGTTGTCAAGTTTCTTGGTGGAGATGCACTCAACCTTGACATTAGCTTGGATAATTTCAAGCTCAAGAAACTTGATCTTAGATTAAGCTTCCACCAATTCTCCCTTAAGTCCTTTTACTTCACACTTCGCTGCCTTAAGTTGCACAAGTGTACACCTATGCTCTTCTTCAATCTTCTTCATCTTTTTCACAGCATGGTTTGCAACCTTGGCGTATTTACCACAATCTTCTGTTGGAAAAAATCTAGTTTTGTATATCATACAAAACACATAGCGGAAGCAACAAATAAGGATCTATTTCATTCATGATTGACAACATGCACTATGTAAATAACAGAATTTAAGAACAAGATAACGTACCTTGGTGTGGAGAAATTCAAAACAAAGATTAGAAGCACTTGGGAACACTTTTAATCTTCACTCCAATTCTACTTTACGCCCAAGATGTGTGGTCTCTCAATCAGTTTTTAAAGGGAGAATGAAAGTGTGTCTCACACTCTCTCTTTTTCTTTTTCTCTACGCTTCTTAAAAAAAATTCTATATGTTTCTCCCTTTATAACTAACTGATTATCTAATTGGGCTGGCCTATTGGGCTTTAGTGTGTGGCTTGGAGTGGGACCAATAAGACACTAACTCCAATGGGCCTTGGGCTTTCCGGCAACTCTTGACAAGTCCAAAGTTACCATTAATTATATTTAATACCACTATATAAATATAATTGCAATCTAAGCCTTATTAATAAATTATATCCCAATACTTTATTGTACACGCAACTCCTTCATAAAATATTCATAGTAATATAAAGTCATAAACATAGATTGGCAGTTTGAAAATTACTATATCTTAATCCTTGAGTACCCAATTTAATCCTTTAAAGTTATTCACTATATATTTATGAAATCTAATTTCATAAATATATATACTTTAGTAATTTCTTACCAAAGTGGTTAGGCTTAACTCTCTGAATAACCAAACCTATTAAACTTATCTCAAGGGAATATTTTATATCTTCATTAAAAGATTATGAATTCCATCTTGGGAATATATGTTCCATCAACACTAAATGTGGCTGCCCAATATACTGAGGTTTTGACCGTTACTTTAGATCTCACTCTTGATATATCAAAGCAACCTACACCTCATGATCAGGTCCATTATTCTCTCAGGATTAAGAGTTCATGCAAATAGAAGTCATGCGATTTATTATTCATTTGACAGTCGTTAGGAGATTAATAAACCTCATAATGGTCCAGTTCAATATGTCTTAACTCTTAAAACATATCAACATATCAACTAGAAGTCTCTACTTCCATGATCAAGACAAATCATCTTAGTTGACATGTTATAGTCTTCGCAGATGAAATGCCCAATTTCATTACCGACTACGAATTATAAATTCTGAGTTTACAAAGAACTTGTGATTTATATCTTCTGTGACTAAATCACATATTATGCATCTCATGGACTATATGATAATGTCCAAATATTCATGTTACCATTATTTTAGATAAAAATAAAACAACTTTATTAAACACAACATTAAGTCATACATAATGTCATACATAGCATCATACAATAGGATTTAAGGGCACACATCCTAACAATTGTCTCCCACTTGCCCTAAAGACTATTGTGCACTAATGTAACTCTCATTCCCTCCAAATGTGACTCGAAAGTCCTTTGAGGCAAGGCTTTGGTAAAAGGATCTGCTAGATTATTTGCACATTCAATCTTTGTTACCACAACATCTCCATGAGTAACAATACCTCAAATGATGTGGTAATTTCTCTCAATGTGCTTTCCTTTCTTGTGATTCCTTGGATCTTTGGATTGTGCAACCGTTCCAATATTGTCACAAAACAATGTGATGGGAACTTGCTCCATTCTTACAACACTAAGATCATAAAGGAATTTCTTGAGCCAAACAGCCTCCTTTGCTGCATCACAAGCAGCAACGTACTTAGCTTCCATGGTGGAGTCCGCAATACAAGATTGCTTAACACTCTTCCAACTTATTGCTCTACGTCCCAAGGTGAAAACACATCTTGAAGTGGATTTTCTAAAATATAGATCCGATTAAAAATCTGAATCTATATAGCCAATGTGAATCCAATCATCAAAATGGTAAACAAGCATGTAATTTCTCGTTCTCCGTAGATACTTGAGAATATGCTTTACAGCTTGCCAATGTTTTGGTCCTAGATTTGATTGATATTGGCTGACCATGCCAACTAAATAACAGATATCTGGTCTAGTACAAAGCATGGCATACATGAGACTTCCTACTGCAAAAGCATAAAGAACTTGTCTCATCATATTTTCTTCCTCTTGAGTCTTAGGCCTAGTACAAAGCATGGCATTACTACTTTGTCTCGATGTTTTTTGTACACACATGGTTCATCAATATTTTGTTCAAAACCAAATGACTTGATTGCTTGATTAAATCTGATGTTCCATGATCTAGATGCTTGCTTAAGTCCATAAATGGACCTATTCAACTTGCATACCATAAGCTCTTGGTTCTTTGCTATGAAACCTTCCGGTTGCATCATGTATATTTCTTCTTCAAGATTGCCATTAAGAAACACAGTCTTGACATCCATTTGCCAAGTCTCATAATCGTAATGAATAGTAATGGATAAGAGAATTCTAATAGACTTAAGCATGGCTACTGGCGAAAAAGTTTCATCATAATCAATACCTTCTTTTTTTGTATACCCTTTTGCCACTAGCCTTGCTTTAAAGGTTTCAACCTTTCCATCTATCCCTCTCTTCCTCTTGTAAACCCATTTGCAACCAACAGGTTTAATGTCGTTAGGCGCCTTTACAAGATCCCATACATGATTGGAATACATAGAATCCAATTTAGATTTCATAGCTTGGATCAAATAATGTGCATCTATATCATTTATTGCTTCATCATAAGTGTAAGGATCCTATTCAGCCTCTTCTGAGATAGCTTCATAAGTTTCTCCCAAATCTATTAATCTTATAGGAGGCCGAACAATTCTCCCACTACGACGAGGCACCTGTGTATGAGTCATCTCATAAGTAATGTCTTGTGGTGTATCCAATATAGCCACATCATCCCTAGTTTCAACCACTGGTTGTTCAACTACAGGTTCATTCATTTCATCCAAGACAACTCTACTTCTAGGATTAAAATTATTCACATAATCATCTTCCAAAAATTTGGCATGGATGCTAACAAACACTTTGTTATCCTTATAATAATAGAATAAAAAACCCTTAGTTTCTTTTGAATACCCTAAAAACATGCATACTTCCATTTTAGCTTCCAAATTTTCAAACTCCCCTTTTAACACATGTGCTGGACATCCCCTAATATGGAGATATTTCATACTAGGCTTACGCCCACTCCACAATTCCTTGGGTGTGTTGAGAACAAATTTTGATGGAACCCAATTCAAAACATGCATAGCAGTTTTTAGTGCATATCCCCAAAAAAAAAAAAAACTGATAAAGTTGAGTAACTCATCATGGACCTAACCATTTCCAAAAGAGTCCTATTTCTTCTTTTCGCTACACCATTTTGTTGAGGAGCTTCAAGTGAAGTCAATTAGGAGACAATCCCATTTTGAATTAGGTAATCCTTGAAATCCCCAAAAAGGTATTCGCCACCTCGATCAGATCGAATGGCCTTTTTGCGTTTACCCAATTGATTTTCAAATTCAGCCCTAAACTCTTTGAACTTGTCAAAGGCTTCAGACTTCTGTCTCATTAGGTACACATAACCATATCTTGAGTAATCATCCGTAAAAGTGATGAAAAACTCATAACCTCCTTTTGCTTGGATTCACATAGGACCACATACATCTGTATGAACTAATTCAAGCAACTCTTGGGCTCTTCTACCTTTTGCATTAAAAGGTCATTTGGTCATCTTACCTTCCAAACAAGATTCGCAAACTATAAATCCATCAAAGTCTATGGGCTGTAAAAGTCCATCTTTGATTAGTCTTTGAATCCTATTTGAATTAATATGACTCAAACGCAAGTGCCATAGATATGCATCACCAGTAGAAGGAAACTTTGTCTTTAATGATTTTACATGCAAATTATCATCTAATTCAAAATTATATAATTCATGCTTATCAGGAGTTAAAATATAAAGACCATCCGCAGTAATGCCAGAACAGATAAACATTTTATCCATCTTTATTACAACATTGTCTTTCAGGATAACACAATATCCATGTTTACCGAAGTAAGTTGCAGAAATCAAATCCTATGAACATTAGGTACATACAAACAGTCTTCCAATATTAAAACTTTAGACTTAAAGCATAAATTAAACACTCCAACAGCTACAACCGAAATCCTGCACCCACCAGCCAAAGTAAGAAATAGTTTTCCCTCATTCAACTTTCTGGTCTCCTAGAACCCCTGCAAAGAATTGCATATATGATTAGTACAACCTGAATCCACACACCAGGAATCTGTGGGATTCTGTACCAAACATATTTCAACAAGAAATGAACTTTTCATACCCTTATTCTTGGCAGCTTTGAACTTTGGACAATTCCTCTTCTAATGTCCTTTCTCACCACAATGGAAACACTTTCCTTTGGTTTTCTTTCCTTTGTCGGCAACCCTTAAGGCAATTTGTTTACCATCTTTCATAGTGATGTCCTTCTTCTTCTTCTTCTTCTTACCCTTGTCTTTCGACTTAGGTTGAGAAGTAGAAGCTTCACCCACATTGGCTTCAACACTAGAAGTACCAAGGATGTCTTCCGCTGCCACTAACTCATTCATTAATTTAGACAAAGAATAAATCTTTTTGTCCATATTATAATTGAGTCTGAATTCTTTGAATGATTCTGGTAGTGACTGGAGTATCATATCCACTTGGGATTCTCCATTAATGTTGGCACCTAAAACTTCTAATGTGTTCAAATTAGCAATCATCCTAATACAATGCTCCCTGACTGAACTTTCTGTAGCCATTTTGGTATTATAAATTTGCCTCATGGTTTCTTGCCCTACAGAACGGCCTTGCTCACCAAATATCTCCTTCAAACTAAGCATTATGTCTAAAGCAAGTTCTACATCCTGCATTTGATGCTGTTGAATATTTGAGATAGATGCTAGATGTAGCACTTGGCCATTTCATTAGATTTTTGCCAACGATCATTTCGCTATTTTTCCTCAAGAGGAGCATCTAATGAAGGAAAGCTAGGACATGGTTGAGTAAGCACATATTTGTGCTTTTCAGCAGTAAGAACAATGTCCAAATTCCTTTTCCAGTCAACATAGTTGGATCCAGTCAGTTTGTTTTGGTTAAGAATAGCAACAAGTGGGCTAAATGATGCCATGATTTAAATCTGAAAATAATAAATATGAATATAAAAAGTAAACTGAACATTATCAATTTTAGCATATAAGCACATAATATGGAACCTTAATAAAATCATAAAATAATATATGCAACGACAACTCAATCCATGTCTATAATTCCTTGGTAGCAAGTTTATTATAAACACATTAATTGATTGAGAACTATTCTCATTATTAGTGCTATGATGATAACTCTTATCAAACACTAACAATATGCCATATTACCTTTAGCCTCTAAGTAATAATGACATAGCTCCTTTGGGAGGTTAACATTACACTTAGTCTAGTGTACACCATTATTTAGAGTCATGTGTAGCCACATTTCATCTCCCTTTTATAGTGTTTAAACTTGTAGAACCATGAAACTAAACACCCTCCTTTGGGATCGCAAGGCATATACGCCAAGACGAAGTGTTTGTCCACACTACTTTAAACCGGTAAGTTCAATCTTGTAGTACTACGAAATAAACACCCTCCTTTGGGATCGCGAGGCATATACACCAAGACGAGGTGTTTACCCACACTACTATGAACCGATAATGGAGGCCGTGAGATCCAACCCTTATATCTCTCTCCCACTAGATATTTTGAATTAAAGGTTTTGAAGATCAAGAACCATAATAATGCTAGCCACGTGAAAAACATAATCCTGATCTCATTAGGAATAAATTTCATTAAACTAACATTAATATATATAAATATATATAACGTAATAAAAATCCTTATTACATATAAAAATTCATATTATATTATATATAATATAATATACAAATTAATATATGTAATATATAATTATTACATATTATATATATAAAACCTTTTAGATTGATAGAATCCTGGGACATCAAGTCATCGTCCATCAAGACAATTACCAATAAATTGTCTTAATATATATATAACTGTGGGCCATCAAAACAATGGAATGCTTGCATGGCCAAGCCATGCAATAAATTCAAGCCATGCAATCCATGCATGAAGTCCAATCCGTGAAAATATAGGCCAAGCGGTGCAATAAATTCAAGTATATCTTGACAGTTATTGAATAAAACTGTAACCTTTAGGCCATAACCATACACGGCTCTTCTTTACAAACAATATATCCTTGTGTAGGCATGAATATATATATATATATACAAGTGATGCAATTCTCTACATTATATTCAAATGATGCAGAAAATTGAAACATAAAGATAACAGTTTTCTTAAATTCTAAAATCTAATCACACGCTATACAATCATGAGATGAAAACCTGGCTCTGATACCAATTGTTGGAAAAAATATGGTTTTGTATCTCATACAAAACACATAGCGAAAAGAACAAATAAGGATCTATTTCATTCATGATTGATAACATGTACTATGTAAATTTTAGAATTTAAGAACAAGATAGCATACCTTAGTGTGGAGAAATTCAAAAAAAAAAGATTAGAAACACTTGGGAACACTTTTAATTATCACTTCAATTCTACTTTACGCCCAAGATGTGTGGTCTCTCAATCAGTTTCCAAAGGGAGAATGAAAGTGTGTCTCACACTCTCTCTTTTTCTTTTTCTCTACGCTTCTTTCAAAAGAATTATGTATGTTTCTCCCTTTATAACTAGCTGATTATCTAATTGGGCTGGCCTATTGAGCCTTTCCAATTGGGCTTTAGTGTGTGGCTTGGAGTGGGACCAAAAGGGACCAATAAGACACTAGCTCCAATGGGCCTTGGGCTTTTCCGTCAACTCTTAACAAGTCCAAAGTTACCATTAATTATATTTAATACCACTATATAAATATAATTGTACTCTAGGCCTTATTAATAAATTATATCCCAAAACTTTATTGTACACGCAACCCCTTCATAAAATATTTGTAGTAATACAAAGTCATGAATATAAACTGCCACTTTGAAAATTACTATATCTTAATCCTTGAATACCCAGTTTAATCCTTTAAAGTTATTCATTATATATTTATGAAATCTAATTTCATATATATATATATATATATATATATATATATATATACTTTAGTAGTAATTTCTTACCAAAGTGGTTAGGCCTAACTCTCTGAATAACCAAACCCATTAAACTTATCTCAAGGGAATATTTTATATCTTCGTTAAAAGATTATGAATTTCATCTTGAGAATATATGTTCTATCAACACTAAATATGGCTGCCTAACATATTGAGATTTTGACTATTACTTTAGATTTCACTCCTGATATATCAAAGTAACCTACACGTCATGATCAGGTCCATTATTCTCTCAAGATTAAGAGTTCATGCAAATAAAAGTCGTGATATTTATTATTCATTTAACAGTCATTAGGAGAATAAAAATCTCACGGCGGCCCAGTTCAATATGTCTTAACTCTTAAAACATATCAACATATCCACTAGAAGTCTCCACTTCCATGATTAAGACAAATTATCTTAGTTGATACGTTATAGTCTTCGCAGATGAAATGCCCAATTTCATCACTGACTACGAACTATAAATTCTGAGTTTACAAAGAACTTGTGATTTATATCTTCTGTGACTAAATCACATAAATCACATACTATGCATCTCATGGACTATATGATAATGTCCATATATTCATGTTACCATTATTTTAGATAAAAATAAAACAACTTTATTAAACACAACATTAAGTCATACATAATGTCACACATAGCATCATATAATAGGATTTAAGGGCACACATCCTAACATCTTCTAACAAAACATCATAGACTTCTTGAAGGTTTTTCTCACTTTCATTGTGCCATACATCGTCAACTTCCTCACCCTCAAAATGCTCACCAAGTTCATCAACCAAATTGCTCAAATCATCCTTAGAATCAATGAAGGTAATTGCCATAAAAGCCATATAATTTTCATCACTATCACACTCTCCTTTTGCGTTAGAATTTAAGCTTTTGAAACTAATAAGGGTAGTGGCAAATACTTTACCCTTCCCTCTCAAATAGTTGGGACATTCCTTCTTGAGATGTCCATGATCGTTGCATTCGTAGCACACAATTCCTTGAGGGGATTAAAAATTCTTTCCATCTTTCTTCTTGAACTCCTTCCTATTACCTTTAGAGCATGAGAACTTTCTTTTGCTAAAAGACTTTCCATTGTTTTTCATCTTTAGAAATTTTTGGAAGTTCTTTGCAAGGAATGATACCTTCTTCTCCACATTATCTTCTTCAAAGGAGTCATCCATTCTCTCGTTGATGGTTTTGAGATTAAGTGATTTGCTTGGCTTGTGGGAAGGTAGTCCAAGCTCATATGTTTAGAGAGATCCAATGAGTTTTTTCAATCTTGATCTCATCCAAATCTTTGCTCTCTTCTATAGTTGTGACCTTTGCACAGAAGCTCTCTAGTAAGGATCTTAAAATCATTCTCACCACCTTCGCATCCTCAATCTTCTCCCTGAGATTGAGCTTTGCAATCACGATCTCATTGAGCTTCCCATAGAATGAATCAAATGACTTATCATCACTCATCTTGAGCTCTTCAAATTGAGTGGTAAGCATTTGGAGCTTTGTGTCCTTAAATTTCTTAGTACCTTCATAGGTAGTCTCAAGAATTGTCCAAGCTTCCTTGGCGGTTTTCGCATGAGATATCTTGTGAAATTCATCAGTAGACACACCACAAAAAATAGCGTTAATTGCTTTACTATTGGCATTTGCCAAAGCTGCCTTGTCCTATTTGGACTTGGCTGTTATGGGTCTATCAAACCCATTCTCGATGGAATCTCATACTATCTCATTTATAGCACAAATGAATGCCCTTATACAGACCTGCTAAATGCATAGTTGCTCCCATCAATGTATGGTGGAGCATTAAGCGATTGTGATCGATCCATCACAAAAGGGATCTAGGATCGCACTTAGCTAATGAAACCACAACAAGTGCACCCACTCTAATACCAATTGAAAGCTCAGATTTGTGTTAAAAACACAAGAGCTATTCAGACCGCAAATTAAAATATTACGACTCGGTTGATTTTACTCTAACTTAAACTAAGTGCAGAATAGAGTAAATACAAGTGAATAAACAATAAAACTACTCTAAGCCATATTCATCATATAACGACAGTAACATGAAAGCTAAAAGAGTAGAGAAGAGAAATGCAAACACAAGATAACACGCCGATGTGTTATCGAAGAGGAAACTGAAGAATTCGGCAAAAAACCTCTCCACCACCCTCCAAGCGGTAAATCGATCCACTAGACAATAAGTTGGGATACACGAATAGCAAGAGAACCTCCAACCTAATCTACCCAATGCACCTAAGCCCTCTAAGCTCCTACTCTAACAAGGCTTCTCGGAATCGTATCTTGTCTAGCTTTCATTTTACTGTTATTATTTAGTGAATATGGCTTAAAGTAGTTTTACTGTTTGTTCGCTTGCATTTATCTATTTCGCACTTAGTTTAAGTTAAAGTAAAATCAACCGAGCAATAATCTTTTAATTTGGGGTCTGAACAGCTCTTGTGTTTTTAACACAAATCCGAGCTTTCAAATTCTTTTCTCAAAATAAAAAGGATCTGCATCTTCATTAGATGTAGATCTAAATTTTTCTCAAAATAAAAAAGGATCTACATCTTCATTAGATGTAGGTCTAAATTTTTCTCAAAATTAAAACGGATCTACATCTTCATTAGATATAGATTTGAATTTTTTTTTAAAATAAAAACGGATCTACACCATCATTAGATGTAGATCTGAAATTTTTTAAAAAATAAAAACTTATTTGTATCTTCATTAGATACAAATCTGATTATTTTAACATAGCAAATTTTAGAAGTGAAAAAAGGATCATGAATGGTTGTGTTTGTTGTGTTTGTTTTATTTAATTCTTGTAACATGAATTTATTTCATGAATGAAATTCTCTTCTCGAGAAATCTTTTTCATATTTTTTGAACATATAAAATAGATCTGATTTTTTCAAACATACAAATCTGATTTCTTTTTATTATCACAAAACATATCTGGATTTTTTCAAATCAAAAACCATTTTTTTTATCTCTCAAAAACATATCTGATTCTTTTTTAAGTCTCTACAAAACTAAATTTACTCATCACAAAATAGATTTGGGTTTTTACAAATCAAAAACCATTTTTTTTTTTAAATTCTCAAAAAACAGATCTGATTTTTCCAAACTCAATTCAATTTTTTTTAATCACAAAAACATATCTGAATTTTTTACAAAGAAGAGGATGCATTCATAAATTAATTCACGTGATTTGGTTTTGTTCATATGTGCAACATGTCATTCATAGCATGCATAAAAGGGGTACTCTGGTCATGAGAGTCTAAAAGACCAAACTCTGTCTGAGCAAAATAGGTGCCTAACACCTTCCTATTCCGTAACCTAGCCTCCAAATTTAGTTCTTTTGGGTAGATTGTAACTAGAATAAAAAGTTATGTATTTTTGGTAGTTTGTAACTAGGACCCAAAGCCATGTAATCTTCAATTTATCAAACTTGTATTTATTTTTATCCAATCAATAACAATCAAGCAATTCAATCATGTAAATTTGTATTTTATTTTTTCTTATTTTTTTGGTGTAAAAAATAAGTGGTGACTCCACACCACTTACCCAAAAGAGAGGTTCCCTTAAAAGCACTCCCAAAAATCTCTCTTTTTTTAGAGCACCAATTTTGCAATCTTTCACATATGCATACTTCGAGTATGCATGCGTATGTAGTAAGCATGCATACGTATACACACCCTAAACCCTAGCCCAAAAAGCAAGAACAACACAGAGCAGAAATTAATCTAACAACCTATCATGCTTAAAACATAAAAACAATGTAAACCTACACTAAGTGGAGATATTAAAACATATATGAAGCAAAAAAATAAACAAGAGAAAAGTAGATTTTAAACAAAGAAAAGTAGGCAAGAAGAGCTATTTACCCCCAAAACAAAGGCTCATTGACTTGATTTTGACCGTTCACCTTAATCAATCCAGTCACAACCAAACTACAACAGGTTAGTGATCAAGACCATAAAAGGTCTCAATCAAAAATGTTGACTTGAGGGTGTTTTGTGAAAAACTCCCTCTTTGATTCACTATTTCTAGCGAATGTTGTGCATTTTCCTCCTAGATTCTCTCTCCTGAGAAGGTACCATGTATGGGTTTTTATAGTAAGAAAATAGGGGTTTGGAATGGCTTCGAGATGATGTGGTATTCATTCCAAAACTAATCTTTAATGCAAAAAAACTTTCCTTTCTTAGTTTCTGGAACCCTAGCATGCACACGCACTTGTTAAGCATGCATACGCAGAGCTTGAGGGTGCGCATGCATTCACTCGTATGCGTGCGCACACCTTAGGGTTTCTGAGGCCTTTCTTTTCCAAAAATAGCTTATTTAGCTCATAAAAGAGTTATATTTTTCCGTAAACACTTTCCTCAAGTCAATTTCAATCTGATCAAGCCCTAAACCAACCTTAGGCTTTAGAATTCCAACATCGTTGGGGAACAGGGGCTTAGGTCGTAAGGGGTACAAAATGCAATGTCTATAGTTTGTTATTTTGTTAAACTTGTTGTTAGTGTTTTATGATAGATGGATTTGTGGTTATTTTGTTGGTTTGCTGTGATAGGTGTGTGAATTTGTGTACATCGCACTAGATGTATTTGTAATTTTTCTTTGAAGGATTGAGGTTTTTTTTTTGAAAAGAGAGAAATCAACACAAGCTTTATTCATTGATTGATCAAACAACTTTTCTTTGAATACTAAAGGAGATTTTGAGGACCAGCAAGCTAGTGGAAAAGAGTGATCGCAAATCTTAGGAATCAATTCAAGACTAAACATAAGCGGTGGCTCCTAAACTAGCTTCTCTCCTACATCTGATCACAACCAGATAAGTATGGACATTTTATTAATAATTAGGGGTGGAAAGGTACCCTTTCTTTTCTCTATCCCACTATACCGGGCTTAATTTATTACCTATCCAATTTTTTTCCCTTTTGCATTTAGTGTTAGGATGTGTGCCTTTAAATCCTATTGTATGATGCTATGTATAACATTATGTATGAGTTAATGTTATGATAAATAAAGTTGTTTTATTATTATCTAAAATAATGGTAACATGAATATTAGGAAATTATCATATAGTCCATGAGATGCATAGTATGTGATTTATGTGATTTAGTCACAGAAGATATAAATCACAAGTTCTTCGTAAACTCAGAATTTATAGTTCGTAGTCGGTGATGAAATTGGGCATTTCATCTGTGAAGACTATAACGTATCAACTAAGATGATTTGTTTTGATCATGGAAGTGGAGACTTCTTTTTGATATGTTGATATGCTTTAAGAGTTAAAACATATTGAATTGGACCGTTGTGAGATTTATTATTCTCCTAACGACTGTCAAATGAATAATAAATCTCACGACTTTTATTTGCATGAACTCTTAATCCTAAGAGAATAATAGACCTGATCATGATGTGTAGGTTGCTTTGATATATTAGGAGTGATATCTAAAGTAACAATTAAAACCTCAGTATGTTGGGCAGCCACATTTAGTGTTTATGGAACATATATTCTCAAGATGGAATTCATAATCTCTTAACGGAAATATAAAATATTCCCTTGAGATAAGTTTAATGGGTTTAGTTATTCAGAAAGTTAGGCCTAACCACTTTGGTAAGAACTTACTAAAGTATATATTTATGAAATTGAATTTCATAAATATATAATGAATAACTTTAAAGGATTAAACCGGGTACTCAAGGATAAGATGTAGTAATTTACAAAGTGGCAGTCTACATTCATGACTTTGTATTATTATGAATATTTTATGAAGGGGTTGCGTTTACAATAAAGTCTTGGGATATAATTTATTAATAAAGCCTAGTGTGCAATTATATTTATATAGTAGTATTAAATATAATTAATGGTAACTTTGCACTTGTCAAGAGTTGACGGAAAAGCCCAAGGCCCATTGGAGCTAGTGTCTTATTGGTCCCTTTTGGTCCTACTCGAAGCCACACACTAAAGCCCAATTGGAAAGACCCAATAGGCCAGCCCAATTAGATAATCAGTTAGTTATAAAGGGAGAAACATATAGAAAAAAAAATACGTAGAGAAAAAGAAAAAGTGAGAGTGTGAGACACACTTTCATTCTTCCTTTGGAAATTGATTGAGAGACCACACATCTTAGGCATAAAGTGGAATTGCAGTGAAGATTAAAAGTGTTCCCAAGTGCTTCTAATCTTTGTTTTGAATTTCTCCACACCAAGGTACGCTATCTTGTTCTTAAATTCTAAAATTTACATAGTGCATGTTGTTAATAATGAATGAAATAGATCCTTGTTTGTTGCTTCCGTTATGTGTTTTGTATGAAATACAAAACCAGATTTTTTTCCAACATTTATAACCTATAAAAAAATGAAGGATCAAATAGGTCACCGCTCAGTGCCAACTTGTAAAGGATAAAGTTGAACTCCAAAGTCCAAACTTGTTCGGAACCTTGGACTCTAACCACTAATAGGATGACATTAATCCTTGTCATGTGCAATGTACATAACTCACTTAACCCAACAAATCAAGTGAATCTATGCATTGCACATAACAAGACATAAGCCTTCCTATTGGTGGTTGAAACCCAAGGCTCCAAACATGTTTGGGCCAAAATTGGAAATTAACACTGTTTTTCAAACAATATAATTAGTAGGCACTGTTTTCAAACTATACTTTTTAGCATCTCAAGTTTAAAAGACTCAATTTTGGGCCTATAAATCGAGTCTTTGAGACTCGATTTCCATGGTCTGATCACATCTGATGCAACATTTTTTTCACGTGGTGACCACTTGGAAATTGAGTCTCTAAGACTCAATTTATAAGCCTACCCTTTAATATTCATCCTCCTTACACTACAAACCATTCACCCCACCTTACCTTCTCGTCAGACCAGAAACCAAAGAACCCATAGCCGCCTGATCCAACCAGACCATGCCACCACTGGGCCAGACCTAGGCCACACGACCTAGGAAACGCAACCCAGGCATCAACCCGGCGAGTTGTGGTGAGCTCTCTCTCCTTGGATTCTTTCTCTCTCTGATTTGATTTGGGTTTTCAGGTTCAATTTTTAGTCAAAATAGAAAAATCCTGAAAAATTGTTTCATTTTTGAATAAATAGCGAGTGTGTTTCATTGTGTTGTGTTTCTGGAATTTCTTAAATTTTTTTTTTTTTGGGTATTTCTGGGAATGGCTTGTACATTAGAGACTTGAGACTTAAAATTTTTTTGGTTTATAAATTGAGTCTTAGAGACTCGATTTCTAGGTGGACGCCACATGGACAAAACGCCATGTCAGACGTGATCAGACTATGGAAACCGAGTCTTTAAGACCCGCTTTATAGGCCAAAGTCAAGTCTTAGAGATTCAAGATGTTAGTAAAATATATGCTTTTGAAACTGTGGCAAATGGGCTTAATTCCCAATTTTGGCCAACTGTTTGCAATCAAACTTTTTTGGTTATAAATATCTTTGCAATATACAATTTGAACATTTTTTGATGCAAAACTCACTACCCCCAAGTACTTTACTTTCCCTTAATTACAAAAATTCAAATTATTTGCTTATTACTTAGGGCCTGTTTGGTAGTGGTGTTCTAGTATTGGCATTCAAAATGGTGTGTAAATTGTAGCTTTAAAAAGTTTAGTGAAAATGCATGTTTTAAGTACTCATAATGCAAAAAATGTGTTTGGTACCATATTTGTAATAACATTTTTTTAAAAATGAAAAACATAATTGTGAGTTTGTTATGAGTATGTATTTTTAATAAAATTAAATACTCATCTAACATGTATAGTATATTTAATATTATTTTATTTGATGAGGGAGAAATTCCCACGTATTGCATTTTCTTCTTTCTCTTCTTTTTGGTTCTCTTCTCTTCTTTGTCTCTCTCTCTTCTTCCTATCTCTCCTCTCTTCTACCAAATCCATTAAAAACCAACATATTTTACAAATAAATCCCAACAAATGCGCTGTTCACAAACCCAAACCAACCATCACAAAATTAAATCCAATAAGACAAAGAAGATATCAAATCCACCGTCTCTTGTATATCTGGAAAAAAAAATCTGGGAAAAAATAAATAAAAAGAAATCAAATCTTCCCATGAATTATCAACCCATTACAAAAAGAACAAGAAGAAAAAAGGGATAAGGGAGATTTCAGCTGGGAAGAAAAAATGGACGATGTCACTACTGGAATTCACGAAGAGAGGAGAGGAGAGAGAGAAGCAAATGAGGCTAGGACTTGTGGCTAAAACAACCGATGGTGCACCAAGAAACAATGAGAGATAAAGAGCCGAGTCAGAGACAAATCTAAGTAAGAGAGAGAACCAAGTGAGAGAGAGAGAGAGAAAGAGAAAGAGGGATCTGGCTTTCTGAGAGAAAGACAGAGAGATCCAACTGTGAGTCTTTGTGAAAGAGAGAAAGAGAAGAGAGAGCGAGAGAAAAGCCATAAGAGTGAAAGAGAGAGAACCAGTTTATGTGCTGTCAGTTCAATGGTTCCCATGATTTTGAAGATATTTACAATAATACCATTGAGCATTTTTACTCAAAAACCAAAAGCTACAATGGAGGCGTTCTCAAAATATAGTGTTTAAAGCCTTGTTTGGATTTTTTTAAACTCAGCTAACGAAACTAAGTTTTGTTAACTCATAACCTAAACAATGTGGGCCCTACATGTATAATGTTTGTTTGGCTACTTTTCCCGGATGTTAACTCGGTTAACAAAACCTAGTTTTTTGGATTGAGAGTTAACAAATTTGGAAACTCCCATGGGCTATTTTCTAGTGATGAGTTATGTTAACTCAGTGGCACGCTCGTAATTTTGGACAAGAGTTAGGTCCCACGTGTAGTGTATTGTTACATCACTATAACAAAATTACATCACTGCATAGCAAATGAGAAGCTCCCAATGGCACTTTTGTTTACTTTCCCAACTACCAACTTCACTCCATCCAAGCTCACTTTCCCTTTTCCTTCTCCCAAACCCATAGCACTCCAAAAACTGAAGCAAACCTCTCCACCAATCAACACCTTCAGCCTGAGATATACACAACTCCATTCACCAATTTTTGTTTCCGATCAAACCCAATCTCCGCCGATCAGCCTTGTTAGTTCTATCGAAAGAAAACCCAAGCTCTTGCTCTCCTTTTCACTCACCCCACCAACGGTTTTTTCCTTCATGCTAAAATGCAACCCACAAAAACTCTTCATTCCCAAATCCAAGCACTTCTCACACTTCTAAACCTAGTTTCTCTACTACATCGAAATTGCTCTCCTCTCTTTCCATACCTATTTGCTCTCTTCTCCCCATACCCATCAGATTGAAGAATCAAGGAACCAAAAGGGATGATAAAGACATCAACCCATAAACAAGAACCCAATATCGAATAACACAACACAATCCATATACCCACAAGTTTCCAAAATCAAAAATTTGAGAGAGGGATATATAGCCACAACGAGAAAAGGAGAGAGAGCGAAAGTGATAAAGATGGAGACTGATATTTATCTGTAGATTCTTTAGTGAAGTGCATAGTCCTGAGCTTAGCCATCGCACAATCTGGTTGATCTCTTTCTTTCTTTCTTCTCCAATTCACGCAACTTCTTCACTTTGCCTATGTCATTCCTCACTTCTCTCTTCTTTAATTTTTTTTGCTTAAATTGATTTTGGCCATCAACAGTAAGATCGATTGCTCTCTCTCTTGGATTTCTCTCTCACCATCCATTTGTCCCTTACTCTCTCATGCCTCACTCTCTGTTTGCAACTTTGGGTAGCCGATCTAGTGGTGGCCGTGGTTATGGTGTGGTGTGGGTATGGATGTGGGACGTGAGCAAAATCTAATCAGAGCCATTATGGGTTTGAGTATTGTGAATTTTCTATGGGTTTGGGTTTTGGTTTTGTGAATTTTTTTTGGGTTTGAGTATTGTGAATTTTCTAGGTTTTTTGTTGTTCATTGTGATGAAGGTGTGTTTTCAGTTTTGGTTTGCTATGTGGGTGTGGTGTAAAGTTTTGGTGAACAAAACTTTCTAGGTTAAGCTATGGAAAATGAACCCAAGAAAAGAACTATTTATAAAAAATCTGTTTATGTTTATCAAGGTGAAGCAGAGGAGTTTGGGAAGGGAAAAAAGAGAAGTGGGGGAGAAAGAAAGAGAGATGCAGGTAAGGAAAGAAAAGAGGTTGGAACTTTATAAAAAATCTGACCCAATTTGACATGTGGGCTCCACATGTGGAGGGAAAAACTCACTAAGATATTCCACCCAAACAAGCCACCAAACAAAGTTATAAGAGATTGGGGTATTTTTGAGTAATAAGTGATGAAAATTGAGAGAAGGGCAATGAGTGATTGAAAAAAATTAACCAAACAGGGCCTAATATTTCAGTTCTCAATACTCATTTTTTATCACTCTATACTCTAATCCAATTCTTATATCTCTATCTCTATTTTTTGCAAAACTAGCAAAAGCTTGTGTTTGGTTCTTATACTCGTGTAGTTCACACCTAAAAAACTCAATGTTGGGAAAAATTTACAACAGATACAAGTCACTCCTGCGTGACTTTTCTCTCTCATTTTCTCTTTTTCCCTTCCTCTTCCTCTACCACTAACTCTTATCTTTCTCTTTCTCTTTCATTTTCATTTCCTTTTCTCTACCTCTCAATCTCTTCTTTCTCATCAGATTTACTAAAATTCATGTAATACCCGCTTCACTTAAATTTAATTTAATTGCTTCTAGGGTGATGTTGATGAATAATTTAAAGTAATATAATTTTTTATTTTGATATCTACAAAGAAAATAAATAGAAGGAGATGTAACATGAGAGTTATTTTGCAGATTATTCATATTAAACTTTTAGTCTCCTTATCAATTAAGGAAAAGGCTTATTAAAACCTATTTGGATTAGGAGTTTAAGTGTTATTGGAATCCTTTTAAAGTTCTAGCCTATCTAAATAACCTTAATTTGAGTTTAATTGGGAATTAAAGTCTTGGAAGCTTATTTAAGTTTTAGTGGGTCTTAAACTCTAGTTCAAGTAGGAGTGTTATTTAAGAGTACTAATTGGAGTGAGATTGGTCTTCCTAGACTAAATTGAAGTGTTATTTTAGAGGTGTATATATATATAGTGGATCTTTTTAAGTCAGCCACGTGAAAGGAATTTTTCTTTTATTTATTTTGAGAGCAACGGCTGGCTATTTTCCTAATTGCTAAGCTTCACAATGACAAAACTGTAGAGGTAATCCATTATACGATGATCTTGATCATTCAATCTATTATAGCATGTTAATATAGATAGATAATATACTTAATCAGCTAAGGTGGATGATTGTTAAGGAATATCAAAATGGGTCCACGTCCCATAAAATTAATACGATTGAATAGTACATTGAACTTTTCTTGAGTTTTTATATGTTGGAAAATCTAGTTTTGTATCTCATACAAAACACATAGTGGAAGCAACAAACATAGATCTATTTCATTCATGATTGATAACATGCACTATGCAAATTTCAGAATTTAAGAACAAGATAGCATACCTTGGTGTGGAGAAATTCAAAACAAAGATTAGAAACACTTGGGAACACTTTTAATCTTCACTCCAATTACACTTTATGCCCAAAAAGTGTGGTCTCTCAATCAGTTTCCAAGGAAGAATAATCGAGTGGCTTCACTCACACATATACACTATTTCACAATGATGTCTCTCTTTTATTCTTTTTCTAATAAAAAATTCTATATGTTTCTCCCTTTATAACTAATTGATTATCTAATTGGGCTGGCTTATTAGGCCTTTCCAATTGGGTTTTAGTGTGTGGCTTAAAGTGGGACCAAAAAGGACCAATAAGACACTAGCTCCAATGGGCCTTGGACTTTTCAGTCAACTCTTAACAAGTCCAAAATTACCATTAATTATATTTAATATCACTATATAAATAAAATTGCACTCTGGCCTTATTAATAAATTATTGTTGGGATATTTGTCCTTAAATCCTATTGTATGATGCTATGTATTTTATTATGTAAGACATTATGTATGACTTAATGTTTTGGTTAATAAAGTTGTATTATTATTTGAAAATATTGGTAACGTGAATATTGGGACATTATCATATAGTCTATGAGATGCATAGTATGTGATTTATGTGATTTAGTCACAGAAGATATAAATCACAAGTTCTTTGTAAACTCAGAATTATAGTTCGTAGTCGGTGATGAAATTGGGCATTTCATCTGCGAAGACTATAACATATCAACTAAGATGATTTGTCTTGATCATGGAAATGGAGATTTCTAGTTGATATGTTGATATGTTTTAAGAGTTAAGACATATTGAACTGGACCGGTGTGAGATTTATTATTCTCCTAACGACTGTCAAATGAATAATAAACTCACGACTTATATTTGCATGAACTCTTAATCCTGAGAGAATAATGGACTTGATCATGAAGTGTAGGTTGCTTTGATATATCAGGAGTGAGATCTATAGTAACGGTCAAAATCTTAGTATGTTGGGCAGCCACATTTAGTGTTGATGGAACATATATTCTCAAGATGGAATTCATAGTCTCTTAACGGAGATATAAAATATTCCCTTGAGATAAGTTTAATGTGTTTGTTATTCAGAGAGTTGGGCCTAACCACTTTAGTAAGGAGTTACTAAAGTATATATTTATGGAATTGGATTTCATAAATATATGATGAATAACTTAAAGGATTAAACCGGGTACTCAAGGAATTAAGATGTAGTAATATACAAAGTGGCAGTCTTCTTTCACGACTTTGTATTACTATGAATATTTTATGAAGGGGTTGCATGTATAATAAAGTCTTGGGATATAATTTATTAATAAGGCCTAGAGTGCAACTATATTTATATAGTGGTATTAAATATAGTTAATGGTAACTTTGGACTTGTCAAGAGTTGACAGAAAAGCCCAAGGCCCATTGGAGCTAGTGTCTTATTGGTCCCTTTTGGTCCCACTCCAAGCCACACACTTAAGCCCAATTGGAAAGGCCCAAAAGGCCGGCCCAATTAGATAATCAGTTAGATACAAAGAGAGAAACACACAGAATTTTTTTCGGTGAATGTGTAGAGAATTGGTAGAGATTTTCATAGAGAAAAAGAGAGAGTGTGAGACACACTTTCATTCTCCCTTTGGAACTGATTGAGAGACCACACATCTTGGGCGTCAGTGGAATTGGAGTGAAGATTGAAAGTATTCCCAAGTGCTTCCGTTCTTCAAGTTTTGAAATTCACCGCTCCAAGGTACACTCTCTTGTCTCTAATTCTGAAACTTAAATAGCCCATGTTAACCTTTATGTATGAAGTAGATCCATTTACATCATTACATTTATTTTCTTCCGCTGCGCATGTATGATTCCAACAATTATATCCCAAAACTTTATTATACATGCAACCTCTTCATAAAATATTCGTAGTAATACAAAATTATGATATAGACTGCCACTTTGAAACTTACTACATCTTAATCCTAGAGTACCCGGTTTAATCCTTTAAGTTATTCATCATATATTTATGAAATCCAATTTCATAAATATATACTTTAGTAACTCTTTACTAAAGTGGTTAAGCCTAATCTATATAATAACTAATAGCCGAAACGTTTGACTTTTTGTTGACCTTACCTTATTGCGCCACGTGGTTATATATATGACTAACACGTACACAATTAAAAACACAAACAATGTATCTTTTCGGTGGTTTGCTTATTTAGTTTCAGTGGGTAACTACTTATTATTGTTTACATACGCTATTTACCTTTTGTTGTCTTTTTTTTCTCGCTGCGAAAACGATTGTCTTTTTGGTGGTGCTTATTTAGTTTCAGTGGGTAATTACTTATTATTGTTTATATACGCTGTTTAATTTTTTTTTTTTTTCCTTCTTTCTGTTTTTCCATTTTCTATTTTTTTTCCCCACTGCGAGGACAAACTTGGCAAAGGTTGTGGACAAAAACAGAGTGCCCTTCACGCTACTACTACTGGTAATTCTTTTCTTCACAAACATTACTTGGTTTTGCTTACTCTTGCATTAGTTGGTCTAACTCTTTCATACCCACACCGTTTCAGTGGGTAACTACTTATAACGAAGGTTGTGAACAAAAAAACTCAATGCCCTTGACGCTACTGCTATTGGTAATTGTTTTCTTCACAAACTTTAGTTGGTCTTGCTTACTCTAGCATTACTTGGTCTGACACTTTCAAACCCACACTGTTGAGTTTTTGTTTTCTTCTTTTCGTTTGCTATTTTCTGTTTTCTTTTCTTGCATTAGTTTGTAGCCACTTTTTTGTCTTCTTCTTTTCATTTTACTATTTTCTATTTTTTCCCCTTTGCCAGAACAAACCCATTGAAGGTTGTGGACAAAAAACAGAGCACCCTTGACGCTACTGCTATTGGTAATTCTTTTCTTTACAATCAGTCTATTGTTCTTTGTTTTCAATTTTTAATTTTTATAATAACAAACATTTATAACTAAGCCGTTGAAATATTTTGTCCACACCATGTGTTTGAAAAAATGCCTTGCTTACTCTTGCATTAGTTTGTAGCCGCATGATGGTTTGTGCAGTTTCTTTAGGCCTTTTCCATTATTAATAGTGCATACGTTACAGTTCAAAAGACCACAACTATTTTTTTGTCTTTAGGTGGTTAATCAATTAAGTTTGACAAACTTTCATTTATAGCAAAGTGTACTATTAATTCAATTGTCAATAGTTTGAATTTTTTTTCATTTATAGCAGAGCGTACTATTATAGAAGAAAGTTTCAACTAATCTTCTACTTTATTGGATCACAAATCTTACCCGGTCAATATTATTTTTTGGAGACATTTCTAATTATCATTTGCACCTAATATTTCTCATTTTCTTCCTCTCTTTGTCCTTTATCAAGTCAAATCATCTAAATTCCAACTGTAGAAAAACGTACTTAGCTTGGCCAGCAAATTTGACCTATTAATGTTAATTAATTTTGTTGAATACATACTTTATAGCCAATTCACATAATTTTTTTTTTTTTCGGGAGCAATTGTAACTTGTATTATTAATACAATTATGTTATTTTTCATCTATTTGTAAAACTTTTTCAAAACCATTCATTCTAAAAGCAAATCTAAAAATCAATATCACAATGAATATCATGATTACAAAAACGTTTGACATTATGATAATATTTCTTTCAAACTATCATTTCTTAAACATTTTTTTTTTAACTCAGGATCAAAGTGACAAATTAACTATAATTTAGGATCCACTTCAATAATATCTTTTTTATTTTCAAGCATACAAAGTTATCTTATAATCATATTGAAAGTAAATGGCTGTTCCTGAGTAGATCAAACTAACATGAATGGATTTGGGTGAACATGCCTTATTACAACCATGATCTCAACCGTTGTCATTGCATAATTTTGATTTTATTGATCTATCAGATGCAAGAACCTAATTGATAGTTTAAATTTTAAAATTAAAAAGCTTTAAAAAAACTTATTTTGCAGGTCCTTTCATTTTTGGATAAAGAGCTGCATACTTTTTGAGGGAAAGAGCTACATACTTAACCGTGTCAACTCCAGGTTTGTTAACAATTACTTTAATTTTTTTTAAAAAGTTTATGTTGCATTTCTTTTCTACATATTCAGAATAATTATTAGTGTCATCTTCAACAAAAATTTACAGCATTAAAAAATATTACTGAAAGCAATTAAAGTCCACATAACTATATTTTTAAATTTCCAGAAAATGCTAATTAACAATAAATATATGGTTGAAAGAATATTCCATTTTTTAACGTCTATTTGCTATCTTTGGTTTATACAATAATAGTTATGATTTGATCTTCTATAAATACTTTGTTTTTAATTATATTTCCAAAGTATGGAGTCCACTTTATTTTCAAGAGCGAGAAGAAAACTGATTCTATCACAGAAAAGCAATAGAAATGTACCTACCAAATTTACAAATTCTTCATTAAAGGGAAGTCTTTCAGATGTTTCGGTAACTAGAAGAATGCTATTAAATAAAAAGAGAAATGTTTCTAATGGTGTATCCAGTCCCTTATGCAAAATAAATACTTTAAATTTTTATTTAACTATCCCGTGCATCGCACGGGTTAACGACTAGTATTCTGAATAACCAAACTCATTAAACTTATCTCAAGGGAATATTTTATATCTTCTTTAAGAGATTATGAATTCCATCTTGAGAATATATGTTTCATCAACGCTAAATGTGGCTGTCCAATATACTAAGGTTTTGACCTTTACTTTAGATCTCACTCTTGATATATCAAAGCAACCTACACCTCATGATCAGGTCCATTATTCTCTCAAGATTAAGAGTTCATGCAAATAGAAGTCACAAGATTTATTATTCATTTGACAGTCGTTAGAAGAATAATAAATCTCACAGCGGTCCAGTTCAATATATCTTAACTTTTAAAACATATCAACATATCAGCTAAAAGTATCTACTTCCATGATCAAGACAAATCATTTTAGTTGATACATTATAGTCTTCGCAAATGAAATGTCCAATTTCATTACCGACTACGAACTACAATCCTGAGTTTACAAAGAACTTATGATTTATATCTTCTATGACTTTTCACATAAATCACTTACTATGCATCTCATGGACTATAGGATAATGTTCAAATATTCATGTTACCATTATTTTAGATAACAATAAAACAACTTTATTTATCATAACATTAAGTCATACATAATGTTATACATAGCATCATATAATAGGATTTAAGGGCACACATCCTAACACTATATACATGTTTAGCATGTACTGAGGGCTGTATTATATTGGTTACCTATTGGATTTGCAGACCTTTGGTCTAACAAAGGTTGATATATATATATATATATATATATATATGATTAAATTTCTAATAGTCAGTACATGCTATAGATTGCTATACGGGTAGAGATTTCTATGAATGCTATACATATATTTGGATCTTATAGAGTATTTCATGGTGGTGTTGAAGTGTTATATGAGGTTTTAAAGAAAATATAAATCTGACACTTAACTAGACAACGATTGTACTGATATTAACCTATTAAGACTTGATGAAAATCTTGGTGAACTACTAGCAAGCATATTCTTATTAGGAAGTTTCCCTTACATCCTTATGGTATACGTCAAGGTGGGTTAAATATATAATTATGTTACTCCTTTACTTTTAGGTGTGGAGGAAGAGCTCATTTGATTTTGAATCTAGATCACGAGTATTAGCAACTAGTGGTAAGTGGACTTCAGAACATGACGTCTCCCAAGATGTGTATATTTATATATATCTTTTGGTAAAAATATATTTATTTATACATAATTCCAAAAGTGAAGTTTCAAAAACTTAAACAATTATCAATGCTTTATACATCAAGGTAGTGAATCTCGTACCATACCGGCCGGTATAACTGATAATTTCAGTACTGGCACCTACTCTCATACAGAAATGCCTATGTTTCGTGCCGGATTAAATACCAGTCTTACCGAGTTAATCCGGTCATAGCGGAACCCAAACACCAGATTTCGGCCGATAAATGCATACCGAACAGAAACCAAAAAAAAAAAATGCTAATTATCTGATCTAAAAGTTGCTCTCCCTCCTCTCAATAACTTATTGGATTAGCGTCGATCACATCACCTACGCAATAAACATGCTTCTTTTCTTGGAAAAATATATGTTTGTATTGCATACAAAACATATGCAGCGAAAAAATAACGGATTTAATTCATTCGCAATTGATAACATGTACTACGTAAGTTTCAGAATTTAAGAACAAAAGAGTGTACCTAAGTATGATGAATTTCAAAAATGAAGATCAGAAGCACTTGAAAACACTTTTTATCTTTACTCCAATTCCACTAACGCCCAAGAAGTATGGTCTCTCAATCAGTTCCAAAGGAGAATTAGAGAGTGGCTTGTTCCTACACAAACACACCACTTCACAATACTGTCTATCTCTCTCAAAAATTCTGTATATTTTTCCCTTTGTATCTAACTGATTATCTGATAGGGCTAGCCTTTTGGGCCTTTCCAATTGGGCTTTAATGTGTGGCTTAGAGTGGTACCAAAAGGGACCAATAAGACACTAGCTCTAATAGGCCTTGGGCTTTTCCGTCAACTCTTAACACGTCCAAAGTTACCATTAATTATATTCAATACCACTATATAAATATAGTTGCACTCTATGCCTTATTTATAAATTATATCTCAAGACTTTATTATACATGCAATCCCTTCATAAAATATTCGTAGTAATACAAAGTCATAAATATAGACTGCCACTTTGAAGATTACTACATCTTAATTCCTTGAGTACCCGGTTTAATCATTTAAGTTATTCATCATATATTTATGAAATCCAATTCAATAAATATATACTTTAGTAACTCCTTACTAAAGTGGTTAGGCCTAACACTCTGAATAATCAAACCCATTAAACTTATTGTTAGGATGTGTGTCCTTAAATCCTATTGTATGATGCTATATATTTTATTATGTATAACATTATGTATGACTTAATATTGTGATTGATAAAGTTGTTTTATTATTATTTGAAAATAATGGTAACATGAATATTGGGACATTATCACATAGTCCATTGCATAGTATGTGATTTAGTCACAGAAGATATAAATCACAAGTTCTTTATAAATTTAGAATTATAGTTTGTAGTCGGTGATGAAATTGAGCATTTCATCTGCAAAAACTATAACATATCAATTAAGATGATTTGTCTTGATCATGAAAATGGAGATTTCTAGTTGATATATTGATATATTGATATGTTTTAAGAGTTAAAACATATTGAACAGGACCGGTGTGAGATTTATTATTCTCCTAACGACTGTCAATTGAATAACAGACTCACGACTTATATTTGCATGAACTCTTAATCCTGAGAGGATAATGGACCTAATCATGAAGTGCAAGTTACTTTGATATATCAGGGTGAGATCTATAGTTACGGTCAAAATCTCAGTATGTTGGGCAGTCACATTTAGTGTTGATAGAACATATATTCTCAAGATGGAATTCATAGTTTCTTAACAGAGATACAAAATATTTCATTGAGATAAGTATAATGGGTTTATTATTCAGAGAGTTGAGTCTAACCACTTTAGTAAGGAGTTACTACAGTATATATTTATGGAATTGGATTTCATAAATATATGATGAATAACTTAAAGAATTAAACCGGGTACTCAAGGAATTAAGATGTAGTAATAAACAAAGTAGCAGTCTATTTTCATAACTTTGTATTACTATGAATATTTTATGAAGGGGTTGCATGTATAATAAAGTCTTGGGATATAATTTATAAATAAGGCATAGAGTGCAACTATATTTATATAGTGGTATTAAATATAGTTAATGGTAACTTTGGACTTGTCAAGAGTTGATAGAAAAGCCCAAGGCGTATTAGAGCTAGTGTCTTATTGGTCTCTTTTGGTCCCACTCCAAGCCACACACTTAAGCCCAATTGGAAAGGCCCAAAAGGCCAGCCCAATTAGATAATCAGTTAGATACAAAGGGAGAAACATACAAAATTTTTTGTAGAGAATTTTTAAGAACACTCTTGTGAAGTGGTGCAAAAAAGTGTTAGACACTTTTTGACATTTTCCCTTTGGAACTGATTGAGAGACCACATATCTTGGGCGTTAGTGGAATTGGAGTGAAGGTTGAAAGTATTCCCAAGTGCTTCTGAAATTCAATTTTGAAATTCACCACTCCAAAGTATACTCTCTTGTTCTCAAATTCTGAAACTTATATAGTGCATGTTAACTTTTATGAATGAAGTAGATCTGTTATTTTTTTCGCTGCGTATGTCTTGTATGTGCTACAAGCATGTTATTTTTTCATCAAAATGGTATCAGTGTGATCTTCATTAACATATCTGTTTAACATGTTGAAATTATTGTTCTTGATAAAAACTGATTTTGATGTTATGATGTTGTTTAATTTTTAGTTTAAGTATGTTAAACTGAACTTTAAGGCTACAACATCAATGAAATTTAGTTTTGATATCAATTTATGTTCATAATGATTGTATGATGATTGTTTTGTACATGAAAATGTTGACAAACTATCTTTGAAAAATTTTGGAAAATTCAAAATTCACGAAGCTCAATCAATCGAGAATCTGTCGAGAATCGATCAAGTTGGCAGAAAGTTTCTTGATCGATCGAGGATCTATCGAGGATCTGTCAAGCTTCGCAGAACTGTTACTTGATCGATTGAGAATCTGTCGAGGATTGATTGAGGACTGTTGATCCAGAATTTTTTCTGTGTTTTTCCATATATAAAAGAGCAAGGCTATGTGTAATTATATTATGCATGTTTTATATTTAAAAACCCTTGTTTTAAAACATCTAGTGGGAGAGAGATACAAGGGTTGAATCTCACGGCCTCCATTGTCGGTTTATAGTAGTGTAATTAAGCACCTCGCCTTGGCGTATATGCCTTGCTCCCTTCAGAGGGTGTTTAATTCATGGTACTACAAGTTAAACTTCTTAATGATGAATAATATGTGTTTTTACATTAAGAACGACCACGCTTCCGTGGAGTTACTTTATGACTCACATAGAATTCAGTCAATGGTGTACACTAGACTTAGGTTAATGTTAATCTCCCTTCGGAGCTATGTCATTATTACTTAGAGGCTAAAGTAAAAATGGCATATTATTAGTGTTTGATAAGAGTTATCATGATAACACTAATAATGAGAATATTTCTCAATCAATTATAGTGTTTATAATTTACTTGCTTCCAAGGAATTTTAAACATGGGATTGGGTTGTCGTTGCATATATTATTTTATGGTTTTATTAAGGTTCCATATTTTATGCTTATAGGCTAAATTGATAGTGTCCAGTTTACTTATTATATTCAGGTTTATTATTTTCAGATTTGAACATGGCATCATTTAGCCCACTTGTTTCTATTCTTAATCAAAACAAGCTAACTGGATCCAACTATATTGACTAGAAAAGAAACTTGGACATTGTTTTAACTGCTGAAAAGCACAAATATGTGCTTACTCAACCATGTCTTAGCTTTCCTTCATTAGATGCTCCTCTTGAGAAAAAACAACGATATGATCGCTGGCATAAATCTAATGAAATGGCCAAGTGCTATATCCTAGCACCCATCTCAAATGTTCTACAGTATCAAATGCAGGAAGTAGAACTAGCTTCTGACATTATGCTAAGTCTGAAAGAGATGTTTGGTGAGTAAGGCCGTTTTGCAAGGCAAGAAACCATGAGGCAAATTTATAATACCAAAATGGCTGAAGGTAGTTCAGTAAGAAAGCATTGTCTTACAATGATCTCTAATATGAATACATTAGAGGTTTTAGGTGCCGACATTGATGGAGAATCCCAAGTGAATATGATGTTCTAGTCACTACCGGAATCATTCAAGGAATTCAAACTGAATTATAATATGAACAAAAAGGTTTATTCTTTTTCTGAATTAATGAATGAGTTAGTGGCGGCGAAAGGCATCCTTGGTACTTCTAGTGTTGAAGCCAATGTGGGTAAAGCTTCTACTTCTCAACCTAAGTCGAAAGGCAAGGGTAAGAAAAAGAAGAAGAATGACTTCACTAAGCAAGAGGGTAAGCAAATGGCCTTAGGGGTTGCCGATAAAGGAAAGAAGTTTAAAGGAAAGTGTTTCCATTGTGGTGAAAAAGGACATTGGAAGAGGAATTGTCCAAAGTTTAAAGTTGCGAAGAATAAGGGTATGAAAACTTCCTTTCTTCTTGATATATGTTTGGTACAGAATCCCACGGATTCCTGGTGTGTGGATTCAGGTTGTACTAATCATATCTGCAATTCTTTGCAGGGGTTTCAGGTGACCAGAAAATTGAGTGAAGGGGAATTGTTTCTTACTTTGGCTTATGAGAGCAGAATTCCGGTTGTAGCTGTTGGTGTTGTTAATTTATGCTTTGAGTCTAGGGTTTTAATATTGCAAGACTATCTGTTTGTACCTAATGTGCGTAGGAATTTAATTTCTACAACTTATTTGGGTAAACATGGATATTGTGTTATCCTGAAAGACAATGTTGTAATAAAGAAGGATAAAATGTTTATCTGTTCTGGCAACATTGTGGATGGTCTATATATTTTAAGTCTTCTTAAGCATGAACTACATAATTCTGAATTAGATAGTAACTCACATGTAAAATCATTAAAGAGAAAGTTTCCTTCTAATGATGCATATCTTTGGTACTTGCGTTTAGGTCATATTAATTTAAACAAAAATTCAAAGACTGATCAAAGATGGACTCTTAGATCCCATGGACTTTGATGAATTTCCAATTTATGAATCTTGTTTGGGAGGTACAATGACCAAGCGACCTTTTAATGCAAAAGGTAGAAGAGCTCAAGAGTTGCTTGAATTAGTTCATACAATGTATGTGGTCCTATGTCAACCCAAGCAAAAGGAGGTTATGAGCATTTCATCACTTTCACAGATGATTACTCAAGATATGGTCATGTGTACCTAATGAGACGGAAGTCTGAAGCCTTTGAAAAGTTCAAAGAGTTTAGGGCTGAAGTTGAGAATCAATTAGGCAAACGCATTAAGGCCATTCGATTTGATCGAGGTGGCGAATACCTTTTTGAGGATTTCAAGGATTACCTAATTCAAAATGGGATTATATCCCAATTGACTGCACCTGGAACTCCTCAACAAAATGGTGTAGCAGAGAGAAGGAATAGGACTCTTTTGGAAATGGTTAGGTCCATGATAAGTTATTCAACTTTACCGTTTTCTTTTTGGGGATATGCCTTAGATACAGCAATACATCTTTTGAATTTGGTTCCATCAAAATCTGTCCCCAAAACACCCATGGAATTGTGGAGTGGGCGTAAGCTTAGTATGAGGTATCTTCACATTTGGGGTTGTCCAGCACATGTGCTAAAGGGGAAGCCTGATAAGTTGGAACCGAAATCGGAAGTGTGTTTGCTAGTGGGTTATCCAAAAGAAACTAGGAGTTATTTATTCTATATTCAAAATGATAACAAAGTTTTTGTTAGTACAAATGCTAAATTTTTGGAAAATGACTATATGAATAATTTTACTCCTAGAAGTAGAGTTCTATTCGCTGAAATGAATGACTTCGTAAATCAACAACCATTGGATAAAGCTAAGGAAGAAGTGGTTAGATACACCACAAGATACTACTCATGAAATATCTAGTACACAAGTGCCTCTTCGTAGTGGGAGAATTGTTCGGCCTCCTGTGAGATTTATAGGTTTAGGTGAAACTTATGAGGCTATATCAGAAGAGGCTGAATCGGATCCCTACACTTATGAGGAGGCAATAAATGATATAGACGCACATCATTGGGTACAAGCTATGAAATCTGAATTAGATTCCATGTATTCCAATCAAGTTTGGATTCTTGTAGAGGCGCCTAACGGCATTAAACCTGTCGGTTGCAAATGGGTTTACAAAAGGAAGAGAGGGATAGATGGAAAGGTTGAAACCTTTAAAGCAAGGCTAGTAGCGAAAGGGTATACACAAAAAGAAGGCATTGACTATAATGAAACTTTTTTGCCAGTAGCCATACTTAAATCTATCAGAATTCTCTTATCCATTGCTGCTCATTATGATTATGAGATTTGGCAAATGGATGTCAAGACAGCATTTCTTAATGGCAATCTTGAAGAAGAAATCTACATGTTGCAACCAGAAGATTTCATAGCAAAGAACCAAGAACATATGGTATGTAAGTTGAAAAGGTCCATTTATGGACTTAACCAAGCGTCTAGGTCATGGAACATCAGATTTGATCAGGCAATCAAATCATTTGGTTTTGAGCAAAATCTTGATGAACCATGTGTGTACAAAAGACATCAAGACAAATTAGTAATGTTCCTAGTGCTTTATGTTGATGACATTCTACTCATTAGAAATGATGTAGAAGTAATGTCATCAGTTAAAGTTTGGTTGTCAAGCCAATTCGATATGAAGGACTTGGGCGAAGCTAACTATATTCTAGGGATCAAGTTTTGGCAAGATCGAAAGAATAGGATGCTAGGTTTTTCACAAGCTGGATATATAGATAAGGTTCTAGAACGGTTTAGCATGCAAAACTCCAAGAAATGATTACTTCCTTTTTGACATGGAGTTCCTCTGTCTGATGACCAAAGGCCTAAGACTAAAGAGAAAGAAAATATGATGAGACAAGTTTCTTATGCTTCTACTGTAGGAAGTCTCATGTATGTCATGCTTTGTAGTAGGCCAGATATTTGTTATTCAGTTGGCATGGTCAGCCGATATCAATCAAATCCAGGACCTAAACATTGACAAGCTGTAAAGCATATTCTCAAGTATCTACAGAGAATGAGAAATTATATGCTTGTTTACCATTGTGAGAATTTGATTCCTATTGGCTATACAGATTCAGATTTTCAGTCGGATCTAGATTTCAGAAAATCCACGTCGGGTTGTGTTTTCACCTTGGAAGGTGGAGCCATAAGTTGGAGGAGTGTTAAGCAATCTTGTATTGCGAACTCCACCATGGAAGCCGAATATGTTGCTGCTTGTGAGGCAACAAAGGAGGTTGTTTAGCTCAAGAAATTCCTTTCTGATCTTCGTGTTGTAAGAACTGAGCAAGTTCCTATTACATTGTTCTGTGACAATAGTGGAGCGGTTGCACAATCTAAAGATCCAGGGAATCACAAGAAAGGAAAACACATAGAAAGAAAGTATCATATCATTCAAGACATTGTTGCTCGTGGAGATGTGATTGTAGCAAAGAGTAATGGTGCAAATAATCTAGCAGATCCCTTCACCAAAGCCTTGCCTCAAAGGACTTTCGAGTCACATTTGGAGGAGATGGGAGTTAGATTAGTGCACAATAGTCTTTAGGCCAAGTGGGAGATTGTTAGGATATGTGTCCTTAAATCCTATTGTATGATGCTATATATTTTATTATGTATGACATTATATATGACTTAATGTTGTGATTGATAAAGTCGTTTTATTATTATTTGAAAACAATGGTAACATAAATATTGGGACATTATCACATAGTCCATGAGATGCATAGTATGTGATTTATGTGATTTAGTCACAGAAGATATAAATCACAAGTTCTTTGTAAACTCGGAATTATAGTTCGTAGTCGGTGATGAAATTGGGCATTTCATCTGCGAAGACTATAACATATCAACTAAGATGATTTATCTTGATCATGGAAATGGAGATTTCTAATTGATATGTTGATATGTTTTAAGAATTAAAATATATTGAACAGGACCGGTGTGAGATTTATTATTCTCCTAATGACTGTCAATTGAATAGTAGACTCACGGCTTATATTTACATGAACTCTTAATCTTGAGAGGATAATGGACCTGATCATGAAGTGGAAGTTGCTTTGATATATCAGGAGTGAGATCTATAGTTATGGTCAAAATCTCAGTATGTTGAGCAGTCACATTTAGTGTTGATGGAACATATATTCTCAAGATAGAATTCAGTCTCTTAACGAAGATACAAAATATTCCCTTGAGATAAGTTTAATGGGTTTGTTATTCAAAGAGTTGGGCCTAACCACTTTAGTAAGGAGTTACTAAAGTATATATTTATGGAATTGAATTTCATAAATATATGATGAATAACTTAAAGAATTAAACTGGATACTCAAGGAATTAAGATGTAGTAATAAACAAAGTGGCAGTCTATTTTCATGACTTTGTATTACTATGAATATAGTTAATGTTAACTTTGGACTTGTCAAGAGTTGACAGAAAAGCCGAAGGCCCATTGGAGCTAGTGTCTTATTGGTCCCTTTTGGTCCCACTCCAAGCTACACACTTAAGCCCAATTGGAAAGGCCCAAAAGGCTAGCCTAATTAGATAATCAGTTAGGTACAAAGGGAGAAACATATAAAATTTTCTGTAGAGAATTTTTAAAAACACTCTTGTGAAGTGGTGCAAAAAAATGTTAGACACTTTTTGACATTTTCTCTTTGGAACTGATTGAGAGACCACACATCTTAGGCGTTAGTGGAATTGGAGTGAAGGTTGAAAGTATTCCCAAGTGCTTCTGAAATTCAGTTTTGAAATTCATCACTTCAAGGTACACTCTCTTGTTCTCAAATTCTGAAACTTATATAGTGCATGTTAACTTTTATGAATGAAGTAGATCTGTTATTTTTTCCGCTACATATTTCTTGTATATGATACAAGCATGTTATTTTTCCATCACTTATCTCAAGGGAATATTTTATATCTTTATTAAGAGATTATGAATTCCATTTTGAGAATATATGTTCCATCAATACTAATGTGGTTGCCCAACATACTAAGGTATTGATCGGGACTTTAGACCTCACTCCTGATATATCAAAGAAACCTACACTTCATAATCAGGTTCATTATCCTCTTAGATTAAGAGTTCATGTAAATAAAAATCATGAGTTTATTCTTCATTTGATAGTCGTTAGGAATAATAAATCTCACAGCGGTCCAGTTCAATATATTGTAACTCTTAAAACATATCAACATACCAACTAGAAATTTTCATTTCCATGATCAAGATAAATCATCTTAGTTGATATGTTATAGTCTTCGCAGATGAACTGCCCAATATCATCACTGACTACGAACTAAAATTCTGAGTTTACAAAGAACTTATAATTTATATCTTCTATGACTAAATCACATACTATGCATCTCATGAACTATGTGATAATGTCCCAATATTTATGTTACCATTATTTTAGATAGTAATAAAACAATTTTATTAACCAACATAATATCATACATAGCATCATACAATAGGATTTAAGGGTACACATCCTAACAATCTCCCACTTGCCCTAAAGACTATTGTGCACTAATCTAACACTCATTTCCTCCAAATGTGACTCGAAAGTCCTTTGGGGCAAGGCTTTGGTAAAATGATCCACTAGATTCTTTGCACTATCTATCTTTGCTACTACTACTGTTGGATAAAAATATGGTTTTGTATCTCATACAAAACACACAACGGAAGCAACAAACAAGTATCTATTTCATTCATGATTGACAACATGCACTATGTAAATTTCAGAATTTAAGAACAATATAACGTACCTTGGTGTGGAGAAATTCAAAACAAAGATTAGAAGCACTTGGGAGCACTTTTAATCTTCACTCCAATTCCACTTTACGCCCAAGATGTGTAGTCTCTTAATCAGTTTCCAAAGGGAGAATGAAAGTGTGTCTCACACTCTCTTTTTTTTCTCTACGATTCTTTTATTAAAGAAAAAATTATGTATGTTTCTCCCTTTATAACTAACTGATTATCTAATTGGGCTGGCCTATTGGGCTTTTCCAATTGGGCTTTAGTGTGTGGCTTGGAGTGGGACCAAAAGGGACCAATAAGACACTAGCTCCAATGGGCCTTAGGCTTTTTCGTCAACTCTTGACAAGTCCAAAGTTACCATTAATTATATTTAATACCACCATATAAATATAATTGCACTCTAAGCCTTATTAATAAATAATATCCCAAAACTTTATTATACACGCGACCCTTCATAAAATATTCGTAGTAATACAAAGTCATGAATATAGACTGCCACTTTCAAAATTACTACATCTTAATCCTTGAGTACCCGGTTTAATCCTTTAAAATTATTCATCATATATTTATGAAATCTAATTTCATAAATATATATACTTTAGTAATTTCTTACCAAAGTGGTTAGGCCCAATTCTCTGAATAACCAAACCCACTAAATTTATCTCAAGGGAATATTTTATATCTCCATCAAGAGACTATGAAGTCCATCAAGAGACTATGAAGTTCATCTTGAGAATATATGTTCCATCAACACTAAATGTGACTGCCCAACATACTGAGGTTTTGACCGTTATTTTAGATCTCACTCCTGATATATCAAAGCAACCTACACGTCATAATCAGGTCCATTATTCTCTCAGGATTAAGAGTTTATGCAAATAAAAGTCGTGAGATTTTTTATTCATTTGACAGTCGTTAGGAGAATAATAAATCTCACGGCAGTCTAGTTCAATATGTCTTAACTTTTAAAACATATCAACTAGAAGTCAACACTTCCATGATCAAAACAAATCATCTTAGTTGATACGTTATAATCTTCGCAGATGAAATGCCCAATTTCATCACTGACTGCGAACTATAAATTTGAGTTTACAAAGAACTTGTGATTTATATCTTCTATGACTTTTCACATAAATCACATACTATGCATCTCATAAACTATATGATAATGTCCAAATATTCATGTTACCATTATTTTAGATAAGAAAATAAACAACTTTATTAAACACAACATTAACTCATACATAATGTCATACATAGTATCATACAATAGGATTTCAGGGCATATATCCTAACAACTACATCTCCACGAGCAACAACGTCTCAAATGATGTGGTATTTTCTTTCTATGTGCAACCGCTCCACTATTGTCGCAAAACAATGTAATAGGAACTTGCTCAATTCTCACAACACTAAGATCAGAAAGGAATTTATTGAGCCAAACAGCTTCCTTTGCTGGTTCACAAGCAGCAACATATTCAGCTTAACAAGCAGTAACATATTCAGCTTCCATGGTGGAGTTAGCAATACAAGCTTGGTTAACACTCCTCTAACTTATGGCTCCACCTCCCAAGGTGGACACCCAACCTGAAGTGGACTTTCTAAAATCAAGATCCAACTGAAAATCTGAGTCTGTATAGCCAATGAGAATCAAATCCTCACACTGATAAACAAGCATATAATCTCTCGTTCTCCTTAGATATTTAAGAATATGCTTTACAGTTTGCCAATATTTTGGTCCTGGATTTGATTGATATCGATTGACCATGCCCACTGACTAACAGATATCTGGTCTAGTACATAGCATGGCATAAGCATACATGAGACTTCCCACTGCTAAAGCATAAGGAACTTGTCTCATCATGTTTTCTTCCTCAAAAGTCTTAGGCCTCTAGTTATCAAACAGATGAACTCCATGTCTTTTAGGAAGTAATCCTTTCTTAGAGTTTTGCATGCTAAACCGTTCTAGAACCTTATCTTTATATTTAGCTTGTGACAACCTAACATCCTATTCTTTCGATCTCGCCAAAACTTGATCCCTAGAATATCGTTAGCTTCACCCAAGTCCTTCATATCAAATTGGCTTCACCTAACATCATGAGTAAGTCGCCCACACCAGTAGCATAAATTTGGTAGCCTCTCATACTTGAAAGAAATCCACACCTGTTTTCCTCCTTCACCAACAAATATTAATCTCCCACGACACAACGGTAAAGATAAATCGATGGATACCTGTGCTCGAATAAAATGACCCCCGTCATATAGTTTTGGATCCTTCGGCGCTGAAACCTCTCCCAACACACTATAAATTTTCTTTGCTGCCTCAATTGTCATATATTTGATCGGAATTCCGTGCACCTGAACCCAAAGCTTAGTTTTCTCAAATTGAATATCCTCTAGTGGCAATTCATTTTCATAACGACTCATCACCACTAGATGTTTGTCAAAACTCCATGGTTCGCCTTCTAAAATTCTATCCACATCTTCCTTATTGTCGAAAGAGAAAAGAATTTTATGGTCACCAAAGCTCTGAATTTTGAAGCCATTTCTTGCTCTCCACAGTGGGGTGAAAGTCTTAGCTATAATCTCCATATTGATAGCTCGCCTAGTTAGAAACTTTGCAGCAATGGAGAAACCCTCAGCTTTTTCATCATCCAGTAAACAACAACCTGGCCCTTCCCTATCCGATAGAGTAAACCGATTCCATGATTGAGTCAACTCCTCCATCCTCACTCACACTCAAATTTGTTTCCCAAATCCCCTGAAAAAGAACTCAACAAGCCTAGGAATAACAGTATTACTCCTAGGATACTAAAGCACCTTCAAAGAAGGGACACTCTAATTCTACTATGTAAAGGAAACAGAGAGAAAAAACTCCACTTCTAGAACACAGAGAAACCTTAACCCTTGGAGCAATGTTAGTTGATAGACTATTTTAGTATATTTTCTTAGGATAGTGAGTTTGGCATTGGTGGAACTCTTTGAGATTGTTATTTGTGGAGACTTTATTATTAAAGTTTTTGTTTTTATGGATTTCATAGGAAAGATTTTGATGGTTTAAAGTTTATTTGTTGATTATTTATAAGACAGGTCATACATCTAAATCCTGTTATGGGTTTGGGATGTTGCAATTCAGAACTCTCATGGCATCATTCTCCTCGACTGAAGCAAAAGATAACCCTAAAATCCCAAATCACTATCTCTCTCTCTCACTCTCTCACTCATAGGTTTGTTTTTTTGTGTAATTGCCATCATCTCTTTGGGTGTCTCTTAGATTTTATTTCGCTACCTTCTGCAATTTGGTTGGGTTCACTGAATTTAAAAGTTTGTTGAGTTTGGGACTAGATTTGATTCATATGTTGTCGAAATTTATAGGTTGAACATGTTAACATCCGTAGAGATAGAACCATGGACATGAAAACATGGGGTTAGAAAGAAAGAGGTTATCTAGGCTAAGATCTTCGAAAATGGAGCAAGTGAGAGAAATGAGCGACCCAAAGATCACCATGACTCTATTTTGGTTTTTAGCTTCTGGGTTTCGGCTGGGCTAGGCAGGTGGTGGTCTTCGGATGCAAAGTAAAAAAACACAAGGTGAAAGAGAGGGAAGGAAGGAGAAAAAGGTTATGAAAAGGAAGAAAGTTAGGAAAAGGAAGAAAGGTGGATGTTTTTTTTTTTATAGGAAACACACGGAAATTATTATTAGAACAACATCACAAAACAGATACGTCCTGAACAAGAGCTTGTTGAATACAGCAAGGAATCTCTTCAATCCATATTACATCATTGACAAGGTGTTGAGGTTGTCTTGCTAAAATATGAGCTAGCTTATTTCCCATCCTTTCAACACTACACCTTGCAGTCCCAAATGCCTTGCTAGCAGTAGACCAGCTTCATAAGCTTCAATTTCAAGTGACCCTAAAGGAGTTGTAATTTTTCTGCACAAAGCTGCCTTCAATATGCCTGCATTGTCTCTTATTACAACGCCAACTCCTGCTTTCTTTCTTGATGAAAAAAGAGCCCCATCTACATTAATTTTCAATGAACCCACTGGAGGAGGCAACCAGGCCGAAAGTATGGGCTGTTGGTGCACATCATATAGGGGCTGAACCGGCAGAGGCTGTTGGTGTGCAACAGATAGGGGTGAACCAGATCAGAATCAGCAGGAACTATTGCAGAACAGTATACCTAAAGATAATTTGTTGTCCAAACAGCAATGGCCTGGCCTGTTTTGCCTTTACCACCATAGAGAAGTTCATTTCTGTTACACCAAAGGGCCTAAGCGGTAGTTACAAGTTGTGAACATTTATCCTCTATACCAGCATTAGTCATCATAACAAACCATAGCAAGTCCATGAAAGAATCAAAATGAACATCCGAAGGCAATAGCTGTAATTTTGAAGCAGCCCAAGTCTCTTGCGCTTTCGGACATCCCCAAAAAATATGACCGTTCGTCTCAGCTTCAACATGACAGCAAATACATTTGTCTTCTGCAACCACATTTTGTTTCTTTAAATTGACTTTGGTCGGTAGAGTGTCTCGACAAGCACGCCAACAAAAATGTCGCACCTTATGAGGAATGGGCAAAGACCAAATCTTCTTCCAAAACTTCCTCATTGAACTACCATCAGAAGTAGTTTCATTGGATGAATGTAGATGTGAGTTAACTGCTAGTTGGTAAGCACTTTTAACAGTGAAAGTTCTAGTAGAGGTGGCAACCCAAACCATTTTATCTGCTGGAAGGGTAACACTCAAAGGAATGCTCTTAATCAGTTCGGCTTCATGGGGGAGAAATAGAGTGTCAAGCATTTCAGTTTTCCACCTTACTGGGTCTGTGTCAATCAAATCAGCAACAGTCATATCAGAACTCAAAAATAGCCTTGGTGAAACCACTTTATAAGATGGTACCCCAGGCAGCCACTTACCTCGCCAAATCTTGACAGTTGCTCCATTACCAACTCTCCATCGCATACCTTCCATGACTAGGCTTTGGGCTGAGATTAAACTCCTCCATGTATATGAAGGATTGTGGCCAAGTGAAGCATGAAGAAAGTCACTTGTTGGGAAATATTTGGCTTTAAGTACCCTATAAACAAGAGAGTCGCTGCCCATTTGAAGATGCCACCCTTGCTTTGCGAGCAAAGCCTTATTAAACAACTTAAAGTTCTTAAAACCCAATCCACCATTGCATTTAGGCTCACACATTTTTTGCCAACTAAGCCAGGGAATTTTCTTCTCCTCCCTTCTTTGACCCCACCAAAATTCCTAATCATTCCCACCATTTCCTCACAAAGTGAATCCAGAAGTTTGAAGCAACTCACAGTGTAAGTCGAAATTGCTTGAGCCACGGCTTTTATCAATACTTCTTTCCCCGCCTTGGACAACAATTTTTCTTTCCAACCCGCCAACACTTTCCCCAATTTCTCCTTAATGGCATTGAAGGTAAGTCTCTTATTTTTACCCACTAAAGAAGGTAGGCCAAGATACTTCTCATGTTGCTTTATTATTTGGGAACCAAAACGATTTTTAATCTCCTCTTGAACTTCCCTTGAATTGTTACTACTAAAAAACAAAGATGTTTTTGCACAATTTAAACTTTGACCGGAAGCTTTTTCATACACAGCAAGCAATCGTTGTAATTCATCACACTCCTTTAATGTTGCCTTGCAAAAAATCAAGCTATCATCTGCAAAAAATGGATGAGACAATTTTGGACTAGCCTTACAAATTTTCACACCCTCCATATGACCCCTCTCCACTGCTGATTGAATTAAAGCAGACAAGCCTTCTGCACACAAAAGGAAGAGATAAGGTGACAAAGGGTCTCCTTGACGGATTCCCCTAAATGGAGTGATGTGCCCTTTTGGAGTCCCATTGATTTTTATTGAATAAGATACAGTAGAAACACATCTCATAATCAAATTCCTAATCAGGACAACAAAACCCAATTTCTCCATAATTGTTTCAAGCTAAACCCATTCCATTTTATCATAGGCCTTACTCATGTCTAATTTAAGAGTCATTTCTCCAATCTTACCCACTTTTTTTTGCTAATATGATGCATAGTTTCAACGCCACCAACACATTATTAGTAATCAGTCTCCCATGGACAAAAGTACTCTATGTATCACTAATAATAGAAGGTAAAAAAATTTTCAGCCTGTTTGCAATAGCTTTTGAAGCAATTTTATAAACAACGTTACATAAGCTAATAGGCCGATAATCTGTTATCTTCTTTGGCTCTTTAATTTTTGGAACAAGAGTAATATGAGTGTCATTAAAATTAGGTGGAGAAATACCAAGGTTCAGAAAATCAAGTACCGTTTTGGTGACCACCACACCACAAGTGCCCCAAAAGTGTTGAAAAAACAAAGGAGGCATCCCATCAGGACCTGGTGCTTTAAGAGGATACATCTGCTTCAAAGCTGTATGCACTTCACTTCCCACAAAAGGCCGAACCAGCCATTCATTCATTTCATGAGTCACCTTAGGTTGCACAGACAACAACAATTCAGAAAAATCCACCGGATCACTAGTAGAGAAAAGATCTCCAAAATACCCAACCGCTATCTCCTCCAATTTTTCTTCTTCTACCTGCCATACCCCCTCATGATCAAGCAAACCCTCTATGAAATTTGTTTTATGTCTAGCCAAAGCCTTGGCATGAAAGAAAGCTATATTCCTATCACCATATTGAAACCAATTAATTCTTGATCGTTGTTTCCACATGCCGTCCTCTCTATCTAACCAACAATTCAAGTCAATTCGAGTATGTCTTATTTCTTCCACCACTTCCGTGGATGTGGGCTGCATCTCTAACCATTCTAACTTTGTTTGAAGCTCCCGAATAGTTCTACCTACGTGTCCAAATTCCGCAGCATTCTAAGAAGATAAGTCAGCATTTCACTTCTCTAAGCAATTTTAAGTACCCAATCCGACTCTAGCAATTGGCCACTTTCCCATGCATCTTTGACAACTGCTTCACACCTCAAATCCTTCAACCACATCAATTCAAACCTAAAAAGTTTTTTGGGCCTCCTATTCTTCCGTTGTTGAAACAAGTGAAGTGATAATGGGGAATGATCCGAAACCGAAGAAGATAGGTGATGAAGCTTAGCTATTGGATAAAGAGACATCCAATCCAATGTAGCCAAAGCCCTATCCAATCTTTCTCGTATTTGAATCCCACTAGTAGTCTGATATATCCAAGTGAACTTGGATCCAATGAAACCCAAATCACGCAACTCGCATTGATCAATTGCGGATAAAAAGTATGCCATTTGCTTTCTTGGACGAATACTTCCACCTTCCTTCTCCGAGAGACCTATAATCTCATTAAAATCACCAATGATCAGCCATGGTAAGGACGACGTTCTTTTTAAATGCTTCAACCTTGCCCAAGATTCATGCCTTTTAGCCATATCCGGGTGACCATAGAAACCTGTAAAATGCCACCAACCCACTTCCCTACCATTGACCCAAGCATCAATATGATTTTGAGAAAAAGTCTTTATATCAATCTGCAACTCTTCTTTCCATAACAAAATAAGACCACCACTACTTCCAACACTAGGAACATCGAAGCAATTTTTCATTTTACATTTTTCCTTAATCAAATCCAGCCAATCCTTTTTCAGTTTTGTCTCCATAAGAAAAACAATAATGGGCTCTTCTTTGTTCACTACCTTTGCCAAGGTATTAACTGTTCGGAGGTTCCTATGCCCCCGACAGTTCCAACTTAAAAGACCCATTGTGCTCGGCGGGGTTGCTGAGCAACCTCCGCCGTTAGATTAGTAGAACTTACCTCAAGCTCCTTCCTCTTTTCTCCATCAACAGAATGATCCTCCTTTCCATCTATACCAGAACTCTCTCTCTTCTCACCTATGTCAAGACCCGCCTCTGCCTTCTCTGTTGAACTTTCTCGTGCAGCAGCCATGCGTTTCCAAGTTTTGTTTTTAGTATGGAATACCTGTGACGAGTTTCTCAAAGGAATGTGAATTGTGTTCTCTGTGTTTGACGAGTCACCCTGTGGTAATTTCCTAGGTCTACCACGTGTGTTTTTCTTTTGTATAGGAGTATAACTTTGACCAATATTAAATTCTGCATCCCGGATTATGTCTAGGGAGTCCACCTCATATCTAACTACCCCTTTAACCAATTCTTGACTTTCGGATGACACATTAATGCTCGATTGTGCATGAGAAAAATTAGGAACGGCATCCACATCATAATTGACTTTCTCCTTATTCCATCTGTGAGAATCTGAAGACACAACATTGTATGACTTGGCATGAGAAGAAGCAGGAGCAGGGACTGATGTGGAACCATATTTAACGGATTTCAATTTGGTAGGAATAGGAGAGGAGTTAATCTCCTGATCCAAGAATTGTAACTGCTCCTCAAAAGTCGTAACCACCCGTGAATCATCCCTCATCGGCGGCAACATTTCAGATTGCTTCTTCGAGGTGACATCATCGGCCACAATTCCATCCTTAGACCGAAGCTCCAAGCCATGTACATGTCAAGCACGGAAAGAAAAAGAGGCTGCGTTTTCCGAGCCTTGATTCAGGAACAGCACTAAACCAGACACTTTTTTTTTTTTAGTTGAGACCGGTGGATTTTCAAATTTTGGTATGAAAATTGAGTTTTGAATTAGGAAATTAGCTAAACTAAACAATCTAAATTAAGAACTGCAACTCAAACACTCTTAATAAAAAAACCTCTAAAAAAAACACTTTTTTTAAGACCAACAGTATTTCCGTATTTGAACATTGAAAACTGACTGAATCTCATTTAGAGCTATTACTATTTTTTTTTTTTCCTGGGCGACGCAGGGCAGAAGAATCCAAGAATGAAGCATTTCATATGTTGCAACCTCAATGCATGTAAGTCATATTGACCCTCATTTTCTGCAGCAAACTCTCCTGCTTGATCGGTCTAATAAGTGTTAAAGCCCCTTTGGGATTTCTTGTTCCTTTGGCTTTCTCTCTGCTTGTATTTCATTTTCAGTTTCTTTGGTGAAATATATCAAAGTTTCCCTTTTAAACTTAACTTCTAGAAGTCCTAAAGTCCTTTTAGAAATTGCACTTCCTTATTATTTTAGTAGTTTTTTTACTGGTAATTTTTGTGGTTAAAAAATATATATATTTGAGATCAAATTTTGTGTTTATCATAGAGAGAAATTATTGTGTAATAAGCACTATAAATTAAATCTTATCATGTTTAGGCTTCCTTTTGATAAATTTGTTTATCACAAAAGAGAATACAACAATTTTAAACTTAACATCTAGAATCACCCAGTTGTATCAAACCATCGTTGTAGGAAGGATATCACTATTCCCCGACATCAACTTATAGACAAAATTGAGAATGGAACGAAAAATAAAATTCTACATACAATCAAATTAAATATACAAAGAATTGTGCTTCTTTCCACCACGCCCATGTTTATAATAATCCTCTAACCAGAACACCGCATGAACAAAAGGTAACACTCGGAACTAAGCTATAAACAGGTGTAACACAAAAGCAAATGATATTACTATCCTCATTTTCTGTGGCTAAGGGCATATACAATCTGTCCATACATTCACCATCTTGCGTTTTGCCACTGGGTTGGTATCACAGTGCTGCCCTCATAGCTCCTCTTGCTGCATCTCGCTTCATCTCAGCAGCTTTACCACTGCCTCGGAAATACATGTACACTTGCTGCAAACAAAATAAAGAGACAGAAAATATGAGAAAACAAGAAAAGAAGAGTTAGAGTGCTCTGAGGTGTGCGTGCATTTGCTTTTCTGATTTTAGGCCAGAAGAATGGTGGAATAGGTTATACCTGAATTACCCAGATGCTAATCAATGTTTCAAGACAGAATAATCCAAACCCAATGAAGTAGAAGATCTACAAGCAGGAAAAAAAATTATGATCAAGCTTCGGCAATACAAGAAATTAAAATGTAGAACTCAAGAGTCCAATCAATAAACTCTAACAGAAACACACCCCAGCCAACGAATTGTTGCCCACAACATCTATTGCAGCCAGAATGCCTCTGTTTCAAAGGAACACAACATAGAAACATCAGCACCACATGGGGAAAATATTATGTTCATCCATCAGCATTAACAAAGATAACAATTGAACATTTTCAAAAAATTTAAGGTATATGCTTAAAGGTTAGGCCCAAAAATAAATAAATAAGCACAAGGGAAATGCAATTAAACACCAATCTCTTTGCAGTACATCCACTTTGAACAAAAGAAAGATCCATGATTCCCCAGAGGAACAAACTTAGAATTTTTAGAGGAACATACGTGAGTGATTTTCCTTTGAAAATTATAGGAGGTGCAACAGCAGCTAAGATGCAGAAGCCAATGTGAAGCTGTAGACAGAAGAAAATTGAATGAGAGTAATTAGATGTCCATCCTTTTTTTCTTAGTTTTTTTTTTTTTTTTTTGGCCCAATAATTAGATGCCTTTCAATCCTTAAAGTAAATAGCATTTCTAAAGGAACATAAGAAGCTTACCATATAAAACATGAAAAACCATCCAAACTTCATGGCACTTTCAGTCCTGCAAGAGATTTCTTGCCACTGTGAACAACTGAATCAAGTAGCTACATATACGAACAGCAAAGTGAAGGAAATCATGGGAAATAAGTACCTAAACGCACGATAAAGAGGCCGATACCACAACACATAGGCTCCGGGAACCCCTGCTATGAAGTAGATAAGGGCAAGGAACCAGATTTTTACCCCTACAACCAAAGAATAAGAGGATTACGATTCAAAACCTTTTAAGGCATTAGACCCATAACGAGGACTCCCAAATACCCAGGAAAGATGTAAAACATATTCATGAACTCACCTTCCCCCTGTATCCACGCTGTACTAACAGCTATGACATTCCACATAAGGCACAGAACCAATCCTGCGCAACATAACCAACCATCGCCAATATCAAACACCTTCATATATAACACCTCAAAAAAATTCATCATATTACACAGAACACAAATGCAATGTCTCTTATAACAACAAATTGAATAAAGACTGCAAGATTACATGATGCTAAGAAAAAGGTAAAACAGAGTTTGTTGCAGATAATTTCATTGACTTGGCCAACAAAAATTGACTAACTCAAACAAGCCAAGTTTATGCAGTGGAGAGTGGAGACTAACACCAAACAATTTATTTCCTTTGTTCGTTATTGTACTTTAGATATTGGGCTTTCGTTAAGGCAGTTTTGATGTAGGAGGTGAACAGCCTACCACCGACATCCATGAATTGCACTAAAATGAAATAAAACACATGTTCGCATCTATACTATCTATACTACTAATAACAAGATTCCCCTATTTGGACTTCACTATTTGGCTGTACAAAATTGCCCCCATGTGAAAATGTCAAAATTGCTGTACTAATAGGGTTAAAAACTTACTACTCCAAAATACCCACTGATATCACAACTCCTTTACCCACAAGTCAACTTATGGTTTTACTATGTTCAGCACATTCAAACCCACAATCAACCAATATTAGACTCAAAATATAACTTCCAATATCAAATTCAAATCTTTCAATCCCTTAATTTTATAGGCTCTTGCCATCGTTAACTTCTCTTATTTTTATTAAATTTTTAACTTTTCAAATTTTTCAACCCACCTCCAACTCTTTCATTTAAGTTCTCCTCAATCCTTATTCCTCCCCTTAAAATTAGGCACTTAACTAAATGTTTTGGATGACTACCTCCAAAATTTATTAATTTTCCAAATTCTAAATTAAAATTGTATAACACTCAAAGGTTTGTAACCACAATGAAATAGGATTTCTTTTATCTTGAATAAGAATCCCCCACCAGGCTAACGGATTTAATGCTAGACAACAAAAAAGCATTCCCACACTCCCAACCCTTGTGCACCCAGTAATTGTTTTTCTTTTTCCTTTGGTCTTTTGACTTACCTTGGTTTAATTTGTTTGTTTAGTTGTGTCTCGTTTAACTTGAATTATCTATGTTCACTTATTCTAGCAATTTTCTCTGTTTAGGATATAAATTTGACTAATTGAGTAGAACATTGCATAAAGTTCAAATAATTTCCCATTTGTTTTGGTGATTAGAATCTTCATCTGGGGTTCAGGTAACAGAAATCAAATAAAATTTTGAATTTCTTTTGTTTTCCCATATTTTCCCGCGGCCCAACAATAGGTTTCATAATCCCATATGCACGAATTATGAATTCAGTTCATGGAGGATTTCTGTAGTTTTGCACTGACAATTTTATTTTATTTTTTTCATTGGGGCCATATGTTGTTGCTAGCTACTTTGTTGTTTCCTCTACAGTTATTAGACGTTGCCACCAGCCAAGCTAGAGAAAACAACCATAATTTTATGGTTGTCATTCCTCTTCAATTTTATGTCATTCCTCTTTGCAAATTATGTATCCTTCCAGCCAATGTATGGCAGATTTGAAGTTTAATTGGGCTTCTCTTTTTTATTTTTTGGGGTCAAAGTTAAATTAAATAACTTTTTTTTTTTACGCTAAGCTAGCACAAAATTGAAACTACTTCTTTTTTGTTTATATTTTTTTTTTTTTTTGAGAAATAATTACAACATACTGTTAACCCCGCAGCTCAAACCCTTTCCCCCCTAAACCCCCAAACACTTTGTGCATGAGGAGGTGTCAATTCAATTACAAGGCCTTTGGCTTGTTTATATTATTTGAGAGAGTCTATGTTGGATATTTTCAGAATTTCTAGGATTATTTATTTTATTATTTTATTTTATGATGAATATGAGAGGTTTTAGGTGATAAAAAGGAATTGGATTTTTTAAGCTTTTACTTCTGTCAATTTGATTTTGTTGTCTATGCTATAGTTGAATTTCTCTAGGTTTTGTTTCTTTGTTAATATTGCATTAAAAAATAGTTTTTTTTTTTTTTTTTTTTTTTTCATTTGGTCCTGACCTTGAATTGCCTAGATTCAAATAAATTTTTTTTTTTTTAATTATTCAATTTAGTACGTGTTCTGATTATATTTTCCTTGATTAAATTGTTAACAGCCACCAAAGTGTTCATCATTATGACAAGATGATACATATGGATAATGCATGAGTATGGTGCAGTCTAATCTTGGACAAAAAGACCTATACAGGTAGATTGGGTTGAGATGTTCTTTCGGTGCTTCCACTATTGTGAATTTCTAATTGAGATCCTTGACAAAGAGATCATATAGTGATATAGAGTCTAAATGAAAGCAATCTTGGAATTCAAAGTCTTTATGGTTGGCTTACACTACTGATTTTATGGACATCTTGGTTTACTCAATGGGGTTAACGTGTAGTATGAATACAGTGATTTGTCTGTAGCAAAGATTATTCTATTGAAGTTTTTAGCAAGTTGAAAAGTAGCAATTTTTCTGAACTATATTGACAAGTATTTAATAGTATCACATGTCAAATTTGGGTATTAAATGTTGCTCTTATTATGTTGTCATTTTTATTCTTTTATTCTTATTTTAGTATTACATCAACGTAGAGGTATGAATTTTTTTTTTTTTTTAAAGTAAGAATGATAGATATATGAAAGGCTACTCTATGCATGAAAAACATAGAGCAAACCCAAAAAAAACAAGGAGAAGAAAACAGAGAAACAAAAGAGAAAACTAATAACAAAGAAATTATAAGAGAAAAAGGGAGCTAAGAAAAGAAGGGAGGGAATCACTAGATTGTATTCTAATTTCTAAACGTCCTTTAATAGTTATTATATGGAAAATAAGTGCTTAATAATATATAGAAAATAAAAATATATTTAATAGACTTGTCCCACTATACCCGTGTCCTATTTTTTCAAAAAATTTCGTGTTGCCATCTCATACTTGTACCCATTTCCATTCATCTTAGGATGGAAAACTCTTTTTGTTTGGTTGAGAAGAAAAATGAAAAGCTAGAAAATGTAGTTTATAAAAATTTAATCTCATGCCCCTATTACATTAAAAAAAATAATTAAGATGAAATAAAATTTGTAAGAAAAAATAAGAAAAGGAAGGAAAGAAGGGAACCAACATGAAAGGGAGGAGAGGGGAAAATCAGTAAATTCCTATCTAAGCCCCTTTCTCTCCCATTTTCTCCCCAATTTAGGGACTCCAAAATCACTCCAAATGGTGGGTCCAGAGAGAAAACACCTGGGCCCCACCAAAATCAACCCCCCTCCCCCCCTCTCTCTTCCCCCTCCCAACCAAATACACAAATCACCCCTATTTTACCCTCTTCATTTTCCATCCCCCACAAATTACCCCAGCCAAAAATTAAGAAGTGTGAGGAAGAGCCAAAGGAGAAAAGAGAGGGAGGAAAAAAAAAAAGAGCAGGAGATAGGAAGAAGTCAGAAGAAACTGTGTAGCAGGGGGAGAGAGAGAGAGAGAGAGAGAACATGTGAAGGAGAAAAATAAAAGAGGAAAAAAATAAAAGAAGAGACTGAGTGGACGAAAAAAAAGAGAAGAAAAAAGAAAGCATGAATGAAAGAATCTGTTGGACTACATACTAAGTTGAGATATAGGTAAAAATAAAAAGAATTTGGCAATAATTGGCCCAGTGAGTAATAAAAGAAACTATTTAGCAAATTAGTAAATATATAAATATTAAAATCTTTTTTTTACGTCAATGGAAATATTATAGTTAATTGTGTATATATACACACAAGCACAAACACACACACACAATCCATACATGGTACAACAATATAGACTAGTACTAAAATGCTTTGCTTTGTTCCCCCAGCCAAATTGAAGTGGCCTCCAATTTGGTATTCACAACTTTGCACTAAAGACTTCAATTATGCGGTTAATTAATTTTAATCCTATAGTCCAACAAAAGTTAATGTTAAATTTTTTTTTTTTTTTTAAAGAGAGTTTCAACCTATAGTGTCTAATCTTGATAATTGCTCTCTATCATCAATCTAAGACATCAATCGATTTTTTATGTAGGCAAAAATTGAAGCCTAAATCTCTTATTCAATCATCAAATACTTTACTAGTTAAGCTAACTGGAACCCGCTATTAAAATTTTGTTGATGTTTCATGTTCAAATTATGTCTCAAGACACATGTCAAGTAATTGGGATAAAAATATCCAAACAACAAAGTCAAATTGCCTCAAAAAGATTTAAAAAAATATTTATAACAGTAATCAAAACGATACACAAGATATCAGTCAGTTAGTTAAATCAATTACGCAATAAACCAGTTAAATTAATTAAAATGATTTTACAAGAACAAAGGCAACCACCCTATCCACACACACCCAAAAGACATATTCCACTAGCAGAAACAGCCCAAGCTCCAACATAAAAGGATCAATGTAACCAATGATCAATACATAAATAACTCAAACCACAAAATTTGCAGGTATAGCAGCCTGACTGAGATTCAAAACAATGTTGTAAATGCAATAACCATAAAATCAAGCAAAGAGTGACATACCTAAGAATGTGGAAAATGCAGTATACTGCAATTTTTGCAAATATATTGGTATGTCATTTGCAATATCATGATGAATAATTGGAAGAAAAGGAGGCCAATTCTTCTCCTCAAGAACAATTCCAGCTGCAGAATAAGAGAAAGAACTGAAACTATAAATTACATGGCAGAACCATGAGGAAGAATAACTTCCCTAGGAAATAGAACTAGTACTATGTATTGCACCAAAATTAAGAACACAACTTTATAATGTAAATATTTCCATAAAGAGAGTTAGTGCACTCAATATGGTGAATATTGACTTCATTTAAATGCAAAAATGACTTTGAATGCAACCCAAAACACGAAGGATGTTCCTAGTTGAAAGATGGAAATATAATACACAGTTTTAGAATTATTGTTAAGTGACTAAATTCATCATTTCCTAATAGCTTAAACTTTTGAGAAAATCGGTAATTTAATACGGTATCAGAGCAAGAGGTTTTAAGTTCGATCCTTATCTCTTCTACTTTATCTCCATTTAAAATCCCACATGCTGGGCCTCACCTATTAAAAATGTAGTTTCGGCCCACACGTGAGAGTGTGTTAGAAGTATGTGGTTAAATGATTAAATTTATCATATCCCAATAACTTAAACTTTTGGAACAATCGGTAATTTAACATGGTATCAAAACAGAAGATCTTGAGTTCGATCTCCGTCTTACACACTGAAAAATGACAAAGCAAAGGAACATTTCCTCCCACCCCTTACCCCCCCCCCCCCCCAAAAAAAAAAGAAAAAGGCAAATTCAAATATAAGCAGAGCAAATTACCTCGTGCAGCAGCATCTTCTTTCCGTTTTACTTCCTACATAGCATCAAAAAAGCTGATGAGTGAAATTCATGGAGATGCCACAAATCAACTAAAACATGAATCACTGAACAAATTGGGAGAGCTATTTACAATGAAATTAACAGAAGAAGATATATAGGGGGAAATTCTACCAAAATGGCTTTCTTATTTTTGGCTATTGTTAAAGATTTTCAGTATCTAATATCCATGTCAAAGTTCAAATTTTTTATGGCCATCTAGTCAGTGAGAGCCAAACTACCATTTCCACATTTCAGTGGCAGAAAAACAAAGTATTTTAATAGAGAACATGACCTTTAAACAAGAAAAAAGTAAGAACTATTATACTATGTATAGAATGGAAAATTTGTAATTTTACATTGTTACTAATATGTATAAATATACATAGAGAAGCCAGCCACTCTGGGGTTGAGCACTCAGTCTTTTCGTATTCTCCCTCTTCTCTAGCCATCAATGTCACATGGTATTGGAGAACAATTCAAAAACCCTAGCCCTATATTCCTAATTATTGTCTCATTTTTTTATTGGTAATTGCACATGCACTTGGGGGATCTACTATTGAATCCATGATCTTACCCTCAACCTCGCTCTTTTAAGGGAAGGAGGCTCAATTTGAGCTCAACCACCTTGGCAAGTTTTGTCTACATCTCTCTTTTTCTCTTCATTTTTCTTTTTAATTCACTCCCAAACCCTATAAATCTTCAGCACCCTGATAAGTCGAAGGCTCGAAGCCACTGATTAACAGAAATCAGTAAAGTGTTATTCAGACAGAAGGGCCCAACTCGTGTTCTTCCATTTTGTAGAGCCATGGCTCATGCATCACACAAAATGTTACAGGGGAAATCTCTTTTATAAGAATTGGGTTTTTTCTAGTGAGCCTATGAAGATGTTTTGTGATAACCAAGCTACTGTATTCATTGCTATTAATACCACATTCCAAGAGAGTACAAAGCATATTGAGGAGGTCTGTCACTTTTTCCAAGATATACTTATGCATAAACAATCTATTGTATGTTAAAATCTTGGCCCTCACAATCTTTTCATATTCTGTGTGAGGGTGTTTAACCAGCCAACACCACAATAATTACATAATATATATTGAATAGGAAAAAATATTTTGAGACAATAGGTTTGGTCCATAAAAAATCTCCAACAATGGTTTTGTAACCATACTTATAACTTACTTTCGTTCAAGCACTAAACAACAATGCTTGAGTGTACTACTACGAGTATAATTAATCTCATTATGCCTTCAAAAAATGTAATCCCAGATATTATAAAAGAAGCAACTTAAATGCATCTTATATAAAATTAATTGACAAGCCTTGTTGGCTGCCAGATTGAAAAATATGAATGCCACAAGGTAGGTCCATAGTTCTTTCAAAAATAGAAGAAAATTTGAATTCCATCAAAGGCATAAGGCACACCTGCTCCCGCCTTCTCAATTCAGCCTCCTTAGTTTGGAGTTCCCTCTCTTTCCTTAGCAAATCCTAAATTTGAAACAGATTAAAACATGAAAAATCAATATCAATTCTTTTACAAGCAAATGCATATGGAAAAACATGATTCAGGAATTCAACAACCTTAGAATTTCGTCCCCCTGTAGTTGTGTCAATAGGTATATCAATTGTTGCGTCGTGGCCAAAATTGAAACCAGCAGGTTCAGGAGGAAGAGGTGAAAGCCTTGAGTTTCCAGGATTCTGAAAACATGGCAACATTATGATCACACATAAGAGTTCAAGTAGTAAAAATAGCAAGTTTTTTTTTTCTTGTAGTATTTTTTTGGGGGGGAGAGGGGGGGGGGGGGGGGGGGGGGGCGAGAAGGGAACACAAAGCTAACTAAATACAAATTATACACAACCATGGGTTTGGATATTTTCTCCTGATAAGTGTACCCAAGCAGCTTCTTCCCCCCTTAAATGAAGGTAATTTCAAACTCAGGTCTAGTGTCTACCAATAAACATGGTTACTACTACCTTTGAAATAGAATAACAAATCATATATTAAGGAAAAGGGTCAAACAGCACCAGCATTAAGTTTTTCAACAGTTTCTGATATATTATGAAAATACATAAAGACTAGTACAAATATGTGCACTTCAGCCACTATGCTATAAATCTAGAGAAACTGTTACACAACAAAGTGGTGGTTCGATGTAAGTACTCCTCACTTCAACTTGTACAAAGGGAACATTATTACAACAGTGAAAAACACCAACAGCAACCCTCTTGCTCATTCTAAGGATGGACACTCATACTGAAAGACAAAGATAGTTGTAGCTCAACAAAATGTAGTGCCATGGCTTTGGATCATGAACAGCAGCACTAGAAGAATGCATGTATTATGATAAGAAAAACGGAAGAGAGAGTTTTTTTACATATGGGGAAGAGAATTTATTTGCATAGACTTCCCACAACATGAATGCTTTTATATTTTGATGTAGTTTGATTTTGCTAGTGGACTAATGAGAAAATTAACTCAAACAAAAAGAAAAAATTGCAGCTAACAAAAGAGTGATACAAACATCAAAGGAGAAAGAGTGCACTCTTCTGTTAAAGATTAAACTACAGTTTGCAAGTAAAAAATCAAACTTTAACAGATTACTCTGAAACAAAAAAGCATGGAGTCTGATATAAAATTAATTATCTAGCAGATATATAAATTGTCAATCTGGATGAGAAGGGGACAGGGGAGTTCTGTAACAGCTTAAAGAAGGGGAAAAAATCACTCACTGTTGTGAAAAATGAACCTCCACCATAGTTTGACTGCCCTGATGCCTTTCCCCTAACTGCTGGATCCTGTTTGTAAAAATTAGAGTAGTGAGAATTTGCAGCAAGAGTTTGTCCAAAACATATATCAAAAATATTAGCCGAAGGAAAGAAATTATATCATTAGAAGTTCAAAGAAGTATATATTTATGTATCGATGACAACTAAAACCTTTAGGTCAGAAAATATATCATAAATGTTTAAGTTCAACTGTTGTTCAATTCATCATTTTTTTTTAGCTAAGTAACTCACGCACTGATAAGGGATTGGACCCATGACCGCACTCCACCACTAAGGGTGGAATGCTTCAGCCCATTGGTGGTTGTCCAATCAATCTAATCAAACACAGGACACCAGACAGAATGAACAGTATGAGAAACATTCAACGTACACCATAAGAAAAATTAAATTAAATGCTACTAAGAATCAATTAGATTAAAAAAAAATTCACTCATCTTAGGATGAAACACATCTATAAAAAAAAAAAAAAAGCATTTTTCTTTCACCTTAAGCATCTTAAGGTACTTCAATCATCCAATCCATATACCTTGTTACAAAAGCAACTACTAGATCAGCTAAAAAATTCATAGCAAACATATTTCAATTCTTCCATTCAAAAAACCCATTAAGACCTGGAAAGAAAGTTTGAGACTAATTAAATTATAAAACAAGAATGATCAAAATTAACAGAAAATCTAAATTTAATTCTTCATATGCTAAATTTATAAGAAACCCATAGTAAAATAAATTTACAAAACAATAATCTTTTTTAAAAAAAAATCATGGACTTCAAAGTCAAACTACAAAACAAGCTCAAAATGAGAACAACAAAAAAAGCAAATAAACAAAGTTACTGGATCCAACAATTAAAAGCAATATTACGGAGTCTATACTCTATACGACCACTTCATTCAGTTAGTCAAACTATAAAAGATAGATAGGAGCTGAACTATGAGTGCAGAGACAGTATGTAGTGAGAAAGAAAGACTCACAGAGAAGGGATTGACTTCTTCTTCTTGTTCTTCTTGAAAAGGGTTTTTCTCAAAACGGCCGGCCATGGAAACAGCACGCGCAAAATCTCAGAGATTTTTTTAAAACTTTTAAAGAGAAACTTGTAGAGGAAGTTTTCTAAAGCTTTTTTTTTTCCGCAATTGAGAGCCAAGAAGAAGAAGAAGAAGAATATATAAAAAGAGAAAGAAGGAAAGTGTGTAGGTAGGACTTTTCTTGGGTCTTCTATTCTATGGTTTGGAAACCAATATTTGGATTTCCTGTAGAAGCCTGCTATGTATTGTTCCAACTTTCAACTTCCAACTTTGAATTGAATATTATTATTATTATTATTATTATTATTACTACCCTCGTCACACGCATCCGACGAGACTTAGGGTCCGTTTGGATGCAGCTGAAACTGAAAACTGAAAACTGAAAACTGAAAAATACTGTAGCAAAATAATTTTTTAATGTGTAAAAAATACTGTTCACACATAAAGTTACTGTTCATTGGCCTAAAATCACTGTTCATTGGCCAATGAACAGTACGCGCGTGTCTCACTTAAGTGAAAAAAAAAAAAAAAAAAAAAAAAAGAAAACGTGGGAGGGGCTGAAACGCAGACGTGGGCATTTCAGCCCCTCCCAAACACACACTTAATATATAAAGAGAGAAAGAAGGAAAGTGTGTATGTAGGACTTGTCTTCTGTCTTCTATTCTATGGTTTGGAAACCAATATTTGGATTTCCTGTAGAAGCCTGCTATGTATTGTTTCTAGGAATGGCTATGGGTAGGATATGGATCGGATATACCCATATCCTACCCGAAAAGTTTATCTATGGATACCCGATTATCAATACCTATTAGTACCCATGCCCGAATCTTAACCGAATATATTATTCATGGATATCCATACCCTACTCAAAACCCGAAACTCATTTAATATTTTTTTTTAATCCAAAACATTTTAACTTAAAAACTAACCAATCTTAAAAAAGAAAAAACAAAGCTCTAAATAGTGAATATCACGAAAAATATCTCTCTTTCTCTTTCTTTTAGATCCAAATATCGAATTCACAAAAGTATTTGGATATGATTTAATGTTGATGAAGATGAGCAAGTACGAATTCGTGGGCGGCGAAAATGGCGGCGACGAGGACAGAGTGACGGAGTGGGACGTTGGGCTACCAAGCGTCGACGATTTGACGCCGTTATCGCAGCTGTTGATACCGCCGGAGCTGGCTTCGACGTTTGGTATTTTGCCAGAGCCCTAGAGGACCGCCTTGGAAGTCAATCGCGCGTCGGAAACAACGTTCACGACTCTCCGTGGGGTCAACCCCTTGACGGCGAAGGGGTCGCTGTCCAAAACGACGGATTTGGAACCTGACCCAGACCAAGACCCGATGGTCGTGGAGGCGGATGAGAACAAATTAATGATTGAGACGGGTCTAGGTCAGATCCAAAAAGATCGAGAAAAGATGACTAGTGTTGTGTGGAAATAGAAGTAAAAGAAGCCGATTCGGCACTCCGTAGCAACGAGAACGACGAATCGTTGGCGACGGCCAAGATCAGCGATTCACAGACGTGGTGGATCAGTGCTGCTATGATTGACCAAGAGACGTGCTTGGATGGGTTGGGAAGAGAAGAGAGTAGCTCAATAGCTCTAGTCTAGAGAGGCAGAGAGAGTGTGAGTGACGGTAAGAGAGGTTTACGTTGTTTTTTTTTTTTTTTTTTAAATACGGGTCAGGTTTGGATAATATCCATACCCTACCCGAACAATTCGGGTAATATCCATACCCTACCCGGTTAAGCTCTACCCGTAAAGAATTGGGTATTACTTGAAATATTTGGATTGGGTAGGGTTGGATATCCATTACCCAATGGATATGGCCATCCCTAATTGTTCCAACTTTCAACTTTCAACTTCCAACTTTGAATTGAATATAATTATTATTATTATTATTATTATTATTATTATTATTATTAGCCTCGTCACACGTGTCCGATGAGACTTTTTTTTTACTGGTCCTATTTTGTAGCAAAAAAAATCTGTATTTTTATTTTATATATATAATTTTTATTTTGAGAATTTAATTTATATGTGGATAAGGAAATTTGAAAATATACAAGAGAGTAGTTCCATTTTTTAGGCAAAATAAAAAATTGTAATTTTATTTTATATATATATAATTTTTTTTTTATGAATCTAATTTATAAGTGGATAAACCAATTTGAAAATTAACAGGAGAGTAGTCCTATTTTTTAGGCAATGTTTTAGTGGGAGTTAGAGTTGCATTTTTACCGAATTGTCCTTTAGTTATGTCTCTACTTAAACATTAGGGCGTAAGGGCATTTTTGAATTAAAAAATGAGAAATCCAAATTGTGGAAGCCCATTAAATAATAGTATAGATTATTATAACTGATCGCTAACCATGCTATGCACGGAAACCTACTTATTTGTGAAATAAATTAAAATAATTTTATAAAATCTTAAATTGATTTAGAAACTACACCATTGCATGATTTGTTCTTGTATGATTTCAATTTGTGTTACAATTTTATGAAGAAACCATTGTTTGAACGTGCAATGGTTTAAAAAAATTTGTCAGATTATTCTACCAAAAAGTAACTCAAAAATTCATATATTAAAACTTCTGAAAGACAAAAAAAATATTAAAAAATCAAATGATTAACAGCTTAAAAATTATTGAAACAAAACAAAATATATATGACTAAAACATAGAGAAATATAAAAGAAAGATAGATTATATTCAAAAGAATAATTATTGCAAGCTTTTTTATCTTATAAAAAAGGGCTAAAAAGAGTTTGGTAGTTTATGTACAAAAATTACTTTTTAAAAAATACATGAAAAACCATAAAAGAAATTTTTTTTAACAAAGTAGAGGAGAAGAAAGTAACATAAGAAAAGCTCATACCTCCACCAGATTAAAAAAAAAAAAAATGGAATTTGCATTACGTTTATAGTATTCATGATTAACCTCGCCAAAATTCAAGTTTAAGTTAAACTTGTTAGAGATATAGAGTTTCACTACTTGTTAAATTTGGACTAAACAAAAATAATTTTGTTTAAAGAAATGATAATAATGCCTACCAAGCATCTTAATTATTACGTTGTTATATAAGAAGTTGCAGTAGAATTCTTCTATTATCCAAAAAAGTTAAACTTTATCAATAGTTAATGATTTTTATATTTATCCAAAAAAAAGTCACGTTTAGGATCTTAATATAGGATTTATTCATTTTTTTTTTTATCAATATTTGAGTTTGTGTTTAAGTTAGACTTGTTAGAGAAATAGAGTTTCACTCTTTGTTAAGTTTGAACTAAATAAAAATAATTTTATTTAAAAAAAATGATAATGATGAGTTTAAGTTTAAGTTAAACTTGTTAGAGAAATAGAATTTCACTCCTTGTTAAATTTGAATTAACAAAAAATAATTTTATTTAAAAAATGATGAATTTGAGTTTAAGTTAGACTTCTTAGAGACATAAAGTTTCACTCCTTATTAAGTTTGGACTAATCAAAAATAATTTTATTAAAATAAAATTATTATTTTATTTAAATATTGTGCTGACATGAAAAATTGTTAACAAAAATAATTTTATTTAAAAAAAAATGATAATGATGAGTTTGAGTTTAAGTTAGACTTGTTAGAGAGATAGAGTTTCACTCCTTGTTAAGTTTTGACTAAAAAAAAATTTATTTAAATAAAATGATAATTTTATTTAAATATTGTGCTGACATAAAAAATTGTAAGAGTTTCAGAAGTTTCGGTTGCATATATTTTTATTTAAATATTGTGCTGACGTGAAAAAAAGAGTTTCACTCCTTTCTAAATTTGGACTAACAAAAAATAATTTTATTTAAAAAATGATATAAAAATCGTAATTTATTTTGAACAAGCTCTCAAAAATTTATTTTGAATAAAAAGATGAACTGCTAGTGAGCTAATATGCCAGCTTTTTTTATACATTTACTATTATCATTTGGTAGGATGCATGCTTCATGAAAATATATTTTAAAAAATAATTAAAGTAAAATTATTAAATAAATATTGATAATAAATTATAAAATATGTAAATAGTTTTATTAAAAAAATTGCTTCAATTTTCTTTAGAGAATTTTAATTTATAGTGTTTGTTCCTAATAATAGCTCTTTATCATCAAATCAAGACATCAATCAAATTTTCTTATAAGTGATGATTGAACTCTAAATCTCTTACTTATGTTCTGATTGTTTAGAGTTTGGACGTTAACTTAAATTGGTGTCCATTGTTTTGCTTCTTTATAGTAAACTTCTTTTAGTATAATATTTTGTACACAAATTTAGAAACAAAGAGCAGTAAGTAAGATGAATTTATAAGATTAAAATATAAGCATAAGTTTCCACTTGGGAAAAAAATGAAAAAAATATAACAACATGAGGTGTATTGTGTGTGATTTAATAAGAGAGTTTACATCAAAAATCGATAGCTATATATATATATAGTGATAATTGACTATTAGTTGGAGTAGAATTTAAATTTATAATACTTAGATAACAAAGTTTTATCTAAATTAAATTATTGTTAAATCTTATCCCTTAGCCATGAAACTTGCAACTTAATATTCTGAAGAAAAAAAAATATTAATTTAATAGAATTTTAGTTTATTTAAATTAAATAGCTATTAAATGTTATCCCTTAATTTGAGGAAATATATCATAACAAATAATATAAAATTAATTTACTCATTAGTTATTCTTTAAATGTTGATAATAGATTTTTAATTAGAGTAAAAGTCAAAACGCGGTTTTTTTTTAGAAAGAAAATGTGGGTTGTTGTCTAGGATTTAAATTTAGAATTTTTTATAATAGACCTTTAGTTTGAATAGAATTATTATTTATTGAAATATTTAAATTTAGAAATTTTTTATAATAAACTTTTAGTTTAAATAGAATTTAAATTTGTTGAAATTTAAATGATAAAGTCTTGCCTAAATTAAAAAATTGTTAAATATTATCCCATAATTTGAGGAAATATATATTATAAAAAATTATATAAAATTAATTTACTAATTAATATTCTTAAAATATTAATAACAAACTTTTAGTCCGAGTAAAAGGCAAAACGTGGGATTTTTTTTAAGAAAGAAAATGTGGGTTATTGTTTGGGATTTAAGTTTAGAATTTTTTATAATAGACTTTCAGTTTGAATATAATTTGAATTTTTTGAAATTTAAATCATAAAGTTTTACTTGAATTAAATAGTTATTAAATATTATCCCTTAATTTCAGGAAATATATCCTAACAAATAATATAAAATCAATTTACGAATTAGTGAAAGTAGCCTTTGATAATGGTGTTGGAAAAATTGGTCTTGCATCTCATCAAAACTCATAGCAGAAGCAACACAAGATTCTACTTCATTCATAAGAGATAACATATAACCTTGAGTTCTAGAACAAAGAATTGATAGCATACCTTGATGCAAGTGAAATTAAAAAACAAGACTTGAGAATATCATCAATCTTCACCCCAATTCCACATGGGGCCCAAGATGAGTGATCTCTCAATCAGTTCTTAAGTACGTTGATTTTCCAAAAAGAAAAGTGTATTCAAAAGCTATTGTAGAGAAAATCTGTTTTCTCTTCTTTTTATCATATGTACATATTAACTGTCTTAGCAGTTACTTTATTTAGTAACTCTTATTAAATAAAATAACTAATTATTTAATTGGGTTAGTCTTTTGGACCAGGCCAATTGGGCTTAAGTGTGTGGCTTAAGATGGGACCAAAAGCACTAATAAGGCTCTAACTCTAATGGGCTTTAAACTTATCAATCAATTCTTGACATACCCAAAGCTACCATTAATTATATAACAAGAACTACTATGAAAATATAATTGCACTCTAGGCCTTATTAGTAATTATATCCCAAGACTCTAATATGATATCATTTAACCCTTCCATGAAATATCCATATAGAACAAAGTCATAATGAACTGTTACTTTATAAACAACCATTTTATTCGTTGAGTATCTGGTTTAATCTTTTAGTTATTCATATTTATGAAATATAATTTCAATAAATATAAACTTTAGCAACTCTTTACTAAAGTGGTCGGCCATGAATAACCAGTTCCCAATAAACTTTTCTCAAGGGGATATTTCGTGTCTCTATAGAAAGAGATTATGGATTCCATCTTGAGAATATGTGTTCCCTCAACACTACGTGTGGTTATCCAACATATTGAGATTTTGACCGTTAAATTAGATCTCACTCTTGATATATCAAAGTAACCTACATTTCATGATCGGATTCACTACCCTCTCAAAATTGAAAGTTTATGAAATTAAAAGACGTGAGATTAGTCATTCAGGTGATAGTTTTTAATTAAATAATTATTCTCACAGCGGTCCACTTCAATATCTCTTACACACTCAAAACATATCAACACATTAACTAGAAATCTCCGCTTTCATGATCAAGACAAACCATCTTAGTTTATGTATTATAGTCTTCGCAAATGAAATTTCCAATTTCATCACCAAGTACGAATTACATTTTGAGTTTAAAAGAAACTTGTAATTTATATCTTTTGTAAATAAATCACATACAATGTATCTCAAGGACTATGATAATGTCCAATTAGTTCATTTACAAATAGTCTCATAGAATTAAACAATTTAATTATTTAACATATCAATAAATTGAATTTTAGGGCATAAACCATAATAATCTCCCTCTTGGCCCCAAAGACAATTTTGCATGTATCTGACACTTGCTTCCCTTTAGAGTAAATCATAGTCACTCTAAGGCAAGGTTTGGAAAGAAGTTTCAGCCAAATGTATTGCATAAATTATCTTTTCTACTACTATATCCCACGTACTCATATTTCTCTAATGAGATAATACTTACAGTTAATGTGTATCTTCACCACCTAAGATGAACACATATCCTAAAGTCAAAATTCATAAATCATAGTCAAACTACAAGTCAGTGTTTATGCAACCAATAATTATCAAATCCTTACTTTCGTGGATAAACACATAATCTCCCTTTCTACTAAGATATTTGAGTATATGCTTTGCTCCCACTAAATTAAGTAATCCTGGATTTTAATTGATATTTGCTTACAATGCCCACTGCAAAATAGATATTTGGCCAAGCATATAATATAGCATAATTGAGATTTCCTATTAACATGGTATAAGGAATAGTCTCCATATGCTCTTTCTTTTATAAGTATTCAAACTATAGTCCTTTACAAAAGAACTTCAAACTTAAAAGGTAGGAATCCTTTCTTGAAGTATCACATGCTATACTTGGCTAGAATCTAATCTATATAAGTGATGAAGCAAAGAAAATCAGTAGGCTAGATGCTTCGGATTTGAGAGGATTACTTGTTGTCTTGATGGCCTGAAAAAGAAAAAACAGTGTTTAAAGGTGACCGGGGCCGTCGGCCAAGAACCCTCGGCCAAAGTTAGTTTTTCTCTCAAATTTTGGAGTTCCAACTTTTTAGGAAATGTCAAAACGTACCTTTGTCTGGTCTGAATGGGCATTTGTATAGTGTCCTAGAAGCAGTTATTACACTTGTAACCTCCCCTAGATTTGAGGAGGCGTGAGGGTTCAAGGATAACTTCTACAACTGTTTAGAAGTTATATTTTTCTCACATAACTGTCACTAGAAGTTATGCGTGTGATAAGGAGTTGTTGTACACACTCAGGAATTTTAATAAGTATCAAGGGCTTGTCCAGGGGTCCTTCTGACGAGCGTACCTCGCTTCCAAGGAAGGTCGTTCCTATATGGACGACCTTCTTACGAATGAGGTTGATGGCTCCCTTGGATGAGATGAAGCATTTTGTTGATCTTGACCATGTGAAGCTCATCTAAGCATCTTCCTGCATGGACAAGCTTTTTATGGACGAGGTTCTTACAACCTTCGCTTTCCCGGCCTTGTCTTGGACAACCGTCATGGACGACATTGGAGTTGGTGTATTTTATCATACCCTATTAGTTGCTCCCTGTCCAAAGGTCGTCTAGAGCCCCAGAGGATCTACTGTTGTTCTTTGGACACGTGTTTCCATGCTAATGATCTCACACAGGTCAGACAATTTTAATGGTTGAATTCTTATGGTCTCGGATTGTGCCACGTGTCGTAATTTCATTGGTTAATTGTCACGTCGATTCAGGTTTTCAAGGAAATTGCCATGTGGCACTTCCTGGTTGATCACATCGTTCCAAATGCCATTTTTCAACACCTATAAATAATAGAATTCCTCTCATACCCTTTGCATCTTTCAAATTTTCTTCTTTGACATTCCTCGTCCATCGCCTCGTCTAGAAGTTTTCTAGCGTCCTTAGTTTCCCTTCGTCTAAAGCTAGGTATCTTCTTCATACTCGTCTTTAGGTTTTCCTTAAACTTTTAAAATGTCTGAAATTTTTGTTTCTTTGTCTAGTAATAGCGTTGATAAAGAAATAGACGAACACCATAACTCAACTAGTTATAGTGGCTCTAGTAGTGATAGTAGTAGTAGGGAGAAAACCACGGATGAAGAATATACTTCTGGGGTTCCTTTGGAAGTCTTTCAAGAGCAACTTAGGATGAGAGCAGCGTTTGGGTCTGAGGCTGGCCCTTCCGTGCTCCCTCGTCCGCCCATTAGGACGAGGTTGAAACCATTTACAGCTGTGCTATGGGAGTCTCTTCTAAGGCGAACGATAAGAAGTTAGCGTCTCTTAGGAGCTGGTATCAAATTCCAAATGAGTTAAACCCTAGGTTGGCTATTCGAGAGAAGTGGTGTTGCCAACCTCGTTTTGGTGTAAGGGTTTATGAGGCTTATCTTCTAAGGGCTCTTAGGTTGCCTCTTAATGCCTTTGCAAGGGAGTTACTCACTAGATTAGGTCTAGGGCTGTGTTAATTCAACCCCAATGCATGGAGACTAATCGTTTCTATGCAAATTTTGTGGAGAGGGGTTTTTGAAGGGGATTGTCCTCTCTCTGTGGATGGATTCCTTTACTGTTATAAACCCTCCGAAATTAGCCAATTCCGTGGCTTTTATCAATTTACAGCCAGAATGAGGGATTGTAGGATAATAAAGTCATTGGTTACGTCGGATAGAAATTGGAAGATGGAGTTTTTCTTCGTCTCTCGTTTCTGGGCAAGACACCCTATTGAGGTGGGTAGGGATCCATTTGCCCCATTACTGGAGAGTTAGGGAACCTTCGTTCTGAAGGTATACTTATTATTATTATGTTGTTATTTTTATTTTGTATGTCATTCCATAATTACTAAACTCTCCTTCCTTTTTGCATGTATTAGATGGCCGTCGTTGAACAAGTTTTACTTGGGACGTATTCAAAAGCTCATCTTCACCCCGAGAGGGATTTCCACTCCTTGGTTACCCTTCAATGCCTCGCTACTTGGGGACTTGGTCCTGAGCCCTCTCTCGAAGCTACAGCCCACGAAATTACAGTCCGTAGACGTAAGTTTTTGTTTTGAAAGATTCCTTTGTCATCTTTTTGTAATGACGCTAACAATTTTCTTTGCAGGGATGGCTACTATGAAAAAGAACAAAGGCAAGGAAGTTGTGGACGAGCCAAGCAAGCAGGACATTGAAAATCAGCCTCATTCAGCTGTTGGTGATAAGAGAAGTCTGTCAAAAGATGTTGATTTGGAGAATCTCCCCAGCCGTCGAAAGGAGAAGAGGGCAAAGCATAGGTCATCCAGAGCTGGGGTCGTCACTCTTGTTCTTCCTATTCCCCCTCCATCTCAGCAGTCGTCCATCCAGATCCAGGATCTAGAGTCTTCTGAGCCTACCCACACCCCATCATCCAAAACCACTACGCCTACCTCATCCTAGCCTTCTCAAAAAGTTGCTACGAACATTGTCGAGAACGAGAATTTGGCTTGGGAGAGATTTGAGAAAGCCGTGATTGGGAAGGATGTGGCCACGTGCTACGACATGTCCTTGAGAAAGTTTGAGCACTCAGGTGTCCATGACCTTTTCAAGGTAATGAAAACAAACTTCTCGCCATTCTTTCTTACCTCATCCATGTTATCACAGCGTCATATGCTTTATTTATTTGCTTTGACAAAAATTCGTGATCGCTTGTGCAAACCATGTCGAAGTTCATAGCCGCGTCTAGACAAGCTACGGAGCTGGACAAGACGAGGATCTTACTAGAAAAGAGAATAAAGGAAGTCAAGGACGACTGTAAGGGCTGGGCTGAAACAGCAACTAAGGCTAAGGACGAGACTAAGGGATTGCTAAACCTCGTCGAAAAGCTGAAAGCTGATATTGTAGAGAAAGACACCCGTCTTGATCACCTCCAGAAGAAGACAAACGAGCTGAGTAGTTCTCTTAAAAAGGCCAAAGAAGGTGCAGTAGAGGTGTTCAAAACTTCTAAGCAATTAACTAACCTGTTGGATGCCAACTATGCTGCTGGGTTTAAAGACTTTCGAATGGATGCTAAGGAAAAGTTTCCCGATGTTGACTTCAGCTCTATTGTGCTTCAACTTGGCGGTGCTGCTATTTCTTTTCTTTAGACAAGTCCTGAAGATGTTAATATTGAAGATGACGCCACGACCAAGCCACCCCAGGACGAGTCTAAGACTAGAAAGGATCCTTCAACTAAGGCATAAAAATTTGACCAGCCATTATTACTTTTCTTTTTCTTTTGTTTTATGAGGTCCGTTGTTTTAAGACCAATTTTAAGATTTATTTGAGTACATTTCACTCGTCCAGAGTGCTCTGGACAAGTTTATTAACAATTGCCTTTTAGGGCTTATTTTGTAAGGGTTTTTGGGCGGTGGTCGTCTATCCTTTTTTAACTTTGATGAATGTTTATTTCACCTATTGTTGGACTTTTTGTATGGACAAGTCTATCTTTCGTTACTAAAGTTATTAGCTTCTAAGTAGTCTGCCCACTCTGTTGGAGGGTTGTCCAAATGTTCTTCTTATGGACATCCTACTTACACTGGCATTTTGTTTGCCATTTAAATTTTCTAGAGTGTGACTCGTCCTAGGAGTGGCAATGATAATTTTGCCAGTCCTTTGCCTCGTCCATAGGCTGGGTAATTGGCATTCGTCTTTCATCAAGACGTTTCTAGTGTTTTACTCGTCCTTGAACAGTGTCTTAGCTAGATGCTCGTCCATGGACTAATGCTTCACTATATGCCCTTTTCTCATTCGTCCGTTTTTCAGACGAGTAAGCCTTAGCTTATTTTTCTTTGTTTTATCCTCATTTCGAGGAAAGCTTATGAACATTATATCCCTGCGTCTAGAGATTTTCATTCGTCTTGAGCTTTTGCCTTTTTGTGAATACTACTATGGAATATTAGATTCATGCATTAAATACATTAAAAATCCAAACCATATTAATATATAAACATCGTCCACAAATATGGCACGTGATTAGAAGCCAGTGCCTTAGTGAAATACTTAGGAAAATACTTAAAAATGTACACAGCCTCATCTTTTACAAACTTATTTGTAGACGACACAAAAGATTAAGAACTAGTGCACTTTTTATTCTTAAAATGCATAATAGTAGTAAAAACACAACGGTAAACATGAGTAAACACGTAGACCATAGCAGTAACTTCGTCCATAGCTGTAACCTCATCCTTGGTGAATTTCATCCTAGCCTATTACTGATAGTACCTCCTTAGGTGCTCCATGTTCCAGGGGTGTTCCAACTTTCGTCCGTCCAGAGCTTCCAAGTAATACGACCCCTGCCTCTTACAGTTGATTACCCTATAGGGCCCTTCCCAATTAGGTCCTGGTTGCCAAGAACACTCTTTTAAGAACGAGGCCCCCAATGTTGAAACGCTTAGGTTTTACCATGGCATCATGCTGCCTAGCCATAAGATTCTTGTATCTTGTTGTTCTTTACTCCGCATCCATCCTTACCTCATAAATAAGATCGAGGTTAAGACAAAGTTGTTCCTCATTTTCTTTCCCCTGATATTTCATCACTCGATGGTTAGCCATATGAACCTTCGCAGGTATAACTACTTCACTTCCGTAGGTTAGTTTGAAGGGGGTTTCTCCTGTCGGGGTCCTCATAATCGTCTTGTAGGCCTAAAGAACACCTGGTAACTCATCGGGCCATACCCCCTTTGTCCTCTCGAGTCGAGTCTTGATGATTTTCAACAAGGATCGGTTCACTACTTCTGCTTGTCCGTTCGCCTATGGGTGAGAGGGTGAGGAATAGTGATTCTTGATTCTGAACTATTCACAAAAGTCTCTGAAAGGTGCGTTGTCAAACTGTCGTCCGTTATCAAATACCAGTACCCTAGGTACTCCGAACCTACATAGGATATTCTTCCAAAAAAAGTTCTTAACATTTTGCTGAGTAATTTTTTTAAGAGGTTCGGCCTCCACCTATTTGGTAAAGTAGTTAATCCCTACCACCAAAAATTTCATCTATCTAGTTCCAAGGGGAAGAGACCTAGAATATCCAATCCATGCAAAAGGCCATGGAGCCATTATGGGGGTCTATCTAGGAACGTTACTAAAGCGTTGACACTAGTCATATATCCTGACATAAGCCTTAGCATTTTCTTAAATTGTTGGCCAATAGTAGCCTGCACGGACGACCTTATGGAATAGCGACTTTGCTCCCGAGTGAGTCCCACAGGCTCCTTCATGGACCTCTCTCAACACATAGTTTAACTCGTCCGGAGCCAGGAAAATTAGGTAAGGCTAAGAAAAGCCTCGCTTGTATAGTACTTCATCTATGAGGACGTACTTAGTAGCCCTGGCCCTTAACTTCCTAGCCTCATCCTTGTCCTCTAGAAGCCTTCCATCCTTAAGATAGATTACAATTGGACTCATCCAATTTTCTCCTCCTCCTATTTGCTGTATATTTGGAAGGTCTATGCTCGGCATGTATTGGATTCTATCGTATTCGTCCATAACTCCTCTTGCCGAAGCCGCCCTCTCCAATGTATCTGCTTCCATATTTTCCTTCCTTTGGATTTAAACAAAACTCACTTCTTTAAATTTCTAGACGAGCCACTTTACCTTATTGAGGTATTTCTTCATTCGATCTTCCTTAACTTCACACATTTCATTCACTTAATTGATGGCTAGCTGAGAGTCTCCCTTAACTATTATTGACTTCGCCCCTAAAGACTTAACCAATTCCAGCCCATTAAGTAGAGTTTTGTACTCAGCTTCATTATTGGTGGTTTGGTACTGTAAACAAGCTGTGTATTCCAGCTTATCACCCTCTGAGGACTTCAGTATAACTCCAATCCCTCCTGTGTATAGTGTAAATGATCCGTCTACATTAATAACCCACCTTCCAACTCCTATCTCTTTGTCTAACTCGTCCTGGCTGGGGGTGAACTCTGCAATGAAATCTGCCAACGCTTGTGCCTTTATTGCACTCCTTGGCTGGTACCTGACATCAAATTCACTAAACTCCACAGCCTCCAACTTGTTCATCGCCTTCTTTAAGGGATGATCTGTTAGGAAGTTGATAACATGAGTTTGGAAATAGTGCCTCAGCTTTCTAGACGCCGTGATCCAAGCAAAGGCTATCTTCTCCATCATCGGATATCGTCCTTCCGCTCCTCTTAGTGCCCAGCTCGTATAGTAAACTGGTTTATGAATCCGCCTTTCTTCTTTGACCAACGCTGAGCTTACTGCATGTGGGGACACCGCCAAATACAAATATAATTCTTCACCAGGTACATATGGGTTCAGAAATGGTGTCATCGTGAGGTAAGCCTTTAGGTCTTGAAAGGCAATTTGACACTCGTTTGTCCATTTAAATGCCTTCCTGAGGACTTTAAAGAATGGCAAACACTTGTCAGTAGCTTTCGAAACAAACATGTTAAGGGCGATAACTCGTTCGGTAAGAGGCTGGACTTCTTTGATGTTCTTCAGTTGTTCCATGTTTAGTATCACCTGGATTTTGTCTGGATTTGCCTCAATTCCTTTATGTGAAACCATGAACCCCAAAAAACTTCCCTGATGAGACTTTAAAAGCACACTTGCTTGGATTTAATTTCATGTTATACCGCTGAAGTGTATCAAAAGTTTCCTAAAGGTCGTTTAGATGCTCCCCCTTGTTCAAGCTCTTTATCAGCATATCATCTACGAAAACCTCCACATTTCGTCCGATTTGAGGATGACACATGTGGTTAACCAACCTTTGGTAAGTCACCCCTGTGTTCTTTAATCCAAAAGGTATTACCTTGTAGCAAAATAACCCTTGGCTAGTAATGAAGGAAGTCTTTTCTTGATCTGTCTTGTCCATCTTTATTTGGTTGTAACTTGAAAAGGCGTCCATGAAACTCAGCAATCTGTGACCTGCAGTCGAGTCCACCAGTTGGTCAATGCGTGGCAATAGATAACTGTCCTTGGGGCAAGCCTTGTTTAAGTCAATAAAGTCCATGCACATCTGCCATTTACCGTTGGCCATTCTTTACCATGACTACATTCACCAACCAGTGTGGATAATAAACTTCTTGGATGAACTTCGCGGTAATCAACTTTTGGATTTCTTCTTTGATGGCATTGTCTCGCTTAAGAGCAAAAACCCTCTTCTTCTGATGCCTTGGTTTGGAGTAGGGGCACACATTCAGACAATGAGTAATGACACTTGGATCAATACTCGGCATGTCCTCATGACTCCATGCAAAGACATCAAGGCTTTTCTTCAAAAACTGGACTAGAGTATTCTTTGTCTCCCTTTCCATACTTGCCCTAATTCTTATGAACTTCTCGGGGCTGCTCTCATTTAGAGGGACATCCTCCAATGCCTCAGTGGGCTCTGCTGTAACCCTTCTCTCATCTATGCTCATTGTTTGCACGTGCTCGTCCATTGCCAACATGGCTAAGTAGCACTCTCTGGCAGCTAATTGATCTCCTTATACTTGACCCATTCCATACTCGGTCTGGAATTTGACAGACAAATGGTAGGTAGAGGTTACTGCCTTCCAACTATTCAAAGTCGGCCTTTCAATATAGCATTATACGATGATGAACAATCAACAACAATGAAGTTTACCTTGTTGGTTATCTGCTGCAGGTACGCTCCAACCACCACAGGTAATGTAATGATGCCTACAGGTTGCACCTTCATTCCTCCAAATCCCACCAATGGCAAATTTAGTGGTCAGAGTTGATCTCGTCCTAGCTTCATTTGTTGGAAGGCAGGGTAATACAGAATGTCCGCCGAGCTGCCATTGTCTACTAACACCTTCCTGGTCGTATAATCAGCAATGACTAGGGTAATGACAATCGCGTCGTCCTGTGGGTGGTGAACTCTTTCAGCATCCTCATCCTTGAATGTGATGGCTTGCTTGTCTGTTTCCCTTGTCCTGGGAGATGGTCTGGATAGTTGGACGTTCTGCACTACTTTCAGGGATGTCTTCCTCGATTTGGATGACTGAGTTGCTGAGGTTCCTCCTATAATAATTCTTATCTCTCCAAGTGGGGGTCATGATGACTCTTCCACCTTGGCCTTCAACTTCTCGGCTTTGTGGTCTCGTCCAAGGAAGTTCCTTAACTTTCCTTGCCTAATAAGATTCTCTATCTGCTGCTTTAAATAAAAAAAGTCGTCTGTGTCGTGCCCATGGTCTCTATGAAAGTGGCAATACTTGTTTCCATTGCACTTGTTAGGATCTCCTTTCATTTTCTCTGGCCACTTCAAGGATGGATCATCCTTGACTTGCATAAGCACTTGCTCTAGTGGCGTATTCAGGGGAGTGTATTGCTGATTTCTTGGTGAGGAACTAGCCTTCTTACCATCTTTTTTCTCTTCTGCCCGAGTCTTCTTTGGATGAAGACCCTGATCTGGATGACGCAGGTGACCTACTTTCGAACGCTCTGCTTTCTTCCTCTTCTTAGCTATGATTGTATCTTTAGCATTCATGAAATTCTGGGCCATAATCTGTGGTTCTTGCTTGTAGAGCTTATGAATGAACAAGTCAGAGTTGACCCCATTACGAAAGACGGCCAATAACAACTTGTCGTCCATTTCATCCATCGTCAAGGTTCTCTATTAAACCGGGTAATGAAAGACTGCAAACTCTCATTTTCCCCCTGCCTTATAGTTAGCAAACTAGAAGAGGAACGCTTGTGATGTTGTCCTCCAATAAAATTATTGACGAATAACTTACTTAACTCCTCAAACAAGCCCACAGAGTTTGGGGGAATTTTGCTGAACCACACCCGCACTGGTCCCTTAAGTGTGGTAAGGAGTACTCTGCACTTAATCTTGTCCTGAACCCCTTGAAGATGCATGGTGGTCTTGAAGGTAGCAATGTGATCAAACGGGCCACGAGTTCCATTATATGAATCCAAAGAAGGCATTTTGAATTTTGGGGGTAAGGGATGACTATTGATGGAAGCCGTGAAAGGGGAGTCCGTTCGGTGAACCAAGTCCTCCACAGGGTTCACCCGTCTCATATTCTCCATCATTTCATCCATAGCTTTTCTCATCTGATCCATCTCCTTCTCCAAGTGTGGCACTCTTCTTGAAGCAGTACCCCTTGACTGATTCTCGGACTCAACGTTTTCTTCTCTACCCTTTTGACTCTAGGGTTGCCCTTCCGCATGCCTTTCATGGTGCTGCCTCCTTAAATTGATCTCCCTATTCAAATCTTAGTTCTGACAGCGGCTGCCATGGACTGTATATGTTGGACGGAAGGTGGTTGCATGACAGGTGATGAATGACGATCACAGTGAGGATTACTGGAAGCATCCCTACTCTCCTAGTGGCCTGAGCTGGTAGCCCTCGATCTTGTCCGAACCATTCAGCCTTTTGTCTGGGAAAGGCTAATCGCTGAAATAATCAAACGAAAAGAATAGTTTTCCCAACAGACGACGCCAATTGATGATGCGAAGAAATTAGTAGGCTGGATGCTTCAGATTTGAAAGGACTACTTACTGTCTTGATGGCCTAAAAAAGAAAGAATAGTGATCAAAGGTGATCGGGTCGCCGGCCAAGAAACCCTCTGATGCCAAAGTTAGTTTTTCTCTCAAATTTTGGAGTTCCAACTTTTAGGAAATGCCAAAACGTACCTTTTTCTAGTCTGAATGAGCGTTTATATAGTGTCCTAGAAGCAGTTATTAAACTTGTAACCTCCCCCAGATTTGAGGAGGTGTGGGGGTTCAAGGATAACTTCCACAACTGTTTAGGAGTTACATTTTTCTCATATAACTGTCACTAGAAGTTATACGTGTGATAAAGAGTTGTAGTACACACTCAGGAATTTTCCTAAGTGTCAAGGGCTCGTCTAGGGGTTCTCCTGACGAGCGTACCTCGCTTCCAAGGAAGGTCGTTCCTATATGGACGACCTTCTTACGGACGAGGTTGATGGCTCCCTTGGATGAGACAAAGCGGTTTTGTCGATCTTGACCATGCGAAGCTCATCCAAGCATCTTCCTGCATGGACGAGCTTTTTATGGACAAGGTTCTTACAACCTTTGCTTTCCCGACCTTGTCCTAGACGACCGTCATGGACGACATTGGAGTTGGCGTATTTTATCATACCCCATCAATAAGCAATTTGAGATAAACCCAACATCATAAATAATGAAACAAAGACGGCCAAGTAAACAAATGTTAACACGTCATAATAGATATACTCATATACTGCAGAAGTAATACAAAAATAAAAAAGTTGTAATCTATACAAAAATAAAATTCATCAAAAGGCATGAGAGTAACATTGTGCGAAATTTCATCAGTTTTTATCTCTTTAAACCCAAGAAGATGTATAAATAGAGTCCAACACTATTACAAACATTAAAACATGGTTAAAAAAAGAAAACTTAAACTGTGGCCTCAACCAATGAAGCAACCATTAATGTATGTCGTACATTAATCATGGCACATGGGTCCATTAAACAAAAATTTTATGCAGAAAAATAACTGTAGAATTTTGAAACACCAAGAAAATGGTTTTGTTTAATTCTAAAACCCATTCACATGTTATACAAGCATGATATTGAAGTTTGCTTTGATACCAATTGTTGGAAAATCTAGTTTTGCATCTCATACAAATCCTATAGCGGAAGCAACACTAGGATCTACTTCATTCATGAGAGATAACATATAACCTTGAGTTCTCGAAAAAAGAATAGAAAGCGTACCTTGATATAGTGAAATCCAAAAACAAGACTTGAGAATACCTTCAATTTTCATCCCAATTCCACATGGTGCCTAAGATAAGTGGTCTCTCAATCAGTTCTTAAGTATGTTGATTTTCCAAAAAGAAAAGTGTATTCAAAAGATACTGCAAAGAAAAACTGTTTTCTCTTCTTTTTTTCATATGTACATATTAATTGCCTTAGCAATTACTTTATTTAATAACTTTTATTAAATAAATAACTGATTATCTAATTGGGTTAGTGTAGACACTATATTTTGAACCCTTTACGACTCGGGCCCCCGTTTCCCAATGATGCTCAAACTCTAAGGCCTAATAAGATATCAAATTGACTTAAGAAGTGTTAAAATAGAAAATATAATCTTTTAAATAAGCAAAAATCTATTTTTGGAAATAAAATGACTAATGTGGCCCTTAACCCATGTACATGGGTAGCGGCCTACATACGTGGGCCAAAGCATGCGTACAGAGGCACATTCCTAGGGTTTCAGATGAATGAAAAAGACAAGTTTTTCTACAATAATGACTGAGGTTTTGAATGAATCCCACATTATCTAGGAGTTCCTCCCAACCCCATTTTTTCCACTATAAAAAGCCTTACATGGTACATTTTCAGAACACACAGAACCCATAGGAAAAACCTAAGATTCAGTAGAAAATAGTGAATCAAAAGGGAGTTTTTCACAAAACATCCTCAAGTCAATTTTGTTTTATTGAGAACTTTTCTAATCCCAATCCTTTTAGTTCAACATTGCTAATCACTCTCTTATTAGTTTGTAAATAAACTTGACTGAGGGGAACGATAAAAAATAAGCCTAGGAGCTTTTTGCTTTAAGGTATTCTTTCTAACTTTCTTATCTTTTCTTTCTTTCTTTTTGTATCTTTAATCTGTTTTTTTGCTTAGTTTATATTTATGTAAGTTTGTTTAGGGTAGTTTTATGGTTCTTTTATGTTCTGATGCATGTTTGTTTGTTAGAATTAGGGTTTTATTTCATGCTCTATTTTCTACCTTATTCGTTTCTAGGTTAGGGTTTTGAACAAGCCCTATGTATGCATGTCATAAGCATGCTTACGTAGGTTAAATCCTAATCTAGATTCCCAAAAACCCTAATCCAGATTCCTCATGTTGTTTATTTGGTTTGTTTCATATGCTGTCTCTTTTTAAAGCTTTTTTTTATTATATGTTTATACGTATTTGTGCCTTTGTCTTATATGCTTGTTGTCTTTAACATACTTAGATTAAGGTTTTTAATATTTGTTTCTTGCTTTAATGTCATTCCATTCATTCATATGTCCATACATCAATGTCATAGGTGTTGTGTTGCTGCAAAAAAAGTAAAGGGTAAGTCATGCATTTGTGTTATGGTTTTATTTTGATGATATGATGGAGCATGCTTAGATGTATGATTAGGGTTTGTAATGTGTTGATGCGTTGCTGCTATGATCAAGTTGCTGCCTTAGATGTATGATAGGGTTTCACATGCAAGATGAATGCTAGGGTTTCTTTTGTATTTTTGGCTCTCTTTTACTTTGTGGATAGATAAGTATGCTTGTTTAGGGATAAAGATGCCATGTTGTTGTTGGAAAAACACATGGAAAATACGAGTTTGTATCTCATACAATACATGTGCAGCGAAAAATTAACGGATCTATTTCATTCGCAATTGATAACATGTACTATGTAAGTTTCAGAATTTAAGAGCAAGAAAGTGTACCTTGGTCCAGTGAAATTCAAAACCAAAGATTAGAAGTACTTGAGAACACTTTTAATCTTCACTCCAATTCTACTTAATTTCCAAGAAGTGTAGTCTCTCAATCAGTTTCCAAGAAGAGAATAAAAAAGTGTCCAACACTCACATACAAACTTTTCATTCTTGATATGATCTTAATGAAAAACCCCTTTATTAAATTCTATATGTTTCACTCCTTATATATAATTGATTATCTAATTGGGCTAGCCTTTTGGACCATTCCAATTTAGGCTCTTGTGTGTGGCTTGGATTGGGACCAAAAGGGATCAATAAGATACTAGCTCCAATGGACCTTGGGCTTTTCTATTAACTTTTGACAAATTCAAAATTACTATTAACTATATTTAATACCACTATTTAAATATAGTTGCACTCTATGCCTTATTTACAAATTATATCCTAAGACCTTATTGCACATGCAACCCCTTTCATAAAATATTCGTAGTAATACAAAGTTATGGATGTAGACTGCCACTTTGAAGATTACTACATCTTAATCCTTGAGCACCCAGTTTAATCCTTTAAGTTATTCATCATATATTTATGAAATTCAATTCCATAAATATATACTTTAGTAACTCCTTACTAAAGTAGTTGGGCCCAACTTTCTGAATAACTAAATCCATTAAACTTATTTCAAGAGAATATTTTGTATCTTTGTTAGGAGACTATGAATTCCATCTTGAGAATATATGTTTCATCAACACTAAATGTGGTTGCTCAACATACTGAGGTTTTGATCGTGATCTTAGATCTCACTCCTGATATATCAAAGCAGCCTACACTTCATGATCAAGTCCATTATTCTCTCAGGATTAAGAGTTCATGTAAATAAAAGTCGTGAGATTTATTATTCATTGACAGTCGTTAGGAGAGAATTAAATTTCACAGCAGCCTAGTTCAATATGCCTTAACTCTTAAAACATATCAACTAGAAATCTCCATTTCCATGATCAAGACAAATTATCTTAGTTGATATGTTATAGTCTTCGTAGATGAAATGCCCAATTTCATCACCAGGTATGAACTACAATTCTGAGTTTACAAAGAAATTGTGATTTATATCTTCCATGACTAAATCACATACTATGCATCTCATGAATTAAGATAATGTCCATTAGTTCATTTATAAATAGTCTTATATAATTAAACAATTTAATTATTTATGACATACCAATAAATTGGATTTTAGGGCATATACCCTAACAGTTGTATGCTAGATGCATGATTAGTGTGTGTGTGAGTTTAGAATACAAGTGTTGAATTAGTTTTTAATAGAGTTAAGACATAAGACACGATGATGGGAGCCAATCTTAGGGTTGGATAATCTTGAGTGCCTAACACCTTCCCAAGAGCGTACCTAAACTCTGAACTAATACTCTGGTAGTAATATTGAAGGTCATATGGTTTAGGAATTATGAATATAACGTCCTTTCGAGGAAGAATCTTTGATCTTACTACTAGAGTTTGGGTTCGGTGTTAGGATATATGCCCTTAAATTCTATTGTATAATGTTATGTATGATATTATCTACGACTTAATGTTGTGGTTAATAAAATTATTTTATTAATATCTAAAATGAGAGCAACAAGAATATGACACATTATTATGTAGTCCATGAGATGCATAGTATGTGATTTATGTGAAAAGTCACAGAAGATATAAATCACAAGTTCTTTGTAAACGCAGAATTATAGTTCATAGTCGGTGATGAAATTAGGCTTTTCATCTGCGAAGACTATAACATATCAACTAAGATGATTTATCTTGATCATGAAAATGGAGCTTTTCTAGTTGGAATGTTGATATGTTTTAAGAGTTAAAATATATTGAATTAGGCCGCTGTGAGATTTATTATTCTTCTAACGACTGTCAAATGAATAATAAACTCATGACTTATATTTACATAAACTCTTAATCCTGATAGAATAATGGATCTGATCATGATGTGTAGGTTGCTTTGATATATTAGGAATGAGATCTAAAGTTACGGTCAAAACCTCAGTATGTTAGGCAACCACATTTAATATTGATGGAATATATATTCTTAAGATGGAATTCATAATCTTAACGGAAATACAAAATATTTCCTTAAGAAAAGTTTAATGGGTTAGTTATTCAGAAAGTTAGGCCTAATCAATTTGGTAAGAAGTTACTAAAGTATATATTTATGAAATTAGATTTCATAAATATATGATAAATAATTTTAAAGGATTAAACCGGGTAATCAAGGAATTAAGATGTAGTAATCTTCAAAGTGGCAGTCTATATTCATGACTTTGTATTATTACGAATATTTTATGAAGGGGTTTCATTTACAATAAAATCTTGGGATATAATTTATAAATAAGGCCTAGAGTATAACTATATTTATATAGTGATATTAAATATAGTTAATAGTAACTTTGGACTTATTAAGAGATGACAGAGAAGCCCAAGGCCCATTGGAGCTAGTGTTTTATTGGTCCCTTTTGGTCCTACTCCAAGTTACACACTTAAGCCCAATTGGAAAGGCTCAAAATGCCAGCCCAATTAGATAATCCGTTAGATACAAAGGGAGAAACATACAGAATTTTTTGTGTGAGAAATAATAACACGATTTTGAAAAGGTGTGTAAGAAGTGTTACACACTTTGACATTCTCCCTTGGAAAAACTAATTGAGAGATTACATTTCTTAGGCGTTAGTGGAATTAGAGTGAAGATCAAAAGTGTTCTCAAGTGATTCTGATCTTTGTTTTTGAAATTCACCACATTAAGGTACACTATTTTGTTCTTAAATTTCAAAACTTACATAGTACGTGTTAACATTTATGAAAGAGGTAGATCCGTTATTTTTTCGCTGCGTATATTTTGTATGCGATACAAACATGTATTTATCCAACAAATGGTGTCAGAGCAGTCTTCATTTTCGTATCTGTTTAACATGTTTTGAGTTTTGGAATTGGTGACAATAGTTTCATGTTGTTAGAAATTAGTTTTCTGCATGGTTGTTGAAATTATTGTTTGATGAAAACTGATATTGATGTTATGATGTTGTTTAAATTTGAGTTTAAGTATGTTAAATTGATTTTTAAGGCTATAGCATCAATGAAATTCAGTTTAGATATCAATCTCTGTCCATTATGTTCACATGATGGTTATTTGTTCATGAAAAACTTTAAAAAACTGTGTTAGAAAAATTCTGAAAAATTTAAAATTCGTGAAGCTCAATAGATCGAGCATCTATTGAGCATCGATCGAGCTGGCAGAATTTTTCTCAACCGGTCGAGGATTTATCAAGCATCGATCGAGTTGGTAGAATTTTTCTGGATCGATTGAAGACTCAAGATTCATAATTTTCTCTAAGTGTTTTTTTTTACATATATAAAGAGCAAGGCTATGTGTAATTTGTTTACGCATTTTTAAATTAAAAACCTTTATTTTTAAAACATCTAATGGGAAAGAGATACAAGGGTTGTATCTCACGGCTTCCATTGTTGGTTCATAGTAGTGTGAAATATATACTTTGTCTCTGCCTCGAGCTTAGCATTCTATGTGGAGAGTATTTATTTCATGGTTCTACAAGATTGAATTTCCTAGTTTATAGTGGTTTGATCAAACATCTTGTCTTAGCTTTAAGCATTGCATTCCATGTGGAGGGTGTTTCTATCATGGTACTACAAAATAAGCCTGTTAAAGGGATGAAATGTAGCTACACATGAATCTAGACAATGGTATACACTAGACTAAGTATTATAGTATCCTCTATGCTGATTTCTTACTATTATTACTTAGAGACTAAATTTAAAACGGCATATTATTAGTGTTTGATAAGAGTTATTATGATAGCACTACTAATGAGAATAGTTCTCAATCAATCATAGTATTTAATGTTCACTCTATGTTGAGGGATATTGAATATGTGATTGGGTTGTCGTTGCATATATTATGGTATGGTTTTATTAAGGTTCCAAACTATATGTTAATATGCTAAATTGATAATGTCCAGTTTACTTATTATATTCATGTTTATTATTTTCAGATTTGACCATGACATCATTTAGTCCACTTGTTACTATTCTTAATCAAAACAAACTGACTGGATCCAACTATGTTGACTGGAAAAGAAATTTGGACATTGTTCTTACAACTGAAGAGCACAAATATGTGTTTATTCCACCATGTCCTAGCTTTCTTTCATTAGATGCTCCTCTTGAAGAAAAATAGCGATATGATCGTTGGCAGAAATCTAATGAGATGACCAAGTGCTACATCCTAGCATTTATCTCAAATGTCCTACAGCATCAAATGCAGGATGTAGAATTACTTTCGACATTATGCTGAGTCTGAAGGAGATATTTGGTGAGTAAGGCCATTCTGCAAAGCAAGAAACCATGAGGCAAATTTATAATACCAAAATGGCTGAAGACAGTTCAGTGAGGGACCATTGTCTTAGGATGATCTCTAATATGAATACATTGGAAGTTTTAGGTGCTGACATTGATGGAGAATCCCAAATGGATGTTGGGGTTTATGCCTTAAAATCCAATTTATTGGCATATCAAAAATAATTAAATTGTTTAATTATATGAGACTATTTATAAATGAACTAATGAGACATTATCTTAGTCTATGAGATGCATTGCATGTGATTTATGTGATTTAGTCATAGAAGGTGTAAGTCACAAGTTCCTTGTAAACTCAAAATGTAATTCGTAGTCGGTGATGAAATTGAGTGTTTCATCTACGAAGACTATAACATATCAACTAAGATGATTTGTCTTTATCATGGAAATGGAGATTTCTAATTGGTATGTTGATATGTTTTAAGAGTTAAGACATATTGAATTGGACCACTGTGAGATTTATTATTCTTCTAACGATTGTCAAATAAATAATAACTCTTACGACTTCTATTTACATCATCTCTAAATCCTGAGAGAATAATAGATTTGATCATGAGATGTAGGTTGCTTTGATATATCAGGAGTGAGATCTATTAGTCACGGTCAAAATCTCAGTATGTTAGGTAGCCACATTTAGTGCTGATGGAACATATATTCTCAAGATGGAACATATATTCTTAAGATAGAATTCATAGTCACTTAACGGAGATACAAAATATTCCCTTGAGATAAGTTTAATGGGTTGGGTTATTCAGAGAGTTGGGCCCAACCACTTTAGTAAGGAGTTACTAAAGTATATATTTATGGAATTGGATTTCATAAATATATAATGAATAACTTAAAGGATTAAACCGGGTGCTCAAGGATTAAGATGTAGTAATCTTCAAAGTAGCAGTCTACATTCATGACTTTGTATTAATACGAATATTTTAATGAAGGGGTTGCATGTACAAGAAAGTCTTGGGATATAATTTATAGATAAGGCTTAGAGTGAAACTATATTTATATAGTGGTATTAAATATAGTTAATGGTAAATTTGGACTTATGAAGAGTTGATAGAAAAGCCCAAAACCCAAAGCCCAAAGCCCATTGGAACTAATGTCTTATTAGTCCCTTTTGGTTCCATTCCAAGCCACACACAAGAGCCCAATTGGAACAGCCCAAAAGGCTAGCCCAATTAGATAATCAGTTATATATAAGGAGAGAAACATATAGAATTTCATGTGGTTTTTCATAAGTATTTTCATTAAGAATATATAAGGAATGAAATGGTTTGTATGTGAGTGTTGGACACTCCTATTCTCTCCTTGAAAACCGATTGAGAGACCACACATCTTGGGCATTAAGTGAAATTGGAGTGAAGATTAAAAGTGTTCCCAAGTATTTCTGATCTTCGGTTTTGAATTTCACTATACCAAAGTACGCTTTCTTGTTCTTAAATTCTGAAACTTACATAGTACATGTTATCAATTGCGAATGAAGTAGATCCGTTAATTTTTCCTCTGCGCATGATTTGTATGAGATACAAACATGTTTTTACATGTATTTTCCAACAGTGGATATGTTACTCTAGTCATTACCAGAATTATTCAAGGAATTCAGACTTAATTATAACATGAACAAAAAGATTTATTCTTTGTCTGAATTAATGAATGAGTTAGTGGCAGCAGAAGGCATTCTTGGTATTTCTAGTGTTAAAGCCAATATGGGTGAAGCTTCTACTTCTCAATCTAAGTCGAAAGGCAAGGGTAAGGAAAAGAAGAAGAAGGACTTCATTAAGCAAGAGAGTAAACAAATTGCCTTAAGGGTTGCCGACAAAGGAAAGAAAAACAAAGGAAAATGTTTCCATTGTGCTGAGAAAGGACATTGGAAGAGAAATTGTCCAAAGCTTAAAGCTGCAAAGAATAAGAGTATGAAAAGTTCATTTCTTCTTGAAATATGTTTGGTACAAAATCCCACGGATTCCTGGTGTGTTGATTCAGGTTGTACTAATCATATTTGCAATTCTTTGCAGAGGTTTCTGGAGACCAGAAAGCTGAATGAAAGGGAATTGTTTCTTACTTTGGCTGATGGGAGCAGGATTCCGGTTGTAGCTGTTGGAGTTGTTACTTTATGCTTTGAGTCTAGGGTTTTAATATTGGAAGACTATCTTTATGTATCTAATGTTCGTAGGAATTTAATTGCTGCAACTTATTTAGGAAAACATGGATATTGTGTTATCCTTAAAGACAATGTTTTAATAAAAAAAGGTAAATTGTTTATTTGTTCTAGCAATATTGTGGATGGTCTTTATATTTTAACTCCTGATAAGCATGAATTATATAGTTCTGAATTAGATAATAATTCAAATATGAAATCATTAAATAGAAAGTTTCCTTCTGCTAGTGAAGCATATCTTTGGCACTTGCGTTTGGGTTATATTAATTCAAACAGAATTCAAAGACTTATCAAAGATGGACTTTGATGGTTTTCTAGTTTACGAATCTTGTTTGGAAGGTAAAATGACCAAAAGACCTTTTAATGCAAAAGGTAGAAGAGCCTAAGATTTGCTAGAACTACTATATTCAGATGTATGTGGTCCTATGCCAATCCAAGCAAGAGGTGGCTATGAGTATTTCATTACTTTCACTGATGATTACTCTAGATTTGGTTATGTGTACCTAATGAAACGGAAGTCCGAAACTTTTGAAAAGTTCAAAGCGTTTAGGGCTGAAGTTGAGAATTAATTAGGTAAACATATAAAGGCCATTCGATCTGATCGAGGTGGCGAATACCTTCTTGGGATTTCAAGGATTACTTGATTGAAAATGAGATTATATCCCAGTTGACCGCACCTGAAACTCCATAACAACATGGTGTAGCAGAAAGAAGGAATATGACTCTTTTAGATATGGCAAGATCCATGCTGAGTTATTCGACTTTACCAATTTCTTTTTACAGATATGCCTTAAATACTACAATGTATCTTCTGAATTTAGTACCTTCAAAGTCTGTTCCTAAAACACCTGTAGAGTTGTGGAATGGGCGTAAGCCTAGTATAAGACATCTCCATATTTGGGGTTATTCAGCACATGTGTTAAAAGGAAAGCCTGACAAGTTATAGTCTAAAATATAAGTAGTATTTTTTATAGGGTATCCAAAAGGAACTGTTGGAGGTTTATTTTATAGTTATAAGGATAATAAAGTGTTTGTTAGCACCAATGACAAATTCTTGAAAAATGACTACATGAATAATTTTACTCCTAGAGATAGAGTTGTATTGGCCAAGATGAAAGAACCTATAGTTGAACAACCAATGGATGAAACTAGAGATGATGTGGTTGTATTAGATACACCATAAGATACTACTCATGAGATGTCTAGTACACAGGTGCCTCGTCATAGTGGGAAGATTGTTCGACCATCTATAAGATTTATAGGTTTGGGAGAAGCTTATGAAGTTATCTCAAGAGAGGCTGAATTAGATCCCTACAGTTAGGAGGAGGCAATGAATGATAAAGATACAAATCATTAGGTCTAAGCTATGAAATCTAAATTAGATTCGATGTATTCCAATCAAGTTTGGGATCTTGTAGAGTTGCCTAACGGCATTAAACCTGTTGGTTGCAAATAGGTTTACAAGAGGAAGAGAGGGATAGATGGAAAGGTTGAAACCTTTAAAGTAAGATTAGTGGTAAAAGGGTATACACAAAAAGAAGGCATTGACTATGATAAAACTTTTTTGCTAGTAGCCATTCTTAGGTCTATCCAAATATGAGATTTGGCAAATAGATGTCAAGACTTCATTTCTTAATGGCAATCTTTAAGAAGAAATCTACATGATGCAACTGGAAGGTTTCATAGCAAAGAACCAAGAGTATATGGTATGCAAGTGAAAAAGGTCATTTATAGACTTAAACAAGCATCTAGGTCATGGAATATTAGATTTGATCAAGCAATCAAGTCATTTGGTTTGGAACAAAATCTTGATGAACCATGTGTGTACAAAAGACATCGAGATAAAGTAGTAATGTTCCTAGTGCTTTATGTTGGTGATATTCTACTCATTGAAAATGATATAGGGGTAATGTCATAGGTAAAGGTTTGGTTGTCAAGCCAATTTGATATAAAGGACTTGGGTGAGGCTAACTTTATTTTAGGGATCAAGCTTTGGCGAGATCGCAAGAATAAGATGTTAGGCTTATCCCAAGCTGGATATATGGATAAGGTTTTGGAACAGTTTAGCATACAAAACTCCAAGAAAAGATTACCTCATTTCTGACACGGAATTCCTCTTTTTGATGACCAAAGGCCTAAGACTCTTGAGGAAGAAAATACGATGAGACAAGTTTCTTATGCTTCTGTAGTGGGAGGTCTCATGTATGCCATGCTTAGTTGGCATGGTCAGTCGATTTCAATCAAATTTAGGACCAAAACATTGGCAAGCTGTAAAGCATATCCTCAAGTATCTTAGGAGAATAAAAGATTATATGCTTGTTTATTGGTGTGAGGATTTGATTCCCATTGACTATACAGATTCAGATTTTCAGTCAGATCTTAATTTCAGAAAATCCACTTCAGGTTGTGTATTCAGCTTGAGAGGTGGAGTCTTAAGTTAGAGGAGTGTTAAGCAATCTTGTATTGCTGACTCCACAACAGAAGCTAAATATGTTGCTACTTGTGAAGCAGCAAAGGAGGCTGTTTGGCTCAAGAAATTCATTTCTAACCTTGGTGTTGTGAGAATTGAGCAAGTTTCTATTACATTGTTCTGCGACAATAGTGGAGCGGTTGCACAATCTAAGAATTCAAGGAATCACAAGAAAGGAAAGCACACAGAAAGAAAGCACCACATCATTCGAGACATTGTTGCTCGTGGAGATGTAGTAGTCGCAAATATTGATAGTGCAAAGAATCTAACAGATCCCTTTACCAAAGCCTTGCCCCAAAGGACTTTTGAGTCAAACTATATTTATATAATGGTATTAAATATAGTTATTTGTAACTTTGGACTTGTCAAGAGTTAACAGAGAAGCCCAAAGCCCATTGGAGCTAGTGTCTTATTGGTCCTTTTTGGTCCCACTCCAAGCCACACATTTAAGCCCAATTGGAAAGGCCCAAATGGCCAGCCCAATTAGATAATCAATTGGATACAAAGGGAGAAACATACATAATTTTTTGTGTAAGAACTAATAACACGATTGTGAAAAGGTGTGTAAGAAGTGTTAGATACTTTGATATTCTCCATTGGAAAAACTGATTGAGAGACCACACTTCTTAGACGTTAGTGGAATTGGAGTGAAGATTAAAAGTGCTCCTAAGTGATTCTGATCTTCGTTTTTGAAATTCACTGCACCAAGGTACACTCTCTTGTTCTTCAATTCCGAAACTTACATAGTACGTGTTAACATTTATGAAAGAAGTAGATCTGTTATTTTTCCGCTACATATGTTTTGTATGCGATACAAAAATGTATTTATCCAACATTTAGAGTTTAGGTATGCTCTTGGGAAGGTGTTAGGCCCAAGATTGCCTAACCCTTATATTGACCTCTCATCATTGCATCTTATACCTTAACCTCATTAAAAATATTCTCAACACTTGCATCTATACTCACATACACACACAGACACATACTAACATACATTTATGCATACTATCATGGCATCTTACATCCCAGAACACACATACTTATCAATCTAAAACAAAAGAGAGCCAAACACGAAAGAAACCCTAGCATTCATTTAACATGTGAAAACATATCAAGGCAGCAAGCATATCATCATAGCAAGGAAAACATGCTACAAACCCTAATCATATATCTATACATGTTCCACCATATCATCAAAAGGAAATCCTAACACAAATGCATGGACATTGCTAATGCATGACTTAACCTTTACTTGTCTCTTAACAGCACAGCACCTATGGCATCAAAGCATGAACATGTGAATGAATGACATTGATACTAAGAAACCCTAATCTAAACCCTAATCTACACATGTGATAACAAAAAAACATGTTAAAAGGTAAACAAACAATTATGGGGCTTAAAACATATGAAAAAGAGGCTACACAAAACAAATATGTGAATGCAGGAAGAAAGCAAACAAAAATTAGGGTTTCTGGATAATGGCATCAGGCACGTTAGAACAGGTCTACATATGTATGAGTTCAGCCTACATGTGTAGGCTAGATCATGTGTACACAAATCCTTACCCAGAAAACCTAATTTACACAAAAACAGTGTAGAAGCCAAAAAAATAGAAACATAAATCTAGCAACCTAACATGCTTAAAAACATGAAGAAAGCCTAAAACTAACCTAGACAAACATATATAAACATAAACTAAACACAGAAACAAGATTAAGGAGAAGATTAAAGGCATAAAAGAAAAGAAAAGTTTAAAAGAATACCTCAAAGCAAAAGCTCCTAGGCTTATTTTTTGATCATTCCCTTTAGTCAAATCTATCATAATTCAATAAAATAGTGATTAGCAGTCTCAAATTCAACGGATTGGGGATAGAAAAGGTCTCAATCAAATAAAAATGACTTGAGGGTGTTTTTTGAAAAACTCCCTTTTGATTCACTATTTTCTAGTGAATCTTAAGTTTTTCCTGTGAGATTTTTGTGTGTTTTGAAAATGTACCATGTAAGGCTTTATATAGTGGAAAAAATGGGGCTTGGAATGGCACCAAAATGATGTGAGATTTGTTCCAAAACCTTAGCCATTATTGTAGAGAACTTGTCTTTCTTATGTTTTAAAACCCTAGCTGCGTACACTAGAATGTGCTTGCATACGCATGTCTTGGCTTGCGTACGTATGCCGCGATCCATGTGTGCAGGTCGAGGACTACTTTGGTCATTTTATTTCCAAAAATAGATTTTTTGCTCATTTAAAAGGTTATATTTTCTATTTTAATACTCCTCAAGTTAAGTTAAAATCTGATTTGGCTCTAAACTAGCCGTGGGCCTTAGAGTTTAAGGATCATTGGGGAACGGGGGCCCGAATCGTAAGAGGTACAAAATGCAGTGTTTATAGATACCCCTCTTTTAATTCATAAGCTTTGCTAATGGAATCAAAAGAATAAGAGACAAAATATTTTGTTTTGACGTACTGCTCAATCCCAACCCACCACCCACATGACACACATCATGCATACATGGGGCAGGGTGTAACTCTGAAGAGCTACATGGGATTCGTATGTCCGGAGTCCCACCTTTTTTTCTCGAGAAACAAGTAACAATAGGTTCACTATCCTAGAACTTGTTTTGCCACTTGTAAGCAAATGGTGAGTGACTTATTATCCTAGAGTCACGAAAAAAGAAAAAGAACAAACAAGGGCCCTCTTACCAGTTAACCTAAAAAATAACAAAAGGATATAGTCTCTATGGTGTCCATCTAGGGCTCTTGCCTTAAACTTCTTCGGGTGGCTTGCTCCTCTTGCCTTCTTTATATCTTTCTCTACCTTTCTAGTGAGGCTCTTGCCTCAAGTTGGCCTTGGCCTCTTTCTTTATCAATATCTCTACCTTTTCTACCGTGCCTGTATGTTTAATTCTTGGAGGATATGTGCACGAGGTGATAAACTTGCTGAGGAATGGATATGCATGGGGAGGAATCTTTTGCCTCTCACGCCTTGCTTGGGGATGAGAAGCTCACTGAGGAGTAGTGTAGATATGTGATCCACTAGGAAAGAATCTTTTACTTCCTTCATGGTTCTCGAGGACTTTGAGCCAGAATCTTCTGCTTCCTTTTGGGGGATTTTATTTTGTATGGGATTTGTTGGGAAAGAATTACTGGGGATAATTTGAGGAAGGTTCTTTTGCTTCCTTACTAGGGAATGCTTTAATGTGCTGGGGTCCCTTGGGGAGGAATCTTCTACTTCCTCATAGAGTATAATATGTTTGAATTTTTTTGGGGAAGAATCTTCTGCTTCTTACTGGGGATTCACTTTAGATGCTTGAAATATTGAAGAATAGTCTTCTACTTCCTTACTGAGGGTGATGTTTGATATGCTTGATCCACTTTGAGGAAGAATCTTCTACTTCCTTCATTGGGGATATTTTGTTTTAAATGCTTGAATTTTGAGGAAGAGTCTTCTACTTCCTCTATAGGGAGGATATTTGACATGCTTGAAGGTTTTTGATGTGGTTGAACCATTGGGGAAGTTTTGAGATGTCCCCCCATTTTTTAATTTTTTTTTTATTGTTCATAACTAAACTACACGTAGTTTGGTGGTGAGGTCTAAACTACATGTAGCTTAGCTATTAGGTGTGTTCCCGCCTTTTTATTTTCTCCAACGGTTGTCAACCGTTTCTTTTCTTCTTCTTCATTCTCTTCATCTCCTTCACCTCTTCATATTCTTCATAACTTCTCTCCCTTTTCTTTCTACAAAAACCTCCCTCCCTTCTTTCTTTTCCTCACTTCCTAACTCCCTCATCCTCTCAAACCTTCTCATTTTTCTTATTTTCTCTCTTTCTCTTAACATCTGCTCCAATGGCATCTAAGGCCAAGAAAGCCTCCTATGTCCTATTTTCTGATGCCTTCATCTCACCCACTAGAGTGGAGCCACGAGGTTGGTGGGACCTCCACCATTGACATACCGGCCCGAGAACCATATTCCCATGAGTGAATAAGTTTTTAATTTTTTTTCTCATTTTCAAGTCTCTCCCTTATCTTTGGTTTAAATGTATTTTTGGTTATGTGAATGCCTTGGTTTTGTTGTGGGATGGGTTTAGATGAAAACCTAATGTCTTAAGAAGGGTAGGAACATGTTTAGGATTGATTTTGGATGATACTTTTTTGAAAATGTCGAAGAACTGCTTTTGTCTGTGTTCTTGCATGCGTGGGCTTGGGCTTGGGCTTGCGTATGTAGCTTGCATTCATGCGTTCACAACTCTGTTCTTACGTACGCAAGTATGTTCTGTTGGGATATTTGTCCTTAAATCCTATTGTATGATGCTATGTATTTTATTATGTAAGACATTATGTATGATTAATGTTTTAGTTAATAAAGTTGTATTATTATTTGAAAATAATGGTAACATGAATATTGGGACATTATCATATAGTCCATGAGATGCAATAGTATGTGATTTATGTGATTTAGTCACAGAAGATATAAATCACAAGTTCTTTGTAAACTCAGAATTATAGTTCGTAGTCGGTGATGAAATTGGGCATTTCATCTGCGAAGGCTATAACATATCAACTAAGATGATTTGTCTTGATCATGGAAATGAAGATTTCTAGTTGATATGTTGATATGTTTTAAGAGTTAAGACATATTGAACTGGACCGGTGTGAGATTTATTATTCTCCTAAAGAATGTCAATAGAATAATAAACTCACGACTTATATTTGCATGAACTCTTAATCCTGAGAGGATAATGGACCTGATCATGAAGTGTAGGTTGCTTTGATATATCAGGAGTGAGATCTATGGTTAAGGTCAAAATCTCAGTATGTTGGGCAGCCACATTTAGTGTTGATGGAACATATATTCTCAAGATGGAATTCATAGTCTCTTAACGGAGATATAAAATATTCCCTTGAGATAAGTTTAATGTGTTTGTTATTCAGAGAGTTGGGCCTAACCACTTTAGTAAGGAGTTACTAAAGTATATATTTATGGAATTGGATTTCATAAATATATGATGAATAACTTAAAGGATTAAACCGGGTACTCAAGGAATTAAGATGTAGTAATATACAAAGTGGCAGTCTTCTTTTATGACTTTGTATTACTATGAATATTTTATGAAGGGGTTGCATGTATAATAAAGTCTTGGGATATAATTTATTAATAAGGCCTAGAGTGCAACTATATTTATATAGTGGTATTAAATATAGTTAATGGTAACTTTGGACTTGTCAAGAGTTGACAGAAAAGCTCAAGGCCCATTGGAGCTAGTGTCTTATTGATCCCTTTTGGTCCCACTCCAAGCCACACACTTAAGCCCAATTGGAAAGGCCCAAAAGGCAGGCCCAATTAGATAATCAGTTAGATACAAAGGGAGAAACACACAGAATTTTTCAGTAGAGATTTTCATAGAGAAAAAGAGAGAGTGTGAGACACACTTTCATATTCTCCCTTTGGAACTGATTGAGAGACCACACATCTTGGGCGTTAGTGGAATTGGAGTGAAGATTGAAAGTATTCCCAAGAGCCTCTCATCTTTAAGTTTTGAAATTCACCGCTCCAAGGTACACTCTCTTATTCTCTAATTCTGAAACTTAAATAGCCCATGTTAACTTGTATGTATGAAGTAGATCCGTTTACATTATATTTTCTTCCGCTGCGTTATATATACATTTCCAACATGTTCTTGAGGTTTTACATACATGGGAATGGACTTGCGTATGTGGGGTCTTGTCTGCGTGCATGGGCTTTGGCCCACGTACATGAGACGCCTGGCAGAAGCCCTACTCTGCCCATTTTCACTCATTTTTCAACCATTTCACTTCCACATGCCATTCTAACACACTTTTTTTGTCATTTTTGCATTTGAATGTCTCTGTATCATTTTTTTATCTTTACTCTTGCATTAAACACCATATTCCTTGAATTTCACTTGAATCATGAATCTAATGACATCTTCTTCTTCTTGCCCTCGAAACTAAGGGCTACATCCGGGAGGCAGTTTTATGCCCATCATTAGTCTTCTTCCAGAGAAGTTTACAAGTGCCACCTTGGTGCAGTACCTCATTGAGAGGTGGTAGGACGCTACCCACACCTTTCATATCACTAAGCAGGAGATGACGGTGACTCCCTATGATTTTTATTGCGTGATAGCTTTGAGGGGGCCATCATTAGTTTGGATGGTGTGTCGGGTGTGCTACTAGGCATTGACATGTTGGGGAGGAAGTACTCCACTGAGACCCTCCACTACTTCGACTTGGTGTCAGATTACGTGTTCCTCCCACAAAAGACCATGAAAGAATGTGTTCGTATGGCTAAAGCTTTCCTTCTCCACTTACTGGGAGCCTACCTCTTTGCCAATGGTGGGCAAACGGTGTCTTTGAGGTGCCTAACCCTTTTCCAAGACTTTGGGGAGGCATAGAGGGTCAACTAGGGACAAGCATGTCTTGCTTATCTTTACTCCACCCTCAACACTCTTAGTTGGGGCACCTTACGACAGCTTGTGAGGCCTTGGAAGGTCCTTGAGGTTAGTTCTCTTTCCATTCTTTGCACCTTTATTTGTAGCTTGTAGTCTTGCAAACTAAATTGTCTTGAAAATTATCATCTTGCATCTGTCATCTTGCAAACTGCCATCTAGCAAACTATCATCTTACAAGCTGTCATCTTGCCTCTAAGCTGTGACTTGTGCTTCTTCTTTTTTCATAGTGATGGGTGGTTAGGTATGGCCTTATAACTTCGGGCACTGACCTAGTTCTAAGGGATTTTCATCAAGTGAGTATACATCTTGCGAGGTTGACTTCAGATAAGGTAAATTCAAAAGTTCTAGTTGTTTATGCTTCTTTTTGTATTACCCTTAGAATAATTTCCTTCTAACCTTATATCTTTATAGGTGAACTGGGCCCCATGGGCCGGCTAGCCCCTTCTTGCTACTTGGGACATATAGCCCGCTGCTCTTATTGCTTCGGAGATTACTTGACCTTTTAAAGGAGCGGGCTTGAAGGCTCTACACCTAGTAGAGAGGGTAAGGTGCCAGATAGTGGGCAGGGGTGATCCACAAATTCCAAAGGACGCACTTGAGTTCATACTTGACCCACACTTCATGACTAATGTTAAGTACAACTCGTGGGGGAGTGCTATTTCCTATGTTGAGCGACTCCTTAAGGGGTTGGACGATGAGGAGTTCAACATCACTTGCCTCATGCCTTCTCTTACTGTTTAGGTATATGCTCAAAATTTTGTTCTTCTCCTTTTTTCTATGTCATGACTCCTAATGTGGGAAATTGTGATAGGGGGGACATGCTGCCAATGAGCCCCAACTTGTTCACGTAAAATAATCTGCAAGTGCACAGAATCGTAACAAGTAGTAAAGTGTTTTTAGAAAAACGAATGTAGAACCCACAGAGATTAACTATGTTATTGAATACCGAAATTCACTAAATCAATTACTATTTGGAAAATTGAAAATAAATGGAAGGTTCTACTATCTGAATTAAATTAAACTACTTAATAAAAATAAATTTACGAATAAAAGATTAACACAATGCAAAAATCTAAAAGTGTAAAAATATGATAAGAATGGATCGAGAGCGGTTGATTTCACCTAATAAATCCCACGCAATTTATTCTTCCTAATTATTAAATTCTAATAATCTCCTGTTGATGATTAAAAATTCCTTAAGTATTCAATATCTTCTCTCGAATAATATCAAAAATATCTTTAACTAACAATTCCATATCTCTATGTGAATTTAATTAATTGGAGACTCGTTACGTACTTTGAATTTTCTGAAAAATCACACTAATCGCGGTAAAGCATCTCTACTTTCGCTCAACTAATGATGTTTAATTCTAGAACTAAAATAACAAATCACCTCTCAATCTCATTGTAATTCAATTGATCAAACTATAATTCGTAAAGAAAATAGTAAGCATTAAGAATAAGAATTAAACACTCAATCATGGAAACATTTAAAATAAAATAACTCAGAAAATAAATTGTGTGTTCATTGCTAGACTACATCAACGCTCTAGAAAATAAATTTAGTTCATGATAAAGTTGAAAAGAAAACAAATAAAACTTATGTCTTTCATTTGAATTGGTTGATCAATTTGAAGCTCTCGCCTTTGTCCTTAGATCCTCCTCTTCATAATGACTCCCAAAACAAGTTCTTCTCTGCGGCACTTCCTTTTTCTCCCTAGGGTTTTTTTTTTCTTTTTTTTTTTTTTTTTCTGAAAAGCCTTTTAAATAGGTCAAGGAGTCCTATTACTGTTTGGAGAAAATTCCAGATTTTTAGGCTTCAATTAACTGACGATTTTGGCCCATTTAACGTCAGAATTTGGACTTTTGTTAAACTACAAAGTTGTAGCCCTTTAAGTTAAATTTCCATCTCAACTTGAATCATCTCAATTGGATATCTGAACCGAAAGTTATGCTAAAAATACTACTGATGTGTAGGCTGGATTCCTAATCCGAATTGGACTTGGATTTGGTGCAAATTTCCTTTGATTCCTTGCTCCACTTGGACTTGAATTTAATTGGCTTAGTCCCACTTTGCATGTAAAGCTCTTGTTACCTGCAACATAAAGATATTATATAATGAGTAACAAAATAACATAAAAGTAAGGCTAAATATGTAGATATGTGAGTACTTTATTGTATATATTTCATGCACATCAAATACCCCCAAACCTACATTTTTGCTAGTCCTCGAGCAAAACAGATAAAGAGTAAAACAAAACAAAGAAAATCAAATTTTTTTTTTTATTTTATTTTTTTTTTCAGTTTCAATTGCCTTTTGCAAAGAGAATTACTTCAAGTTCAAAAACACTACAAATGCTAAAGAAATTTCTCATGCCATCAAAACTCAATGTGAGTGAAAAGTGGTAGCCAACCCAAACATACTCTTAGTTTTAGAATAAACTTGACTCGAATTTCTATTTGAAAGTATGCTTCAACTCAAACCTTTCCGGTGTTATCACTCAACAAATGAAATCACTCTGAAATGGGGTGTAACACTCTCAACAATATATGTGAGTGGAATAATGTAAGCAAAGTAAACAAATCTCACATATAAATCACATGAAAAATGCTTAATCAAGAAAGAACAAGTAGTCTCATGAAAAGATGCCAAAAAGAATTTATACCACACTTTTTATTCAGTCATATCAATATCTGAACTACACAATCTTCAAGATCAAATAAGGACTTTATTAGGACATAATGTAGGGTAAAAGTGAAGGGAATAAAAATGGGTAAAGGTAAATATAAGAAGTGTTTTCAAGATTTGTTGGAATGTCAACTCTTTTTGGAATTTCCATTCAACATTTTTTTTTTCAACTCTTCTTCTTCAAAGCAATACTCCTTTACATTTCACTTCTCAAAATTTGATGAGAACCCTTTGTATTTACTTCTTCTTTTTCTTACTTTAAGTCGTCACTTATCTTTTGACGTGAATGCAGGCATTTGTGATGGATGCACCCAGTTACTCAACAAGTCACAAACTTGAAGTTTACATTTCACTTCTCAAAATTTGATGAGAACCCTTTGTATTTACTTCTTCTTTTTCTTACTTTAAGTCGTCACTTATCTTTTGACGTGAATGCAAGCATTTGTGATGGATGCACCCAGTTACTCAACAAGTCACAAACTTGAAGTGCTTTTGCATACTCATATTTCAAGTTACAGTTTGACGTAAGAGTAAACATTGGTAATGAATACCCCTAGTTACTAAGCAACTCAAAACATTGGAGTAAACTTGAAGTGTTTTTGTCTTCTTTTCTTTTTTCTTTTTCTTTGAATTCTCGCACAATCCACCACATTGAAACAATCTGATCAAATTCCATCTTGAAACACTATGAACAAGGGCTTTAAGAAAGAAAGGCTAATTAAAAGGCTCAATGGGGTGACTAGCGATAATGTATAAAAAAAAAAAAGAAAAACACATATATGGCTCAAAGTAGACAAAAATGGCCTAATCTCATCTCTTAAAGACTAGTATAGTTCATTCAACATCAATGACTTCAAAAGGTTCAAGTGTGGCATAAAATCATTTTTTTTTTTTTATTGGCCAAAAGAAAGAACAATGAGACTACAACAAGGGAAATATGTTACGCACTTCCAAATGAACTGTAAGATTAGAAAATAAAAATAAAAAATAAAAAACCCTCCAAAAATAATGATTGGTTCAAAACTCACAAGGGTTACAGTCTCCACATATTTTTCATCAAGATTTTCTAATCATTTTTATCCTTCAACAACAAGTTGTGTCTGAGTGGCTACGTGCATGTGCAATGAATTGAGCATGAAAGCAATGAAATTCTTTAAGCAAGAGTAGTATAATGAACTTAAAACACAAACCTCAAGCTAGGCAAAAGAAAGTTTTTTTTTTTTTTTTTTTGAATAAATAAAATAAATTCCCTTCCCCCAAACCTAAATTTCACATTGTCCTCAATGGGAAAAAGGAAGAAAAACTAAACAAAAGAATGAGAAAGGAGAAGAGATGCTTCCCTGACTTCTAATTGAATATTTTTCCTTGAGGTCCAGCCATGTACCCAGTGAAGGTTTCTGTGGTCTCTTCATTCCTACAAAATGGAAGAAATAAATAAATAAATAAGTAAATAAAAAAAAATCAAAACAGACACAAAAAATGAAAAACTTGGGTTGCCTCCCAAAAGCGCTTTATTTAACATTTGTAGCTAGACATTATCCTTTCATCCTTTTTTACATATGAGATCGATGAAGTATTTTTCTGAGTTAAAATCTCCATCCATATAGGGTTTTAGTCTCTGTCCATTTACTTTAAATGTCCCTTTTTGTTTATGATGGACTTCAATCGCCCCATAGGGAAAAACTTGGGTTACCACAAATGGTCCTGACCACCGAGAGCGCAGCTTTCCTGGAAAGAGTCGAAGTCTTGAGTTAAATAATAGAACTTTTTGCCCGACTTTGAATTCCCTCCTTAGAATATGCTTATCATGCCATCTCTTAGTTTTATCTTTGTAAATTCGAGCATTCTCATAAGCATCATTGCGGAACTCATCCATCTCATTGATTTACAATATTCTCTTCTCCCCAACTGCTTGTAGATCAAAGTTCAGTATCCTTGTTGCCCAATAGGCTCTGTGTTCTAGTTCCACTGGTAGATGGCATGCTTTTCCATAAACGAGCCGGTATGGTGACATCCCGATTGGTGTTTGGAATGTTGTTCTATAGGCCCATAAAGCATCATCTAACTTTCTTGCCCAGTCTGTACGAGAGATATTCACGGTCTTTTCCAATATTTGCTTCAACTCTCGATTAGATACCTCTACTTGTCCGCTTGTTTGAGGATGGTATGGTGTCGCCACGTGATGTGTAACTCCATACTTAGTTAATAGTGCTTCAAATTGGCGATTGTAAAAATGCTTTCTGCCATCACTGATTATTGCCCTTGGAGTGCCGAATCGAGAGAAGATATTCTTTCGTAGAAAATTCACTACGACTTTCGCATCATTAGTCGGCAAAGCAACTGCTTTCACCCATTTGGAGACATAATCTACAGCCACCAAAATAAATTTGTTAGAATATGAGGATGGAAAAGGACCCATGAAATCTATACCCCAAACATCAAATAATTCAATAACTAAAATATTGTTTAAAGGCATCTCATGTTTCCTAGAAATATTTCCAACTCTTTGACAATGATCACACAAATTAACAAATTTAAATGCATCTCTAAAAATAGATGGCCAATAAAACCCTGATTGTAGAATTTTCGCCGCTGTTTTTGCACCACCAAAGTGGCCGCCAACTTCCAATGAATGACAATGTCTGAGTATGTTCTCCATCTCCTCCTCGGGCACACATCTTCTGATTATCTGGTCTGCACAGTGCCGGTATAAAAAAGGTTCTTCCCAAAAATAATATTGCAAGTCGGAGAAGAACTTCTTCTTTTGTTGATATGTCATCTTGGGAGGTAGAATTCATGACACCAAGTAGTTGACTATGTTGGCGTACCATGGAACAACTTGTATAGCCATCAAATGCTCATCCGAGAATGCTTCTTTTATTTGAACTTGTTGCTCATCATCCACACCTTGAAACTCCATCTGAGACAAATGATCCGCCACCAAATTTTTAGTACCCTTCTTGTCCTTAATCTCCAAATCGAATTCTTGTGGAAGCAAAATCCATCGAAGCAATCTTGGTTTAGCATCCTTCTTTGTAAGCAAGTACTTCAAAGCAGAGTGATCAGTGTAGACAATCACCTTCGAACCTATCAAGTAAGAACGAAATTTGTCAAAAGCAAAAACAACTGCTAATAATTCTTTTTCAGTAGTGGCATAATTCAGTTGAGCTTTTGTTAAGGTCCTACTTGCATAATAAATAACATGAAAATTTTTATCTTTTCTCTGCCCTAAAACAGCCCCTATAGCATAATCACTAGCATCACACATTAATTCAAATGGTAAATTCCAATCTGGTGACACAATTATAGGTGCTGAAATTAATTTCTTTTTCAATGTTTCAAAAGCATGCAAGTATTCATCAGAAAATTCAAATCGAGTGTCTTTAATCAACAAATTGCAAAGAGGTTTAGTAATCTGGGAAAAATCCTTAATAAACCGTCGGTAGAATCTAGCATGTCCCAAGAAACTTCTCACGCCCTTCACATTGGCTGGTGGTGGGAGTTTTTCGATCACTTCTATTTTTGCTCTGTCAACTTCAATTCCCTTAGAGGAAATGCGGTGTCCCAGCACTATCCCCTCCTCTACCATGAAGTGGCATTTTTCCCAGTTCAATACTAAATTTGTCTCCTCGCATCTCTGCAAAACTGAAGATAAGTTAGACAAAAAATTATCAAAACAATATCCAAAGATAGAGAAATCATCCATGAAGACTTCTAAAAATTTTTCCACCATATCCGAGAAGATGGACATCATGCATCTTTGAAATGTGGCTGGCGCATTGCAAAAGCCAAAAGGCATCCGCCTATATGCAAATGTTCCATATGGACTAGTAAAAGTGGTCTTCTCTTGATCTTCAGGCGCGATGGCTATTTGATTATAACCAGAGTATCCATCTAGAAAACAGTAGTAAACATGCCCTGCAAGTCTTTCTAGCATTTGATCAATAAAAGGTAAAGGAAAATGATCTTTCCGGGTTGCATCATTAAGCCTTCTGTAATCTATGCACATTCGCCATCCTGTGACCGTCCTTGTTGGTATAAGTTCATCGTTATCATTTTTTATCACGGTTATTCCACCTTTCTTTGGGACGACTTGTACTGGACTTACCCATGCACTGTCTGAGATAGGATAAATAATTCCAGCATCTAATAGCTTCAGCACTTCTTTATGCACCACTTCTTGCATTGATGGATTCAATCTTCTCTGGGGTTGGATAATCGGTTTATATTTATCCTCCATTAAAATCTTGTGTGTGCAAATTGAAGGACTAATTCCTTTGATGTCAGAGATGGTCCAACCCAAAGCCATCTTGTGTTCCCGTAAGACTCTCAGCAACTTTTCCTCCTCTACATCACTCAAAGAATTGTTAATAATAACTGGAAGAGTAGAGTCTGGACCTAAGAAAGCGTATCTTAACCTTGATGGAAGCAATTTGAGCTCAAGTTTAGGTGGTTCTTCTGGTGGAGATATTGGCTGACATGATTTCAAGTTTTCCACTTTTGGTTGCATTGAAAGAGAAAAGAGTGGTGTAACCTCCAAATATCTTTCACACTCCTTAACCTCTTCATCATTGAATTTAACAGGTGTAGAGCGAGTAAGACATACCTCAAGTGGTAACTTTAGAAAATCAATTGCATAAGTCTCATCGGCCATGATCATGTCTCGGTCACTTATTTGAAAACAAGAATGTGTCTCGGAAGGAAATTCCATAGACTTAAATACATCAAAAGTGACCTCATCCTCTCCGACCCTCAAAACAAGTTTTCCTTGCTGGACATCAATTAAGGTCCTCCCTGTCGCAAGGAAAGGTCGACCCAATATCAAAGGTATCTCCTCGTCCTCATCCATATCAAGAACAATGAAGTCAGCTAGGAAGATGAACTTATCAACTTTTACTAATACATCCTTAATGACTCCTCTTGGATATTTAATGGATCTATTTGCCGATTGTAAAGAGATAGTGGTTGGCTTTACTTCTCCAAGACCCAATTTCCTGAAAACAGAGAAAGGCATTAGATTAATACTTGCCCCTAAATCACATAACGCTCTATCAAAATAAGATTTTCCTATAGTGCAAGGGATAGTGAAACTCCCCGGATCTTTCAGCTTAGGCGGCAGCCTCTTTTGTAATATTGCACTACTCTCCTCTGTCACCATTACTGTTTCATGCTCCTCCAATTTCCGCTTCTTTGATATAATATCCTTCAAGAATTTAGCATATTTATGCATTTGTTCCAAAGCTTCAATGAGAGGAATATTAATATGCAATTGCTTAAATATGCTTAGAAATTTAGAAAACTGATCATCCACATTGTTTTTTCTTAATCTTTGCTGAAAAGGAATTAGTGGATCATGAATTGAAGGAGAATAAGTCTCAAAAGTAACTTCCCTGGATTTTTTTTAATTTTGAAGCTTTTTCAGTCTCTTTAGTCTTATCAGCTTGCTCCACTTCTTTCATCTCTAACTCGGCCTCCTTCATCTTTGACTCCTCATTATCTATAGCTTCATCTTGTTTTGCATTTGTTACTTTTGGCTCCTCATATGTTCGTCCACTTCTCAATGATATTGCCTTTACATGTTCTTTTGGATTGGTGACAATGTTGCTTGGCAAAGTTCCTGCAGTCCTCTCTGTGAGCATTCTTGAGAGCTGACCGATCTGCACCTCAAGATTATGGATTGAAGCTGAGTTGTTTTGGATCGCCACATCTGTCTTCTGCATGTACTGCATGAACATGTCCTCAAGTGTCGACTTTTTCTCTTGTTGTGGGAATTGCTGAGGTGGTTTAGCCTGCCTTTGGTTATTGCTCCATGAAAAGTTGGGGTGATTCCTCCATCCAGGATTGTACATGTTCGAGTATGGATTATTTTGACGTTGAAAGTTTGACACGTAATTTGCTTGTCCATAACTCGATTGGGCAAAAGGATTTCCCACTTGGCAGTCAACACTTGAATGATTTCCTGAAAAATGATCACAAACAACATTAGTTTGAATAGCATTAACATTCATTTTACCTAGTTGTTGAGACAAAGTTGCCATTTGTGCCGCCAATGAGGTAATAGAATCAAGTTCTAAAACTCCAGCTGTCTTTCTTGGCATTGCTCTTTCTGTAGGCCATTGATAGTTATTGGATGCCAATTCTTCCAGAAGTTCATATGCTGCCTCATGAGTTTTACTCATTAAAGCTCCACCAGCTGCTGCATCAACCGTAGACCTGTTTGTAGCTCCTAGACCATTGTAGAACGTTTGCGCTTGAAGCCATGCTGGAAGGTCATGATGAGGACACCTTCACAATAAATCTTTGTACCTCTCCCATGCTTCATATAATGATTCACCCTCAAATTGTACGAATGTGGTGATATCATTCCTTAGCTTTGCTGTCTTTGCGGGAGGGAAATATTTTGCTAAGAATTTGTGAGCCAACTCCTCCCATGTAGTAATGATGCCAGGTGGCAAAGAATTCAACCAAACTTTTGCTTTATCCTTAAGTGAGAAGGGAAAAAGTCTTAATCGAATCGCATCATCTGTCACTCCGTTATGTTTAAAAGTATCACAAATTTCCAAGAAATTAGCAATATGGACATTAGGATCCTCTTGTGACAACCCCCCGAATTGGACAGTCTGCTGTATCATCTGAATGATGGCCAGCTTGATCTCAAAATTATTGGCTTGTATGGTTGGCCTCCTTATGCTCGATGTAGCTCCATTTACCGAGGGTGTAGCATAATCTCTTAACGCCTTTTGCTCTTGATCGGCCATATTAGATAGAGATGTGTTGGCTTCTCTCTTCTTTTCTTTCTTGAGCTGACGTAAGGTTCTTTCAATTTCAGGATCAAAGAGTGTATGCTCTAACAGTTTAGATCTGGTCATGCACTTCTAATTCCTGAAAAGAAAGAAAACAAACTCAAATGCACCTAATTTAATTTTTTTTTGTTGAATAAATAAAATAAAATCCAAAGTAGTAAATATCTAGCTAGTATCAATATCAATAACAAATAGTTAATCCCCGGCAACGGCGCCAAAAACTTGTTCACGTAAAATAATCTGCAAGTGCACAGAATCGTAACAAATAGTAAAGTGTTTTTAGAAAAATGAATGTCGAACCCACAGAGATTAACTATGTTATTGAATACCGAAATTCACTAAATCAATTACTATTTGGAAAATTTAAAATAAATGGAACGTTCTACTATCTGAATTAAATTAAACTACTTAATAAAAATAAACTTACGAATAAAAGATTAACACAATGCAAAAATCTAAAAGTGTAAAAATATGATAAGAATGGATCTAGAGCGGTTGATTTCACCTAACAAATCCCACACAATTTATTCTTCCTAATTATTAAATTCTAATAATCTCCCGTTGATGATTAAAAATTCCTTAAGTATTCAATATCTTCTCTCGAATAATATCAAAAATATCTTCAACTAACAATTCCATATCTCTATGTGAATTTAATTAATTGGAGACTCGTTACGTACTTTGAATTTTCTGAAAAATCACACTAATCGCGGTAAAGCATCTCTACTTTCGCTTAACTAATGATGTTTAATTCTAGAACTAAAATAAAAAATCACCTCGCGGTCTCATTGTAATTCAATTGATCAAACTATAATTCGTAAAGAAAATAGTAAGCATTAAGAATAAGAATTAAACTCTCAATCATGGAAACATTTAAAATAAAATAACTCAGAAAATAAATTGTGTGTTCATTGCTAGACTACATCTACGCTCTAGAAAATAAATTTAGTTCATGATAAAGTTGAAAAGAAAACAAATAAAACTTATGTCTTTCATCTAAATTGGTTGATCAACTTGAAGCTCTCGCCTTTGTCCTTAGAACCTCCTCTTCATAATGACTCCCAAAACAAGTTCTTCTTTGCGACACCTCCTTTTTCTCCCTAGGGGTTTTTTTTTCTTTTTTTCTGAAAAGCCTTTTAAATAGGTCAAGGAGTCCTATTCCCGTTTGGAGAAAATTTCAGATTTTTAGGCTTCACTTAACTGATGATTTTGGCTCATTTAACGTTAGAATATGGACTTTTGTTAAACTACAAAGTTGTAACCCTTTAAGTTAACTTTCCAGCCCAACTTGAATCATCTCAATTGAATATCTAAGCCGAAAGTTATACTAAAAATACTACTGATGTGCAGGCTGGATTCCTAATCCGAATTGGACTTAGATTTGGTGCAAATTCCCATGATTCCTTGCTCCACTTGGACTTGAATTTAATTGGCTTAGTCCCACTTTGCATGTAAAGCTCTTGTTACCTGCAACATAAAGATATTATATAATTAGTAACAAAATAACATAAAAGTAAGGCTAAATATGTAGATATGTGAGTACTTTATTGTATATATTTCACGCACATCAAGCCCAATGATCCTCTATATATCCCTTGGATAGTCTGTGCCTATGGCCTGGATGGCTTTGCTTGGGAGCATGTCATGCCCTGTAACCCTAATCTTATGGGCTATCCTTTCCCTCCCAATACTCGAGTGGTAAGTTCTTCCTTCCCTCTGTTCTTTCTCCTTTTTTGCCAATTCTCTCTTTTTGTTTCAGTCACTAACCCTTCTTTCTTTGAAATGCAACCTTCTATCCAGGAGCATAAGGAGTTGTTGTGGTTGGCTAGGAACCCCAAGCTAGAGGTGACCAACTATTCGAGGGAGCTATATGGTCCTGGAAGAGCAGCCCACCCATGCGGTGGCCTTGATGATGGTGGTGGTGAGGAGGAGGACTCAGAGGCGACTTCAAGCTACCAGCTAAGGAAGAGGCGGCACCGCTAATTACTTGAAATTACATCATATAAACAACACACATTATTTTTTTCTTTTCTACTTTTAATGTTTTTTTCTTCCTTTTAGCAAACATTTGGGTTTGGTTTAAGACAAAGGATTGTTTTTAAGAACAAATTTTACATTTATACTTTTGATTAGAACTTAGCACTTAATTTACAAGATAATGATAAATTTTGTGTTTTTATACAATTTTTCTTCTTTGATGCTTGCAATCTTGTGCTTGGAATATGTCTTGAATGGTTGTTTAGGTCACAAGAACCCTAAAAGTGCTTGGGAGTAGAGAAAACTCTACTCAAAATAGGAGAGCATGGGCTTCTGCCAAGCATTGTGCGTGAGTGGAGATGAGCCTGCATACACAGCTTTGACTTTGAGTACGTAGGCTTGATTCCTCGTGCGTGGGTCATGAATTAGAAAAACCCTAGCTGACTTACTTAGGTATAAAAGTAGTCGTTGGGGTCCAAAACCCTCACCAACATTTTTCCAATCAGGAGAACACTTTTTCGAGGTCACCCAATGGCAGAAAACTCACCTCTTGACGTCTCCACTTGGATTAGGAAGCTTGTTCCCGATTTCAAGGATTTTGTTGCTCCCTATGGCCTTTCATGCATCTTCCCTTACCATCAAATTAGGGTGGATGAGTCTCTTCTTTATGCTGTTTCCAACTAGTGGGTTCCTTCTTGGCATGTTTTCTACTTCAAAGGAATAGAACTATGCCCTACTATTGAGGAATTTTCTGCTATCATGGGTGAACTAGAGATTGATGATCTCATCTTTCCTACCATGGGTGGGGATCTTCCTTCCTTGCTGTGAGTTTTGTTGGGCATCCTTAAAACTACAACCAATAGGTGGCATGGTTTTGGCAAACTCAACCTTAGGTTGGTCTTTGGTTATTTTTCTAGTTCGGGCCTTCTTAAGGGTGAGTAAACTCAACCAGACTACCACTTTGTAAATTACTACATCTTATTCTTAAGTACCCGGTTTAATCCTTTAAAATTATTTGTCATATATTTATGAAATCCAATTCCATAAATATATACAAAAGTGGTTAGGCCTAACTCTCTGAATAACAAACCCATTAAACTTATCTCAAGGTAATATTTTGTATCTCCGTTAAGAGATTATGAATTCTATCTTGAGAATATATGTTCCATCAACACTAAATGTGGCTGCCCTACATATTGAGATTTTGACCATTACTTTAGATCTCACTCCTGATATATCAAAGCAACCTACACCTCATGGTCAGGTCCATTATTCTCTCAGGATTAAAAGTTCATACAAATAGAAGTCGTGAGATTTATTATTCATTTGACAGTTGTTAGGAGAATAATAAATCTCACAGCGGTCCAGTTCAATATGTCTTAACTCTTAAAACATATCAACATATCAGCTAGAAGTCTCCACTTCCATGATCAAGACAAATCATCTTAGTTGATACGTTATAGTCTTCGCAGATGAAATGCCTAATTTCATCACCGACTACGAACTATAAATCTTGAGTTTACAAAGAACTTGTGATTTATATCTTCTATGACTTTTCACATAAATCACATACTATGCATCTCATGTACTATATGATAATGTCTCAATATTCATGTTACCATTATTTTAGATAATAATAAAACAACTTTATTAAACAAACATTAAGTCATACATAATGTCATACATAGCATCATACAATAGGATTTAAGGGCATACATCCTAGCACCTTCCACATCGCGGTGTTCACCAACAGGTTCTTGGGCAGGATTAGTGAGGCCTGACCACATCGTAGAGTGACAAAAAACATTGTTCCTCTCAAATACATCTACCCCACTACAAGCTACAAGCAAATATTGGAGGATGACATGTAGTGGATTCTAATGGACAAGAAAGCTTATACAAGGACTAGCAAAAAGGCAAGGAGGACTGAGTGACCAACTTTGAGGGGCCCCATAATTTACTTTATGCACCTTTATGATTCTCACGTCTTTGTTTTTGAATTTAATAAAGGATTGGAATGTCCTAAATCCGCTATGAAAACAAACTTATTATCTTTTAATTTGAGCAATGAGAGAATTTCCTTTTTACTATCTTTGCTTATGGTCATTTTTTTTTCTTTTTTTTTTTCCTTTGCCATGTAATATTTGTCCATGAAGTTCTTTGAGGAATTTCTGCCATGCCCATGGTCCTTTCCCCTAATTTTTCCTAGACCACCCTTTCGAGTTTTCAATTTACCGAGGTTTTTTTGCCTTAATTTTTTCCTAGGTTGCCCTTTCGGGTTTTCAACCTAGCAGGCTTTTTTTTTTTTTTTTTTTTTTTTTTTTTTTTTTTTTTAGATGTCTTACTTACAGAGTCTATCCATGTTGGGGTGAAACATCTCTTCCCCATCCAAGTATGTGATTCTTGTAGCACCTTCAGACATGATTTTTTTAATGATAAAAGGCCCAAACCACCTAGGCTTCATTTTTCCAATTGGATCAAAAGTCTTATCTCTAAGCATCTTTAGAACCAAGTCCCCTTCTTTAAGGTTTCTTGGTTTCACTTTCTTGTTAAATGCTCTAGTAATCCTTTTTTGGTACCCTTGTGCATGGTATTGTGCCCTAGTTCTCTTCTCATCTATCAAAGCCAGTTGTTCATATCTCAGCTTAACCCAATCCTCTTCTAGGACCTTGGTTTCTACCAATACCTTCAAAGATTGTATCTCCACCTCAATAGGAAGCATCGTCTCACTACCATAAACCAAATAGTAAAGTGTTACCCCAGTTGCTGCACGGATAGAGGTTCTATAACCCCATAAGGCAAATGAAAGCTTCTCGACCCAATCTTTGTATGTTAGTACCATCTTGGCTAGGATATTCTTCACATTCTTATTGGCTGCTTCTACGGCCCCATTAGCTTGTGGTCAATATGGTGAAGACTTGTGATGCTCAATGCCATATTCCTCCATAACCCTTCGGACTTCACCTTCAAAGTGGGAACCATTATCAGAAATGATCACTTGGGGCACCCCAAATCGACATATGATGTTTTTTTTCTAAGAACTGAGCTACATGCTTAGCCTTTAACACAACATAGGATGCCGCTTTCACCCACTTGGTGAAATAGTCGATTGCCACTAAAATGTACTCATGCCCATTTGAAGCCTTAAGAGCTATCCTTCCAATCTCATCTATGCCCCAAACTAAGAATGGCCATGGAGAAGTAATGCTATACAACTCATTATGTGGAACATGGTTTAAGTTGACGTGTGTCAGAGAATCGTGGCAGCTTATCACATAGTCCATATAATCAATCTCAATTGTATTCCAGTAGTACCACAAATTCCTTGATGACCTTCTTCCATTACACTCTCGGCTTCTTCTCTCTTCAAGCAACGTAGGTGAACACCATCATGGGATCTTCTATAGAGTTTTCCTCCATATAGGATGTATTGGGTTGCCATCATCCTAATGGATTGACACTCTCTCTTATTGTCACCATCCAGATATGCTCTTAGTCCTAAGAACTTCATGATGTCATAGTACCATGAAGCCTCCTCTTCCTTTATGGACATTACTAAAGCTTCGGTCTTCCTTTGGTGCACTTCTTCATAACTTTTTTCAATATCTAAGTGTTGTGTCCAAACTCCCTCAGGCCTTTCAACCATGGAGGCTAAAGTAGCCAAGGCATCTATAAATTGGTTTTGAGTTCTAGGGATGATTGTGTATTCAATCTTGTCAAAGGTCTTGGTTAAGTCCTCTAAGTATTGTTGATAAGGCTTCAAGTGTTCTTCCTTCACTTTCCACAACTTTTGCACTTGGGCTATAATTAAAGTTGAATCCCCAAAGACTTCAACCTCTTTTACTCCCATTTCTTGAAGAGCTTCCATTCCGGAGATGCAAGCCTCATATTTAGCAATGTTATTAGTCGCTTCAGAGTTAAACTTGATTGCCAAAGGTATGTGAGATCCCTCGGGAGTAATCGAGAGTATTCCTATTCTATTCCCATATTGGTTTGCGGCTCTATTAAAGTACATTTTCCATGTCCCTAACTTAACATCCAAAATATCTTCATCTGGAAAATCCTCTTTACCATCTTCCGTCTCTATGGGATTCTCGGCACAAAAGTCTGATACGACGCTTCCCTTGATAGTTTTGCTGGCCAGATACTTCAAATTGAATTCCACGAATAAAATTAACCATCTTGACAATCTTCCACTCAATGTGGGCTTCTTAAAGAAGTACTTCAATGGGACAATTCTTACCACCACCCATATTTGGAAAGGTAAAATGATATGTCTTAATTTCTATACGGCTTAAACAAGTGCAAAGCATGACTTTTCTATAGAAGCGTACCTAGTCTTGTAATCATGGAATCTTTTGCCTAAGTAATGTATGGCTCTTTAACTCTTCTTATCATCTTCTTTTGTAAGCATACTTCCAATCGCATCCTCTATGACAGAGAGATATAGGGGTAAGGGTTTTCCATGTTGTGGATGTTGGAAAAACTAGTTTTGTATCTCATACAAAACACACAGTGGAAGCAACAAACATGGATCTATTTAATTCATGATTGATAACATGCACTATGCAAATATCATAATTTAAGAACAAGATAGTGTACCTTGGTATAGAGAAATTCAAAACAAAGATTAGAAGCACTTGGGAACACTTTTAATCTTCACTCCTATTCCACTTTACACCCAAGAAGTGTGGTCTCTCAATCAGTTTCCAAGGGAGAATGAAAGAGTGTCTCACTTTTTTTTTTTTTTTTTTCTCTACACTACTAAAAATTTTTGCATGTTTCTCCTTTTATAACTAACTAATTATCTAATTGGGCTAGCCTATTAGGCCTTTCCAATTGGGTTTTAGTGTGTGGCTTGGAGTGGGACCAAAAGGGACCAATAAGACACTTGCACTAATGGGCCTTGGGCTTTTCCGTCAATTCTTGACAAGTTCAAAGTTACTATTAATTATATTTAATACCACTATATAAATATAATTGTACTCTAGGCCTTATTAATAAATTATATCCCAAGACTTTATTATATATGCAACCCCTCATAAAATATTTGTAGTAATACAAAGTTATGAATATAGACTGCTACTTTGAAAATTACTACATCTTAATCCTTGAGTATCTGGTTTTGTACTTTAAAGTTATTCATTATATATTTATGAAATCCAATTTCATAAATATATACTTTAGTAATTTCTTACCAAAGTGGTTAGGCCTAACTCTTTGAATAACCAACCCCATTAAACTTATCTCAAGGGAATATTTTATATCTTCGTTAAAAGACTATGAATTCCATCTTGAGAATATATGTTCCATCAACACTAAATGTGGCTGCCCAACATACTGAGGTTTTGACCGTTGCTTTAGATCTCACTCTTGATATATCAAAGCAACCTACACGTCATGATCAGGTCCATTATTCTCTCAGGATTAAGAGCTCATGCAAATAGAAGTCGTGAGATTTATTATTTATTTGATAGTCATTAGGAGAATAATAAATCTCACAACGATCCAGTTCAATATGTCTAAACTCTTAAAACATATCAACATATCAACTAGAAGTCTCCACTTCCATGATTAAGACAAATCATCTTAGTTGATACGTTATAGTCTTCGCAGATGAAATGCCCAATTTCATCACCGACTACGAACTATAAATTCTGAGTTTACAAAGAACTTGTGATTTATATCTTCTGTGACTTTTCACATAAATCACATACTATGCAACTCATGGACTATATGATAATATCCCAATATTCATGTTGCCATTATTTTAAATAATAATAAAACAACTTTATTAAACACAACATGACGTCATACATAATGTCATACATAATATTATACAATAGGATTTAAGGGCACACATCCTAACAATCTCCCACTTGCCCTAAAGACTATTGTGCACTAATCTAACTCCCATTCCCTCCAAATGTGACTTGAAAGTCTTTTGAGTCAAGGCTTTGGTAAAAGGATCTACTAGATTATTTGCACTTTCAATCTTTGCTACCACAACATCTCCACGAGTAACAATGTCTCGAATGATGTGGTACTTCCTATCAATGTGCTTTTCTTTCTTGTGATTTCTTTGATCTTTGGATTGTGCCACCACTACACTATTGTTGCAAAGCAATGTAATGGCAACTTGCTCCATTCTCATAACACCAAGATCATAAAGGAATTTCTTGAGCCAAACAGTTTCCTTTGCCACTTCACAAGCAGAAATGTACTCATCTTCCATGGTGGAGTCCGTAATACAAGATTGCTTAACACTCTTCCAACTTATGGCTCCACCTCCCTAGGTGAAAACACATCCTGAAGTGGATTTTCTGAAATCTAGATCTAATTGAAAATCTGAATCTGTATAGCTAATAGGAATCAAATCCTCACTATGGTAAACAAACATATAATTTCTCGTTCTCCGTAGATACTTGAGAATATGCTTTATAATTTGCCAATGTTTTGGTCCTGGATTTGATTGATATCGACTGACTATGCCAACTAGATAACAGATATCTGGTCTAGTACAAAGCATGGCATACATGAGACTTCCCATTGTAGAAACATAAGGAACTTGTCTCATCATATTTTCTTCCTCTTGAGTCTTAGGCCTTTGGTCATCAGACAGAGGAACTCCATGTCTAAAAGGAAGCAATCATTTCTTAGAGTTTTGCATGCTAAACCATTCTAGAACCTTATCTATATATCCAGTTTATGATAAGCCTAACATCTTATTCTTGCGATCTCGCCAAAGCTTGATCCCTAGAATAAAGTTAGCCTCACCCAAGTCCTTCATATCAAATTGGCTTGACAACCAAACTTTTATTGATTACATTACCCCTACATCATTCCCAATGAGTAGAATATCATCAACATAAAATACTAGGAACATTACTACTTTGTCTTGATGTTTTTTGTACACATATGGTTCATCAAGATTTTGTTCAAAACCTAGATGCTTGCTTAAGTCCATAAATGGACCTTTTCAACTTGCATACCATATGCTCTTGGTTCTTTGCTATGAAACCTTTTGGTTGCATCATGTATATTTCTTCTTCAAGATTGCCATTAAGAAATGCAGTCTTAACATCCATTTTCCAAATCTCATAATCATAATGAGCAGCAATGGATAAGAGAATTCTAATAGACTTAAGCATGGGTACTGGCGAAAAAGTTTCATCATAATCAATACCTTCTTTTTGTGTAAACCTTTTTACCACTAGTCTTACTTTAAAGGTTTGAACCTTTCCATCTATCCCTCTCTTCCTCTTGTAAACCCATTTGCAAGCAATAGGTTTAATGCCGTTAGGCGCCTTTACAAGATCCCATACATGATCGGAATACATAGAATCCAATTCAGATTTCATAGCTTGGATCCAATGATGTGCATCTATATCATTCATGGCTTCATCATAAGTGTAAGGATCCGATTCAGCCTTTTCTAAGATAGCTTCATAAGTTTCTCCTAAACCTATAAATATTATAGGAGGCCAAATAATTCTCCCACTATGACGAGGCATTTGTGTACTAGACATCTCATGAGTAATATCTTGTGGTGTATCCAATACAGCCACATCATCCCTAGTTTTATCCATTGGTTGTTCAACTACAAGTTCATCTAATTCAGCCAATACAACTTTACTTCTAGGATTAAAATTATTCACATAATCATCTTCCAAAAATTTGGCATGGGTGCTAACAAACACTTTGTTATCCTTATAATTATAGAATAAATAACCCTTGGTTTCTTTTGAATACCCTAAAAACATGCATACTTCCATTTTAGCTTCCAACTTATCAGACTTCCCTTTTAACACATGTGCAGGACATCTCCAAATGTGGAGATATTTCATACTAGGCTTGTGCCCACTCCACAATTCCTTGGGTGTATTGGGAACAAATTTTGATGGAACCAAATTCAAAAGATGCATAGCAGTTTCTAGTGCATATCCCCAAAAAGAAACTGGTAAAGTTGAGTAACTCATCATGGACCTAACCATTTCCAAAAGAGTCCTATTCCTTCTTTTCGCTACACCGTTTTGTTGGGGAGTTCCAGGTGCAGTCAATTAGGAGACAATCCCATTTTGAATTAGGTAATCCTTGAAATCCCCAAGAAGGTATTCGCCACCTCGATCAGATCGAATGGCCTTTATGTGTATACCCAATTGATTTTCAACTTTAGCCCTAAACTCTTTGAACTTTTCAAAGGCTTCGAACTTTCGTCTCATTAGGTACACATAACCATATCTTAAGTAATTATCTGTAAAAGTGATGAAGTACTCATAACCTACTTTTGCTTGGATTGACATAGGACCACATACATCTGTCTGAAATAATTCAAGCAACTCTTGGACTCTTCTACCTTTTGCATTAAAAAGTCGTTTGGTCATTTTACCTTCCAAACAAGATTCACAAACTGGAAAACCATCAAAGTCCATAGGTTGTAAAAGTCCAACTTTGATTAGTCTTTGAATCTTGTTTGAATTAATATGACCCAAACGCAAGTGCCATAGATATGCATCACTAGTAGAAGGAAACTTTCTCTTTAATAATTTTACGTGAAAGCTACTATCTAATTTAGAATTGTATAATTCATGCTTGTTAGGAGTTAAAATATAAAGACCATCCACAATATTGTCAGAACAGATAAACATTTTATCCTTCTTTATTACAACATTGTCTTTGAGGATAACACAATATCCATGTTTACCTAAGTAAGTTGCAGAAATTAAATTCCTACGAACATTAGGTACATACAAACAATCTTCCAATATTAAAACTCTAGACTTAAAGCATAAATTAAACACTACAACAGCTTCAACCGGAATCTTGCTCCTATCATCCAAAGTAAGAAATAGTTCTCATTTATTCAACTTTCTGGTCTCTTGGAACCCTTGTAAAGAATTATAGATATGATTAGTACAAACTGAATCCACACACTAGGAATCCGTTGGATTCTGTACCAAACATATTTTAAGAAGAAATGAACTTTTCATACCCTTATTCTTAGCAGCCTTGAATGTTGGACAATTCCTCTTCCAATATCCTTTCTCACCACAATGGAAACACTTTCCTTTGGTTTTCTTTCCTTTGTTGGCAACTCCTAAGGTAATTTGTTTACCATCTTTCTTAGTGAAGTCCTTCTTCTTCTTATTCTTCTTCTTCTTCTTGCCTTTGCCTTTCGACTTAGGTTGAGAAGTAGAAGCTTCACCCACATTGGCTTCAACACTAGAAGTACCAAAGATGCCTTCTGCCGCCACTAACTCATTCATTAATTCAGACAAAGAATAAATCTTTTTGTTCATATTATAATTGAGTCTGAATTCCTTGAATGATTCCGGTAGTGACTGGAGTATCATATTCACATGGGATTCTCCATCAATGTCGGCACCTAAAACTTCTAATGTGTTCAGATTAGCAATCATCCTAAGACAATGCTCCCTCATGAACTTCCTGCAGCCAATTTGGTATTATAAATTTGCCTCATGGTTTCTTGCCTTGCAGAACGGCCTTGCTCACCAAACATCTCCTTCAGACTTAGCATTATGTCCGAAGCTAGCTCTACATCCTGCATTTGATGCTGTAGAACATTTGAGATAGATGCTAAAATATAGCACTTGACCATCTTATTAGATTTCTGCCAACAATCATATTGCTGTTTTTCCTCAAAAGGAGCATCTAATGAAGGAAAGCTAGGACATAGTTGAGTAAGCACATAATTATGCTCTTCAGCAGTAAGAACAATGTCCAAATTTCTTTTCCAATTAACATAATTGGATCCAGTCAGTTTGTTTTGGTTAAGAATAGCAACAAGTGGGCTAAATGATGCCATGATTAAATCTAAAAACAATAAACATGAATATAAGAAGTAAACTGGACATTATCAATTTAGCATATAAGCATATAATATGGAACCTTAATAAAACCATAAAATAATTTATGCAACGACAACCCAATCCATGTCTATAATTCCTTGGTAGTAAGTTTATTATAAACACATTAATTGATTGAGAACTATTCTCATTATTAGTACTATCGTAATAACTCTTATCAAACATTAATAATATGCCGTATTACCTTTGGGAGGTTAACTTTACACTTAGTCTAGTGTACACCATTATCTAGAGTCATGTGTAGCCACATTTCATCTCCCTTTTATAGTGTTTAAACTTGTAGTACCATGAAATAAAACACCCTCCTTTGGGATTGCAAGGCATATATGCCAAGACGAGGTGTTTGTCCACACTACATTAAACGGGTAAGTTCAATCTTGTAGTACTATGAAGTAAGCACCCTCCTTTGGGATCGCGAGGCATATACGCCAAGATGAGGTGTTTACCCACATTACTATGAACTGATAATGGAAGTCGTGAGATGCAACCCTTGTATCTCTCTCTCACTAGATATTTTAAATTAAAGGTTTTTAAGATCAGAACCATAATAATGCTAGACACTTTAAAAACATAACCCTAATTTCATTAGAAATAAATTTCAAAATCCTAGCATTAATATATATAAATATATATAATGTAACATAAACCTATATATATATATATATAATATATGTATAGGATGCTTCCAAGGCTTTTAACATATCTAAGGCAAATGAATGCTTGAAAGCTTGTATATCACATCCAGACAAAAAATTAATGTATGAAAGATGGCTATTCAAGGCTTTGCACTCCAAGCCAAGTGGTGCAATAACATCCATTCATGCAATGGACAAGTACAATGGATAGTCAGATATCCTTGCCCACAAAATCTAGATGATTAATATATATATATATATACAAGTTGGCCATCAAATCTGTATAAAACAAGGCATTTTATAAAAAAAACTAAGCCATGCAATTAAAAAACCAAGCCATGCATTTGAAAACCAAGCCGTGGACTTAAAATCAAGCCATGCAATCCATGCAGTTGCATCAAATCCAAGCCGTGCAAAAATGGGCCAAGCGGTGCATTAAATAACCAAAGGCAATTAACAGTTATATAACTTCCTTTCACCAATGCAATCCGTGCATAACATAACAATCAATGCATCAAGGCAATTTGTCAATGCATTAACACTCAACCGTATTCTTCCATTAATGGATCTCTTGGTTGATATACACTAACAGTGCCTTTCCATCATGACAGTTATTTCAATAGTCACACAGATATATTTATATACAAGTAATGCAATTCTCTTCATTATATCCACATGATGCAGAAAATTGAAACACAAAAATAACAGTTTTCCTAAATTCTAAAATTCAATCACACGTTATACAATCATGATATGAAAACCTGGCTCTAATACCAATTGTTGGAAAAACTGATTTTGTATCTCATACAAAACACATAGCGGAAGCAACAAACAATGATCTATTTTATTCATGATTGATAACATGCACTATGCAAATATCATAATTTAAGAACAAGATAGCATACCTTGGTGTGAAGAAATTCAAAACAAAGATTAGAAGCACTAGAGAACACTTTTAATCTTTACTCCAATTCCATTTTACGCCCAAGAAGTGTGGTCTCTCAATCAGTTTCCAAGAGAGAATGAAAGAGTGTCTCACTCTTTTTTTTTTTTTTTTTTTTGCTCGACACTACTAAAAATTTTTGTATGTTTCTCCCTTTATAACTAACTGATTATCTAATTGGGCTGGCCTATTGGGCTTTTCCAATTGGCCTTTAGTGTGTGGTTTGGAGTGGGACTAGAAGGGACCAATCAGACACTTGCACCAATGGGCCTTGGGCTTTTCCGTCAACTCTTAACAAGTCTAAAGTTACCATTAATTATGTAAGGGCACAAAATGGCCTTGAGCCCAAATGTGTGGCTGGGCTGGCCCAAGTGGCCTTTACAATAGAATTTGTAGAGAATGGGTTCAAAGCCTAGACCCCCGAGTACTTTTAGAAGGATGCGGTGTAAGGTCCAAGTCCACTTCTGTGAGGCGGCTTGCTGGCGGAGTAACCCAACTCCCTTCTCGGACGTGGGCCGAGGAGCCTCTGTGCTGGGCGGCGCTCTGTTCTTTAAGGGGGAGAGAGAGAGAGAGAGAGAGAGAGAGAGAGAGAGAGAGAGAGAGAGAGAGCCTTCTTCTTCTTCCTTTTTCCCTCAATTCCCGATCCCCTTTCTTGCGGCATCCCCCATACTATTTATACTCGCCTTCTCTGGTTGCCACCCGTCTTGTCCCTGAAAACGCTCCCCAAGACTATAAAGCTGACCTCCGTCCCTTCAGAAGTCATCTCCTCATTAATACGGCCAAGCGGGTAGGTGGAAGCTTTTAATGCGGAGGCAGTAACCTTTTTGCAGGGCACGTCCCGCTTGCTCCCCTTCCTCGGCGTCCCATTGAATCCCGTTCCTCAGCTCTAGCCCTTGCCGTTAGAGGTCATGTCCTTCTCGGACACGGCCACATATGCAGTGATCTGCCCGATGAGCCCATGGCCTTTGGGTCTTTAATGACCTCCTCCCTTTTCGTGGCTTCTTAGGCCGAACAGTGTCCTCGGGCCAGACCTAAGGCCCACGCAGCCATCCGGACGTCTCTGGCCCCCACAATAGCCCCTCAAAAATTTATTTGACCTCGATCCGAGAGGGGAAATGAGTTTTTGACTCACAAGCGTTTCTTCCACGTGCCCCTTTAAATGCAGCGCGTGCAGAATTTCTCCCGCGCCCTCCCAGATAGTTCGCGACGCCTCGTAACGCACAGCACCCGCATTTACTGCGCTGAGTAACTCCCTGTCGCCCACGTTGGACGGTGAGATACGGATCGTGCGGCTGTGATTCTTCCTTAAAGTTTTTGCGGGTCAGGCCTCATAAATGCTTGCTTCTCCAAGATCCCTAAGCGTTTGGGAAGTCGCGTATCCACCTTTTCGCTCCCAAGAAAATAATCGCGCTCCTGGAAACGAACACTTTCATTTCGTCTACTGAAGCACTCTCAAAGTTGTGTCCTTCTCTCTTCGTAAGTTTTCGTCATCTTAGCCTTTTTCTCCTCGGCTGTCAAATTTCCTTTTCACCTTCTAGGTTCGCTCCTTAGTCTGGGACACTATGGGTAGATTTAAGTGTCTGGTCGACTCCGAATCCGGTATGGAAGGGTTCCGAGCCAAGTTCCACATCCCCCCGGAAGTGGAACTTAAATATTACCCACCTGAGGTGGTGGCTGACTCCAGGGGGAACGGGCAGGTGGTCATTCCCATCATCGCCTTCCTAGAGGGCGGCATGACCCTCCCCATGGGTCCTGTCACCAGGGAATACCTTCGCAATCACCGGCTGTGCCCCGATCAGTGCACGCCCAATATGTTTAGGGTCCTAGGGAGTGTAGACGCTCTAAATGAGCAGATGGGTTTGAACCTCACGTGGCGGGACGTGGTCTATATGTACGAGTGCCACCCGCTCACGTCCAAAGGGTATTACCTAAAGTCCTGGTCGAGCGTCGTGAGGCTCATATCGTGTCTCCCTAAGTCCAACAAAGGGATGAAGGATGACTACGTCGTCGCATCCGGGAGATGGTACGACGTGATCCATTGCCCTGTTCAAGAGGGGAAACCAGGTGTGATTGTCTTAGGTTTTGGGCTTTCGTTTACGTTTTAGTTCCTTTGCCTTCACTTTTGGGAATTTGACGCCCGTCGTCCTTACTGCCTACCTTTGTTGCCGAACTTGATTGTAACTTTTCTTTTGGATGTCTTTTTTCGCAGATAAGCAGCACGTTTCCCCCAGCCTCTCCGACGTCAACGTCCGAGACTTAAATAGGGTGCTGAGGTCCGAGGTGTTTGTGCACGAGGACTTACAAGTGAGGGCCGCCCATCTGATCTTGGGGTACGAGCCGCTGTCCACCGCTTTCGGGGAGGTTGAGGACGCAATCCTCGCCTGTGACAAAAGGCGGAGACGAATAGACGTCACCAAGCCCGGTTTTCTCGCCCCACGCGACATCCCCGACGACCCCGTGGTGATTCTGTACGCTCCGCCGGTGCGCGCAGTTCCAGTCTCGGTTCGACCACCGAAAATTTCTGCCGAGGAGGAAGTCGGCGTCGTTGAGGTCTCCGACGACGAGGCCACCCAGTGCTCGGGCATCAAAGGCTTGATAATCTCCAAGGTCGACAGTAGTACCAAGGAGGACGACATGAACAGTCTGCGATCCCTCATGGGCGCTCGAGGTGCCCAGGTGGCTAAGAAGGGTGCCTCCGGGTCTCATCTCCCACCCCAGCTTCCCCTTCCCCCTCCTCCGCCCGCCGACCCCAAGCTTCCCCCCGCTGACGCTAAGAAGAAGAGGAAGAAGGAAGAAGACGAGGCCGAGGAGGCTCGCCAGAAAAAGCTTAAGTAGCAGCAACATCAACAACACCAACAGCAGCAACAGCAGCAGAAAGCCGCCAAGGTCAGGCCGCGCGCCCACTCGGTGGAGAGCGGGGAGAGCCATCCACTGGCTGAGGTACGCCGAGCCCCAGGGTCTTGGTCCCCGGCGCTGGAGCTGGACGGGAGTCCCATTCCCGAACGCGCCAGCATAAGGGAGTATCAAAAGGGGCACTCCCTGTATCTGGTCGAGGCCTTGGAGAAGCCTCTGCTCCTTCCCAAGGATATGGAGGCCCTCGAGCAGATGCAGCAGCCGAAGCTGTTCCTCTCTCTGAAGAGGGACTTAGGGCTGGTATGCTTCATCTCGCCATGGTTTGTTTATGCCAGTCCTCAACTCGTGCACTCTCTTACTCACACTTTTCGCGTGCATGCAGGCCATCCAGGAGGTCGCTGTGGCTGAGCGGTGGGTGGAGGATGCTAGGAAGAAGGCCTCCTATGAGCTGAATGTCCGAGTGGAGACAGAGAAGGCTCTCTGCCGCGTCGAGGCGGAGAACGTTAAACTTGGGCAGAAGCTGAAGGTGGAGGAGCAGGCCAAAAGGAGCGCCGAGGCCGGCCTTCAGAACGCCACAGCTCAGGCTGAGAGCCAGAGGAAGGAGCTCCTCGGCTGCAAAGAGGAGCTCACCGCGGCAAAGGGGGAGAACGCCGCACTAAAGGAGGAGTTGGCGAGGGCTAAGGAGGAGGCCCAAGCCGCTAAGGTGGCCGCGGATGCTACTTCGGCCGCCTCCTTCCAGAGGGGGGTTGAGGAGACCGAGACCCGCCTTGTTGAAGAACTGGCAGACCTGTGCAAGGAATACTGCCGCCAGGTCTGGTCCGAAGCCCTCAACACGGCGGGTGCTCCTTCAACGTCCGAATGGAGGAAGGCCGAGAACATATGGTATCCACCCGATATCCGCGAGTTCGAGGCTCCCCCTCCTGCGGCAACTTCAACTCCCCTTGTGGCCCCTGTTCTTCCTCCAGTCCCCTCGGATCCAGGCCAGGAAGCCCCTGTTGAGACAGAGCCCGAAGATGCGCCCCAGCCGGAGGCCCAAGGAGCAAAGGATCTTCCCCAAGTGGCTGGAGCTTAAGCTGCTGGTCTCTGTTTTTGTTCCTTTATTTTTGTCTAGAGGACCTTTTCTTGACAATTTGTCTATAACTATTTTATTAATGATCATGAGCTATGTTTGTCTGTGATTGAACTATTTTTCTGCGAGTGATTACTCCGTAAAAGTTTGGGATATGTTTCCTTTGTTTGCGCAAGAGGTTTTTCATAGGCTTTCGTTAACACTTAGGTAATTCTTTGGATAAAAAATGCTAACGAATTAGGGGCCCATGTGCTTAGCGTGATGCTAGTGCTCAAGTAAAAGATTGATATTAACATTCAACGAAAAAGGAATAGTGTTAGACTTTCCCACGGCAGTGTTTAAAATAATTGAAGCGCGTTAAGTTTTCCCCTGGAAGGGGGTCCGAGGACCTGGCATAACCAAGGTCGACATTGGAACTTGATAAAGGTAGTCGAACCGCGTTAAATTTTTCCCAAGGCAGAAGGCCGAAGACTTGGCATAGCTAAGGTTGATATTGACACTTAATTTAAACAATAAATTGTACATGTCAGAATTTCCCTAAGGCAGAAGGTCTGAGGACCTGGCTTAGCCCCAGTTGACATTTAACACATTAGATGAGATAAATTGCATGTTAAATTTTTCCCAAGGCAGAAGGTCCGAGGACCCGGCTTGGCCCCAGTTGACATTCAACACATTAAATGAGATAAATTGTATGTTAAATTCTCCCAAGGCAGAAGGTTCGAGGACCTGGCTTAGCCCCAGTTGACATTAACATGTAACTTAGGCGATAAGTTGTATGTGTGTTAAAATTTTCCTGAGGCAGAAGGTCTAAGGACCTGGCTTAGTCCCAGTTGACATTTAACACCTTAAATGAGATAAATTGTATGTTAAATTCTCCCAAGGCAGAAGGTCCGAGGACCTGGCTTAGCCCCAGTTGACATTAACATGTAACTTAGGCGATAAATTGTATGTGTGTTAAAATTTTCCTGAGGCAGAAGGTCTAAGGACCTGGCTTAGTCCCAGTTGACATTTAACACCTTAAATGAGATAAATTGTATGTTAAATTTTCCCAAGGCAGAAGGTCCGAGGACCTGGCTTAGCCGAGGTTGACATTTAACATGTAACTTAGGCGGTAAATTGTATGTGTGTTAAAATTTTCCTGAGGCAGAAGGTCTAAGGACCTGGCTTAGTCCCAGTTGACATTTAACACCTTAAATGAGATAAATTGTATGTTAAATTTTCCCAAGGCAGAAGGTCCGAGGACCTGGCTTAGCCGAGGTCGACATTAACATGTAACTTAGGCGATAAATTGTATGTGTGTTAAAATTTTCCTGAGGCAGAAGGTCTAAGGACCTGGCTTAGTCCCAGTTGACATTTAACACCTTAAACGAGATAAATTGTATGTTAAATTTTTCCCAAGGCTGAAGGTCCGAGGACCTGGCTTAGCCCCAGTTGACATTAACATGTAACTTAGGCGATAAATTGTACCGATAGAGATGATAGTACTTGACAATTGGCACGGGACAATGATATCTGAAAATATGGCGGACACGCCTTTCATCAGTAGTAATACCTTCGAAGGTTATTTACATTAAAAGGTCGCTTTACAGGTTTGTCATCCAGGTCGGCTAGATAATATGCCCCCACGCAGCCATCCGGACGTCTTTGGCCCCCACAATACCATCTAAGGCTTTCTATAGTGGAAAAAATGGGGTTTGGAGCAGCTCTCAGATGATGTGAGATTCATTCCAAACCTTAACCATTCTTGCAGAAAACTTGCCTTTCTTATACTTTTGAAGCCCTAGTTACGTATGGCGAAATGTGCCTACGTATGAAAGCTTTGGCCCACGTACGCAAGCCGAGGTTATATTTTCCATTTTCACATTCCTCAAGTCAATTTGATTTCTGAATGGGCTCTGAACTGGCATTGTACTTTAGAGTTGGAGCATCATTGGGGAATAGGGGCCCGAGTTGTAAGGGGTACAAAATGCGATGTCTAAAGATGCCCCTCTTTTGATTCTTGAGTTTCGCTAACAGGATCAAAAGAATAAAAGACAAAACATTATGTTTTGATATACAGCTTGGGCCCAACCCATGCACACGGCACATATCACGCATACATGGGGTGGGGTGTAACTTTGAAGAGCTGTGTGGGATTCGTATTTCCGAAGTCCCACCTTTATTGCTTAGGAAACAAGCAACGATAGGTTCACTATGCCAAAGCCTGTTTTTCCAGTTGCAAGTAAATGGTGAGTGACTCACTATCCTAAAGTCACTTAAAAATAAAAAGAAAACAAACAAAGGGTGCTCTTACGAGCTAACCCAATAAACAACAAAAGAATATAGTCTTTGTGTTGCCCATTCAGGGCTCTTGCCTCAAACTTCTCCGGGTGACTTGTTCCTTTTATCTTCTTCACTTCTGTCTCTACCTTTTCTGGTGAGACTCTTACCTTGGGTTGACCTTGGTCTCTTTCACTATCTCTATCTCTACCTTTTTCTACAGTGCCTGCATGTTCAATTCCCAGAGGATATGTGCACGAGTGGTCTTGATTGCTAGATCCATTAAGGATGGTGAAAACTCACTGAGGAGTAGGTGTGCATGGGGAGGAATCTTCTACCTCTTGCATGACTTACTTAAGGATGAAGAACTCACTGAGGAGTAGTAGGAATGGACTCGCTGAGGAGTAGTGTATGGCCCACTAGGGAACAATCTTCTGCTTCCTTCATGGTTTGCTGAGGACTTTAACGAAGAATCTTCTGCTTTCTTTAGAGGATATTGCTTCAAATGCTTGAACTATTGACGAAGAATATCCTGCTTCCTTACTGGGTATGTCCTTTGATGATTTTGTGCCAAATTATGGAAGTCTTGAGATATTCCTCTCTTTTTTGGAAAAAAAGAAAAAAGAATTTTTTTTTTTTACTATTCATGACTAAACTACATGTAGTTTGGTGGTGAGGCCTAAACTACACATAGTTTAGCCATTAGGTGTGTTCCTACCTTTTCATTTCTCCAACAGTTACCAATCGTTGCTTTTTTTCTTCTTCATTCTCTTCATCACCTCCATCTCTTCATATTCTCCATAACTCCCATTCTTTCTTCATAAACCTTCCTCTCTTCTCTTTTCCTCTCACTTTCTGCCTCTCTCAAACACTCAAACTCCCTCATTCTCTCATCTTTTTTCTAACTCTCTTTGTCTCCTCTAATGGCACCCAAGGCTAAGAAGACCTTCTACATGCTTTCCTCTGATGCATTCCACCTTACCCGCTAGAGTGAGGTGACGAGGTTGATGTGGTCTTCACTACTGACATACCGGCCTGAGAATCACATTCGCATGGCTGAATCTATAAGTTTTCGAACTTTTTCTCATTTTCAAGTTTCTCTCTGACCTTCTGTTTTAATGTGCTTTTAGCTATGTAAATGCTTCGGTTTTACTATGGGATGGGTTTAGATGAAAACTTGACACATTAGCAGGGATAAAAACATGTCCAAGATTGATTTTGGATGATGCATCCTTGAAAATGTCAAAGAACTGCTTTTGTCTATGTTCTTGCATGTGTGGGCTTGGGCCTGCGTACACAGCTCTGTTCTTGTGTACATAGGTATTTTCTTAAGGTTCTGCATATGTGGGGATGGGTCTGTATACGCGTAGTCTTATCTGTGTACGTGGGCTTTGACCAGCGTACATGAGACGCTTGGCAGAAGCCCTACTCTACCCATTTTCACTCCTTTTTTCAACCTTTTGACTCCCATATGCAATCCTAGCACACCCTTTTGTCATTTTTGCACCTGAATATCACTATATCATTTTTTTATCTTCATTTTTGCATAAAAAACATTATTATCCATTATTTTCTTTTGAATTAAGAATCTAACGTCGTCTTCCTTTTTTTTGCAGTCATTAACCCCTTATGTTGGTAGGGAAAGTACTAATAACAATCTAACATCATCTTCCCTTCAAGCCCATCATTGGCCTCCTTCCAAAAAGATCTGTGAGCACAACTTTGGTGCAATGCCTCATTGAAAGGTGGTGGGACACCACCCACACTTTTCATATTGTTGAGCCAAAGATGACAGAGACTCCCTACGACTTCTACCATATGACCAACCTCAGCTTCGAAGGGGCCATTATTAACTTGGTTGGTGCATCGGGCATCCAGCTAGGTCTCGACATCTTAGGCAGGAAGTACTTCATTAAGACCATCCGCTACTTTGACTTGGTGTCGAACTACATGCTTCTCCCATAGAGGACCATGGAGGAGGGCATCCAAATGGCTGGCACCTTCCTTCTTCATTTGGTAAGGGCTTACCTCTTTGCCAATGGTGGGAAAATGGTGTCTTTAAGGTGATTGACCCTTTTCTAGGACTTTGGAGAGGCACGAAGGGCCAACTGGGGGCAGGCATGTCTTGTCTATCTTTACTCTACCATTAACACTCTAAGCCGGGGTACTTTACGGTAGCTTATGGGGCCTTGGAAGATTCTTGAGGTTAATTCTCTTTCCCTTCTTTTCACTTTCACTTGTAGCTTGTAGTCTTGCAAACTGTATTGTCTTGAAAATTACCATCCTGCATCTGTCATCTTACATTTGTCACCTTGCAAACTATCATCTTGCAATTGTCATCTTGCATCTAACCTGTGGGTTGTGCTTCTTTTTTTCAGTAGTAGGTGGTTATGTATGGCCTTATAACCCTGGGCATTGACCTAGTTCTGAAGGATTTTCCTCGAGTGAAGGCCTACCTTGTTAGGTTGACTTCTGATGAGGTAAGTTCAAGAGTTCTAGTTTTTCATGCTTCTTCATACATTTCCCTTAGAATACCCTTCTTCTAATTTTGTGTTATTGTAGGTTAACTAGGCTCCATGGGCTAGCTAGCCCCTTCTTGGTTCTCGAGACCTAGAGCCTGTTGCTTTCCTTGTTTCAAAGATCACCTGACCCTTTGAAAGAGCAGGCTTAAGGGCACTATATTTGGTGGAAAGGGTGTGGCGTCAGTTGGTAGGCAAGGATAACCCCTAGATTCTAATAAACCCTATTGAGTTCATGCTTGCCCCACACTCCATGACCGATGCTGAGAATAACTTATAGGGGAGTGGCGCTCCCTTACTCCTCTGGTATATGCTTGATCCCTTCTTTTCTCTTCCTTTCCTTTACCTTATTTGTCATGCCTTCTAATGTGAAAACAATAACAAGAGAAGCCTACTATTAGTGAGCTCATTGACCCTCGACATCTTCCTTGGAGGTCTATGCCTATGACCCGAATGGCTTTGCTTGGAGCGAGTTGTGCCCCGTAATCCTAATGTCATGGCTATCCTTTCCTTCCCAACTCTAGAGCGGTGAAATCTTTCTTCCCTTTGTCCTTTCTCTTTTCTGCCAATTCTCTCTTTTTGTTTTAGTCACTAACCCGTCTTTCTTTGAATTGTAACCTATTATTCAAGAGCACGAAGAGTTGGTATGGCTGGTCGAGAATCCCAAGTTGGAGGTGACCAATTATTCGAAAGAGCTATACAGTCTTGGAAAAGTGGCCCACCCAGGTGGTGGTGATGATAATGATGATGATGATGATAACGGTGGTGAGGAGGAAGATTCGGAGGTGACTCCTAGCTGCCAACCAAGAAAGAGGCGGCACCATTGATTACCTGCAATTTAAGACATATATAAAACATAGATTTTTTTCTTTTTTTTTTTTTTTTTTTGTTTTAAATGTTTTTCATTTTCTTTAGCAAACATTTGGATTAAGTTTGAGACAAAGGATTGTATTCAAGAACATCTTTTTACATTTATGCTTTTGATTAGAACATCCTTTTATATTAAGTTTTTCATTCACTTAATTTACAAAATAATAATATATTGTATGTTTCTATACAATGCCACACACTTAAGCCCAATTCGGCTGGCTCAAAAGGCTAACTGTGGACACAAAGAGGGAGCCACCCCCTACTTTTTGAAATGGTCTAGGAACCATATATATAATGTCCCCTCGAGGAAGGTGTAGACACTACCTTTTGTAACCCTTATGACTCAAGCCCCCGTTCCCCAATGATGCTCGAACTCAAAGGCCCAAGGCTAGTGTAGAGCCCAATCAAATATTAAATTGACTTGAGGAGTGTTAAAATGAAAAATATAACCTTTTAAACGTGCAAAAAAAATCTATTTTTGGAAATAAAATGACCAAAGCAACCCTCATCTTGCGCATATGGGTCGCGGCCTGTGTACTCAAGCCAAAGCATGCGCACACAGGCACATTCCTGCGTACATAGCCAAGGTTTCAAAAACATAAGAAATGAAAGTATTCTACAATAATAGCTAAGGTTTGGAACAAATCCCACATCATCTGGGAGCCGTTCTAAAACCCATTTTTTCCACTATATAAAGCCTTACATAGTACATTTTCAAAACATAGAAATCCCATAGGAAAAACCTAAGATTCACTAGAAAATAGTGAATCAAAAGAGAGCTTTTCACAAAACACCCTTAAGTCATTTTTATTTGATTGAGACCTTTTTTGGCCCCAATTCGTTGAGTTTAAGATTGTTAATCACTATTTTATTGAATTGTGATAGATTTGACTGAGAGGAACAGTCAAAAAACAAGCCTAGAAGCTTTTGCTTTAAGGTATTCTTTTAAACTTTTCTTTTCTTTTCTGCCTTTGATCTTCTCCTTAATCTTGTTTCTATGTTTAGTTTATGTTTACATATGTTTGTCTAGGTTAGTTTTAGGTTTTATTCATATTTTCAATCATGTTAGGTTGCTCTGTTTCTGTGTGAATTAATTTTTCTAGGTAAGGATTTGCGTACACATGATCTAGCCTACGTACACAGGCTGAACTTATGCATATGCAGGCCTGTTCTAAGTGCATGATGTCGTTACCCAGAAACCCTAATTTTTATTTACTTTTTCCTGCATTCACATGTCTGTTCTGTGTAGCCTTTTTTCATATGCTTTAAGCCTCATAACTGTTTGTTTACATTCTAACATTTTTGTTTGTTATCACATATGTAGATTAGGGCTTCTTAGTATTAATGCTATTCATTCACATGTTCATGCACTGATGCCATAGGTGTTGTGCTACTGAGAGGTGAGTAAAGGTTAAGTCATGCATTAACAATGTCCATGCATTTATGTTGGGGTTTCCCTTTGATAATATAATAGAACATGTTTAGATGTATGATTAGGGTTTGTAGCATGTTTGCCTTGCTATGATGATATGCTTGCTGCCTTGTTGTAGATGTATGATAGGTTTTCACATGTTAGATGAATGCTAGGGTTTCTTTTGTGTTTGCTCTCTATTGGTTTAGATTGATAATTATGTGTGTTTTGGGATGAAAGATGTCATGATTGTATGCATAGATGTATGTTAGTGTGTTTATGAGTATAGATACAAGTGTTAAGAACCTTTTTAATGAGGTTAAGGTATAAGACATAATGATGGGAGGCCAACCTTAGGGTTGGGCGATTTTGGGTACCTAACACCTTCCCAAAAGCGTACCTAAACTCCAAACTCAAACTCTAGTAGTAAGATCAAAGGTCCTCCCTGAAAAAAATGCTATATTCATGGTTCTTGGACCAAATAACTAGGTGGCAATTCCACTAGGGATTATAAGTTTAATTCCTATGTGTCTTATTTCTTAACCTTAATAAAAACTTTTTCAATACTTGTTTGCACTCACATTCACTAGTTCTTTTGTCCCTTAACCTTGGTTGGTGATGAGTGGGAAGATGGAAGGCTCCATTTAGGCCCAAATTTTTCAAATTTCATCCCACCAACTCACAATCGGTGCCATCACCTATAATGGGCCTTGAGTACATTAAAGGTTTGCTACCAATCCACTCTAGGGTCTACTTAGGCCCTTAGTTGAAATCATAGCCCACCTAGTTGTGAGTGGCCTACTTGTCTATCCCTTTGGCCTTAGAAAGCCTACCCACACTAGAAAGATCTTAGATCCTACCATGAAGGGTACCCTCTATATGTCTCTTGTTTGTTCAACCATATATCATGTGTTCACCTAATTCTAAAGGACCAATAAGAGTATAAAAATGGAAGGGATGGCTGTAAAGTTATGGTATATCCTAAGATGTTGTGGGACAAAAGAAAAGAAGTTCTCACATATGAAAGGCTTGTCCCTAAATCCAAAAGCATATCTTAACTTGAAAGGTTAATAAGACCATAGCTTGATTACTATCGTAGGCCCAATTGGAAAAAGCCCTTTTGAAAAAGAGGACTTTGGGCCTAAGGTAACAAATACGATATGGACTTAGCATCCAACATCCTTCAAAGCCAAAATGAACTTCCCAAATCTCGAGCCTCTTTGTTGCATGCCTAGGCACAAAATGATGAGAATTTCATATACTTTGAAAGGAAGGCTGCAAAATATGCTAGCTAGAAGGCTATTTCAAAGAAAAAAAGTGTGATGAAATAATGAATAAAAATGAAAAGCCCAAAAGTGATGAATACATTGTAGACCCAAGTTTAAGACAAAGGCTTGAAATTCCTAAGTATATTCTAATGAAAGCTCATGTGAGTAAGATGAGAGCTTTATTGTAAATGGACCAAAGCCCAATGAAACAAGGGGCAATGATCCATTAGAGGAAAGGGAGTGACATTGTAATTGGGCCTCCATTAAAATGAACTTAAGAATTTTCCAAGAATATCTAAAAGTAAAAGGGACCTTTCAAATGGGACATCAACTAAATGAAAATGGGGCTTCTTTCCAGACATCACTCCAATCCAAGTCCAATGGAAGGTGAGACATCCAAATTGAAGGGTTATCAAAAAGGAAGGATGGACGCTGCAAGTGAGAAGGTCTTCATGCAAAAGACGCTCGAGTGTGTAAAGGCACACTTGAGAAAGAGGAAGTTGAGAAACAAAACGTTAGGCATGAACCAAGTGGGCTAACTCATGAAGGCATCAATTGCGTGATGGTAGAAAGGAAAGTTTGCCTACCTCTACCTAAATTCAAGCTGCAACTAAAGGATGCTCTAGGACCATGGACTTTCAAGAAGGCCTATGTCAACAACTTTTCCAAATCGGGAGACACGGGATCATGGGAAGATCACGATTGGCCAGAATGAACCTCGAAGGTAGGGACAACCCAAGTCACCCGAACTCGCTTCACACTTGAACGCAACATGGACCCTTCTTTAGATGACGACAAATACCTTGTAAGGAACAAAGAAGAGGAAGGAGACAACAAAATGATTAGCTATTGGAATGGGGATGATGGTGACTGGTTCCATGACGAGGCAGGAAGAGACTTCTCCAACAAGGGTAGGGATATGTATAACGTGACCAAAGCTATACACGTGTGGGAACCCTTGAAGAAAGAAGACGAACTAAAAAAGAACAAAGGAAGGAACGGCAAGCCTTGAGAGATAAAGAAGGAAGAATTCATCATGCCTATCATAGGGCCTATTAATAATTGGACTTGGGTTGGGTTCTCTAAGAACATGGAGAAAAAGTTTTGTAATGCAAATTCCAATGTACTTTTCAATATTTTCAATAAGATAAACTCTGATTTGGCTTACTTTTATGTGTCCCATACATTGAAATTCTACACTTAAATAATCCAAATGAATTTAAAAATGAAATTAATAAACAATTGGAAAAGAAATTGAACCTATAGAACCAACTCTTGAAACTATTTATTTGGGCAATGATGAGAATCTACGCTTAATTAAAATTGACTCAACTTTAAATGAAAAAAAAAAAAAAAAGATCTTCAAGAACTCCTCATGGAATTTCAAGAGGTGTTTGCATGGTCTTTTGAAAATATGCCTGGAATTGACCCCAAGATAGCTCAACACCACATTGATACCCATGACCATATGGTGCCTGTCAAGCAAAAATGAGAAGAATGAGAACAGAATAGCTTTTAAAGATCAAAGAGGAAGTCACCAAGCAAATAAAGGAAAGGTTCATCAAACTCGTACACCAAGCTAAATGCATACCCCATGTCGTGCTTGTACCTAAGAAGAATGGAAAGGTGAGGATGTGTGTGAATTTTGGATATTTGAATAAGGCATGCCCTAAGGATGATTTCCTCCTCCCCCACATTGATGTCCTGGTGGATAACACAGCAAGAAGTGACTTGATATCCTTCATTAATGGTTTTTTGAGATACAACCAAATCAAGATGGCTCCTAGGGACATGACCAAAATCACATTCACTACCAAATAAGGAATCTACTATTACATGGTAATGTCGTTTGGCCTCAAGAATGCTAGGGAAACTTATTAAAGGATGACTATGGCCTTGCTACATGATATGATGCATAATGAGGTAGAGGTGTATGTCGATGACATGACAATGAAATCCAAAGATACAGAAAGTCACACCATGAACTTACAGAAGTTCTTCAAGAGGATTAAAGAATATAAATTGAGACTAAACCCATAAAAAAAGGCACCTTTAGAGTAACCTTAGGAACATTGTCAGGGTTCCTAGTCAGTGATAGAGGAATAGAAGTTGACCCATCCCAGATCAAAGCCATATTGGGGATTCCTCCACCAAAAGTGAGAAAGAGATTAGGGGTTTCTTGGGTCGACTACAATACATTAGCTGATTAATTGCAAAGCTCACCTCTACTTATGGGCTCATATTTAAACTCCTAAGGAAAAATGAACTACGCATATGGAACGATGAGAGCCAAAAAGCCACTTATCAAGGAATATCTCCTCCACCCGCCTATCCTAGTGCCTCCACTATTAGGATGTGTGCCCTTAAATCCTATTGTATGATACTATGTATGACATTATGTATGATTTAATGTTGTGTTTAATAAAGTTGTTTTATTATTATCTAAAATAATGGTAACATGAATTTTGGGACATTATCATATAATCCATGAGATGCATAGTATGTGATTTATAGTTCATAGTCGGTGATGAAATTGGGCATTTCATCTGCGAAGACTATAACGTATCAACTAAAATGATTTGTCTTGATCGTGGAAGTGGAGACTTCTAGTTGATATGTTGATATGTTTTAAGAGTTAAGACATATTGAACTGAACTGCTGTGAGATTCATTATTCTCTTAACGACTATCAAATGAATAATAAATCTCACGACTTCTATTTGCATGAACACTTAATCTTGAGAGAATAATGGACCTGATCATGACTTGTAGGTTGTTTTGATATATCAGGAGTGAGATCTAAAGTAACGGTCAAAACCTCAGTATGTTGGGCAGCCACATTTAATGTTGATGGAACATATATTCTCAAAATGGAATTCATAGTCTTTTAACAAAGATATAGAATACTCCCTTGAGATAAATTTTATGGGTTTGGTTATTCAAAGAGTTAGGCCTAACTACTTTGGTAAGAAATTACTAAAGTATATATTTATGAAATTGGATTTCATAAATATATAATGAATAACTTTAAAGGACTAAACCGGGTACTCAAGGATTAAGATGTAGTAATTTTCAATGTGGCGGTCTATATTCATGATTTTGTATTACTACAAATATTTTATGAAGGGGTTGTGTGTATAATAAAGTCTTAGAATATAATTTATTAATAAGGCCTAGAGTGCAATTATATCTATATAGTGGTGTTAAATATAATTTGTAAGGGGGATTTTTGTATCGCACCCTTGCAAAGGATTGTCCTCTTTGGGGAGCCAGGCCCGCAAGGATTTGTCAAAGAGGGATGGGGATCCAGAGCTCCAAGGGAGCGGCTTAGGAGTCCCACATCGCCTAAATGAGCGCCCCACACATGGTTTATAAGCTTCTGGAGCGACCATGTGTGTACCACTACTACACAAGTCCAAAGTTACCATTAATTATATTTAATACCACTATATAAATATAATTGCACTCTAGGCCTTATTAATAAATTATATCCCAAGACTTTATTATGCATGTAACCCCTTCATAAAATATTCGTAGTAATACAAAGTCATAAATGTAGACTGCCACTTTGTAAATTACTACATCTTAATCCTTGAGTACCTAATTTAATCTTTTAAAGTTATTCATTATATATTTATGAAATCCAATTTCATAAATATATACTTTAGTAATTTCTTACCAAAGTGGTTAGGCCTAACTCTTGAATAACCAAACCCATTAAACTTATCTCAATGGAATATTTTGTATCTCCGTTAAGAGACTATGAATTCCATCTTGAGAATATATGTTCCATCAACACTAAATGTGGCTACCCAACATACTGAGGTTTTGACCATTATTTTAGATCTCACTCCTGATATATCAAAGCAACATACACGTTATGATCAGGTCCATCATTCTCTTAGGATTAAAAGTTGATGCAAATAAAAGTCGTGAGATTTATTATTCACTTGACAATCGTTAGGAGAATAATAAATTTTACAGTAGTCCAGTTCAATATGTCTTAACTCTTAAACATATCAACATATCAAGTAGAAGTCACCATTTCCATGATCAAGACAAATCATCTTAGTTGTTACGTTATAGTCTTCGCAGATGAAATGCCCAATTTCATCACCGATTACGAACTATAAATTCTGAGTTTACAAAGAACTTGTGATTTATATCTTTAGTGACTTTTCACATAAATCACATACTATGCATCTCATGGACTATATGATAATGTCTAAATATTCATAATGTCATACATAATGTCATACATAGCATTATACAATAGGATTTATGGGCACATATCCTAACAGCTCATTGGGATTGCTACTCAGATATGCTTTCCTTTTACCCGGCCCGAGACTAATACCGCCATTCAAACATCCTTTGTCTCTACCTTGCAAGAACCAAGAATGCTATTCAGATATCCCTTATTTCTACCCTGCCTAAAATCAAGACTGCTATTTAGATATCCTTTGCTTCTACTTGGCAAAATTAGGACTGCAATTCAAATATTCTCTATTTCTACTTGGCCTTTAAGTAAGACTACTATTCAGATATCCTTCGTTTCTACTTGGCAAAAAACTAGGACTGCTATTTAGATATCCTTAGTTCCTACTTGACACTCACGGGGACTGCTATTTAGATATCCTTTGCTTCCATCTGGCCTAAGACTAAGACCGCCATTCAAACGTCCTCTATTTCTATTTGGCAAAAACCAAGAACGCGATTTAGATATGCATTTTTTCTACCTAGCTTAAAACCAAGACTGCTCTTTAGATATCCTTTGTCTCTACTTGGCAAAATCAGGACTGCAATTTAGATACACATTGTTTCTACTTGGCCAATGACCAAGACTACTGTTCAGATATCCTCGATTCTCACTTGACACTCATCAGGACGGCAATTCAGAAATCCCCTGCTTCTACCCGGCCTAAGACTAAGACCGCCATTCAAACATCCTTTGTCTTTACCTTGCAAAAACTAGGAATGCTATTCAGATATCCCTTATTTCTACCCTGCCTAAAATCAAGACTGCTATTTAGATATCCTCTGTTTCTACTCAGCCTTTGACCAAGACTACTATTCAAATATCATCTGCAAAATCAAGACTGCAATTAAGATATTCTTTGTTTCTACTCAGCCTTTGACCGAGACTACTATTCAAATATCCTTTGTTTCTACTTGGCAAAAAACTAGGACTGCTGTTCAGATATCCTCAATTCCAACTTGACACTCACTAGGACAGCTATTTAGATATCCTTTGCTTGTATCTTGCCTAAGACTAAGACCGCCATTCAGATATCCTATGTTTCTACTTGGCAAAAACCAAGAATGCTATTCAGATATCCATTATTTCGACCTAGCTTAAAACCAAGACTGCTCTTTTGATATCCTCTGTTTCTACTTGGCAAAATCAGGACTGCAATTCAGATACCCTTTGTTCCTACCCGGCCAATGACCAAGACTACCTTTCAGATCTCCAATGTTTCTACTGGGCAAATAACCAAGACTACTGTTCAAATATCCTCGATTCTTACTTGACACTCATCGAAACGGCAATTTAGATATCCCCTGCTTCTACCCGGCCCAAAACTAAGACCACCATCCAGACATCCTTTGTCTCTACCTTGCAAAAACCAGGAATGCTATTCAAATATCCCTTATTTCTACCCTGCCTAAAATCAAGACTGCTATTTACATATCCTCTGTTTTACTTGGCAAAATTAGGACTGCAATTTAGATATCCTCTGTTTCTACTCTACCTCTAACCAAGACTACTATTCAGACACATTCTATTTCTACTTGGCAAAAACCCAGGACTGTTGTTCAGATATCCTCACTTCCTACTTGACACTATCTAGGACTGCTATTTAGATATACTTTGCTTCTATCCGGCTTAAGACTAAGACCGCTACTCAGACATCCTCTATTTCTACTGGGCAAAAAACCAGGAATGCTATTCAGATATCCATTTTTTCGACCTGGGTTAAAACCAAGACTACTCTTTAGATATCCTCTGTTTCTACTTAGCAAAATTAGGACTGCAATTCAGATAGCCTTTGTTTCTACTCGGCTAATGACCAAGACTACTTTTCAGATCTCCAATGTCTCTACCGTGGAAAAAACCAAGTCTACTATTTAGATATCCTCAGTTCTTACTTGACCTTCATCGAGACGGCAATTCAGCTATCCCCTACTTCTACCTGGCCTAAGGCTATGACCGCCATTCAAACATCCTCTGTCTCTACCTTGCAAAAACCCGAAATGCTATTCAAATATCCCTTATGTCTACCCTGCCTAAAATCAAGACTGCTATTTAGATATCCTCCGTTTCTACCTGGCCTGTGGCCAAGACTACTATTCAGACATCCTCTGTTTCTACTTGGCCAAAACCAAGAATGCTATTCAGATATGCTCTGTTTTTACTTCTCAAAATCAGGACTGCAATTCTGATACCCTTTATTTCTACCCAGCCAATGACTAAGACTACTTTTAAGATATCCACTATTTCTACTGGGCAAAAAACCAAGACTAATGTTCAGATATCCTTGGTCCCTACTTGACACTTATTGGGACTCCAATTTAGATATCCCTTGCTTCTACCCAACCTAAGACTAAGACCGCCATTCAAACATACTATGTTTCGACCTTGAAAAAACCAGGAATGCTATTCAGATATCCCTTATTTCTACATGGCTTAAAACTAAGACTGCTATTTGGATATCCTCTATTTCTACATGGCAAAATCAAGACTGCAATTCAGATATCCTCTATTTCCTCCTAGCCTATGGCCAAAACCACTATTCAGATATCCGTTATATCTAGTTGGCGAAATCGGGACAGCCGTTCAGATAACCTCTGTTTCTAAAAGACACCCATTGGGATTGCTATTTAGATATGCTTTCCTTCTACTCGGCCCAAGACTAAGACTGCCATTCAGACATCCTTTGCCCCTACCTTACAAAAACCCGGAATGCAATTCAGATATCCCTTATTTCTACCCTGCTTAAAATCAAAATTGCTATTTAGATATCATCTGTTTGTACTTGGCAAAATCAGGACTGCAATTTACATATCTTCTGTTTCTACTCGACCTATAAAGAAGTCTACTATTCAAATATCCTCTATTTCTACTTGGAAGAAAACTAGGACTGCTATTCAGATATCCTCAAATCCTACACCAGGATTGCTATTTAGATATTCCTTGCTTCTATCTGGCCTAAGACTAAGACAGCCATTCAAACATCCTTGTTTCTACTTGGGAAAAGCCTGGAATGCTGTTCAGATATCCATTCTTTTAACCTAGCTTAAAACCCAGACTGCTCTTTAGATATCCTTTGTTTCAGCTTCGCAAAATCAGGACTGCAATTCAGATACCCTTTGTTTCTAACGGGCCAATGACCAAGACTACTTTTCAGATCTCCAATGTTTCTACTGGGCAAATAACCAAGACTACTGTTCAAATATCCTCGATTCTTTCTTGACACTCATCGAAACGGCAATTTAGATATCCCCTGCTTCTACCCGGCCCAAAACTAAGACCACCATCCAGACATCCTTTGTCTCTACCTTGCAAAAACCAGGAATGCTATTCAAATATCCCTTATTTCTACCCTGCCTAAAATCAAGACTGCTATATACATATCCTCTGTTTTACTTGGCAAAATCAGGACTGCAATTTAGATATCCTCTGTTTCTACTCTACCTCTGACCAAGACTACTATTCAAACACATTCTATTTTTACTTGGCAAAAAACCAGGACTGTTGTTCAGATATCCTCACTTCCTACTTGACACTATCTGGGACTGCTATTTAGATATCCTTTGCTTCTATCCGACTTAAGACTAAGACCGCTACTCAGACATCCTCTATTTCTATTGGGCAAAAAACCAGGAATGCTATTCAGATATCCATTTTTTCGACCTGGGTTAAAACCAAGACTACTCTTTAGATATCCTCTGTTTCTACTTAGTAAATTAGGACTGCAATTCAGATACCCTTTGTTTCTACTCGGCTAATGACCAAGACTACTTTTCAGATCTCCAATGTCTCTACCGGGGAAAAAACCAAGTCTACTATTCAGATATCCTCAGTTCTTACTTGACCTTCATCGAGACGGCAATTCAGCTATCCCCTAGTTCTACCTGGCCTAAGGCTATGACTGCCATTCAAACATCCTCTGTCTCTACCTTGCAAAAACCCGAAATGCTATTCAAATATCCCTTATGTCTACCCTGCCTAAAATCAAGACTGCTATTTAGATATCCTCTGTTTCTACTCAGAAAATCAAAACAGCAATTTAGATATCCTCTGTTTCTACCCGGCCTGTGGCCAAGACTACTATTCAGACATCCTCTGTTTCTACTTGGCCAAAACCAAGAATGCTATTCAGATATGCTCTGTTTCTACTTCTCAAAATCAGGACTGCAATTCTGATACCCTTTATTTCTACCCAGCCAATGACTAAGACTACTTTTAAGATATCCACTATTTCTACTGGGCAAAAAACCAAGACTAATGTTCAGATATCCTTGGTCCCTACTTGACACTTATTGGGACTGCAATTTAGATATCCCTTGCTTCTACCCAACCTAAGACTAAGACCGCCATTCAAACATACTATGTTTCGACCTTGAAAATACCAAGAATGCTATTCAGATATCCCTTATTTCTACATGGCTTAAAACTAAGACTGCTATTTGGATATCCTCTATTTCTACATGGCAAAATCAAGACTGCAATTCAAATATCCTCTATTTCCTCCTAGCCTATGGCCAAAACCACTATTCAGATATCCGCCATATCTAGTTGGCGAAATCGGGACAGCCGTTCAGATAACCTCTGTTTCTAAAAGACACCCATTGGGATTGCTATTTGGATATGCTTTCCTTCTACTCGGCCCAAGACTAAGACTGCCATTCAGACATCCTTTGCCCCTACCTTACAAAAACCTGGAATGCAATTCAGATATCCCTTATTTCTACCCTTCTTAAAATCAAGATTGCTATTTAGATATCATCTTTTGTACTTGGCAAAATCAGGACTGCAATTTACATATCTTCTGTTTCTACTCGACCTCTAAAGAAGTCTACTATTCAGATATCCTCTATTTCTACTTGGAAGAAAACTAGGACTGCTATTCAGATATCCTCAAATCCTACACCAGGATTGCTATTTAGATATTCCTTGCTTCTATCTGGCCTAAGACTAAGACAGCCATTCAAACATCCTTGTTTCTACTTGGGAAAAGCCTGGAATGCTGTTCAGATATCCATTCTTTTGACCTAGCTTAAAACCCAGACTGCTCTTTAGATATCCTTTGTTTCAGCTTCGCAAAATCAGGACTGCAATTCAGATACCCTTTGTTTCTAACGGGCCAATGACCAAGACTACTTTTCAGATCTCCAATGTTTCTACTGGGCAAATAACCAAGACTACTGTTCAAATATCCTCGATTCTTTCTTGACACTCATCGAAACGGCAATTTAGATATCCCCTGCTTCTACCCGGCCCAAAACTAAGACCACCATCCAGACATCCTTTGTCTCTACCTTGCAAAAACCAGGAATGCTATTCAAATATCCCTTATTTCTACCCTGCCTAAAATCAAGACTGCTATATACATATCCTCTGTTTTACTTGGCAAAATCAGGACTGCAATTTAGATATCCTCTGTTTCTACTCTACCTCTGACCAAGACTACTATTCAAACACATTCTATTTTTACTTGGCAAAAAACCAGGACTGTTGTTCAGATATCCTCACTTCCTACTTGACACTATCTGGGACTGCTATTTAGATATCCTTTGCTTCTATCCGACTTAAGACTAAGACCGCTACTCAGACATCCTCTATTTCTATTGGGCAAAAAACCAGGAATGCTATTCAGATATCCATTTTTTCGACCTGGGTTAAAACCAAGACTACTCTTTAGATATCCTCTGTTTCTACTTAGTAAATTAGGACTGCAATTCAGATACCCTTTGTTTCTACTCGGCTAATGACCAAGACTACTTTTCAGATCTCCAATGTCTCTACCGGGGAAAAAACCAAGTCTACTATTCAGATATCCTCAGTTCTTACTTGACCTTCATCGAGACGGCAATTCAGCTATCCCCTAGTTCTACCTGGCCTAAGGCTATGACTGCCATTCAAACATCCTCTGTCTCTACCTTGCAAAAACCCGAAATGCTATTCAAATATCCCTTATGTCTACCCTGCCTAAAATCAAGACTGCTATTTAGATATCCTCTGTTTCTACTCAGAAAATCAAAACAGCAATTTAGATATCCTCTGTTTCTACCCGGCCTGTGGCCAAGACTACTATTCAGACATCCTCTGTTTCTACTTGGCCAAAACCAAGAATGCTATTCAGATATGCTCTGTTTCTACTTCTCAAAATCAGGACTGCAATTCTGATACCCTTTATTTCTACCCAGCCAATGACTAAGACTACTTTTAAGATATCCACTATTTCTACTGGGCAAAAAACCAAGACTAATGTTCAGATATCCTTGGTCCCTACTTGACACTTATTGGGACTGCAATTTAGATATCCCTTGCTTCTACCCAACCTAAGACTAAGACCGCCATTCAAACATACTATGTTTCGACCTTGAAAATACCAAGAATGCTATTCAGATATCCCTTATTTCTACATGGCTTAAAACTAAGACTGCTATTTGGATATCCTCTATTTCTACATGGCAAAATCAAGACTGCAATTCAAATATCCTCTATTTCCTCCTAGCCTATGGCCAAAACCACTATTCAGATATCCGCCATATCTAGTTGGCGAAATCGGGACAGCCGTTCAGATAACCTCTGTTTCTAAAAGACACCCATTGGGATTGCTATTTGGATATGCTTTCCTTCTACTCGGCCCAAGACTAAGACTGCCATTCAGACATCCTTTGCCCCTACCTTACAAAAACCTGGAATGCAATTCAGATATCCCTTATTTCTACCCTTCTTAAAATCAAGATTGCTATTTAGATATCATCTTTTGTACTTGGCAAAATCAGGACTGCAATTTACATATCTTCTGTTTCTACTCGACCTCTAAAGAAGTCTACTATTCAGATATCCTCTATTTCTACTTGGAAGAAAACTAGGACTGCTATTCAGATATCCTCAAATCCTACACCAGGATTGCTATTTAGATATTCCTTGCTTCTATCTGGCCTAAGACTAAGACAGCCATTCAAACATCCTTGTTTCTACTTGGGAAAAGCCTGGAATGCTGTTCAGATATCCATTCTTTTGACCTAGCTTAAAACCCAGACTGCTCTTTAGATATCCTTTGTTTCAGCTTCGCAAAATCAGGACTGCAATTCAGATACCCTTTGTTTCTAACGGGCCAATGACCAAGACTACTTTTCAGATCTCCAATGTTTCTACTGGGCAAATAACCAAGACTACTGTTCAAATATCCTCGATTCTTTCTTGACACTCATCGAAACGGCAATTTAGATATCCCCTGCTTCTACCCGGCCCAAAACTAAGACCACCATCCAGACATCCTTTGTCTCTACCTTGCAAAAACCAGGAATGCTATTCAAATATCCCTTATTTCTACCCTGCCTAAAATCAAGACTGCTATATACATATCCTCTGTTTTACTTGGCAAAATCAGGACTGCAATTTAGATATCCTCTGTTTCTACTCTACCTCTGACCAAGACTACTATTCAAACACATTCTATTTTTACTTGGCAAAAAACCAGGACTGTTGTTCAGATATCCTCACTTCCTACTTGACACTATCTGGGACTGCTATTTAGATATCCTTTGCTTCTATCCGACTTAAGACTAAGACCGCTACTCAGACATCCTCTATTTCTATTGGGCAAAAAACCAGGAATGCTATTCAGATATCCATTTTTTCGACCTGGGTTAAAACCAAGACTACTCTTTAGATATCCTCTGTTTCTACTTAGTAAATTAGGACTGCAATTCAGATACCCTTTGTTTCTACTCGGCTAATGACCAAGACTACTTTTCAGATCTCCAATGTCTCTACCGGGGAAAAAACCAAGTCTACTATTCAGATATCCTCAGTTCTTACTTGACCTTCATCGAGACGGCAATTCAGCTATCCCCTAGTTCTACCTGGCCTAAGGCTATGACTGCCATTCAAACATCCTCTGTCTCTACCTTGCAAAAACCCGAAATGCTATTCAAATATCCCTTATGTCTACCCTGCCTAAAATCAAGACTGCTATTTAGATATCCTCTGTTTCTACTCAGAAAATCAAAACAGCAATTTAGATATCCTCTGTTTCTACCCGGCCTGTGGCCAAGACTACTATTCAGACATCCTCTGTTTCTACTTGGCCAAAACCAAGAATGCTATTCAGATATGCTCTGTTTCTACTTCTCAAAATCAGGACTGCAATTCTGATACCCTTTATTTCTACCCAGCCAATGACTAAGACTACTTTTAAGATATCCACTATTTCTACTGGGCAAAAAACCAAGACTAATGTTCAGATATCCTTGGTCCCTACTTGACACTTATTGGGACTGCAATTTAGATATCCCTTGCTTCTACCCAACCTAAGACTAAGACCGCCATTCAAACATACTATGTTTCGACCTTGAAAATACCAAGAATGCTATTCAGATATCCCTTATTTCTACATGGCTTAAAACTAAGACTGCTATTTGGATATCCTCTATTTCTACATGGCAAAATCAAGACTGCAATTCAAATATCCTCTATTTCCTCCTAGCCTATGGCCAAAACCACTATTCAGATATCCGCCATATCTAGTTGGCGAAATCGGGACAGCCGTTCAGATAACCTCTGTTTCTAAAAGACACCCATTGGGATTGCTATTTGGATATGCTTTCCTTCTACTCGGCCCAAGACTAAGACTGCCATTCAGACATCCTTTGCCCCTACCTTACAAAAACCTGGAATGCAATTCAGATATCCCTTATTTCTACCCTTCTTAAAATCAAGATTGCTATTTAGATATCATCTTTTGTACTTGGCAAAATCAGGACTGCAATTTACATATCTTCTGTTTCTACTCGACCTCTAAAGAAGTCTACTATTCAGATATCCTCTATTTCTACTTGGAAGAAAACTAGGACTGCTATTCAGATATCCTCAAATCCTACACCAGGATTGCTATTTAGATATTCCTTGCTTCTATCTGGCCTAAGACTAAGACAGCCATTCAAACATCCTTGTTTCTACTTGGGAAAAGCCTGGAATGCTGTTCAGATATCCATTCTTTTGACCTAGCTTAAAACCCAGACTGCTCTTTAGATATCCTTTGTTTCAGCTTCGCAAAATCAGGACTGCAATTCAGATACCCTTTGTTTCTAACGGGCCAATGACCAAGACTACTTTTCAGATCTCCAATGTTTCTACTGGGCAAATAACCAAGACTACTGTTCAAATATCCTCGATTCTTTCTTGACACTCATCGAAACGGCAATTTAGATATCCCCTGCTTCTACCCGGCCCAAAACTAAGACCACCATCCAGACATCCTTTGTCTCTACCTTGCAAAAACCAGGAATGCTATTCAAATATCCCTTATTTCTACCCTGCCTAAAATCAAGACTGCTATATACATATCCTCTGTTTTACTTGGCAAAATCAGGACTGCAATTTAGATATCCTCTGTTTCTACTCTACCTCTGACCAAGACTACTATTCAAACACATTCTATTTTTACTTGGCAAAAAACCAGGACTGTTGTTCAGATATCCTCACTTCCTACTTGACACTATCTGGGACTGCTATTTAGATATCCTTTGCTTCTATCCGACTTAAGACTAAGACCGCTACTCAGACATCCTCTATTTCTATTGGGCAAAAAACCAGGAATGCTATTCAGATATCCATTTTTTCGACCTGGGTTAAAACCAAGACTACTCTTTAGATATCCTCTGTTTCTACTTAGTAAATTAGGACTGCAATTCAGATACCCTTTGTTTCTACTCGGCTAATGACCAAGACTACTTTTCAGATCTCCAATGTCTCTACCGGGGAAAAAACCAAGTCTACTATTCAGATATCCTCAGTTCTTACTTGACCTTCATCGAGACGGCAATTCAGCTATCCCCTAGTTCTACCTGGCCTAAGGCTATGACTGCCATTCAAACATCCTCTGTCTCTACCTTGCAAAAACCCGAAATGCTATTCAAATATCCCTTATGTCTACCCTGCCTAAAATCAAGACTGCTATTTAGATATCCTCTGTTTCTACTCAGAAAATCAAAACAGCAATTTAGATATCCTCTGTTTCTACCCGGCCTGTGGCCAAGACTACTATTCAGACATCCTCTGTTTCTACTTGGCCAAAACCAAGAATGCTATTCAGATATGCTCTGTTTCTACTTCTCAAAATCAGGACTGCAATTCTGATACCCTTTATTTCTACCCAGCCAATGACTAAGACTACTTTTAAGATATCCACTATTTCTACTGGGCAAAAAACCAAGACTAATGTTCAGATATCCTTGGTCCCTACTTGACACTTATTGGGACTGCAATTTAGATATCCCTTGCTTCTACCCAACCTAAGACTAAGACCGCCATTCAAACATACTATGTTTCGACCTTGAAAATACCAAGAATGCTATTCAGATATCCCTTATTTCTACATGGCTTAAAACTAAGACTGCTATTTGGATATCCTCTATTTCTACATGGCAAAATCAAGACTGCAATTCAAATATCCTCTATTTCCTCCTAGCCTATGGCCAAAACCACTATTCAGATATCCGCCATATCTAGTTGGCGAAATCGGGACAGCCGTTCAGATAACCTCTGTTTCTAAAAGACACCCATTGGGATTGCTATTTGGATATGCTTTCCTTCTACTCGGCCCAAGACTAAGACTGCCATTCAGACATCCTTTGCCCCTACCTTACAAAAACCTGGAATGCAATTCAGATATCCCTTATTTCTACCCTTCTTAAAATCAAGATTGCTATTTAGATATCATCTTTTGTACTTGGCAAAATCAGGACTGCAATTTACATATCTTCTGTTTCTACTCGACCTCTAAAGAAGTCTACTATTCAGATATCCTCTATTTCTACTTGGAAGAAAACTAGGACTGCTATTCAGATATCCTCAAATCCTACACCAGGATTGCTATTTAGATATTCCTTGCTTCTATCTGGCCTAAGACTAAGACAGCCATTCAAACATCCTTGTTTCTACTTGGGAAAAGCCTGGAATGCTGTTCAGATATCCATTCTTTTGACCTAGCTTAAAACCCAGACTGCTCTTTAGATATCCTTTGTTTCAGCTTCGCAAAATCAGGACTGCAATTCAGATACCCTTTGTTTCTAACGGGCCAATGACCAAGACTACTTTTCAGATCTCCAATGTTTCTACTGGGCAAATAACCAAGACTACTGTTCAAATATCCTCGATTCTTTCTTGACACTCATCGAAACGGCAATTTAGATATCCCCTGCTTCTACCCGGCCCAAAACTAAGACCACCATCCAGACATCCTTTGTCTCTACCTTGCAAAAACCAGGAATGCTATTCAAATATCCCTTATTTCTACCCTGCCTAAAATCAAGACTGCTATATACATATCCTCTGTTTTACTTGGCAAAATCAGGACTGCAATTTAGATATCCTCTGTTTCTACTCTACCTCTGACCAAGACTACTATTCAAACACATTCTATTTTTACTTGGCAAAAAACCAGGACTGTTGTTCAGATATCCTCACTTCCTACTTGACACTATCTGGGACTGCTATTTAGATATCCTTTGCTTCTATCCGACTTAAGACTAAGACCGCTACTCAGACATCCTCTATTTCTATTGGGCAAAAAACCAGGAATGCTATTCAGATATCCATTTTTTCGACCTGGGTTAAAACCAAGACTACTCTTTAGATATCCTCTGTTTCTACTTAGTAAATTAGGACTGCAATTCAGATACCCTTTGTTTCTACTCGGCTAATGACCAAGACTACTTTTCAGATCTCCAATGTCTCTACCGGGGAAAAAACCAAGTCTACTATTCAGATATCCTCAGTTCTTACTTGACCTTCATCGAGACGGCAATTCAGCTATCCCCTAGTTCTACCTGGCCTAAGGCTATGACTGCCATTCAAACATCCTCTGTCTCTACCTTGCAAAAACCCGAAATGCTATTCAAATATCCCTTATGTCTACCCTGCCTAAAATCAAGACTGCTATTTAGATATCCTCTGTTTCTACTCAGAAAATCAAAACAGCAATTTAGATATCCTCTGTTTCTACCCGGCCTGTGGCCAAGACTACTATTCAGACATCCTCTGTTTCTACTTGGCCAAAACCAAGAATGCTATTCAGATATGCTCTGTTTCTACTTCTCAAAATCAGGACTGCAATTCTGATACCCTTTATTTCTACCCAGCCAATGACTAAGACTACTTTTAAGATATCCACTATTTCTACTGGGCAAAAAACCAAGACTAATGTTCAGATATCCTTGGTCCCTACTTGACACTTATTGGGACTGCAATTTAGATATCCCTTGCTTCTACCCAACCTAAGACTAAGACCGCCATTCAAACATACTATGTTTCGACCTTGAAAATACCAAGAATGCTATTCAGATATCCCTTATTTCTACATGGCTTAAAACTAAGACTGCTATTTGGATATCCTCTATTTCTACATGGCAAAATCAAGACTGCAATTCAAATATCCTCTATTTCCTCCTAGCCTATGGCCAAAACCACTATTCAGATATCCGCCATATCTAGTTGGCGAAATCGGGACAGCCGTTCAGATAACCTCTGTTTCTAAAAGACACCCATTGGGATTGCTATTTGGATATGCTTTCCTTCTACTCGGCCCAAGACTAAGACTGCCATTCAGACATCCTTTGCCCCTACCTTACAAAAACCTGGAATGCAATTCAGATATCCCTTATTTCTACCCTTCTTAAAATCAAGATTGCTATTTAGATATCATCTTTTGTACTTGGCAAAATCAGGACTGCAATTTACATATCTTCTGTTTCTACTCGACCTCTAAAGAAGTCTACTATTCAGATATCCTCTATTTCTACTTGGAAGAAAACTAGGACTGCTATTCAGATATCCTCAAATCCTACACCAGGATTGCTATTTAGATATTCCTTGCTTCTATCTGGCCTAAGACTAAGACAGCCATTCAAACATCCTTGTTTCTACTTGGGAAAAGCCTGGAATGCTGTTCAGATATCCATTCTTTTGACCTAGCTTAAAACCCAGACTGCTCTTTAGATATCCTTTGTTTCAGCTTCGCAAAATCAGGACTGCAATTCAGATACCCTTTGTTTCTAACGGGCCAATGACCAAGACTACTTTTCAGATCTCCAATGTTTTTACAGGGCAAATAACCAAGACTACTGTTCAAATATCCTCGATTCTTACTTGACACTCATCGAAACGGCAATTTAGATATCCCCTGCTTCTACCCGGCCCAAAACTAAGACCACCATCCAGACATCCTTTGTCTCTACCTTGCAAAAACCAGGAATGCTATTCAAATATCCCTTATTTCTACCCTGCCTAAAATCAAGACTGCTATATACATATCCTCTGTTTTACTTGGCAAAATCAGGACTGCAATTTAGATATCCTCTGTTTCTACTCTACCTCTGACCAAGACTACTATTCAGACACATTCTATTTTTACTTGGCAAAAAACCAGGACTGTTGTTCAGATATCCTCACTTCCTACTTGACACTATCCAGGACTGCTATTTAGATATCCTTTGCTTCTATCCGGCTTAAGACTAAGACCGCTACTCAGACATCCTCTATTTCTACTAAGCAAAAAACCAGGAATGCTATTCAGATATCCATTTTTTCGACCTGGGTTAAAACCAAGACTACTCTTTAGATATCCTCTGTTTCTACTTAGCAAAATTAGGACTGCAATTCAGATACCCTTTGTTTCTACTCGGCTAATGACCAAGACTACTTTTCAGATCTCCAATGTCTCTACCGGGGAAAAAACCAAGTCTACTATTCAGATATCCTCAGTTTTTACTTGACCTTCATCGAGACGGCAATTCAGCTATCCCCTAGTTCTACCTGGCCTAAGGCTATGACTGCCATTCAAACATCCTCTGTCTCTACCTTGCAAAAACTCGAAATGCTATTCAAATATCCCTTATGTCTACCCTGCCTAAAATCAAGACTGCTATTTAGATATCCTCTGTTTCTACTTGGAAAATCAAAACAGCAATTTAGATATCCTCTGTTTCTACCCGGCCTGTGGCCAAGACTACTATTCAGACATCCTTTGTTTCTACTTGGCCAAAACCAAGAATGCTATTCAGATATGCTCTGTTTCTACTTCTCAAAATCAGGACTGCAATTCTGATACCCTTTATTTCTACCCAGCCAATGACTAAGACTACTTTTAAGATATCCACTATTTCTACTGGGCAAAAAACCAAGACTACTGTTCAGATATCCTTGGTCCCTACTTGACACTTATTGGGATTGCAATTTAGATATCCCTTGCTTCTACCCAGCCTAAGACTAAGACCGCCATTCAAACATACTATGTTTCGACCTTGAAAAAACCAGGAATGCTATTCAGATATCACTTATTTCTACATGGCTTAAAACTAAGACTGCTATTTGGATATCCTCTATTTCTACATGGGAAAATCAAGACTGCAATTCAGATATCCTCTATTTCTACCTAGCCTATGGCCAAAACCACTATTCAGATATCCCCTATATCTAGTTGGCGAAATCGGGACAGCCGTTCAGATAACCTCTGTTTCTAAAAGACACCCATTGGGATTGCTATTCAGATATGCTTTCCTTCTACTCGGCCCATGACTAAGATTGCCATTCAGACATCCTTTGCCCCTACCTTACAAAAACCTGGAATGCAATTCAGATATCCCTTATTTCTACCCTTCTTAAAATCAAGACTGCTATTTAGATATCATCTGTTTGTACTTGGCAAAATCAGGATTGCAATTTAGATATCTTCTGTTTCTACTCGACCTCTAAAGAAGTCTACTATTCAGATATCCTCTATTTCTACTTGGCAGAAAACTATGACTGCTATTCAGATATCCTCAAATCCTACTTGACACTCACCAGGATTGCTATTTAGATATTCCTTGCTTCTATCTGGCCTAAGACTAAGACAGCCATTCAAACATCCTTGTTTCTACTTGGGAAAAGCCTGGAATGCTGTTCAGATATCCATTCTTTTGACCTGGCTTAAAACCCAGACTGCTCTTTAGATATCCTTTGTTTCAGCTTCGCAAAATCAGGACTGCAATTCAGATACCCTTTGTTTCTAACGGGCCAATGACCAAGACTACTTTTCAGATCTCCAATGTTTCTACTGGGCAAAAAACCAAGACTACTATTCAGATATCCTCGGTTCTTACTTGACACTCATCAAATATCCCCTATTTCTACTTAGCCTAAGACTAAGACCACCGTTCAGACATCCCTTATCTCTACCCTGCAAAAACCAGGTATGCTATTTAGATATCCCTTATGTGTACCCTGCCTAAAATCAAGATAGCTATTTAGATATCCTCTATTTCTACTTGGTAAAATCAGGATAACAATTCAGATATCCTCTGTTTCTGCCTAGCCTATGGGCAAGACTACTATTCAGACATCCTCTGTTTCTACTTGGCAAAAAGCTAGGACTGTTGTTCAGATATGCTCGGTTCCTACTTGACCTCATCGAGACTGCTATTTAGATATCCTTTGCATCTATCCGGCCTAAGACTCAAACCGCCATTCAGCCATCCGCTGCTTTTACATGGCCAAAACCAAGAATGCTATTTAGATATCCATTATTTCCACCTAGCTTAAAACCAAGACTGCTCTTTAGATATCCTCTGTTTGTACTTGGCAAAATCAGGACTGCAATTCAGATATCCTCTATTTCTACCCGGCCTATGGGCGAAACTACTATTTAGACATCCTCTGTTTCTATTTGGCAAAAAACCAGGACTGTTGTTTAGATATCCTCGGTTCCTACTTGACGCCCATAGGAACTGCTATTCAGATATCCATTATTTCGACCTGGCTTAAAACCAAGACTACTTTTCAAATATCCAGTGTTTCTGCTGGGCAAAAAACCAAGACTATTGTTCAGATATCCTCAGTTCCTACTTGACACTCATCGCGACGGCAATTCAAATATCCCCTGCTTCTACCCAGCCTAAGACTAAGACCGCCATTTCAACATTCTCTGTTTCTAACTTGAAAAAACCAGGAACGCTATTCAGATGTCCCTTATTTCTTCCTGGCCTGAAACTAAGACTGCTATTTGGATATCCTCTATTTCTACACGGCAAAATCAGGACTGCAATTCAGATATCCTCTATTTCTAGTAGGCAAAATCATGACAGCCGTTCAGAGAACCTCTACTTCTAAAATACACTCATTGGGATTGTTAATAAGATATGGTTTCCTTTTACCGGCCCAAGACTAAAACCGCCATTTAGACATTCTTTGTCTCTATCTTACAAAAAGCAGGAATGCTATTCAGATATCCCTTATTTCTACCCTGCCTAAAATCAAGACTGCTATTTAGATATACTTTTTTACTACTTGGCAAAATCAGGATGGCAATTCAGATATACTCTGTTTCTACTCGGCCTCTGACCAAGGCTACTATTTAGATATCCTCTGTTTCTACTTGGCAAAAAACCAGGACTGCTGTTCAGATATCCTCAGTTCGTACTTGACACTCACTGGGACTGCTATTTAGATATCCTTTGCTTCTATTTGGCTCAAGACTAAGACCACCATTCAGACATCCTCTATTTCTACTTGGCAAAAACCAGGAATGCTATTCAGATATCCATTATTTTGACCTGGCTTAAAACCAAGACTGCTCTTTAGATATCCTCTGTTTCTACCTGACAAAATCTAGACTGCAATTTAGATTCCCTTTGTTTCTACCCAGCCAAGGACCAAGACTACTTTTTAGATCTCCAATGTTTCTACTGGGAAAAAAACCAAGACTACTGTTCAGATATCCTCGGTTCTTACTTGGCACTCATCGAGAAGGCAATTAAGATATCCCCTACTCCTACTCGGCCTAAGAATAAGACCGCCATTCAGACGTCCTTTGTCTTTGCCGTGCAAAAACCAAGAATGCTATTGAAATATCCTTTATGTCTACCCTGCATAAAATCAAGACTGCTATTTAGATATCCTCTGTTTCTTCTTGGAAAAATAAGTACAGCAATTCAGATGTCCTCTATTTCTGCCCGGCCTATGGGCAAGACTACTATTAAGACATCCTCTGTTTCTACTTGGCAAAAAGCAAGGACTGTTGTTCAGATATGCTCGGTTCCTACTTGATCTCATCGGGACTGCTATTTAGATATCCTTTGCATATATCTGGCCTAAGACTAAAACTGCCATTCAGACATCTGCTGCTTCTACTTGGCCAAAACCAAGAATGCTATTCAGATATCCATTATTTTGACCTAGCTTAAATCCAAGACTGCTCTTTAGACATCCTCTGTTTCTACTTGACAAAATCTGGATTGCAATTCAGATACCCTTTGTTTCTACCCGGCCAACGACCAATACTACTTTTTAGATCTCCAATGTTTCTACTAGTAAAACACCAAAGAAAACTATTTAGATGTCCCCAGTTCTTACTTGACACTCATTGGAAAGGCAATTCAGATATCCCTAACTTCTACTCGGCCTAAGACTAAGACCGCCATTCAAAAATTCTCTGTTTCTACCTTGCAAAAACTAAGAATGCTATTCAGATATCCCTTATTTCTACCTGGCCTAAAACTAAGACTGCTATTTGGATATCCTCTATTTCTACATGGCAAAATCAGGACTGCAATTCAGATATCGTTTATCGCTACCTAGCCTATGGCCAGGACCCCTATTCAGATATCCTCTATTTCTACTTGGCAAAATCGGGACAGCCATTCAGATAACCTCTATTTCTAAATGACATTCATTGGGATTGCTATTCACATATCCTTTCATTCTACCAGGCCCAAGACTAAGACTGCCTTTCAGACATCCTCTGTTTCTACTTAGGAAAAATCTGGAACGCTACTTAGATATTTAATTATTTCTACCCTATCAAAGACCAAGACTGCTATTTGGATATCCTCCATTTCTACTTGGGAAAAAACCATAACTGCGGTTCAGATGTCCTTAGTTCCTACTTGACACTGATCAGGACAGCTAATCAGATATCCTTTACTTCTATCCGACCTAAGACTAAGACTGCCAATCAGACATCCTCTTTTTCTGCTTGGCAAAAAACAGGAATGCTATTCAAATATCCATTATTTCTACGCAGCCTAAAACCAAGAATGCTATTTAGATATCCTCTATTTCTACTTGGCAAAATTAGGACTGCAATTCAGATATCCACTAATTCTATCTATCCTATGTTGGAAAAACTGATTTTGTATCTCATACAAACACAAAGTGGAAGCAACAAACATGGATCTTTTTCATATATGATTGATAACATGCACGATGTAAATATTAGAATTTAAGAGCAAGATAGTGTACCTTGGTGTGGAGAAATTCAAAATAAAGATTAGAAGCACTTGAGAACACTTTTAATCTTCACTCTTATTCCACTTTACGCCCAAGAAGTGTGGTCTCTCAATCAGTTTCCAAGGGAGAACGAAAGAGTGCCTCACTCTCTCTCTTTTTTCTTTTTCTCTACGCTTATAGATAATTCTGTATGTTTCTCCCTTTATAACTAATTGATTGTCTAATTGGGCTGGCCTATTGGGCCTTTCCAATTGGGCTTTAGTGTGTGGCTTGGAGTGGGACCAAAAGGGACCAGTAAGACACTAGCCCCAATGGGCCTTAGGCTTTTTCGTCAACTCCTATCAAGTCCAAAGTAACCATTAATTATATTTAATACCACTATATAAATATAATTGCACTTTAGGCCTTATTAATAAATTATTTCCCAAGACTTTATTATACACGCAACCACTTCAAAAAATATTCATAGTAATACAAAGTCTTGAATATAGACTGCCACTTTGAAAATTACTACATCTTAATCCTTGAGTACCCGGTTTAATCCTTTAAAGTTATTCATCATATATTTATGAAATCCAATTTCATAAATACATACTTTAGTAACTTCTTACCAAAGTGGTTAGGTCTAACTCTCTGAATAACAAACTCATTAAACTTATCTCAAGGGAATATTTTGTATCTATGTTAAGAGATTATCAATTCCATCTTGAGAATATATGTTCCATCAACACTAAATATGGCTGCCCAACATACTGAGGTTTTAACCGTTACTTTAGATCTCACTCCTGAAATATCAAAGCAACCTACATTTCATGATCAGGTTCATTATCCTTTTAGGATTAAGAGCTCATGTAAATAGAAGTCATGAGATTTATTTTTCATTTGACAATCATTAGGAGAATAATAAATCTCAAAGCAGTCCAGCTTAATATGTCTTAACTCTTAAAACATATCAACATATCAACTAAAAGTCTACACTTCCATGATTAAGACAAATTATCTTAGTTGATATGTTATAGTCTTCAGGATGAAATGCCCAATTTCATAACCGACTACGAACTACAATTCTGAGTTAACAAAGAACTTGTGATTTATATCTTCTGTGACTTTTCACATAAATCACATACTATGTATCTCATGGACTATATGATAATGTCCAAATATTCATGTTACCATTATTTTAGATAATAACAAAACAACTTTATTTTTCATAACATTAAGTCATACATAGCATCATACAATAGGATTTAAGGGCATATATCCTAACATCCTATGACCAAAACTACCATTCAGATAACCTCTGTTTCTAAATAACACTTATTGGGACTACTATTCAGATATCCTTTACTTCTACCCGGCCTAAGACTAAGACTGCTATTCTGATATCCTCTGTTTCTACTTGGTAAAATCAGGATTGCAATTCAAATATCCTCTGTTTCTACCCAGCCTATGACCAAGACTACTATTCAGATAACCTCTGCTTCTTCCTGGCCTAAGAGAAAGACCGCCATTCAGACATCCTCTATTTCTACTTGTCAAAAACAAGGAATGCTATCCAGATAACCATTATACCTACTTGGCCTAAAACCAAGACTGCTATTTAGATATCCTCTGTTTCTACCCGGCCTCTGAGCAATACTACTATTTAGATATCCTAGGCTTCTACTTGGCAAAAAACCAAGACCGCTATTCAGATATCCTCAGTTCCTACTTGACACTCATTGGGACTACTATTCAGATATCCTCTCCTTCTTCCTGGCCTAAGACAAGGACCGCCATTCAGATATCCACTGTTTATCCATTATTTCTACCTGGCTTAATACCTAGATTGCAACTTAGATATCCCTTGTTTCTACTTGGCAAAATCAAGCCAACGACTAAGACCAAGACTACATTTCTACCCGGCCAATGACCAAGACCACTTTTCAGATATACACCGTTTCTACTGGGCAAAAAACCAAGACTACTATTCATATATCCTCGTTTCCTACTTAACGCTCATCGGGACTGCAATTTAAATATCCCCTACTTCTACTCGACCTAAGACTAAGACCGCCATTCAGACATCCTCTGTTTCTTCTTTGCAAAAACAGGAATGCTATTCAGATATCCATTTTTTCTACTCGGCCAAAAATGTAGACTGCTATTTAGATATCCTCTGTTTCTACTTGGAAAAATCAAGATAGCAGTTTAGATATCCTCTGTCTCTACCCGGCCTATAACCAAGACTACTATTCAAATATCGTTTGTTTCTACTAGGCAAAATCGGGATTGCCGTTCAGATAACCTCTATTTCTAAAAGACACTCATTAGGACTGCTATTTAGATATCCTTTGCTTCTACTCTGCCTAAGACTAAGACCGCTATTCATACATCCTCTATTTCTACTTGAGAAAAACCAGGAATGCTATTTAGATATCCATTATTTCTACCACGCCTAAAACCAAAACTATTATTCAGATATCCTCTGTCTCTTCATAGGAAAATTCAAACTACTATTCACATATCCTATATTTCTGCCTGTCCTAAGACTAAGACTGCTATTCAAATATCCTCTGTTTCTACTTGGCAAAAACTAGGACTATTGTTCATATATCCTCGGTTCCTGCTTGACACTCGTCTTGACTGCTTTTCAGATATCCTATGCTTTTACTTAGCCGAAGTCTAAGACTGCCATTCAGACATCCTCTTTTTCTACTTAGCAAAATACAGGATTATTTTTCAAATATCCTCTGTTCCTACGTCACACCCATTAGGAATGCTATTCAGATATCCATTAGTTCTTCCCAACCTAAAACCAAGACTGCTATTTAGATATCCATTATTTCTACTTAGCCCAAGAAGAAGATTACTATTAAGATATCCTCTATTTCTATTTGACAAAAACCAGTACTACTGGTTAGTTATCCTCTGTTCCAACCTAACACTCATATGGACGGCTATTTAGATATCCTCAGCTTCTACCCTGCCCTAGACCGAGGGTGCTATTCACAAACCCTTTGTTTCTACTTAGCGAAAACTAGGACTGCTGTCCAGATATCCTTTGTTCCTACCTAACACTCATCAAGACGGCTATTTAGATATCCTTAGGTTCTACCCTGCCCTAGACCGAGGTGGCTATTCAAAAACCCTTTTTTCTACTTGGCAAAAATGAAGTCTGTTGTTCAGATATCCATTGTTCCTACCTGACACACATCGGGACTGCTATTAAGATATCCTTTGTTTCTACTTGACAAATACTAGGACTGCTATTCGATTGACCTCACTTTCCACCAGACACTCATCTAGAATGCTATTCAAATATCCATTATTTCAACCCAGCCTAAGACCAATTCTGCTGTTCAGATATCCTCCGTTTCTACTAGGTAAAAACCAGGACTACTATTTAGATATCCTTTGTTCCTACCTGTCACTTATCGTGACTACTATTTAGATATCCTTTGCATCTACCCGGCCTAAGACCAAAACTGCTATTCAGACATCCTCTGTTTCTACTTGCCAAAAACCAGGACTGGTATTCAATTACCTTCAGTTCCTACTTGACACTCGTCTGGATTGCATTTTAGATATCCTCTGCTTCTACCTGGCCTAAGTCTTAGACTGCCGTTCAGACATCCACTGTTTCTTCTTAGCGAAATCCAGGATTGCTGTTCAGATATCCTCTGTTCCTATGTGACACTCATCAGGAATGCTATTCAGATATCTGTTATTTATTCCCGGCCTAAAACCCAGACTGCGATTTAGATATCCTTTGTTTCTACTTAGCCCAAGACGAAAACTGCTATTAAGATATCCTCTATTTCTATTTGACAAAAACTAGCACTACTGGTCAAATATCTGCTGTTTCTACCTAACACTCATCAGGACGGCTATTTAGATATCCTTAGCTTATACCCAGCCCTAAACCAAGGCAGCTATTCACAAACCCTCTGTTTCTACTTGGCGAAAACCAGGACTGCTATTCATATATACTTTATTCCTACCTGACACTCATCGGGACTGCTATTCAAATATCCTCTGCTTCTACCAGGCCTATGACCAAGAATGCTACTCAGATATCATTCGTTTCTACCAGGCCTAAGACCAAGACTGCTATTTAGACATCCTCTATTTCAACATGGCAAAAACCCATATTGTAGTTCAGATGTACTCTATTCCTACCTGACACTCATCAGGAATGCTATTCAGATATCCATTGTTTCTACCCGGCCTAAGACCAAGACTGCTATTTTGTTATCCGCTGTTTCTACGCTGCAAAAATCAAGTCTGCTCAGACATCCTCTATTTCTTCCTGACACTCATCAGGGCTGCTATTCAAATATCCTCTATTTCTACCCGTCCTAAGACTAAGACTCCTATTCAGATATCCACCGTTTCTACTTCGCAAATATCAAGTCTGTTGTTCAGAAATCCTTTGTTTCTACCTGGCTTAAAACCAAGATAGCGACTTAGATATCCTCTATTTCTACTTGGCAAAATCAGGACTGCAATTCAGATACCATTTGTTTCATCCCGGCCAATGACCAAGACTAGTTTTCAAATATCCACTACTTCTTCTATGCAAAAAAACAAGACTGCTATTCAGATATCCTCGGTTCCTACTCGACACTCATCGGGATTGCAATTTAGATATACCTTGCTTCTACCCGGCTTAAAACTAAGACTGCCATTCAGACATCCTCCGTTTCTACCTTGCAAAAACCAGGAATGCTATTCAGATATACCATATTTCTACCCAAACTAAAACTAAGACTGCTATTAAGATATCCTCTATTTCTACTTGGCCAAATCAGGACTACAATTCAGATATCCTCTACTTCTACCTAGACTATGACCAAGACTACTATTCAAATATCCTCTGTTCAGATAACCTCTGTTTCTAAAAGACGCTCGTTGGGATTGCTATTCAAATATTCTTTCCTTCTACCCAGCCTAATACTAAGACCGCCATTCAGACATTCTCTGTTTCGACTTGCAAAAACCTAGAATGCTACTTAAATATCCATTATTTCTACCCGATCAAAAACCAAGACTACTATTCTGATATCCACTATTTCTACTTGGGAAAAACCATGACTGTTGTTCTGATGTCCTCAGTTCCTACTTGACACTGATCAGGACTGCTATTTAGATATACTCTGCTTCTACCCAGCCTAAGTCTAAGACTGCCATTCAGACATCCTCTATTTCTAGTTGGCAAAAACTAGGAATGCTATTTAGATAATCGATATTTCTACCCAGCCTAAAACCAAGACTGTGTTGGAAAAATCTGGTTTGTATCTCATACAAAACACATAGCGGAAGCAACAAACAAGGATCTATTTCATTCATGATTGACAACATGCACTATGTAAATTTCAAAATTTAAGAACAAGATAGTGTACCTTGGTATGGAGAAATTCAAAACAAAGATTAGAAGCACTTGGGAACACATTTAATCTTCACTCCAAGTCCACTTTACGCCCAAGAAGTGTGGTCTCTCAATTAGTTTCCAAGGAAGAACGAAAGAGTGCCTTAGTCTCTCTCTTTTTCTTTTTCTCTACGCTTCTTAAAAAAATTATGTATGTTTCTCCCTTTATAACTAATTTATTATCTAATTGGGCTGGCCTAATGGGCCTTTCCAATTGGGCTTTAATGTGTGGCTTGGAGTGAGACCAAAAAGGACCAATAAGACACTAGCTCCAATGGGCCTTGGGCTTTTCCGTCAACTCTTGACAAGTTCAAAATTACCATTAATTATATTTAATACCACTATATAAATATAATTGCTCTCTAGGCCTTATTAATAAATTATATCCCAAAGAATTTATTATACACGCAACCCCTTCATAAAATATTTGTAGTAATACAAAGTCATGAATATGGACTGCCATTTTGAAAATTACTACATCTTAATCCTTGAGTACCCAGTTTAATCCTTTAAAGTTATTCAACATATATTTATGAAATCTAATTTCATAAATATATACTTTAGTAATTTCTTACTAAAGTGGTTAGGCCTAACACTCTGAATAACCAAACTCATTAAACTTATCTCAAGGGAATATTTTTTATCTCTGTTAAGAGATTATGAATTTCATCTTGAAAATATATATTCCATCAACACTAAATGTTGCTGCCCAACATACTAAGATTTTGACTGTTACTTTAGATCTCACTCCTGATATATCAAAGCAACCTACACCTCATGATCAGGTCCATTATTCTCTCAAGATTAAGATTTCATGCAAATAGAAGTCGTAAGATTTATTATTCATTTGATAGTCGTTAGGAGAATAATAAATTTCACAGCGGTCCAGTTCAATATGTCTTAACTCTTAAAACATATCAACATATCAACTAGAAGTCCCCACTTCCATGATCAAGACAAATTATCTTAGTTGATATGTTATAGTCTTTGCAGATGAAATGTCCAATTTCATCACCGACTACAAACTATAAATTTTGAGTTTACAAAGAACTTGTGACTTATATCTTCTATGACTAAATCACGTACTATACATCTCATAGACTACATGATAATGTCCCATATTCATGTTACCATTATTTTAAATAAAACTAAAACAAATTTATTAAAAACAACATCAAGTCATACATAATGTCATACATAGTATCATACAAGAGGATTTAAGGGCACATATCCTAACAATCTCCCACTTGCCCTAAAGACTATTGTGCATTAATCTAACTCTCATTCCCTCCAAATGTGACTCGAAAGTCCTTTGAGGTAAGACTTTGGTAAAAGGATCTGCTAGATTATTTTTACTTTCAATCTCTGCTACCACAGCATCTCCACGAGCAACAATGTCTCGAATAATGTGGTACTTCCTCTCAATGTGCTTTCCGTTTTTATGATTTCTTCGATCTTTGGATTGTGCAACCGCACCACTATTGTCGCAAAACAATGTGATGGGAACTTACTCCATTCTTACAATACCAAGATCAGAAAGGAATTTCTTGAGCCAACCAGCTTCCTTTGCTGCTTCACAAGCAGCAACGTACTCAGCTTCCATGGTGGGGTTCGCAGTACAAGATTGCTTAACACTTCTACAACTTTTGGCTCCACCTCCCAAGGTGAAAACACATCCTAAAGTGGATTTTCTGAAATCTAGATCCGATTGAAAATCTAAATCTGTATAGCCAATGGGAATCAAATCCTCACTATGGCAAACAAGCATATAATTTCTTGTTCTCCGTAGATACTTGAGAATATGCTTTACCACTTGCCAATGTTTTGGTCCTAGATTTGATTGATATCGGCTGACCATGCCGACTAATAACAAATATCTGGTCTAGTACAAAGCATGGCATACATGAGACTTCCCACTACAGAAGTATAAGGAACTTGTTTCATCATATTTTCTTCCTTTTGAGTCTTAGGCCTTTGGTCATCAGACAGAGGAACTCCATGTCTAAAAGGAAGCAATCCTTTCTTTTGAGTCTGCATGCTAAACCGTTTTAGAACCTTATCTATATATCCAACTTGTAATAAGCCTAACATCTTATTCTTGCGATCTCGCCAAAGCTTGATCCCTAGAATAAAGTTAGCCTCACCCAAGTCCTTCATTTCAAATTGGCTTGACAACCAAACTTTCACTGATGACATTACCCCTACATCATTTCCAATGAGTAGAATATCATCAACATAAAGCACTAAGAACATTACTACTTTGTCTCGATGTCTTTTGTACACACATGGTTCATCAAGATTTTGTTCAAAACTAAATGACTTGATTGCTTGATCTAATCTGATGTTCCATGACCTAGATGCTTGCTTAAGTCCATAAATGTACCAATTCAACTTGCATACCATGTGCTCTTGGTTCTTTGCTATGAAATCTTCCGATTGCAACATGTATATTTCTTCTTCAAGATTGCCATTAAGAAATGCAGTCTTCACATCCATTTGCCAAATATCAAAATCGTTGTTGGGATATTTGTCCTTAAATCCTATTGTATGATGCTATGTATTTTATTATGTAAGACATTATGTATGACTTAATGTTTTGGTTAATAAAGTTGTATTATTATTTGAAAATAATGGTAACATGAATATTAGGACATTATCATATAGTCCATGAGATGCAATAGTATGTGATTTATGTGATTTAGTCACAGAAGATATAAATCACAAGTTCTTTGTAAACTCAGAATTATAGTTCGTAGTCGGTGATGAAATTGGGCATTTCATCTGCGAAGGCTATAACATATCAACTAAGATGATTTGTCTTGATCATGGAAATGGAGATTTCTAGTTGATATGTTGATATGTTTTAAGAGTTAAGACATATTGAACTGGACCAGCGTGAGATTTATTATTCTCCTAACGACTGTCAATTGAATAATAAACTCACGACCTATATTTGCATGAACTCTTAATCCTGAGAGGATAATGGACCTGATCATGAAGTGTAGGTTGCTTTGATATATCAGGAGTGAGATCTATGGTTAAGGTCAAAATCTCAGTATGTTAGGCAGCCACATTTAGTGTTGATGGAACATATATTCTCAAGATGGAATTCATAGTCTCTTAACGGAGATATAAAATATTCCCTTGAGATAAGTTTAATGTGTTTGTTATTCAGAGAGTTGGGCCTGACCACTTTAGTAAGGAGTTACTAAAGTATATATTTATGGAATTGGATTTCATAAATATATGATGAATAACTTAAAGGATTAAACCGGGTACTCAAGGAATTAAGATGTAGTAATAAACAAAGTGGCAGTCTCCTTTCATGACTTTGTGTTACTATGAATATTTTATGAAGGGGTTGCATGCATAATAGAGTCTTGGGATATAATTTATTAATAAGGCCTAGAGTGCAACTATATTTATATAGTGGTATTAAATATAGTTAATGGTAACTTTGGACTTGTCAAGAGTTGACAGAAAAGCCCAAGGTCCATTGGAGCTAGTGTCTTATTGGTCCCTTTTGGTCCCACTCCAAGCCACACACTTAAGCCCAATTGGAAAGGCCCAAAAAGGCCGGCCCAATTAGATAATCAGTTAGATACAAAGGGAGAAACACACAGAATTTTTTCGGTGAATGTGTAGAGAATTTTGTAGAGATTTTTCATAGAGAAAAAGAGAGAGTGTGAGACACACTTTCATATTCTCCCTTTGGAACTGATTGAGAGACCACACATCTTGGGCGTCAGTGGAATTGGAGTGAAGATTGAAAGTATTCCCAAGTGCTTCCGTTCTTCAAGTTTTGAAATTCACCGCTCCAAGGTACACTCTCTTGTCTCTAATTCTGAAACTTAAATAGCCCATGTTAACCTTTATGTATGAAGTAGATCCGTTTACACATTATATTTTCTTCCGCTGCGCATGTATGATTCCAACAATTGGTATCAGAGTGGTCTTCATTACATATCTGTTTAACATGTTTTTGAGTTTTGGAATTAGTAACAATGATTTCATGTTGTTAGAAAATAGTTTTCTGCATGGTTGTTGAAATCATTGTTTTTGATGAAAACTGTTTTTGATGTTATGATGTTGTTTAATTTTTAGTTTAAGTATGTTAAACTGTTTTTTTAAGGCTATAACATCAATGATATTCAGTTTAAATATCAATTCATGTTCATAATGATTGTATGACAGTAGTTTTGTACATGAAAACGTTGAAAAACTGTTTTTAGAAAATTCTGGAAAATTCAAAATTCGCGAAGCTCGATCGATCGAGAATCTGTCGAGAATCTATCGAGCAAACAGAAAGTTTCTCGATCGATCGAGGATCTATCGAGGATCTGTCGAGCTTCGCGGAACTTTTCTGGATCGATCGAGAATCTGTCGAGGATCGATCGAGAACTGTTTATCCAGAATTTTTTCTGAGTGTTTTTCCATATATAAAAGATCAAGGCTATGTGTAATTATATTATGCATGTTTTATATTTAAAAACCTTTATTTTAAAACATCTAGTGGGAGAGAGATACAAGGGTTGGATCTCACGGCCTCCATTGTCGGTTTATTGTAGTGTGATTAAGCACCTCGCTTTGGCGTATATGCCTTACTCCCTTCGGAGGGTGTTTAATTCACGGTACTACAGGTTAAACTTCTTTATGATGAATGATATGTGTTTTTACATTAAAGAACGACCACGCTTCCGTGGAGTTACTTTATGACTCACATAGAATTCAGTCAATGGTGTACACTAGACTAAGTTTAATGTTAATCTCCCTTCGGAGCTATGTCATTATTACTTAGAGGCTAAAGTAGAAACGGCATGTTATTAGTGTTTGATAAGAGTTATCATGATAGCACTAATAATGAGAATGGTTCTCAATCAATCATAGTGTTTATAATTTACTTGCTTCCAAGGAATTTTAAACATGGGATTGGGTTGTCGTTGCATATATTATTTTATGGTTTTATTAAGGTTCCATTTTATATGCTTATATGCTAAATTGATAATGTCCAATTTACTTATAATATTCATGTTTATTATTTTCAGATTTGAACAAGGCATCTTTTAGCCCACTTGTTTCTATTCTTAATCAAAACAAACTGACTGGATCCAACTATGTTGACTGGAAAAGAAACTTGGACATTGTTTTAACTGCTGAAGAGCACAAATATGTGCTTCCTAAACCATGTCCTAGCTTTCCTTCATTAGATGCTCCTCTTGAGGAAAAACAACGATATGATCGTTGGCAGAAATCTAATGAAATGGCCAAGTGCTATATCCTAGCGTCCATCTCAAATGTTCTACAGCATCAAATGCAGGATGTAGAACTAGCTTCGGACATTATGCTAAGTCTGAAGGAGATGTTTGGTGAGCAAGGCCGTTCAGCAAGGCAAGAAACCATGAGGCAAATTTACAATACCAAGATGGCTGAAGGTAGTTCAGTAAGAGAACATTGTCTTACAATGATCTCTAATCTGAATACATTGGAAGTTTTAGGTGCCGACATTGATGGAGAGTCCCAAGTGGACATGATACTCCAGTCACTACCGGAATCATTCAAGGAATTCAGACTGAATTATAATATGAACAAAAAGGTTTATTCTTTGTCTGAATTGATGAATGAGTTAGTGGCGGCGGAAGGCATCCTAGGTACTTCTAGTGTTGAAGTCAATGTTGGTGAAGCTTCTACTTCTCAACTTAAGCCGAAAGGCAAGGGTAAGAAGAAGAAGAAGGACTTCACTAAGAAAGAGGGTAAGCAAATTGTCTTAGGTGTTGCTGACAAAGGAAAGAAACTCAAAGGAAAGTGTTTCCATTGTGGTGAGAAAGGACATTGGAAGAGGAATTGTCCAAAGTTTAAAGCTGCCAAGAACAAGGGTATGAAAACTTCCTTTCTACTTGAAATATGTTTGGTACAGAATCCCACTAATTCCTGGTGTGTGGATTCAGGTTGTACTAATCATATCTGCAATTCTTTGCAGGGGTTTCAGGAGACCAGAAAACTGAGTGAAGGGGAATTGTTTCTAACTTTGGCTGATGGGAGCAGGATTCCAGTTGTAGCTGTTGGTGTTGTTCATTTGTGCTTTGAGTTTAGGGTTTTAATATTGCAAGACTGTCTGTTTGTACCTAATGTGCGTAGGAATTTAATTTCTGCAACTTATTTGGGTAAACAAGGATATTGTGTTATCCTAAAAGACAATGTTGTAATAAAGAAGGATAAAATGTTTATCTGTCCTGGCAATATTGTGGATGGTCTTTATATTTTAACTCCTATTAAGCATGAACTACATAATTCTGAATTAGATACTAACTCACATGTAAAATCATTAAAGAGAAAGTTTCCTTCAAATGATGCATATCTTTGGCACTTGCGTTTAGGTCATATTAATTCAAACAGAATTCAAAGGCTGATCAAAGATGGACTCTTAGAGCCCATGGACTTTGATGGATTTCCAGTTTGTGAATCTTGTTTGGAAGGTAAAATGACCAAACGACCTTTTAATGCAAAAGGTAGAAGAGCCCAAGAGTTGCTTGAATTAGTTCATACGGATGTATGTGGTCCTATGTCAACCCAAGCAAAAGGAGGTTATGAGTATTTCATCACTTTCACAGATGATTACTCAAGATATGGTTATGTGTACCTAATGAGATGGAAGTCCGAAGCTTTTGACAAGTTCAAAGAGTTTAGGGCTAAAGTTGAGAATCAATTAGGCAAACGCATAAAGGCCATTCGATCTGATCGAGGTGGCGAATACCTTCTTGGGATTTTCAAGGATTACCTAATTCAAAATGGGATTATATCTCAATTGACTGCACCTGGAACACCTCAACAAAATGGTGTAGCGGAGAGAAGGAATAGGACTCTTTTGGAAATGGTTAGGTCCATGATGAGTTATTCAACTTTACCAATTTCGTTTTGGGGATATGCCTTAGATACAGCAATACATCTTTTGAATTTAGTTCCATCAAAATCTGTCCCCAAAACACCCATGGAATTGTGGAGTGGGCGTAAGCCTAGTATGAGGTATCTTCACATTTGGGGTTGTCCAGCACATGTGCTAAAGGGGAAGCCTGATAAGTTGGAACCAAAATCGGAAGTGTGTTTGCTTGTGGGTTATCCAAAAGAAACTAGGGGTTATTTATTCTATAGTCGAAATGATAACAAAGTTTTTGTTAGTACAAATGCTAAATTTTTGGAAAATGACTATATGAATAATTTTACTCCTAGGAGTAGAGTTGTATTGGCAGAAATGAATGAATCCGTAAATCAACAACCATTGGATAAAACTAAGGAAAAAGTGGTAGTATTAGATACACCACATCATACTACTCATGAAATGTCTAGTACACAAGTTCCTCGTCGTAGTGGGAGAATTGTTCGGCCTCCTGTGAGATTTATAGGTTTAGGAGAAACTTATGAGGCTATCTCAGGAGAGGCTGAATCGGATCCCTACACTTATGAGGAGGCAATGAATGACATAGATGCACATCATTGGGTCCAAGCTATGAAATCTGAATTAGATTCTATGTATTCCAATCAAGTTTGGAGTCTTGTAGAGGTGCCTAACGGCATTAAACCTGTTGGTTGCAAATGGGTTTACAAGAGGAAGAGAGGGATAGATGGAAAGGTTGAAACCTTTAAAGCAAGGCTAGTGGCTAAAGGGTATACACAAAAAGAAGGCATCGATTATGATGAAACCTTTTCTCCAGTAGCCATGCTTAAATCTATCAGAATTCTCTTATCCATTGCTGCTCATTATGATTATGAGATTTGGCAAATGGATGTCAAGACTGCATTTCTTAATGGCAATCTTGAAGAAGAAATCTATATGTTGCAACCAGAAGGTTTCATAGCAAAGAACCAAGAGCATATGGTATGCAAGTTGAATAGGTCCATTTATGGACTTAAGCAAGCATCTAGGTCATGGAACATCAGATTTGATCAAGCAATCAAATCATTTGGTTTTGAGCAAAATCTTGATGAACCATGTGTGTACACGAGACATCAAGACAAAGTAGTAATGTTCCTAGTGCTTTATGTTGATGACATTCTACTCATTGGAAACGATGTAGGAGTAATGTCATCGGTTAAAGTTTGGTTGTCAAGCCAATTTGATATGAAGGACTTGGGCGAAGCTAACTATATTCTAGGGATCAAGCTTTGGCGAGATCGAAAGAATAGGATGTTAGGTTTGTCACAAGCTGGATATATAGATAAGGTTTTAGAACGGTTTAGCATGCAAAACTCCAAGAAAGGATTACTTCCTTTTAGACATGGGGTTCCTCTGTCTGATGACCAAAGGCCTAAGACTCAAGAGGAAGAAAATACGATGAGACAAGTTCCTTATGCTTCTGCAGTGGGAAGTCTCATGTATGCCATGCTTTATACTAGACCAGATATTTGTTATTCAGTTGGCATGGTCAGCCGATATCAATCAAATCCAGGACTTAAACATTGGCAAGCTGTAAAGCATATTCTCAAGTATCTTCGGAGAACGAGAAATTATATGCTTGTTTACCATTGTGAGGATTTGATTCCCATTGGCTATACAGATTCAGATTTTCAGTCGGATCTAGATTTCAGAAAATCCACGTCGGGTTGTGTTTTCACCTTGGGAGGTGGAGCCATAAGTTGGAGGAGTGTTAAGCAATCTTGTATTGCGAACTCCACCATGGAAGCCGAATATGTTGCTGCTTGTGAGGCAGCAAAGGAGGCTGTTTGGCTCAAGAAATTCCTTTGTGATCTTGGTGTGATAAGAATTGAGCAAGTTCCAATTACATTGTTCTGTGACAATAATGGAGCGGTTGCACAATCCAAAGATCCAAGAAATCACAAGAAAGGAAAACACATAGAAAGAAAGTACCACATCATTCGAGACATTGTTGCTCGTGGAGATGTGATTGTTGCAAAGATTGATGGTGCAAAGAATCTAGCGGATCCCTTCACCAAAGCCTTGCCTCAAAGGACTTTCGAGTCACATTTGGAGGAGATGGGAGTTAGATTAGTGCACAATAGTCTTTAGGCCAAGTGGGAGATTGTTGGGATATTTGTCCTTAAATCCTATTGTATGATGCTATGTATTTTATTATGTAAGACATTATGTATGACTTAATGTTTTGGTTAATAAAGTTGTATTATTATTTGAAAATAATGGTAACATGAATATTAGGACATTATCATATAGTCCATGAGATGCAATAGTATGTGATTTATGTGATTTAGTCACAGAAGATATAAATCACAAGTTCTTTGTAAACTCAGAATTATAGTTCGTAGTCGGTGATGAAATTGGGCATTTCATCTGCGAAGGCTATAACATATCAACTAAGATGATTTGTCTTGATCATGGAAATGGAGATTTCTAGTTGATATGTTGATATGTTTTAAGAGTTAAGACATATTGAACTGACCGGCGTGAGATTTATTATTCTCCTAACGACTGTCAATTGAATAATAAACTCACGACCTATATTTGCATGAACTCTTAATCCTGAGAGGATAATGGACCTGATCATGAAGTGTAGGTTGCTTTGATATATCAGGAGTGAGATCTATGGTTAAGGTCAAAATCTCAGTATGTTGGGCAGCCACATTTAGTGTTGATGGAACATATATTCTCAAGATGGAATTCATAGTCTCTTAACGGAGATATAAAATATTCCCTTGAGATAAGTTTAATGTGTTTGTTATTCAGAGAGTTGGGCCTGACCACTTTAGTAAGGAGTTACTAAAGTATATATTTATGGAATTGGATTTCATAAATATATGATGAATAACTTAAAGAATTAAACCGGGTACTCAAGGAATTAAGATGTAGTAATAAACAAAGTGGCAGTCTCCTTTCATGACTTTGTGTTACTATGAATATTTTATGAAGGGGTTGCATGCATAATAGAGTCTTGGGATATAATTTATTAATAAGGCCTAGAGTGCAACTATATTTATATAGTGGTATTAAATATAGTTAATGGTAACTTTGGACTTGTCAAGAGTTGACAGAAAAGCCCAAGGCCCATTGGAGCTAGTGTCTTATTCGTCCCTTTTGGTCCCACTCCAAGCCACACACTTAAGCCCAATTGGAAAGGCCCAAAAAGGCCGGCCCAATTAGATAATCAGTTAGATACAAAGGGAGAAACACACAGAATTTTTTCGGTGAATGTGTAGAGAATTTTGTAGAGATTTTTCATAGAGAAAAAGAGAGAGTGTGAGACACACTTTCATATTCTCCCTTTGGAACTGATTGAGAGACCACACATCTTGGGCGTCAGTGGAATTGGAGTGAAGATTGAAAGTATTCCCAAGTGCTTCCGTTCTTCAAGTTTTGAAATTCACCGCTCCAAGGTACACTCTCTTGTCTCTAATTCTGAAACTTAAATAGCCCATGTTAACCTTTATGTATGAAGTAGATCCGTTTACACATTATATTTTCTTCCGCTGCGCATGTATGATTCCAACAATCGTAATGAGCAGCAATGGATAAGAGAATTCTGATAAACTTAAGTATGGCTACTGGCGAAAAAGTTTCATCATAATCAATTCCTTCTTTTTGTGTAGACCCTTTCACCACTAGTCTTGCTTTAAAGGTTTCAACCTTTCCATCTATCCCTCTCTTCTTCTTGTAAACCCATTTGCAACCAACAGGTTTAATGCCATTAGGCACCTTTAAAAGATGTGCATCTATATCATTTATTGCTTCATCATAAGTGTAAGGATTCAATTCAGACTCTTCTGAGATAGCTTCATAAGTTTCTGCCAAACCTGTAAATCTTATAGGAGGCTGAATTATTCTCCCACTACGATGAGGCATCTGTGTACTAGACATCTAATGAGTAATATCTTGTGGTGTATTCAATACGGCCACATCATCCCTAGTTTCATCCATTTATTGTTCAACTACAGGTTCATCTAATTCAGCCAATACAATTTTACTTTTAGGATTAAAATTATTCACATAATCATCTTCCAAAAATTTGGCATGGGTGCTAGCAAACACTTTGTTATCCTTATGATTATAGAATAAATAACCCTTGGTTTCTTTTGAATACCCTAAAAACATGCATACTTCGATTTTAGCTTCCAACTTATCAGACTTCCCTTTTAGCATAAGTACTGGACATCCCCAAATGTGGAGATATTTCATACTAGACTTGCGCCCACTCCACAATTCCTTAGGTGTGTTGGGAACAGATTTTGATAGAACTAAATTTAAAATGTGTATAGCAGTTTTTAGTGCATATCCCCAAAAAGAAACTGGTAAAGTTGAGTAACTCATCATGGACCTAACCATTTCCAAAAGAGTCCTATTCCTTCTTTCTGCTACATCATTTTGTTGGGGAGTTCTAGGTGTAGTCAATTGGGAGACAATCCCATTTTGAATTAGGTAATCCTTGAAATCACTAAGAAGGTATTCGCCACCTCGATTAGATCGAATGGCCTTTATGCATTTATCCAATTGATTTTCAACTTCAGCCCTAAACTCTTTGAACTTTTCAAAGGCTTCGGACTTCCGTCTCATTAGCTATGCATAACCATATCTTGAGTAATCACCCGTAAAAGTGATGAAGTACTCATAACCTCCTCGTGCTTGGGTTGACATAGGACCACATACATCTATATGAACTAATTCAAGCAACTCTTGGACTTTTCTACCTTTTGCATTAAAAGGTCATTTGGTCATTTTACCTTCCAAACAAGATTCACAAACTGGAAATCCATTAAAGTCCATGAGCTGTAAAACTCCATCTTTGATTAGTCTTTGAATCCTATTTGAATTAATATGACCTAAACGCAAGTGCCATAGATATGCATTACTAGTAGAAGGAAACTTTCTCTTTAATGATTTTACATGAGAGCTACTATCTATTTCAGAATTGTATAATTCATGCATGTCAGGAGTTAAAATATAAAGACCATCCATAATATTGCCAGAATAGATAAACATTTCATCCTTCTTTATTACAATATTGTCTTTAAGGATAACACAATATCCATGTTTACCGAAGTAAGTTGTAGAAATCAAATTCTTACGAACATTAGGTACATACAAACAGTCTTCCAATATTAAAACTCTAGACTTAAAGCATAAATTAGACACTCCAATAGCTTCAACCGGAATCTTGCTCCCATCATCCAAAGTAAGAAATAGTTCTCCCTCATTCAACTTTTTGGTCTCCTGGAACCCTTGCAAAGAATTGCAGATATGATTAGTACAACTAGAATCCACACACTAGGAATCTATTGGATTCTGTACCAAACATATTTCAAGAAGAGAGGAAATTTTATTACCCTTATTCTTGGTAGCTTTGAAATTTGGACAATTCCTCTTCCAATGTCCTTTCTCACCATAATGGAAACACTTTCCTTTGGTTTTCTTTCCTTTGTCGGCAACCCCTAAAGCAATTTGTTTACCATCTTTTTTAGTGAAGTCCTTCTTCTTCTTCTTCTTACCCTTGCCTTTCGACTTAGGTTGAGAAGTAGAAGCTTCACCCACATTGGTTTCAATATTAGAAGTACCAAGGATGCCTTCTGCCACCACTAACTCATTCATTAATTCAGACAAAGAATAAATCTTTTTGTTCATATTGTAATTGAGTCTGAATTCCTTGAATGAATTCGGTAGTGACTGGAGTATCATATCCACTTGGGATTCTCCATCAATGTCAGCACCTAAAACTTCTAATGTGTTCAGATTAGCAATCATCCTAAGACAATGCTCCCTCACTAAACTTCCTTAAGCCATTATGGTATTATAAATTTGCCTCATAGTTTCTTGCCTAGCAGAACGGCCTTGCTCACCAAACATCTCCTTCAGACTAAGCATTATGTCCGAAGCAAGTTCTACATCCTGCATTTGATGTTGTAGAACATTTGAGATAGATGCCAGGATATAGCACTTGGCCATCTCATTAGATTTCTGCAAACGATCATATCGCTGTTCTTCCTCAAGATGAGCATCTAATGAAGGAAAGCTAGGACATGGTTGAGTAAGCACATATTTATACTCTTCAGCAGTAAGAACAATATCCAAATTTCTTTTCCAGTCAACATTGTTAGATCCAGTCAGTTTGTTTTGATTAAGAATAGCAACAAGTGGGCTAAATGATGCCATGATTTAAATCTGAAAATAATAAACATGAATATAATAAACTAGACATTATCAATTTAGCATATAAGCATATAATATGGAACCTTAATAAAACCATAAAATAATGTATGCAACGACAACCCCAATCCATGTCTATAATTCCTTGATAGCAAGTTTATTATAAACACATTAATTGGTTGAGAACTATTCTCATTATTAGTGCTATCATGATAACTCTTATCAAACACTAGCAATACGTCGTATTACCTTTAGCCTCTAAGTAATAATGACATTGCTCCTTTAGGAGGTTAACATTACACTTAGTCTAGTGTACACCATTATCTAGAGTCATGTGTAGCCACATTTCATCTCCCTTTTATAGTGTTTAAACTTGTAGTATCATGAAACAAAACACCCTCCTTTGGGATCGCGAGGCATATACGCCAAGACGAGGTGTTTGTCCATACTACTTTAAATGGGTAAGCTCAATCTTGTAGTACTATGAAGTAAACACCCTCCTTTAGGATCGCGAGGCATATACGCCAAGACGAGGTGTTTACCCACACTACTATGAACCGATAATAGAGGCCATGAGATCCAACTCTTGTATCTCTCTCCCACTAGATATTTTAAAATAAAGGTTTTTAAAATCAATATATATATATGTAAACATGAACTGATCTTAATATATATAATTACATATATTAATCAATTCATGAAGTTAGCCCCTGAATCCTTATTAACATATAAAACATATCAACCTTTTATCAATAGATATAAGGTATTTTAATGCTTATGACATACGGATTCCACTTTATAATATATATATATATATATTTAATCAGTTCATGAAGACAAGGATTCAAGAGTCACTTTCTTAAAGATAACAATACAACCGTGGGCCATTATATACGCAAGAAAAAAAAGTACTTGAATAGCCAAGCCATGCAAAAAAAAAAAAATGCAAGCCATGCAATCCATGCAATTGCATTATATGCAAGCCATGCAATTAAGATTTACATATAATAAACGTATATAACTTACAATTGACCAAGCCAAACGATGCAAGGAATCACTACAAGCAAATGATAGTTATTCGTGCCCTCTATTTCAATAACTACCATTTGATAATAATTGCTCCTTTTCGAATGTATATCACAGCCATAAACATTGAATGTTGCCATGCAAATTGCAATGACTATATATATAAATCATTTAATGCAATCCATACAAATTCATGGCAATCTATAATACATTAACATGCAATCATATTAATATAGCTAAGCCGTACAATAACAAAACTATATCTCCATGGCAGTTTCAATTAGAACACGGCAGAATTCGTTAATCATAGATCACTTTGAACAAACCAAGAGAATATACATCCTTAGTGTGAACCCGATATGATCAAGAAAACATTTTTCTTTAATTCTAAAATTCAATCACATGTTATACAATCATGAGATGAAAAACTGGCTCTGATACCAATTGTTGGAAAAATCTGGTTTTGTATCTCATACAAAATACACAGCGGAAACAACAAACAAGGATCTATTTCATTCATGATTGACAACATGCACCATGTAAATTTCAAAATTTAAGAACAAGATAGTGTACCTTGGTGTGGAGAAATTCAAAACAAAGATTAGAAGCATTTGAGAACACTTTTAATCTTCACTCCAACTCCACTTTACGCCTAAGAAGTGTGGTCTCTCAATTAGTTTCCAAGAAAGAATGAAAGAGTGCCTCACTCTCTCTCCTTTTCTTTTTCTCTACGCTTCTTAAAAAAATTATGTATGTTTCTTCCTTTATAACTAACTAATTATCTAATTGGGTTGGCCTAATTGGCCTTTCTAATTGGGCTTTAGTGTGTGGCTTAGAGTGGGACCAAAAGGGACCAATAAGACACTAGCTCCAATGGGCCTTGGGCTTTTCTGTCAACTCTTGACAAGTCCAAAGTTACAATTAATTATATTTAATACCACTATAGAAATATAATTGCACTCTAGGCCTTACTAATAAATTAAATCCCAAAGACTTTATTATACACGCAACCCCTTTATAAAATATTCGTAGTAATACAAAGTCATGAATATAGACTGGCACTTTGAAAATTACTACAACTTAATCCTTGAGTACCCGGTTTAATCCTTTAAAGTTATTCAACATATATTAATTTCATAAATATATACTTTAGCAATTTCTTACTAAAGTGGTTAGGCCTAACACTTTGAATAACTAAACCCATTAAACTTATCTCAAGGAAATATTTTATATCTCCGTTAAGAGATTATGAATTCCATCTTGAGAATATATGTTCCATCAACACAAAATGTGGCTGCCCAACATACTGAGATTTTGACCGTTACTTTAGATCTCACTCCTGATATATCAAAGCAACCTACACCTCATAATCAGGTCCATTATTCTCTCAGGATTAAGAGTTCATGCAAATAGAAGTCGTGAGATTTATTATTCATTTGACAGTCGTTAGGAGAAAAATAAATCTCACAGCGGGCTAGTTCAACATGTCTTAACTCTTAAAACATATCAACATATCAACTAAAAGTCCCCACTTCCATGATCAAGACAAATCATCTCAGTTGATACTGTTATAGTCTTTGTAGATGAAATGCCCAATTTCATTACCAACTACGAACTATAAATTTTGAGTTTACAAAGAACTTGTGATTTATATCTTCTGTGACTAAATCATATAAATCACATACTATGCATCTCATGGACTATATGATAATGTCCCATATTTATGTTACCATTATTTTAGATAAAAATAAAACAACTTTATTAAACACAACATTATGTCATACATAATGTCATACATAGCATCATACAATAGGATTTAAGGGCACATATCCTAAAAATTTAGATATCCTCTGCTTCTACCCAACCTAAGTCTAAGACGCCATTCAGACATCCTCTATTTCTGGTTGGCAAAAACCGAGAATGCTATTTAGATAACCGATATTTCTACCTGGCCTAAAACCAAGACTGCTATTTGGATATGCTCTATTTCTATTTGGCAAAATCAGAACTGTAGTTCAGATGTCCTTTGTTTCTACCCAGCTTATGAGCAAGTCTACTATTCAGATAACTTCCGTTTCTACTTGCCAAAAAACCTGGACTGCTGTTCTGATATCCTCAGTTCCTACTTGGTACTTATCGGGACTGCTATTTAGATATCCTTTACTTCTATCCAGCCTAAGACTAAGACCACCATTTAAACATCCTCTATTTCTACTTGGCAAAAACCAGCAATACTATTCGAATATCCAATATTTCTACGTGGCTTAGAACCAAGATTGTTATTTAGTTATCCTCTATTTCTACTTGGCAAATCTGGATTGCAATTCAGATACCCTTTGTTTCTACCCGACCAATGACCAAGACTACTTTTCAGATATCCAATATTTCTACTGGGCAAAAAACCAAGACTACTATTCAGATATCTTCAGTTCCTACTTGACACACATCGGGACTGCAATTTAGATATCCCCTACTTCTGCCCGGACTAAGACTAAGACCGTGATGGAAAATATACATGTTTGAATCGCATACAAAACATACGTAGCAGAAAAATAACAGATCTACTTCATTCATAAAAGTTAACATGTACTATGTGTGTTTTAGAATTTAAGAACAAGAGAGTGTACGTTGGAGCGGTGAATTTAAAAATCGAAGATCAGAAGTGTTAGGACATATGTAGTTCAAGTGGTTGTTACCATATGTCGCTATTTTATGTAATTGGCTTATCCTTAGACAAAACGCACTTTACTTGTAATTGGGTAGATCTAGGATGTGTTTAACACTTCAAGAAACAGTGTTTCAAGATCCAGTGTTGAAGCCATCAAAGTCTGTCCAAGAAACAAGCAAGGAAGTGCAAGTTACTAAAGCTCAACACCTACCTCGACACATGCATCTATCGAGCTTTAAGAAGCTGTTTTATCCCGAGCCTCAACAGCTTCTCGACAGATCCTCGACACCTCTATCTGTCGAGAATTAAAGAAAACAGATTTTCAGTTCTGTTTGAAGTCCAATCCGTGAATATGTCTTTGGGACTTCTTTTCTCCTAACCCTAGACATATAAAAGGATTATTTTAAGGGCCGTCAAGAGCAGAGGCAAGTTGCACATTCATTCAGAACTTCTTGTTCATGCAATTTGTGATCTGAAAGACAAAGTTTATGCCCTAGTTCATCTCTGATAATTTGAAGAACTTTGCAGCCAACAATTTTCTCTCTCTAGTTGGTGTTTGAAGTCGCGTACTGGGATCTGCGCATCTGGTTAGTCACGTACTTGGGAGCCGTGCATTGAAAGGAGAAACTATCACTACAGAACAAGTCCAATTGGGTATTGGGGTAAGAGTTCAACTTTAGGTTGGTAAGGTACTGGGATTCCTTGCTTGTAACTGCTTGTTATGATAATAGTGGAGTTTCGGAAGTGGTAACCTTAAATCACCCGGTGGGGTTTTTGCCGTCAGGTTTTCCCCATTCGTGAACAAATCACCGTGTCATTTATTTTCCGCTGCATAACTTAGTTTTGGTGATTTGTTTGTGCTGCCACGTGATATTGCATGTTAATTTGATTAATTAATAACTGGGCTAATTAATTAATCTAAGTTATCATAAGGGGTCAACGCGTTTGTGGCCTGTCAAGAAGCACTTGGGAATACTTTCAATCTTCACTCCAATTCCACTAACGTCCAAGATGTGTGGTCTCTTAATCAGTTTTCCAAAGGGAGATTGTCAAAGCATTTAACACTTCTTACACCACTTCAGAATAGTGTTCTTGTTGTTCTCTGTGTTCTCTACAGAAAATTCTGTATGTTTTTTCCTTTGTATCTAAATGATTATCTAATTGGGCTAGTCTTTTGGGCCTTTCCAATTGGGTTTAAGTGTGTGGCTTAGAGTGGGACCAAAAGGGACCAATAAGACACTAGCTCCAGTGGGCCATGGGCTTTTCTGTCAACTCTTGACAAGTCTAAAGTTACCATTAACTATATTTTATACCATTATAAAAATATAGTTGCACTCTAGGCCTTATTTATAAATTATATCCCAAGACTTTATTGTACATGCAACCCCTTCATAAAATATTCGTAGTAATACAAAGTCATGAAAGAAGACTGCCACTTTGTAGATTACTACATCTTAATTCCATGAGTACCTGGTTTAATCCTTTAAAGTTATTTATCATATATTTATGAAATCCAATTCCACAAATATATACTTTAGTAACTCCTTGCTAAAGTGGTTAGGCCAAACTCTCTAAATAACGAAACCCATTAAACTTATCTCAAGTGAATATCTTATATCTCCGTTAAGAGACTTTAAATTCCATCTTGAGAATATATGTTTCATCAACATTAAATGTGGTTACCCAACATACTAAGGTTTTGACCGTAACTATAGATCTCACTCCTGATATATCAAAGCAACCTACACTTTATGATCAGGTCCATTATTCTCTCAGGATTAAGAGTTCATGTAAATATAAGTCGTGAGTTTATTATTCATTTGAGAGTCATTAGAAGAATAATAAATCTCATAGCGGTCCAGTTCAATATGTCTTAAGTCTTAAAACATATCAACATAACAAATAGAAATCTCCATTTTCATGATCAAGACAAATTATCTTAGTTGATATGTTATAGTCTTCGCAAATGAAATGCCCAATTTCATCACTGACTACGAACTATAAATTTTGAGTTTACAAAGAACTTGTAATTTATATCTTCTGTGACTTTTCACATAAATCACATACTATGCATCTCATGGACTATATGATAATATCCCAATATTCATGTTACCATTATTTTAGACAATAATAAAACAATTTTATTAAACACAACATTAAGTCATACATAATATCATACATAATAACAAACATAGCATCATACAATAGGATTTAAGGGCACTAATCCCAACAGATCGCCATTCAGACATCCTCTATTTCAACCTTGCAAAAACCAAGAATGCTATTCAGATATCCCATATTTCTATCCGGCCTAAAACCAAGACTGCAATTTAGATATCCTCTGTTTCTACTTGGCAAAATCAAGACTGCAATTCAGATATCCTCTGTTTCTACCTGGCCTATTTGCTGGACTACTATTTAGATATCCTCTGTTTCTACTTGGCAAAAAACCAAGACTGTTGTTCAGATATCCTCGGTTCCCACTTGACACTCATTGGGACTGCTATCTAGATATCCTTTGCCTCTATCTGCCAAAGACTAAGACTACCATTAAGACATCCTCTGTTTCTACTTGGCCAAAACCAGGAATGCTATTTAGGTGTCCATTGTTTTTACCTGGCTTAAAACCAAGACTGCTATTTAGATATCCTCTGTTTCTACTAGGCAAAATTAGGACTGCAATTCAGATACGCTTTATTTCTACTCGGTCAATGACCAAGACTACTTTTCAGATATCCACTGTTTCTACAGGGCAAAAAACCAAGACTACTATTCAGATATCCTCGATTCCTACTTGACACTCGTCGAGACTGCAATTCAGATTTCCCTTGCTTTTACCCGACTTAAGACTAAGACTGCCATTCAAACATCCTCTGTTTCTACAAGGCAAAATCAAGACTGCAACTCAGATATCCTTTTTTTCTACCTAGCCTATGGCCAAGACCACTATTCAGATACCCTCTATTTCTACTTGGCGAAATCTGGTAGCCGTTCAGATAAGCTCTGTTTCTAAAAGACACTCATTGGGACTGCTATTCAAATATCCTTTCCTTCTACCCGACCCAAGACTAAGATCACCATTCAGACATCCTATGTTTCTACTATGGAAAAACTAGGAACGCTACTTAGATATTTAATTATTTCTACATGGTCAAAAACCAAGACTGCTATTTGGATATCCTCCATTTCTACTTGGGAAAAAACTATGACTGCTATTCAGATGTCCTCAGTTCTTACTTGACACTGAACGGGGCTGCTAATTAGATACTATTTAGATATCCTCTGTTTCTACTTGGGAAAATCAGGACTGCAATTTAGATATCCACTATTTCTTCCCATCCAATGGCCATGACTACTATTCAAATATCCTTTGTTTCTACTTGGCAAAATCGGGACTGCCGTTCAAATAACATCAGTTTCTAAAAGAAACTAATTTGGATTGCTACTTGGTAAAAACTAGGAATGCTATTCAGATATTCATTATTTCTACCCATCTTAAAACCAAGACAGCTACTTAGATATCCGCTATTTTTACTTGGTAAAATCAGGACTACAATTCAAATACCCTTTGTTTCTTCCCGACCAATGACCAAGACTACTTTTCAGATATCCACTATTTCTACTGGGCAAAAAAACAAGACTACTATTCAGATATCCTCAGTTCCTACTTGACACTCATTGTGATTGCAATTTAGATATCCCCTGCTTCTACTTGGCCTAAGACTAGGACCGCCATTCAGACATCCTCTGTTTCTACCTTGCAAAAATCGGGAATGCTATTCAGATTTACTTTATTTCTACCCAGCCTAAAATTATGACTGCTATTTGTATATCCTCTATTTCTACTTGGCCAAATCAGAACTGCAATTTAGATATCCTCTCTTTCTACCTAGCCTATGACCAAGACTACTATTCAGATATCCTCTGTTTCTACTTGGCAAAATCGGGATAGCCGTTCAGATAACCTCTATTTCTAGAAGACGCTCATTGGGATTGCTATTCAGATATCCTTCCCCTTTACCCGGCCTAAGACTAAGACCGCCATTCAGACATCCCCTGTTTCTACTTGGCAAAAACTAGGACTGCTGCTTAGATATCCTCGGTTCCTAATTGACACTCATTAGGACTGCTATTTAGATATCCTTTGCTTCTACCCGACCTAAGACTAAGACCGCCATTCAGACATCCTCTATTTCTACTTGGAAAAATCCAGGAATGTTACTCAGATATCCATTATTTCTATCTGGCTTAAAATGAAGACTGCTATTTACATGTCCTCTATTTCTTCTTGGCAAAATCAAGACTGCAATTCAGATACCCTTTGTTTCTACCAGGCCAATGATAAAGACTACTCTTCAGATATCTACTATTACTACTAGGCAAAAAACCAAGACTACTGTTTGGATATCCTCGGTTCCTACTTGACACTCGTCGAGACTGAAATTCAGATATCCCCATTCAGACATCCTTTGTTTCTACTTTGCAAAAACCAGGAATGCTATTCAAATATCCCTTATTTCTACCTGGCCTGAAACTAAGACTACTATTTGGATATCCTCTATTTCTACATGGAAAAATTAGGACTGCAACTCAGGTATCCTTTATTTCTACCTAGCCTATGGCCAAGACCACTGTTCAGATATCCTCTATTTATACTTGGCGAAATCTGGACAGCTGTTCAAATAAGCTCTGTTTCTAAGAGACACTCATTAGGATTGCTATTTAGATATTCTTTCCTGCTACTCGTCCTAAGACTAAGACTGCCATTCATACATCCTCTGTTTCTACTTGGCAAAAACCAGGAACGCTACTTAGGTATTTAATTATTTCTACCCAGTCAAAAACCAAGACTGCTATTTGTATATCCTCTGTTTCTACTTGGGAAAAAACTATGACTGCTGTTCAGATGTCCTCAGTTCCTACTTGACACTGAATGAGACTACTAATTAGATACTATTTAGATATCCTCTGTTTCTACTTGGCAAAATCAGGACCACAATTCAGATATCCACTGTTTCTACCCGACCTATGTCCTAGACTACTATTCAGATATCCACTATTTTTACTTGGGAAAAAACCAGGACTACTGTTTAGATATCCTCGGTTCCTACTTGACACTCATTGGGAGAGCAATTCAAATAACCTCTGCTTCTACCCAGCCTAAGACAAAGACCGCCATTCAGACATCCTCTATTTGTACTTGGCAAAAACTCGGAATGCTATTCAGATATCCATTATTTCTACCCGGCCTAAAAAGACTGCTATTTAGATATCCTCTGTTTCTACTAGGCAAAATCAGGACTGCAATTCAGATACGCTTTATTTCTACTCGGTCAATGACCAAGACTACTTTTCAGATATCCACTGTTTCTACCCGACCTATGTCCTAGACTACTATTCAGATATCCACTATTTTTACTTGGGAAAAAACCAGGACTACTGTTCAGATATCCTCGGTTCCTACTTAACACTCATTGGGAGAGCAATTCAAATAACCTCTGCTTCTACCCAGCCTAAGACAAAGACCGCCATTCAGACATCCTCTATTTCTACTTGGCGAAAACCCGAAATGCTATTCAGATATCCATTATTTCTACCCGGCCTAAAAAGACTGCTATTTAGATATCCTTTGTTTCTACTTGGCAAAATGAGGATTGCAATTCAGATATCCTCTAATTCTACCTATCCTATGACTAAGACTGTTATTCAGATAACCTCTGTTTCCAAGAGACATTCATTAGGACTGCTATTAAGATATCCTTTGCTTCTACCTGATCTAAGACTAAGACCCCCATTCAGACATCCTCTGTTTCTACTTGGCAAAAAACATGAATGCTATTTAGATAACCATTATTTCTACCCAGCCAAAAACCAAGACTACTATTTGGATATCCTCTGTTTCTACTTGGCAAAATCAGTACTATAATTTAGATATCCTCTGTTTATACCCGGCCTATGACCAAGACTATTATTCAGATATCTTCTATTTTTTCATCAAAAAATCAAAACTGTTATTCAGATATCCTATACCTGGCCTAAGACTAAGACTGCTGTTCTGATATCCTCTGTTTCTACTTGGTAAAATCAGGGCTTCAATTCAGATATCCTCTGTTTCTACCTGGCCTATGACCAAGACTACTATTCAGATATCCTCTATTTCTACTTGGCAAAATTAGACCGTCGTTCAGAAAACATCTGTTTCTGAATGACTCTCATTGGGACTACTATTCAAATATCCTCTATTTCTTCTTGGCCTAAGACAAAGGCCACCATTCAGACATCCTCTATTTCTACTTGGCAAAAACAAGGAATGCTATTTAGATAACCGTTATTTTTAAATGGCCTAAAACCAAGACTGCTATTTAGAAATCCTTTGTTTCTACTTGGCAAAATCAGAACTTCATTTCAAATATTCTCTATTTCTATCCGGCCTATGAGCAAGACTACTATTCAGTTATCCTATATTTCTACTTCGCAATAAATTAGGACAGCTGTTTAGATATCCTCGATTCCTACTTGACACTCATCGGGACTGCTATTTAGATATCCAATGCTTCTACCTGGCCTAAGACTAAGACCGCCATTCAGACATCCTCTATTTCTACTGGGCAAAAACTAGCATTGCTATTCAAATATCCATTATTTCTACCCAGCTTAAAACCAAGACTGCAACTTAGATATCCTCTGTTTCTACTTGGTAAAATTAGGACTGCATTTCAGATATCCTCTGTTTCTAGGCGGCCAATGACCAAGACTACTTTTCAGATATCCACTGTTTCAACTAGGCAAAAAGCCAATACTACTATTTAGATATCCTCGGTTCCTACTTGACACTCATCGGGACTGCAATTTAGATATCCCCTGCTTCTACTCGGCCTAAGACTAAAACCACCATTCAGACATCCTCTATTTCTACCTTGCAAAAACCACAAATGCTATTCTGATATCCATTTTTTCTACCTATCCAAAAACGTAGACTGCTATTTAGATATCCTCTGTTTCTACTTAGGTAAATCAGGACTGCAATTTAGATATCCTATGTTTCTACCTGGCCTATAACCAAGAGTACTATTCAGATATCCTTTGTTTCCACTAGGCGGAATAGGGATTGTCGTTCAGATGACCTCTATTTCTAAAAGACACTCATTGGGATTGCTATTTAGATATCCTTTGCTTTTACTCTGCCTAAGTCTAAGACCGTTATTCGTACATCCTTTGTTTCTAATTGACAAAAACCAGGAATGCTATTTAGATGTCCATTATTTCTACCCCACCTAAAACCAAAACTGTTATTTAGATATTCTCTGTTTCTTCATGGGAAAATCAGAACAACTATTCAAATATCCTATATTTCTACCCGGCCTAAGACTAAGACTGCTATTCAGATATCCTCTGTTTCTACTTGACAAAAACCAGGACTACTGTTCAGAAATCCTCGGTTCCTACTTGACACTTGTCTAGACTGCTTTTCAGATATCGTCTGCTTCTACTTGGCCTAAGTTTAAGAATGCCATTCAAACGTCTCTATTTCTACTCAGCAAAATACAGGATTGTTATTCAGATATCCTCTATTCCTACGTGACACTCATCAAGAATGCTATTCAAATATCCATTATTTCTTCCCAACCTAAAACCAAGACTACTATTTGGATATCCATTGTTTCCACTTAGCCTAAGAAGAAGATTGCTATTAAGATATCCTCTATTTCTATTTGACAAAAACCAGTACTAATAGTCAAATGTCGGCTGTTCCTAGCTAACACTCATCAAGATGGCTATTTAGATATCCTCAGCCTCTGCCCCGCCTTAAACCGAGGTGGCTATTCACAAACCCTTTGTTTCTACTTGGCAAAAACCAGGACTGCTGTCATATATCCTCTGTTCCTACCTAGCATTCATCGGGACGGCTATTTAGATATCCTCTGCTTCTACCCCGCCCTAAACCAACATATCTATTAAAAAACCCTTTGTTTCTACTTAGCAAAAATGAAGTCTGTTGTTCAGATATCCATTATTCCTACCTGACACTCATCGGGACTGCTATTAAGATATCCTCTGTTTTTACACGGCCTAAGACCAAGAATGCTATTATGGTATCTTTTGTTTCTACTTGACAAAAACCAGGACTACTATTAAGTTGACCTCACTTTCTACTGTACACTCATCTAGAATGCTATTCAGATATCTGTTGTTTCTACCTTACCAAAGACCAAGTCTGGTATTCAAATATCCTCCATTTCTACTTGGAAAAAGATAGGACTACTGTTTAGATATCCTCTGTTCCTACCTGTCACTTATCGGGACTACTATTTAGATATCCTTTGCATCTATCCGGCCTAAGACCAAGACTACTATTCAGACATCCTCTATTTCTACTTGCCAAAAACCAGGACTGCTGTTCAATTATTCTCAGTTCCTACTTGACACTCATCTAGACTGCATTTCAGATATCCTCTACTTCTACCTGGCCTAAGTCTTAGACTATCATTCAGACATCCTCTGTTTCTTCTTAGCAAAATCCAAAATTGCCATTAAGATATCCTCTATTCCTACGTGACACGCATCAGAAATGCTATTCAGATATCCATTATTTCTTCCCGTCCTAAAACCAAGAGTGCTATTTAGATATCCTTTGTTTCTACTTAGCCCAAGACGAAAATTCCTATTAAGATATCCTCTTTTCTATTTGACAAAATCCAGTACTATTGGTCAGATATCCGCTGTTTCTACCTAACACTCATCAGGACGGCTATTAAGATATCCTTAGCTTTTACCCAGCCCTAGACCAAGGTAGCTATTCACAAACCCTTTGTTTCTACTCGGTAAAAACTAGGACTGCTGTTCAGATATACTTTATTCCTACCTGACACTCATCAGGACTGCTATTCAGATATCCTCTGCTTCTACTAGGCCTACGACCGAGACTCATACTCAGATATCGTCTATTTCTACCTGGCCTAAGACCAATACTGCTATTCAGATTCCTCTGTTTCAACATGGCAAAAACCCATATTACTGTTCAGATGTACTCTATTCCTACCTGACACTCATCAAGAATGCTATTCAAATCTCCATTGTTTCTACCTGGCCTAAGACCAAGATTTCCATTCAGTTATCCTCTGTTTCTACACCACAATAATCAAAACTGCTCAAACATCCTCTATTTCTTCCCGACTCTCATCAGGGCTGGTATTTAGATATCCTCTGTTTCTAGCCATCCCAATACCAAGACTGCTTTTCAGATATCCACTATTTCAACTTGGAAAAAACCAGGATTACTATCCAGATATCCTCTGTTCCAACCTGACTCTCATCGGGATTGCTATTCAGATACCATCTACTTCTACCCGGCCTAAGACCAAGACTGCAATTCAGATATCCTCTGTTTCTAGTTGGCAAAAACAAGGATTTCTTTTCAGATATCCACTTTTCCAACCTGACACTCATCAGGATTGCTATTCAGATTTCCATTATTTCTACCTAGTCTAAAATGAAGATTGCTAGTTAGATATCCTCTATTACTACTTGGTAAAATAGAGACCGCAATTCATATATCCTCTGCTTCTACCTGGCCTAAGTCCCGCTGTTTCTACTTGGCAAAAACCTAGACTACTATTCAGATAAACTCAGTTCCTACCAGACACCTATCAAGACTGCTATTCAGATATCCTCTGCTTCTACACTTCCTAAGACTATGACGGCAATTCAGACATCTGCTGTTTCTACTCGGAAAAAACCAAGATTGTTGTTCATATATCCTCCATTCCTACACGTCACTCATCAGAAATGCTATTTAGAAATCCATTATTTCTTCCCCACCTAAAACCAAGACTGCTATTTAGATATCCGCAGTTCTACTTGGTGAAATCGGGACTACTATTCAGATATCCTTTTTTTCAACCCGGCCTATGACCAAGAATACAGAAATCCTTTAGTTCTTCTTGGCAAAATCAGTACTACTATTCTGATATCCTCAGACCAAGAATGCTATTCAGATATCCATTATTTCGACCAGACCTAATACCATGACTGCTATTTAGATATGCTCTATTTCTACTTAGCAAAATCAGGACTGCAATTTAGATATCGCCTATTTCTACCCAGCCTAAGACCAAGACTGATATTTAGACATCCTCTGTTTCAACATGGAAAAAACCCATTTTGCTGTTCAGATTTACTCTATTTCTACTTGACACTCATTAGGAATGTTATTCAGATATCCATTATTTCTACTCGGCCTAAGACCAAGACTGTTATTCAGTTATCCTCTGTTTCTACACTGCAACAATCAAGACTGCTTAGACATCCTCTATTTCTTCCCGACACTCATCAGGGCTGCTATTTAGATATCCTCTATTTCTACCCATCCTAAGGCCAAGACTCCAATTCAGATATCCACCATTTATACTTGGAAAATATCAAGTCTGTTGTTTAGATATCCACTATTCCTACTTGACACTCATCGGGACTGCTATTCAGATATCCTCTCTTTTTACCCGGCTTATGACCAAGAATGCAATTAAGATATCCTTTGTTTCTGCTTGACAAAAAAAGGACTGCTGTTCAATTGACCTCAGTTTCTACCTGACACTTATCTAAAATGCTATTTAGATATCCACTATTTCTACCTGGCCTAAGACCAAGTCTGCGATTCAGATATCCTTCATTTCTAGTTAGAAAAAACTAGGACTACTCTTTAGATATGCTCTGTTCCTACCAGTCACTCATCGAGACTACTATTCAGATATCCTCTGCATCTACCCGGCATAAGCCCAAGACTGCTATTTAGACATCCTCTGTTTCTACTTGGCAAAAACATGGATTTTTGTTCGTATGTCCGCTGTTCCTACCTGACACTCACCAGGAATGCTATTCAGATATCCATTATTTCTACCCAGCCTAAGATCAAGACTACAATTTAGATGTCCACTATTTCTACTTGGCAAGAATCCAGATTGCTCAGACATCCTCTATTTCTTCCCGACACTCATCGGGGCTGCTATTCAAATATCTTCTATTTCTACCCATCCCAATACCAAGATTGTTTTTCAGATATCCTCCGTTTCTACTTAGAAAAAACCCAGATTGCTATTCAGATATCCTCTGTTTCTCATCGGGACTGCTATTCCTATATCATATGCTTTTACCTAGCCTAAGACCAAAACTGCAATTCAGATATCCTCTGTTTCTACTTGGCAAAAACCAGGATTGCTTTTCAGATATCCTCTGTTCCAACCTGACACTCATCACGATTGCTATTCAGATTTCCATTATTTCTACTTGGTCTAAAACAAAAATTGCTATTTAGATATCCGTTGTTTCTACTTAACAAAGTCAGGACTGCGATTCAAATATCCTCTGTTTCTGTCGGGCCAATGACCAAGACTGCTATTTAGATATCCTCTATTACTACTGGATAAAATCGAGACTGTGACTCATATATCCTCTGCTTCTATCTGGCCTAAGTCCAAAACTGCTATTTAGATATCCGCTATTTCTATTTGGCAAAAACCGAGACTACTATTCAGATATCCTCCGCTTCTACACGGCATACGACAAAGTCCTCCATTCAGACATCCATTGTTTCTACTCAGAAAAAACTAGGATTGTTGTTCATATATCCTCCGTTCCTAGCCGACACTCATTAGAAATGTTATTTAGAAATCCTCTTTAGATGTCCTCTGCTTCTACCTGGCCTAAGACTGAAACTGCTATTCAGAGATCCTCTGCTTCTACCTAGCCCAAGACTGAAACTGCTATTCAGAGATCCTCTGTTTCTACTTGGGAAAAAACCAGGACTACTGTTTAGATATCCTCGGTTCCTACCTGACAGTCATTAGGACTGCAATTCAGATATCCTATGCTTCTACTCGAGCTAAGACTAAGACCGCCATTCAGACATCATCTGTTTCTACTTGGCAAAAACCGGGAATGCTATTCAGATAACCATTATTTCTATCCGGCCTAAAACCAAGATTGCTATTTAGATATCCTCTGTTTCTACTTGGTAAAATCAGGACTACAATTCAGATATCCTTTATTTATATCCAGCCTATGACCAAGACTACTATTCAGATATCCTCTGTTTCTACTTGGCAAAATCGGGACTATCATTCATATAACTTCTATTTCTAAAAGACACTCATTGGGACTGCTATTCAAATATCCTTTACTTCTACCCAGCCTACGACAAAGACCTGTTGGAAATACGCATGGAAAATACGTGTTTGGATCTTACACATAACATGCACAGCGGAAAATTAACGGATCTGCTTCATTCACAATTGATAACATGTACTATGTAAGTTACAGAATTTAAGAACAAGAAAGAGTACCTTGGTGTGGTGAAATTCAAAACCGAAGATCAGAAGTACTTAGGAACACTTTTAATCTTCACTCCAATTCCACTTAATGCCTAGGAAGTGTAGTCTCTCAATCAGTTTCCAAGGAAAGAATAGGAAAGTGTCCAACACTCACATACAAACCATTTCATTCCCTGTATGTTCTTAATGAAAATACTCATGAAAAAAAATTTATGAAAACCCAAATGAAATTATGTATGTTTCTCTCCTTATACATAACTGATTATCTAATTGGGCTAACCTTTTGGGTCATTCCAATTGGGCTCTTGTGTGTGGCTTGGAGTGGGACTAAAAGGGACCAATAAGACACTAGCTCCAATGGGCCTTGGGCTTTTCTGTCAACTCTTGACAAGTCCAAAGTTGCCATTAACTATATTTAGTACCACTATATAAATATAGTTGCACTCTAAGCCTTACCTATAAATTATATCCCAAGACTTTATTGTACATGCAACCCTTTCATAAAATATTCGTAGTAATACAAAGTCATTGATGTAGACCACCACTTTGAAGATTACTACATCTTAATCCTTAAGTACCTGGTTTAATCTTTTAAGTTACTCATCATATATTTATGAAATCCAATTCCATAAATATATACTTTAGTAACTCCTTACTAAAGTGGTTGGGCCCAACTCTCTAAATAACCAAACCCATTAAACTTATCTCAAGGGAATATTTTGTATTTCCGTTAAGAGACTACGAATTCCATCCTAAGAATATTTTTTTTATCAACACTAAATGTGGCTGCCCAACATACTGAGGTTTTGACCGTGAATAATAGATCTCACTCTTGATATATCAAAGCAACCTACATCTCATGATCAGATCCATTATTCTCTCAGGATTTAGAGTTGATGTAAATAGAAGTCGTGAGATTTATTATTTATTTGACAGACGTTAGGAAAATAATAAATCTCACAGTGGTCCAGTTCAATATGTCTTAACTCTTAAAACATATCAACATACCAACTAGAAATCTCCATTTCCATGATCAAGACAAATCATCTTAGTTGATATGTTATAGTCTTCATAGATGAAACGCCCAATTTCATCACCGACTACGAACTACGGTTTGAGTTTACAAGGAACTTATGATTTCTATCTTTTGTGACTAAATCATATACAATGCATCTCATGGACTAAGATAATGTCCCATTAGTTCATTTATAAATAGTCTCATATAATTAAACAATTTAATTATTTATGACGTGCCAATAAATTAGATTTTAGGGCATAAACCTCAACAATCTCCCACTTGCCCTCAAAGACAATTTATCATATATCTGACACTTATCTCCCTTTAGAGTAATTCATAGTTACTCTAAGGCAAGGCTTGGAAACAAGTTTCAGTTAGATTTATTGCATAAATTATCTTGTCTACTACTATTTCTCATGTACTCGTATCTCTTTAATGAGATGATACTATTTACACTTAATGTGTATCTCCACCACCTAGGATGAACACATATCTTGAAGTCCAATTTCATGATGTGTATCTTCACCACTTGGGATGAACACATATCTTGAAGTCCAACTTCATGAATCACAATCAAACTACAAATCAGTATTTGTACATCCAGTAATAATCAAAACCTCAATTTGGTAGACAAGCATATAATCCCTCATTATCCTAAGATATTTGAGTATATGCTTTACTCCCACTAAATTAAGTTAACTTCAATTTAATTGATATTTGCTTACTATGCCCACCACAAAATAGATATTCAGCCTAGTATTTAGCATAGCATAAAGACTTCCTATTGATTTGATATAAGGAACCATCTTAATATGCTTTTCCTTTTATATGTCTTAGGACCATAGCCCTTTATAAAGGAACTTCAAACTTAAAAGGAAAGAATCCTTTCTTGAAGTATTACATGCTATACTTGGCTAGAATCTAATCTATTTAAGCAGTTTGAGATAGACCAAACATCCTAAATTCTGAATTTCAACAAAGTTTAATTCTTAGGATGTGACCAGTCTTTCCCAAGTACTTTGTATCAAACTGGACTAGACAACCAAAAACTCCATTGATGACAATAACTCTACATCATTCTAAATGATTAGAATGTCATAAATATACATTAAGAAATTTATTATGCTATATAGCATTTACACACATTAGGCCTTTTAATACTTGATCAAAATCAAACAATTTGATTTCTTGATCAAAGATGATATTTTATGATTCATATGCTTGCATTAGTCCACAAATGGAATTTAAGCAACCTGCATACTAAACACTACTGGTTCTCTGTTATGTACAAGTCTATCTACATCATATAGATGTCTTGCTCAAGATTGCTACTCAAAGAAGCTTTCTTGACATCCATTGTCATATTTCATCCAAATGAATATAAGGGATAAGAGAATCTAGATAGAGTTAAACTTGACTATTGATGAAAAAATCTTTTCATAGTCGAACCATTTCTTTCTAAATAAATCTTTTCGCCATTAATCTTGACCTTGAAGGTTTAATACACCCGAAAACATTGAAAATGACCAAAACTCTGTCGAAACCTCCAAAATATGCAAAATACCATTGAAACCTCTAAAAATGATCAAAATAATCCTAAACTAAGCCAAAATACCTCAATTTTTCAAATTTTTGGGGTGCTATGGTCGGATTCAATTTGTTTTGCATAGTCTAGAGGATTTTAGGGGATTTTGCACATTTTAACAAAGTCGTGAGGTATTTTTTTAATCATTTTAGATGTTTGGCGAACTTTGGTCATTTACGAGGTATCAAGACTTGATTGCTTATTCTAACCAGTTCAGCAGTATTTTGGTAATTTTAGAAGTTTTAGGGTTACTATACAGTCATTTTAGAGATTATTTTGGTCATTTTAGAGGTTTGGAGGGATTTCTTTGGGTCATTTTGTGATTTTAGGGGTATTTTGGTGATTTGTGTGTAATTTTGCCGTTTTAGTGATTTCTAGGGTATTATTTTTATGAACAAAAAAATTCTTTTACTTGTGAGAATTCCCAAAACAACAGAAAACCTTTAAATACACAAAACATGACCCCTTTAGAACTGCAAAAATGACTAAAATGCACCACGAATGTTTTATGTTTTAGGGGTATTTTGGTCATTTTTTATGTTTTGGGGTTATTTTTGTTGTTTTAGAGATTTTAAAGTTATTTTGGGCAATTAAGAGGTTTCAGAAGGTTTTTTTGGACATTTTATGGTTTTGAGGGTATTTTGGTGATTTTGGGAGTACAATGCCCATTATAGTGACTTCAAAGGCATAATTTTGAAAAAAAAAAATATATTTATTTTACCCATGAGAATTACCAAAATATCAGAAATCCTATAAATATAGCAAAACATCTAAAATGACCACCTTAAAACTGCAAAAATGAATAAAATGCACCAATAATGCCCAAACATATCCCAAAACCTTAGAAAATGACCAAAACGCCCCCAAAACGGCCACAATACTCCTGAGAACTTTTAAAATGACCAAAATACCTTCGAAACCTCCAAAACAAGTAAAACGCCATCGAAACCTCTGCAAATGATCAAAATAACCGTAAACTAAGCAAAAATACCCTCAATTTTTCAAATTTTTGGGGTACTTTGGTCGGTTTCAAGTTGTTTTGCACAGTCTAGGGGATTTTAGGGGATTTTGCACATTTTAACAGTGTCGATGTGCATTTTTTATTCATTTTAGATGTTTGGTGCACTCTGGTCATTTATAAGGTACTGAGACTTGACTGCTTATTCTAATCAGTTCAGGGGTATTTTGGTGATTTTAGAAGTTTTGGGGTTATTAAATAGTCATTTCAGAGATTATGTCACTATTTTGGTCAGTTAACAGGTTTCGAGGGATTTTTTTGAAAATTTTGTGGTTTTAGGTGTATTTTTGTGATTTTGTGTGTATATTTGCCGTTCTAATGATTTCTAGGGTATTGTTTTTATGAAAAAAAAAAAAAAAAAAAAAAACTCTTTTACCTATGAGAATTCCCAAAATAATAGAAAACCTTCAAATACACAAAACATGACCCCTTTAGAACTGCAAAAATGACTAAAATGCACCACGAATGTCCAGAATACCCCTAAACCCTAGAAAATGACCAAAACGCCCCCGAAACAACCACAATACCCCCTAAAACTTTTAAAATGACCAAAACACCCCCAAACTAAGCCAAAATACATTTGATTTTTTAGATTTCGGCAGTATTTTGGTTTTTTTTTTCAAGTTGCTTTGCTCGTTTTAGAGTATTTTAGGGCATTTTGCACATTTCAGCAATGTTGAGAGGTATTTTTTAATCATTTTAGATGTTTCGGGCATTTTAGTCATTCATGAGGTATTGAGATTGGAGTGCTCATTCTAGCCGTTTTAGGGTATTTTGGTCATTTTTGATGTTTTTGGGGTTATTTTAGTTGTTTTAGAGATTTTAAAACTATTTCGGGCAATTAAGAGGTTTCAGAGGTTTTTTTTGGACATTTTGTGGTTTTGAGGGTATTTTGGTGATTTTGGGAGTACAATGCCCATTATAGTGACTTCAAAGGCATAATTTCGTCAAAAAAAAAAATTATTTTACCCGTGAGAATTGCCAAAATATCAAAAATCCTATAAATATAGGAAAACATCTAAAAGGGCCACCTTAAAACTGCAAAAATGAGTAAAATGCACCACGAATGCCCAAACATATCCCAAAACCTTAGAAAATGACCAAAACGCCCCCAAAATGGCCACAATACTCTTGAGAACTTTTAAAATGACCAAAATACCATCGAAACCTCCAAAATAAGTAAAATGCCATCAAAACCTCTGTAAATGATCAAAATAACCGTAAACTAAGCAAAAATACCCCCAATTTTTCAGATTTTTGGGGTACTTTGGTCGGTTGCAAGTTGTTTTGCACAGTCTAGGGGATTTTAGGGGATTTTACATATTCTAACGGTGTCGATGTGTATTTTTTACTCATTTTAGATGTTTGGTGCACTTTGGTCAATTATAAGGTACCGAGACTTGACTGCTTATTCTAATCAGTTCAGGGGTATTTTGGTGATTTTAGAAGTTTTGGGGTTATTAAATAGTCATTTAAGAGATTATGTCACTATTTTGGTCAGTTAACTGGTTTCGAGGGATTTTTTTGAAAATTTTGTGGTTTTAGGTGTATTTTTGTGATTTTGTGTGTATATTTGCCGTTCTAGTGATTTCTAGGGTATTGTTTTTATCAAAAAAAAACTATTTTACCTGCGAGAATTTCGAAAACATTAAAAAACCTTTAAATATACCAAAACATTGAACATGACCCTTAAGAACGGTAAAAATAACTAAAATGCACCACGAATGTCCAAAATACCCATAATCCTAAAAAATTAACAACCCCCCCCCCAAAACAATCACAATACCCCCGAAAACTTTTAAAATGACCAAAACACCCTCGAAACCTTAAAAATAAACAAAATACCTTCGGAAACTCTAAAAATAACCAAATACGCCCAAACTAAGCCAAAATACATTCGATTTTTTAGATTTCGGCGGTATTTTGGTCTGGTTCCAGTTGTTTTGCTCATTTTAGAGGATTTTAGGGAATGTGATTGTTAAAGCATCTAGGCATGGGAGCATATGATCATCGATGCATGTGATCATCAAAGAATTTGAATATCAAAGCATTTAAACATTGGAGCATGTGATCATCAAAGTATGTAGACATGCAAGCATGTGATTATTGAAGCAAATACACATGTGAACATGTTATCAAAAAAGCATGAGAACATACAAGCATTTGATCTTGGGATTAAGCAATAATGTGATCGTGAGAGCATAGAAACATATGAGCATTTAAGCACCCTAGTACACATACCTCTAATCTCCCAATCTCCTAAGCATTCAAGCACAATCATCGAATCATTTGAGTGCACCTACGTCCGACAACACAATCACTTACTCCTCTAAGCCTATAGACATTTCATGATCACCATGTGTGCACATGTGTATGGATATCAAACATGTGAATATCAAAGTATGTGAGCATGTTATCACCAAAGCATGAGCAATTAATTATCAAAGTATCCAAGCATATGGGAATAATGGCATACAGGTAAGTGGGCATGTGATCATCAAAGCATATAGACATAGGAGCATATGATCATCGAAATATGTGAACATCAAAGCATGGGAGTATATGAGCATGTGATCATCAATGCAAGTAGACATGTAAGCATTTTATTAACACAACAAAGACAAATGTGAGTAGGTCATCAATAAAGCGTGTGAACATACAAGCATATGATCATGAGAGCATACATGCATATGAGCATGTAAGCACCTTAGTACACATACTCTAAGCTCCCAATCAAATCAGCATTCAAGCACAATCATCAGCACATTTAAGCGCATGAACATCCTACTACACGATCCCTTTAGGCTTGGAACCAATATACATTTAATCATCCAAGTGTGTGCACGTGTGTGGGTATCAAACATGTGAATTTCAATCGCACATGCGATCATCAAAGCATTTCAAAATAGGAATAGGTAATCATCAAAGCGTTCAAGCATATGAGCTTGAAGGCATACAGGCAAGTGGGCATGTGATCATCAAATCTGTCGTCGGCTATCAACAAGATCAAAGAAAAGAAACTAAGTCATAGTACCTCATTTAGCCAAGTCCACATACATAAGCTTCAATTGGAAACAAATTCATGATAGGAAACATTTTGATCAATCACTTTAATTTCCATGCCTATTCATCTTAACCATTTTGATTCTAAATGAGATTCTAGGAGGAAATATTCAAAGCACCAAAATATGCAATATCTCATACGCAATAAATTCTAATCTATTGTACATCAATGAATTCAGTAACATGCTAGAGAAAAGTAAATCAAAAGCCACAAATGTCACGCTTAATATCAAATTTCACTTACAACTAAACATATGAGGGGTTTTAAAAAATCAACCTGATTTCATGACCAGTAAAAATAGAAATTTAAAAACAAAGGAATCTTTTAACAAGATAAGGTGTCAAATTGTTATTGTAAAGAAAACATATGCAATCTAAAACTTTAGTGGAAGTCACTACACAGTTTGCAATCTATCCATCTGCATCCTAAAATGTGTATCATTTTTACTTATAATAAGTTAAACTAGGAGGTATAGTGCACAAAGGTACTTATGTCTATGCCCAAGAAACAAAGTAGGTAAATTGCAAGGTAGCATAGAAGGTTAGCGTAGACAAGCTAGGTAAGAATTTAAGGAATAGTGGGTGGAAGATGAAACAAATGAATAGAATGAAGGATTCATCAAACCCCTAATGCTCTAACTTAGATCAAAATCAAGGAATTTTCAAAGTCTATAGAATCATAACCTAAGCTCTCATACCATATCTGTCACACTCCGAACCCAAAAGGGTCCAAAACATAAGAAACATCTCAAAGGTACCTGTAGATTTTTCCCTTTTTGGAGAACCAAACTATAGGAGATCTTTATTTTCCTTTCATTTCCATAGGACAAGAATATATAACCATAAATCTCCACATTACAAGTCAGAGCTCTATAACACATTTATGAATAATAACTAAAAATCATGTGCCTCCACATAATACATGAATCTACACAGAGTCACAATTTTATCAAGAATAAGGAATCTTAATATCAAGTCTAGGCCTACCACACCTAAGGCTAACACACCTCAAGTGACCAACCTCCAATTGAATTAATTAATGTCTCGATGAACATAGCAAAATCAAGTCACCAGCATTTACAGCAAAAGTCTCCAAATTTAACATAGCACTCCAATCATCACCAACGAAGTAAGCTTCATATCCAAGGATAGCTAATTACACCGAAAAACTGTTAGAGGGTGGGATGAGCTAAAGCCCAGTAAGTAGCATAATTAATGGGGGTGAGGGAAATGCAAGTTTCATGATGAAAAAATAGCTTACAAATCATGATTTAATTTGGGAAATTCTAACTAAATATTGCAAGATCATTTTCACTAATAATAAGACAAGAATGATTTAGTGATGAAACCTAAAGTTTCTCAAAATAATACCATAAAACTATATACTATAACCTGTGAGCACCATCAATATAATTTCAAAGCCATAAAATCTAACATACGGTAAATTATCACAAATATACCACACTACCACATAGACCAGTCAAGGGATCACTAATTCACAATTGGCATGATATTGTCATCTCTAGTATGCAGACTCTTGGCCCCATGGACAGCAACCTCACCCATACCCTCAAGGTTTTTCTCTCTCCCTAAGGGCAGCAGAGAGAGTGCGTCAAATAAGACCTCTCTTGCATGTGGTCTCTTGGCTCCATGAGCAGCAGCCTCACCCACACACAATCAAGGAACCTCTTCTCCCCATAGGCAGCAGGGAAGAACGCGTCATCCGAAGTGAAAGGGCACTGACCTAGATTTAATTCCGTTGTCACAAAGACTACGGAAACCAAATCGAGTGATCACTGGGAAATCACACATGGCATGGTGTTAAAATCACATAAAACTCACAGGTACATATTTCCTTTCAAATACATAGTTTATAACTAGGTAGTTTCAGAAAAACCTTAAATAATCTAACTTTCACAAAGTTTGTAAGGTTTTCAACTTCATTCTTGTCAAGAGATTTTTTATCAATTTCCCACATAACAAGACAAGATAAGCATCTTTAAATTTTCTAATATACCATAAAATCCATGATTTTCTTATCAAAGATTAAATAAAAGATGCTCATTTTTTTCATATCAACAATTCATTCATTTCCCCAAATGCAATACCAAATATGATGCATTTTCATATATATGATCATATATATACTAAGGTTACGACACAATAGTTTTTAGGAAAAATATAGTTTCCATAGGTAGTTTCCAAAAGTGTGTCTAACCCAAAAATAACATTTATGCAACATGGTTATTTTTCAAAAATCCCATTAAAAAACTACTTATCTCGCAACAGCAAAAACCTAATTCTCCAAGCTCCAAAGGAGATTAGCTAGAACCTAAAAAATATCAAGCAAACCAAGTATTTAGCCTCACAAATAATATATTCCATTTCCAAAGTTTCTCAACCAATTAATTTACAAGGCATAGACTCCCATTATACTCATAATTCAAGGTATTATCTCTAATATCAAAACCTCAATATTTTATAAGTACTTCGCACAATATTTACACCACATCAACAAGAGACCCATGATACCAAAATCATAATCTCCTCCAAAACAAACAATTTAAATCTTTGACTAGTTCCAAATAATCAATAAAAATTATATTCACCACTTATTTCACATTAAAAAGCCAAAACCCCTAAATCTTCACTACTTAGATCACCACCATATCACTTCCAATGCTCATAATTCAGATGGGTATCATTATTAAAACTTAGATAAAAATATAACCTCAAGCAAAATATAAAACTCATCAAAAGGATTAGAAATTTTACCTCAAAAAAAAAAGATGAAGATACTTAAAGGTTCCTAAGGATTTTCCGGTGACATTGCCGAAAAAATGATGGTGGAGATGGTGGCATGGAGGTACTGGTGGGAGAGTTTGAGGGAGTGAAGGGAAGTGTTAGACGAAAAAAAAATGAAAAAGAATAAAAAGAAAGAAACGAGAAATGAGGAAGAGTGAGGAGCTGGTCAAAGGATAAAGGGATGAGTGAAAAAATGAGTGGTAGGGAGTGGGGTTAGGTGGGGGGCACGTGGGGGCTTAAAACAATCTGACTCTCTTTTTCTTTTTTCAGTTAGGACGTTACAATGTATAACTTGCATGTAGGTAATGATTAGAGGACGAATCCTTTTGAAGAGAGGGGAAATGATGAGAATCAACAAGCATTCAAGGATCCATTGCATGTTCCAGTTGGGCCTATTACTAGAGAAAGATCCAAGAAGATCAAAGAAGCACTTAATGGGCTGATTCAAGAGATTTTGGCTAATTCTAACACAGGATATTCCAAGCTTGGCCCAAAGGAAGATGAAGGCATAATAAATTTAATCCAAGCTATTAAGGGCTGATCTGGCTTAATTAGGAGTGATTTATGGCATGGATTAATGGCTGATTGACTTTCCAGCTCTATATCAATTAATGGAGATTTTTTCCTATTCTGGAGCCGCTACTTCAAACCAAATCCACCTGAATTTAAGGCTTTTATTATTTAGAACGTTTTTTAGCTATTTTCCTATTTTGGATCTGCTAATTTCAGGACAAATCAACTTTTATTTAGGGTTTTATTACTTAGTACGTTTTTTATATTTTCTATTTTTCAGTCATGTCTTATAAATAGCATGCACTCAATGTAATAATTCAAACTTTATACCTTCGGTTCATGATTCAATTATAATCATTGGGTTAAGATTTGTTACTTATACTTTTGGTTCGTACTTATAAACGTTGGGCCAAGGTTCTATCAAAATCTAAATTTTAGCTTTCTTGGGTAAATATTCTAATATTTTTGTTGGGTCTTAAAGCGTGTCGATTGAGGTTCGCATCATTTGGTATCAAAGCTCAAGTTCTAAAATCAGTTTTCTATCCCTTTATCTTTTGTTTCCGGTTATCATCCTATCTTCTTCCTTCTGTGTTATTTATTCATTGTTCTTATTTTTTGACATGCACTAGGTTAAAATCGTGCCCCAGCTCCCAAAAAAAAAAAAAAAAAAAAAAAAAAAAAAAAAAGGTGAAAAAAATATTGTTTGCAGTTTCAATTCTCTCAAATCAAATATTATTTTCTTTTGTCCTCTTCCTTTGATTTAGTGTTTTTGTCATATTTTCTTGTCATTGGTATTTGTTTAAATACTACAAGTTGAATTTCTTAATCAAGTTTATTAGTTTAATGCAGAACTGAAAAAGGGAAGCTACGAGTGGAAAAAGGCAAGAAAGTGTTAGACTAATATCGGGAAAAAGCCAATTTAAGAGTGAAACACGAGTGGGAGTGACATAATTTGGTGCAAACACGCGAGGGAATGTTGTGAGAAATTTTTCTAACATTTTTCTAGAGTTTCAAAAGTATGTCATCCAGGGGCGAAACATCAAAGAGGGAAGGAGGGGAGGATTCGTCAATCCTTATGCAGGCTATACAACAACAATTTGAACGCATGAATGTGGTTTTTAATGAGATTCGAGATTGAATGGATAGGCAAGACACTGTTATTGCTACTCTGCGTTAGGAGCGTCCCCAAAGAGGCCCTAATGCAAGAAGGCAAGAAAGGCGTGCACACATGGATGATTTTGATGACTACCATGAGGATGAGTTTGAAGATAAAAAAGATCAAGCTTCATTGAACAATGAGGGCAGGTTTGTGCCAAGGGGAGAAAGGCGTGGGAAAGGTTTCCGAAGAGATCCAAGATGGCAAGATGAGAATGACAAAAACCTAGGAAACATAGAAATGAAGATACCAACGTTCCAAGGGAGAAATGATCCAGAAGCGTACTTGGAGTGGGAGAAGAAGGTGGAGTTAATCTTTGAGTGCCACAACTACTCTGAGGAGAATAAGGTAAAACTCGCTGTCATTGAGTTTACTGACTATGCTATTATATGGTGGGATCAACTTGTGATGAATAGAAGGAGAACCCATGAGAGACATATTGAGACTTGGGAGGAAATGAAGGCTATCATGAGGAGGCAGTTTGTTCCTAGTCACTACTATAGGGACTTGTATCAGAAATTACAGAGTCTTACTCAAGGCTATAAAAGCGTGGATGACTACCACAAGGAGATAGAGATTGTCATGATTCGGGCAAATGTAGAGGAGGATAGAGAAGCTACCATGGCAAGGTTTCTAAAAGGGCTGAATCGGGACATTGCTAACATGGTGGAGATGCAGCACTATGTGGAGTTGGAGGACATGGTGCACATGCCAATAAAGGTGGAACGACAGCTTAAAAGGAATGGAACTCAGTCATTTCAAAATTCGGGCTCTGCTTCATGGAGGTCAAATGGGAGGAAAGATGAAGGGGCTGTTTTCAAGTCCAAATTCGAACCACCAAAAAGGAGAGATGAAGCTCCTAGTGTCAACAAAGGTAAAATGAATCCCAAACTCGTAATCGTCATATTAAGTTTTTTCATTGTTTGGGAGTAGGTCATATAGCTTCACAATGCCCAAATAAGAGGACCATAATCGCACGTATTAATGGAGAGGTGGAAACTGAAAGCGAGGGAGATGATGACCAGATTCCATCACTCGAGGATGCTTGTGACGATGATGTAGAGTATCCAGTAGAGGGTGAGTCACTTGTGGCAAGGCGTGCTTTAAGTGCCCAAGTCAAAGAGGATGACATGGAACAACAAAGGAAAAACATTTTTCATACTAGATGCCACATCAACAACAAGGTATGCAGTATGATTATAGATGGGGGGGAGCTGTACTAATGTGGCTAGCACTACTTTAGTTGAAAATTTGAATTTACCTACCTTGAAACACCCTAGACCATATAAGTTGCAGTGGTTGAATGATTGTGGAGAGGTTAAGGTAAATAAGCAAGTACTGGTTTCTTTTTCAATTGGGAGGTACAAGGATGAAGTACTTTGTGATGTTGTTCCAATGCATACGAGTCACATTTTATTGGGCAACCCATGGCAGTTTGACAGGATGGTCAATCATGACG